>JAUMJJ010000149.1:3120000-3720000 GCA_033556795.1 Tapera naevia | reverse complement strand
ACAAAGAAAAGCATCTCTGTAATATGTTATTAATCTTGTAACAACCTTTTTATATTATTAGTGCCCTCATTTATCTTTTTTAATGAAGTTCAAGTTCATAGCCTATGATATAATGGAAAGTTCAGGACTTTTACCTAGTTTTCATATACCTTATTGTGAAAAGACTGCAGTGGTTTTCCTTTTTCAGTACACATCTCCAGAAATGAGATAGAGTATGCATAAATGAATCTTAGCATGTGAAAATAAAGGCTACATGTTATTTACATAAGCAAACAACCTTTATAATGGTTATAGTACTGAAGAACAGGATATGCTCTTTGGATTTTTTTTTGTCTGTCAGGTCAGTGAGCTGTTTTGGATGAATTCTGGGTTTGTCACGTAGTAGACTTGGGGTCCTGATGTTGGGATGCCAACAGTCTGATCTTTACAGAAAATGGTTGACAACTTGCAGGAGACTCTTTAATTTGTATCTTTGGATATTGTTCTGAATTCCCATCTTGCCTTAGTGAGTAGTTATGGTAACGTTCACCAAACATCTATGAACAGCTGTCCTTCAAATAAGAGATTTCTGCTTTTATTCAAAGCTCTTCCCCTCCCTGAAGGACACAAACTACTGTGGGTATCAGTTCGACCATACAATAATGATAATAAGATGAAAGAGCTAGGATTTGGTCTGATACAGGTCCTACACAGTAGTGCTGGTCCAATGGAATACAGTTTTAATTTGCATAGCCCCACCAGTGGTCTTGTGCCACCTTCTGTGGCCCAAGTCAAATTTTTATTAATCCAGAGTCCAAGTTTTCTGTGCTGTTTCTAAGATGTAGCCCTCAACGCTTAATCTAAGTTGTGTTTCAGTCTCTTTGCCTGAAGTTGCGCAATGACTTGGAGGAAAAATTTTCAGTTTACCAAAAACTTTTCCATATAGATCTTCTTTACCATTTCAAATTTCTGAGTTCAGGTCTCTGCCCAAGGTATAACTGACCCAGTTCCTGCTGTATTTTCTTCAGAAGGCTGCTGCCTTCCCCCCCCGCCCCCCTTTTTCCTTCTAAATGAGTGTTTTTTATTTTAATCTCTGGGTTTGGAAACATAGGCCAGTTGCTTGTGTAGTGATAAGCGTTGCATTTTCAAGATTATGCCATGAATAATTATTTCTTAAAAGCCTTTTTTTTTCCTTGCAAATCCCTTGCATTATTTTCTCTCCCACTTGCACCTCCTAACAGCGTATGTTTAACGTTTATTCAGTGCCAAGCTGCCAGCAGGATAACGTGTACCTTCTCCTGTCTTTTATCTGAAAATCATTAACTTTGGGTTGTGAATTCCCATGGGTGGGCTGCACAACTGGTTTGCAACTGGTGGGAGAAAGAGAGAGAGGGAGGCAAAAAATAAACCAAAACCAAATGCTGGGTGCATTGCGTCAGCAGTGATCCCAGAACAGGTATTGATAAGTGCTTAAGTACTTGATGTATGGACTGAAGTGAAATAGTCCTAAATTTACAGACCTATATAAATTATAGGTTTAAATATGTAATTTAAAAATTATATATTAAAAATATATAATTTTTGAAAAATATTTTTATATATATAACATTATGTAATATATAAAAATTTATATAATATAACATATATATTTTAAAATTATAAATTTACAGTCTATAGCAGTGCCAGACTGAATAGGAGATGAGGAAGAAACGAGTCTGAACCCCCTTGAGTTGTCAGTGTGGGAGCTGTAGACATGCAGAAAGCAGAGCCTGGAGTAGAGAATGGGTTAATATACTTATCTCCTTCCAGTGTGTAGTGAAATGCTCTCTCAGTGGTGTGAATATGTTCACTGAGGAGTTCAGGATAGCACGCTGGGAACAGAGGATGCTAATAGACACTAACAGGCCCACTCATAAACTCTGTGTTCAGGCATCAGTGATTAAGGAAGGGAAAATTTGTCCTGAACTGCCTGGAAACTGGCTGGGTAAAGCCTTCAGGAATTAGTTGAGGAAGTAAAAAGTATCCTTTTTTGTAACCATCCCTCCCACCGTAGGTTTCTAGAGTGTCTCATGAACACAGGCAGAAGTTCAAGAGACCTTTGAACGGTTGTTGATGGTTTGTTGATGAAGGGAAGAAGTCAAAAGCTGGCTTCCCAGCCAAGGGAGCGTGAGAGGGATCTCAGCGGCATGAAAACAAGTGAGACTGGAGAGGGAAATGAGGTGATACGTAACGAGAGTAATTATTTGAAAAAAACCCCTCACTCATGTTTTTGTTAACGGAGAGATTACGGTAGACAACCGAAGAGAGGAGTCAACCGTCTGCCGTTGCCCTCTCTCCAAGCTGTAGTCCGAGCTGCTGTGACTCACCCTGTGCTCCTTCAGGAAAATGATCCCGGTTCTGACTCTATGCGGAGAAACATCTCGGTTTCCCACATTTTAAATCAATCTCAGGTTTAAGTGAAGGTGCAGGGCTTAAAAGTTATTACAGCTCCACTGTTTCCCCTGATAAATTACATGAATAACATTTGAGACAATGCATTGTTAAATATTTATGTCTAGTACTATAGAACCAGAAAAAGCACAAGAACCCCTAGAAGAATAAATATATTTACCTAAATAAATTACTAAGACAAATATACTCCTATGTGCTCTGTACCAATAAACAGTAGGTATTCACTAAATTGTGGAATATAAATGGCTCATTTCCTCTAAATGTACACTGAAAGATCTATAACATGTTACACATTTCCTGTGCTTTGCATATATATTTCAATATTCATCATGAAAAGGCTTGCTTATGTGTCAATATACATTACTTTGCATACATTAAGAAAATATTTTTTTAATTTTACCATTACAGATGTGCTTTGCTATTGGGGGGGCTGGTGAAAGCGGAGGCCTTATTTCATGATTAACCCTTTTGTGGCTCGTCCTTTTTTATCAATGTGACATTTGCACAAAATGAATTGCTTGCTTAGACACAGCTAACTAAATAAAAGCAGGCCGGAGCTGATAGTATGAAAAATGGATTTTCATTACTGTTTCATTGATTCTTGTAAATAAGGGCCTGAGGCCTGCTCCAAAAAGGCTGCAAACAGTAATAATTTAATCTGAGGTGACATAGACCAAAATGTATGTGGACAAAAATCATCCTTGAATATTAAACAACAGCCTCAAGACAGAGAAAAGTGTTGCAGGCGAATTTAAATGTATGCAGATCGGTGGGTAACATATTTAAAAACAGAAATTAAAGATTCCTGTCATAAATCACATTTGCTGCCATGGATATGCCTTGTTATGCTGGCGTTTAAGAAAACCTGAAAGGTTAAGGCAGTTGGTGCATTAAATCGTACGAGGATAATTAATACTTTTCTTGTGGCTATTTATAAGAAATGGAAAATATAGTTAGATCAGCTGTGGCACTGTAGTAATTTGAGGGGGAAGAAATGAAAGTATGAGTCAATAGTTTTAACTGGACAAATGTCAAAAGCTTAATGATGCAGTATCCTAATTTGGAGGCCTTTTGAAAGTTGCACATGAAAAAATTAAATAAAATTGTTCATTCTTCTATTGCACATATAATTTGTTTGCCTTTCAAACCTTATAGCCTGTTTTAATAAAAATAATTAAAAATAATTTCCCCAACTGCAGTTTAAAAAAAAAAATTGAATCTGTTCCATGGAAGCAAAGTGTAAATCAGCTCTTGACTCTTAAACATAGTTTTTTCATATGCATTTTCTAATTAAAAAGACCACTATATTTTGCCATAAAATAGCCTGAAACTGCACGTAAGAATATTATTTCAGAGTACTTTGACTTATTACAGTAGTACCTAATGCTCAGGATGGCTCATAGCAAGACTAATGTAGAAAATTTTCTCCTTCAACTTACTGAAGCATTAAGCTTTTTTCCCCCTTTTTATATTTTTTAAATTTTTTTTTAAACTTGGGGTTACTTCAAACAAACCCTTACAACTACTGTAATTCCCTGGAGGAAAAAACTCCAATCACTCATTGAACTCAGGTTTATGATTGGCCTATTATTTAAAATTCTTATTTTTCTTCCTTTTTTTTTTTGCTTTCATGAATAAAAACAATAAACTTTAATGGTATCAAACATTATTAAAGGGTCTCAAAGCAACAAGACAGAAGGTTTATATGACCAAACTCTCTTAATATAAAGGAGTTGTATATTTTCAGATGTCACTGCTATTCATCTCTCCTCTCTTTCTCTCTCTCTGCCTCCCCTAAGCCACGAATAAAGATTCTATTTAAAAAAATCTCACCAACGTGTAATAACTTTTCACCTGTTTCATGAAAAGTTAAACATTAGGAATACAATTTGCCTCACTGTTTTTTTTTCTATTCTAATGAAAATAGGAAATATTTCTTTCTTTAGAAGGGATAAGGAAAAAAAAAAAGGCAGGCCAACCAAGAAAGCTATTTTCATTCTGAAAACGACTGTTGCTGTGGAGGAATGTATTTGTCAGACTTCATTGAATTTGTGATCTGTTTGGAGAACATTTAATCTGTCATTATACCAAAAAATTAGATTTTTGAAATTTTACCCTGGTTTTGATTTGCAAATATTCATAAAAAAAATTGCCGTGGCTGCACACAGATCTTTGGAAAGAAAGATTAGCAATTTTTTTCACAGCTCTAGCTAGAACATGCTGTCTTTGGCAAGTTTCTGTTTGCAACAAACAAAATGTGATACTTTATAGGTTATGATATTCATCATTGCCCCGATGTGTCATTGGTATGTGGTGTCACACCCTGCTACTTTCTGGAGAGCGTTTCCCATTTGATTATGACAAACCTTTTTCTTAAAAACTGCACTTTTAAGAGAAAAAAAAAATCAGGATAAATTAACCTAAGCTAAAATAAAGAAAAATTCCTGTTTCCTATCAGAGGATTACTTTCCAAATAGAAGATCTGATGTGAAGTACATTCAGCTTGCTGACTTTCCAAGAATTATGTGGAAAAAAATCCAAGTTCAAAGGAAAAAAAAAAAAGGTGTGAAATCAGAAATTTCACAATCCAAAACCAACAGCTTTAAAAAAGCTTCCATTGATATGCAGCAATGGAAAAACATTCCTTTGTCGTATTCCTTAGAAAACAATGTGGTTTAGCAAATGTGGTGATTTTGGTGATATCGGTATTCTTTCTGTTTTAACGTATGATATCTTCCTTCGCAGTTATATAAATGTCTGAATATCAGAAGCTGAGCTGCATAAGGACTTTTCTGGGTAGTACATAAAAAAAATAGGACTAGTATAATGATCTGTTAAATGAAAACACTTACATTCAGTCACACCCTACTAATTCATGAACTGTATCTTCACAGTTTAACAATCGCCTCCATTATAGGCAATCAACAATTGGTTGTGTGGGTCAGAGCCTTGTGGATTTTGAGATTTTCTTTTAAATAAAAGCAAATTGTTTCACAGTCACTCTATCAATAAAAGTATAACTTTTTATCTCTGGTACAAAGCACACTTTACATACAATAACTATAAACTGTGCAAAGTTATTCTGACAGTGGTATGTTCAGCAGAAGGAAAATGTCTCAAACATTATATTTTGATGTGAATAAGCATGCAAACTGAAAAGATGTTAAGAGTCGCCTTCAGAGAGCAGGCAATTTTTTCTCTTTTAAAATTTTTAAACAGTAAACAAACAGTGAAAAGTCACAAGATCCAGGAAGCCTGTAAATCTCACCCTAGAATTTTAAAAAGTGGTTTGAACACAACTGTGTTTATCTTTATTTTGCCTAGACATCTGCCAGTATATTTTAGGCTGCTGCTGATCGGTAGGGCTGAGCAAATAACTTGTAATTATTAATGTTTTCCTTGAATTTAAACTACATTTTCTGTTTGTGAAATATGTGAAGAAGATCATGACATTTTCAAATGTCTTTGTTTTTCAGAGTTATTTATGAATTTTTCCATGGCATATTTTTCCCTGTGGGTGGTATTCAGTCTTGTGCGTGCACAAGGACTAAGCAGTACTTAGACCCTGCTTAAATCTTGAAAATATGTCTTCTGCAGAGGATTGATTTTTCATGCAAAGGGATTTGTGCATTTGATCAGATGGATTTTCATTTTTCCTATTCAAACAGATAGTTACAGGAGATAAGTTGTAATGTAGCAGTGCCATGTAAACGCTTTGGATATGCGGTCCAGCAGTTGTAAAGGGAATGCATGCAAATCAGGCTATTTCTATAAATAATGTACAGTTCTTAGAAGTAAAACTTAAAAAAAACGTGGAGCAGCAAATTATGCTGTTGTTGTTAATATGTTAACTCTCAGCCAGCACAAAGCTACCCATGAGCTACAAGTTTTTATATCTTAACAGCTACACATTTTTTTCCCTTCAAGTCCAAATTGCATTTTCGCTGTGTCATTGGTGGTTGTATTAGGAATGCAGTGCTGTAATACATGTATTTTTGTTTTTAAATTTGAATGTTCCTTTTCATCGTGTTGTTAGAAAACTCCAGATTACTTGATAAACTGTCAGTGTTGGGCTAGGTAAATAATGGTGCATTGAACATGTATTTTATGAGTATATGGACTGTGTGAGTGTTATGGAGAACTGCCCAAAGGACTTCAGGTCAAGCATGGTGCTGACCATGTTCATTCTCTCTTCGATTAGGCTAACTCAGGCCCCAGCTTTTTCATGCCAAGTCACCAGGCCTACACCTCTCCCCTTAATCCTTTTTGGCAGTTTCTCCCCCTTATGAGAGGCCTTCTTAATTGGTTTCTTCTTCCTCGGGCCAAATGTTGTGAACTTTCTCTGCTCCCCTAAGCACCAGGGATGTTGCTTCAATGTCCACTCCCATTACCAGTTCCACCTCAAGCATGATTCATAAAGTTTAAAGCCAAAGGGAATGATTAGATCATCTAGTCTGACCTCCTGTATATCACAGGCCAATAAATTTCACTGAGTTACCTCTGGATTCATCCCAACAAGTTTTGTTTTTCTGAGGAACGTCTTGGAGAAATCCCCCAGTTGTCACTTGAGGTGATCAGGGATAGGATTATCCCTGATTCCTTTCCATGGATTATTCCTGTCGTGAATTACAATTGATTGTGACAAAAGGTCTCAGAAAAGCATTAAAAAACAGTCTTTGTTTATTTCCAAAGATTAAGGAGCATCCTCCACCTAATAAATGGATAGTAATCTTCTATAGTGTATGACCTGTTTCACAGATTCTCCATTGAAGTATGATACATTGTAAGTTAAAGGGTTATTTTGTTTTAGAAACTTTTTTTCCTAATAGTCCTAAAATAATTTTTTTGGAGTGACGTAGTAGACCAAATCCAACAAAATATGCCAGGTTTATATTGTATTATGTGTACGAGTGGGTATGTTTTTTCACTTCTGTGTGATGTGACTCCAAGATCATCCTAAAGATTTATCAATAGCCTGGCTCCAACAGTGGGCAGCAGTAGATTATTATGAAAAAGCATGTGAACAGGTCAGAGAAAGTGAGTCCCCTTGGCATATCCTCACCGGTCCTCAGTCAGTGAATTGGAGACCTCTTGAAGCAGAGGTGACGTGAATATCACCGTATCATTGCATGGTGTTTACTTAACTGTTTCTGTTTATTGGATAAATACTCCAGTAATGCATCTAATCCCATTTATAATTTGCATTTTGGCTTCCACATCTTCCTGATGAGTTCCACAGTTCATTACGTGCTGTGTGTCTGAAGTGCTTGATTTTGTAAGCTTGCAACTTGGTACCTGTTTCCCTGGTTGTTAACTTCTTGGTTTACTCGACAGTATAGGGGTTGGCTTTTTTGTTAACTTTTTGAAAACATACACACTTCAGTATGCTTTTATTATACTCTTCTCAAATATTTTCAGTGTTGATTTTTCTTTCTGACTCTTAAATTCTTATTTTCTTCATTACCTTTCTTGGTTCTGTTTCTGTGTTTATTACATCCTTTTCAAGGCAAGAGTGATCAGAATACTGGGACTACAGAATTAAAGATATGGACACATCATGAACTCAAAAAGTGTCATGAACTGGTTTTGCTTGTTTTCTATTCCTTTCCTAATAATACCTTAACCCTATTTTGCCTTCAGAATGCAACTGATCATTGAGATGCCAGCTATTTGCCATCCATTAGTGGTTTAATGACTCCAATCCTCTTATCTAGTGGCAGTAACCTGTGATATTAGCTAAATGCATCCTATGTTATATAGAAAGTTATTTTGTATGTTTGAAATTACTTCATATAAGAAATTAAATAATGACTATTTGCTCAAATCGAGTTATTTTGAGGATGTCTTTGACGCTAGTGTGAGCTGCCTGTTTACTGATCTTTTAGTTATCCAAATATTATCCTTTTCATGGATTTCATTCAGAAAGTGCTGCAGTAGTTGACCAAAAAATTCTCTATACTGTTACTCTTTTTTGCATGAAATGAAGCACTTCAGTATTTAAAGCACAGACACATTCCAAATAAACCCCCCAGAACAAAGCTAGAAAAACATTTAATTCTCATCTATAAACAGAGCAATTAGCCCTACAGAGCAGTATAATACATTTGTTTTTACACAGGAAGAAGGATCTTGTTACACATCAGTCCCACCCTTCATTCTAGACCCTTCAGGTATTAGTAGAAATACATATGTTAAATAACTCGCCACTGCAGCAATACGAGCTATTTATATTTTATAGAAAATAATATTCTGGTCCATGGTACTTCAAATGGTTCACAGAAGCACAAGGAGTCATTAACCTAATCCGCAACATAACATGATGTAAATCATATAAGATGTCATGCATTTTTAGAGGAAGTATTACTTTGAGCGAATACAGGCATAGCTATTTGGCATGATTTCTTGAAGGCGGTGGGAGTGTTATGACCCAGAAAATGTGCTGCATTTATTGCTTTGACTCAAGATGTCATGAAGCTTCACATAAAAATGGAAGTTTCAAAACAACAACTTTTTTAAAAAAAATTAATACCAGGAATGTCTTTGTCTAACTCTAGATTTGACCTGTGTCGAAGTGAGCATCCTAGGCCCTTACATTCATGTCCTCACAGACAGTGACTTCAAAGAAGACTTACACAACCCAGAAATTTCTTCTCCAGAGAGGAAAAAAGTAAATTAAACATAGTGCTTCTGGTGCTGTTAGTTTGGTTTTGTTTTTTTTTTTTTTTCCTTAAGAATGAGAAAAGGAAAATCTGAGTAATTACTTAAAGGACAGTGTATGTGATTCATTTTTTGTCATTGCAGCTGTCTACACAAGATATTAGACATCTACCTACTCTTGTACACGCTTGGGTAATAAAGATGCAGCCCATATAAAGCCAGATTCAGAGCTTGCTGAAATCATGGGGAGGCCTTATAAGTATTCCAGTATTCTTGGATGCAATTTATAGCCTTAGTCCTACAAATAAGGATGTAATAATGTCTTTCGTATGAGTAAATCAAGTAATATTTTTCATAGAAAGTGAAGCATGTGCATAGATGTTGCATGCTTGGAGTATTAGCTCAGAGAAACGGAGTAATCATACACAAGGTCCTGGCTGTGTTCCATGTGGGAAGCAGAACAACTGGAACCTCAAAGTGGTAAATAACATCCATTACAATTTCCTTTGGAAGGGTTGCAAATCATTGCTTTTGAGCTCACCTGGAAGCTCCACAGAAACAACCTTAGAATATTGTAATGTTCGGTAATAAATGTTCTGATAGACTTTGAGTTTTACATACTTGTCCCTTCTGGTTATTCCATGGCTGTAGTAGTAGAGGGAATCGGTGTGGTGATAGCATGAAGAAAATGTTTACTGTTACACAGTGATGTCAACACAGCGGTGGAAAACCACATCCCCTAAAGGTCTCCTTAAGCATGCAGCGTGAATTGCTCTAGAAATATCTTTCACTCTGTGTCACTTGGGTTGTAAATGACAGGTAGATCAATACAGTAACATCTGACCTGAGTTTCTTCCAGTGTTCCCTAGTAGCTCTTAAAATCTTGATATGGCTGGACTTGTGATGCCAAGAGACAAGCTGATGCCCTGTTATTGTAACCTAAACTCCGACAGGAGCAGCAGAGATGTAGTTCTCGCGTCAGTTTGCAGTCCAATTTTGCAGGCTTAAGTGGTTTGTGTAGTTAGGGCTCTCACTCTAATGTGCGAGCGCTCAGCTAAATGGAACCTATGATCTCCTTTGAAGTTCATCCATCATTATTCAGAACCTCTGTTTGTGCCGTCGTGCGGGCAAATGCTTTCATGTATTTATTCATCTCATTGTAAGAATTTCTGCAAGCATATGCAGACCACTAAGGCTAGCAGTGATTAAAGCCATGCAGTCTTGAGCAGATGTAGACACTTTAGTTCACCCTATTCATTCCACTGAAAGAGTATAAATCAAGTATTTTCGGCACCAGGAAGAGAGCTCATCTGTTGCTGAAGATCACTTCTCTCCCCAAAATGTCTTTCTTAATTGTTGCTTTTTTTACAATATTTGCCTGTTTCATATCTCCTTTCGTACATAACGGAGCAGTAAAATGGATGCTGAAGTTTTTTCACGTAGCCTGTCTTCAGATGACTACAGTAAAAACCTGGTTATAAAAGAGGCAATGGGAAGGAGCTGTGAGTCCTGGAAAAGGAAAGAAATGATACCGATTTTTTTGTTACCTTTCCAAAACAGTGAAACCGTGGAGGGAAAATGTGAGAGGAAGCATCATCCATGCAGAGATAGGATTCAGCCAAAATAATTTTAATTTTAATAGGTGATAAAATCCAAGCTGAAACAAGCCTGTAACATGCACAGCCGCTATTTACAGCAGCACACTTTTAACCACAGCTATAAAAAATATTTTTTGCCTAAGGAGCATTTCTCTCCTTGGTTAATTTTTGTGAGCCTTTCATTTATGTAGTAGGTCATCTTCTCAGACAAGCTTTCTGTTGGCCCCGGAGCTCCAAAGGAGCATTTGATTCTCTGCTTGCACCCTGTCCTCTACCTCTGTTCCATACCGGTCCAATTAGCCTTATACTACATAGTTGTCAGTAGCCTAACTACCTTGGAGCCACCAGATGAAAGTTTCTCTTTCCCCACTACTCTATTCATCAGGAATCCAGCACAGCTAAGGTTTGTGTAACCTGCTATGATGAACCCTCCCACTCAATTGATTTCTGGTCCCTAATGAACCATAGGCTGATGGACAATTACTCATCTCGCTGAGACATGCGGGGACTTTTAAAGGCAGGGTACTTGGGAGCTTGTAAAACTATATGCTTTCTTATTCAACATTAGCTATAATTTCTGACACAGGAAGGATTATAACAGGAGCTGTTAAACGTCAACCAGACTATCTTGGTAATGGCGAAAGCAGTTTTTTAAAACTCTCAGACCCT
Organism: Tapera naevia; assembly: GCA_033556795.1. NCBI lineage: Eukaryota > Metazoa > Chordata > Aves > Cuculiformes > Neomorphidae > Tapera > Tapera naevia. The sequence continues at coordinate 3,708,646 of JAUMJJ010000149.1, read as the reverse complement.
TCATTATTTGATAAACATGTAACCATGAGCTTTAACAATCTGATATATTTAGAAAAAGTTACAAGGCTCCTGAAATGCACTACTGTAGAATTTGACATTAATAGCTCAAAGCGGTGCGGTTCTTCTATTGTGAACTGTACTGTGCTGAACTATAACTCAGATGGATACAATTAAAAAAAGAGTATGATTATTGCTGTTATGACTGCTATGAAGTGCTTCAGCAACCTCAGTCGGTGCTTTTAAGCAGAGGTTTGCCACGCCGAGTGTGTTAAATCTTAGCCCTGATGTGTTGATGAGGATACCGACTGTAATATTAGAAAATTAATCTATTCCAATACTTAAATATGCTAATAATTAGACAGCTAAATTTGTTATCCCCAGGGTCATAAAACTCCACTGGGAAATAAATTATTAAAATCCCTTGGTTTGTAAAGTGCAAGGTATGCAATACGTGCTGCTTTCTGAAGAAATGGCTTGAAGAATGTCTGTCTGATTTTTAAGTCAACTTAGCTTGTTGATCATTTACAACACAATAACGTGATTAGAAAATACACCACTCATACCAGTGGTTTCACTTCTAGTTCAAGCATCTGGCCTGTAAAGCATTGACAGAATGGGTAAACAAATATGTCACTACAGAAATAGCTGTGTTGTAAACTGATTAAAATAATGACAACAACAAAAAACCTAGCAAGGTGGTCCATCAGCACACTTTTGGGTCTGCTGTTTGAGTAGAACTATTTGCCCACCTTATTTTCTTAGAATTGGATCAGATGATGTGATATATAAATAATTTGGGGAATCATTAATATAATGGAAGGGACAAATGGGAACGTGGTTTTTTTTCTGTTTTCCAATTTCTGGCCCATTTTTTCCATTCAGCCATTTGTCACACTTCCTATGGAGTCAGACACAGTTTCCCTTACAGCTTCACTCTACTCCTTGAAATCCCTTCTGCATTTTTTCCTATTTTCATTTAAAAGCATTCCTACAGACATGAAACAGTCCAGTACCTAAGACTGGATGCATTGTTCTTCTATAGAGTGGATGTTCTTCGGAACTCTGAATGGCTCTTTGTTTCTGCTCTTAAAAAGCCATTATGGCTATTGGTAATTTAAATTATTTATAGGGCCCTGTAAAGATAGATACTATGAAACATAAATAGATAAGCCAATGACACTTCCCCAGCAATGCTGATTTTAAAATACGATTTGAGTTAATGAGAAACGTGAGAGTTAAAGAAAGCAGAAAATAATGGAAGGTGGAACAACAAAACTTATACTTTTTTGGGGGGTTGGTATTAAACATATCTTGGAAATACGCATGAAAAAATTCTTAAGCCATCACTTCAACCACTTGTTCCTAACCATTTTCTTGGTTTATCAAAATCTGTTTTTAAACTAATGAACCTTAACCCTACTGCTTCTCGCTCTTCCAGCCTTTTACTACTCTAATTCACAACTTCCTATTTATTTTGCATCTGAACTCTGTGGTAAATTGTGCCTTGTGCTGACATCACCCTTTACCTGATGATGCCCATCTTTGGTGCTGTGTCCTCAGCAGAGCTGTGTCCTAGCCCCTAGCATGCTTTCTTGGGGTATTCACACAAAGACTCTTCTTCATTTTTAGCATAAACTGACATTTCCCACCGTGATTTTCTGCCAGCCCTTCTCTGAAGAGTAACAATTTCTATTCTAGGTGAACTAATATTTCTACAATTGTCATAGATGCTTTTTATGGAAAAAAAAACCAACCCCAATTTAAAACTTGACTTTACCTGGTAGCCAAAAGAAGCATCCCCTTACCCTTCACCACAGTACTGATTTTCTGATTCCCTCTCTTAAACACCTACATGAGTGGGTTGGCACAGACCCAGACATGGGCACATATGGTCAAAAAAGTGTCTCTGAGCTGAAAACTACAAAATTGTATGGGGAATGGGCAAACTGGCTTGCACAGAAAGAGAAGCAAGCCAACATTACGTTCAAAATGTAAAATAATTTTTAGGTATTTTGAAAGTTCCATTAATATTTATAAAGGGTTTTGATGTGGGGTTTGGGATATTTTTTTTTTCTTTATCTTGCTCTTTTTCTTTTTTGTCTGGGCTCTGGAAATGGAAACGTTGTTGTGATAGGACAGAGAGCAAGTGAAAAGTTGCTTTCAGAAGATGGAAATTTTTGTTCAAAGTTTTCAAGCTCAGACCTTAAGAGTTTGAAAAAGCCATTTAAAACCAGACTGCTGTTCATATAGTTTCTTTCAAGTTTTTGAAGTGAACCACTCACTATATTGTCCTTATAAAACAGTATTTTTAAAAAAAATTATTGTACTGGGACTAGAGGACAAATGACAATTGCAATTCTAGTAGTTAGTGGTGTACTCCCTGATACTCCCAGAAGATCATGTTGTATCACGACAAGTAACTGGCAAGTGTCCTGAATGATGTGGTGTCTCACCTTTTGCCTGTGACAACTTCCATCCAGTAATCTCTGCCTCTGTGGGGTATAAGTGCAATGTCAGATCTCACCCTCAGACCAGGATCAAGTTGTCCTTCCCAACTCATCACTTTTTTGTTTTGAATTCCTCTGATCCTAATGATTCTGAAACCCAAAGTGATTTTAGCAGGTACTGTGTCACAAATGAAACAGTGTTTCTTCTAAGTTTAGAAATATTTTACATTTCTAGCTCTATCAAGAAGTGTAGGAAAGTAATAATGAGAAGGCTGCTTGTTTTCACCCTAAGGATGAGACTAATGCTGAAGAACAGGAGTTATAAGGGGAGCACAGATACTCATGGTAACCAGCTCCAGGTTTAAAGAAAACATTTTAGGTGTCTAAAAGCGCTCTTGAAAATGTAAAGCTGTGTCCTTAAGAACCTAACTTGCTATTAGAAGTCTGGCTATAAAACCCATAATTTTTATGATAATGGCCCTTTTATGACAAAGAGCCGGCGTTCACTCAAGGCATGAGAAAGAAAACTCCTTTCAGGATATGAACATTTTGCAGCATCACGGACTCTGCTCTGCACGAGCTGCTGCTTCCTTAGTTTTCCAAATGCGCTTTCCGGCATCGCTTTTTTTTTTTTTTTCCCCCAAGATCTCAGCCTGTAAGATCCTACTATTTGTGTTATTCTGCTTTTTGTTGCACCATGACAGCCTGCTCCCAGACGAAGCCAGGCCAGCTCTCACCACCAGACTCCAGTGGGTGGAAATGAGGACAGCTTCTGTCACTTTGATCTTACGCTTAATAGCAGAGACTGTGGCGTTATTGACAGCTGTGATACCTTTAGCTTCTGCTGGGATATGTCAAGGCGGGTTGCACAGTCTGAAATAGTGCAAAGCAATCTGTACCTGGCCCTCGAGAGCATTTTGTTGCCGGCAGCAGGATTTTGGCTCTTCCTTGCCCGCAGTTTGGCACCAGGCTGGGGGTGGAAAGTGTGAGAAAAGAGAATGGGGTGTATCTTGGCATCGGAAACCAGAGCTACCTGATTGCACTTTTTGAGCATCACCAGTCAGTGGGAAAAGTGTTTTCTGCTCATAGTGGAAAACTGAACAGCCATGAGGCTGCTTTCGTCTCTGCCAAGGGTTGTGTGTTTGATGGTGAGGGTAAGGGGTTGTCGTTCCTTCCTCTCTTCAGCTGCTCAGTCTCGTCTCAGATGAAGGTTTGGTTTTAAAAAGCATGGTACTCTTTAAAAGGGATTTTTTTTTTCAGTGAAATAAGGATTATGAATTTGCTGGAAATAGAAAACAGACAAGCAGATGATTTTTTAACATATAATCAGTAAGAGCCTTATATTGGTTTTAATTTTTCCTTCCCTTTTTAAAGGTTATGTATCTGCACTGCCAGTTCAGGTTGTGACGTGTGTGCTGAACATTATATCTATGCTTAATGGTCAAACTTGAAAACCAAGTATAATTCTATGTCTTCCCTTACAAAGGGAAAATTATTCTCTGCAAAGAGAATAATTATTTTGTGGGACACATATATTGAGAAGTGAGGGAAACAAATGATTTGCCAACCATAGTTACAAACACATTTTGGAGTTATTTTATATAATATGCTGCTTTTTCCCCCCCCCAAAATATAAGAATTGCATTGAAAACTGAGCTTCACACTATCCTGAATATCCATGGTAAGCAGTGGATGGACACCTGAATTAAAAGCTCCTGATTAGGGAGAACTAGATTGAAGATGGCTTGAAATGTGAATTTTGAGGCGGCCTGGGTAGGAAGAACTAGTAAAAGGACAGTAACAGTGATTTTCTCCTGTTAATGGTTGTAACGAGGATTAAAACGTCAATTCATAGAACTGTAGAATCATGGAATAGTTTAGTTGGAAAGGTGGGAGGATCAGGGGGTTCAAAGCCCCATCCAACCTGGCCTTGAACACCTCCAGGGATGGGGCAGCCACCGCTTCTCTGGGCAGCCTGGGCCAGGGCCTCCCCACCCTCATAGTGAAGAACTTCTTCCTTAAATTCTCAGGTTAAAGCCCTTACCCCATGTCCTGTTGCTACATGTCCTTGTAGAAGTTCCCTGTCCAGCTTTGGTTTAGGCCATGTTGCAGATGGAAGCCCTAGAGTACCTTAAAGACAGAGATGTCTGTGCCTTGGTTATTTACTAATTCAAAATTGAGGAGTTCCACTGTACATTTCTAGATCAGCATAATTTTCCTCCTTCTCCCATCTGACACAGTCTCAACACTCATTCCCTCTCAGCTGTGGCTCCCTTCCTCTCTCATTCCTCCACCATCTGCTCTGCATGCTTTCCCATAAATTCCTGACTTGGACTCGGTTCCCCAGCTCTGAGCTTATCTGTCTCAGGGTTATGTGCAGGAGCCATCAGAAAGGCATCTGAGAACTTTGTGTGAAATGATTAGCAATGGCAAAACCTCCAGAGAAGTTTGTGAGGTCTCTGGAGGGGTCAGAACTTAATTTCTTGTTTATTTTAAGTTTTTTCATGGTATGGGAGGACAAAAGAGGTGTCAGGAGTTAACAGAAGTTTAGATGATGAATGTTTTCATGTTTTGAGTGTTATTCCCAGAGTGATTTTTTTTTTTCAAGCTTCAGAGAGAGGTAGTTAAAATTAAGAGTAAAAATATTAATAAGTGATCATTCCTATTACAGTTTAAAATGGTAATATTTTCTTTTTTTTCAGTCACTACTTTCTCTTTCTTTTTAGGAAAAGTCATGTTTCCTACAAAGCAATTCCTTGTGTCCCCCTCCCCCAAAAGAATGAATATTTTACACTTTTTCTGGTTTGGTTTTTGAACCTGGTTATCTCTGTTTCAAAAAGTTTGTGTTTTTCCTTCAAAAAACTATCAACTCACAGTTAAGGAAATACATTTTGAGTAAAAATAAAGAATAATTAACTTCTGTTATTTAGTCAGTAGAAAGGACCCATGGAGCGGTACTGCCAGGAATGGGGACATATTCCTGCTTCAGAAGATTTCTGAAATCCAGGGAAATGCTCTTCTTGATCTACTGAAAGCTCTCTGGATCTCTCTGGAAATGACCGAATTGTCATGACATTTGCCATGTGGCAAAACCACCTCTAACTCTGGGTGATGAAAGTGGTTGGATTCTGCACATGATGGAGAAAACCACCATTATCTACAAGTGGCTGTTTGTTCTCGCTACTGAAGGAAGGAAAGTAGAAAGCAAGGTTGATTTACTGAAAGCAGATCATACCCATCTTATAGTATCTCAGCGATGGTCATACGTATCTTATAGTGTCTTCAGAAATGGTGCATTGATTTTCTTTCTTTGCCAAAAAGTATTAAAACTGTAAAGGTAAAATTGAGTATTAGTAAGGCAGAATGGAATTGCACAACTTTCTACAACCTTGAACTCTCTAGCATCCCTCACTGCAATGGGCTGGCTGCCCTGGACATCCTGTTTCCTGCGTTGAAGCCATCCCCAAACATCAGTAGGGTGACAGAGAACAGCAACCCAACTGGGTTAGAGAATATTCAAAAGGTCAAGACTGTGTAAAGGGCAGTGGTGATTTATGTAGAATTAACCTGAGTTGGGTATGAGTTGTGAGGGGATTTTTTTGTTTGTTTTGTTGTTTTTCTTTCTTCCTGAATAGAAGGCTAGATTTCTTAACTGTGGTGTGGTCTAGAAAAATGAATTCATAGAATCGTATATTTATAGAATCCTAGAATTACTTGAGTTGGAAGGGACCCAAAAGGATCATCGAGTCCATCTCCTGTCCCTACACAAGACACTCAAAACATTCACCCTGTGTGACTGAGGGCGTTGTCCAAATGCTTCTGGAATGCTGGCAGAGTGGGTGCTGTGACTGCTTCCCTGGGGAGCTGTTCAAGGGCTCCACCACCCTCTGGGTGAAGAGCCTCTTTCTAATCTCCAACCCAAACCTCCCCTGGCACATCTTCCTGCCGTTACCTTGCGTCCTGTCACTGGTTACCACAGAGCTCAGCGCCTGCTCCTCCTCCTCCCCTTGTGAGGAAGCTGTAGGCAGTAACGAGGTCCCCTCCCCAAATCTCCTCTTCTCCAGGCTGAACAGACCAAGTGACTTCAACTGCTCCCCATACTACTTCCCCTTCAGACCCTTCACCAGCCTTGTTGCCCTCTTTATGTCCTCTTTAGGGCACACCGTAAGTACCTCTATTTTTTGAGGCAGGTTTGCAATATGAGCTGGTTTATTAAATTCAGCAGCAGTCCTATGCTTATGATTCAGCAACTGGTCATTTCAGGGACATTTTTTTTTTAAAAAAGTAAACAAAAAGTATCGTTAACACCAGAAATCATCAAAGTTTCTTGCCTGTGGTTCCTCCTGTGCCAATTCTTACTGCCCAGCAATCTGGTTGTGTCCCTCCTGGTGGCTATGCCAGCACATGGTCATCATAGAGTTTTAGTCCTCTACTTATCAAACTGTGTTTAGGAAACCTGTAGGGGCTTTCTGAATGAGAGTTTCTTAACCTTTTCTTGCATGTGGTTATGTTGTGGGATGACAGGAATGATGCACACAGAGGCAGCGCAGAGGTACAAATCCCCTTGCTGCAGGAAAATAAGATAATAAACAAGACTTGTATCAGTATTGTTTAACTTGTAAAATAATGCTAGATTTTTTTGATATCTGAGATGGAAAAATCATTTCATATGCCTACCTTAGGAATAATCAAACTTTCCCCAAATAATCTTTATATCAAAAGCTTCAGCCTGTCCTTATTTCAACTCTACAAGCAATGTAAGTGCATCCCAGCATGTCCAGAAGGTCATGAAACAGGCTTGTTTTGCCTAGATGAAATGAGCTATCAGATACTGAATAAAAAATGTTCTGGAATTGATCTTTTGTGGCTTCTGTGAGCAAAAAAACAAGGTTATATTAATTTTAGAACCATATGAGCTTTGGGCGCTGACTTTCATTGGCTAAGATGTTAATATTTTATGGGAGCCTAAAGCATGCCCAATTAAAGTGAGATCAGAAACGTCCACAAGTATATTCAAAGAGAAGTATTAGAGTTTTCAACAGTGCCATAAATTCATGTGCCAAAAAGCTACAGAGGACTAACGTTAAGGGTCTGGCAATAAAGAAATAAGTAAAAGCTTGGAATGTCACTCCTGCGGCTCAGGCAGGTGCCGTGGTGTGAAAGCAAGCCACGCCATACATCCTTTAAAATAATTACCACACATGAATGCACCAGGGCCATGGCTAATTTACAGGGTGGATGACATTGGCAGTGCACACCCACAGTTCGAGAAGACAGAGTCAGGCCCTGAAATAGACCTTGAAACGTGGGCATCAGATGGCACCTCGGTAGTTAAACGTCTGTGGGGATGCCACGCTTGCTTAGCCCCTTGGTCAGAGCTGAAGATGTTAAGTGGCTGTGGAAATCAGAAGATACTGCCTACCTAATCACCTCTCCCAAACTATGATTCTTATCGTTCCTAATCAATCCAAATTTTTGGAAGTTCTTGTTTGATTTCTCAAGGCATGCAAGAGTTAACCTGGGTGTGCTGTAAATTCACCAGCTGTGCTAATCTGTGTTAAGATTTCTGTGAACCTCTGCACCATTGCAGAATCTCAAATTTATTTGTTTAAAAAAACAGCATTTTGAAAGGCTCTGGAAAAGTCTGGGTTGGGTGGAAAAGACTTTTACAATCATGGGCAGTTCTTGTAATATCTGTTAATAAATTCCTTTCCTGTCAACGCTGCTCAACCTCCTTCATCCAAGCAGATTACCTCCATCCCACCTGGTGCTCTCATCTGCATCCATTTAACTGCAGTATCACCCCATACTCAAGTTTCACCACTTGATTTTTGAGTCCCAGCCACCAGCTGTCTTCTGAAATCTATCCCACCAATTTTCTCTGCTCTCGCTACTGAACTAATTTAGAACTTTATGTTGTCTGTACAGACCTCCCCTTGCAAGCAGGGAAGCAGGACACAGATTTTAAAAGTACTAAATGTGCCTGATCTGTGTCTGCTGCCAGGGTCCCCATGTGTCCGTCTGCTTGTATCTCTGCTTAAATAGTTGGAAACATTTTCTGGATTTTCTACAGAAAATGTCTTTTTGTGTGTATAACTAAAAAATATATATATATTATGGTCCCTCGTGAAGTTTTGTGAGTGATACAGCTGTTTAAGAGGCTTCCATCTTCATTGTGTGGTAAAGCAGGCTCTGGTGCTGATCTGGATTTTGGGTGTAGCAGATGTGCATTGTCTGCTTTTTCTTGTTGGGGCAGAGCAACAGCATTGCTCCCTCATCCCTCTCTTCCACCTTCCCCTGTCCCCATAAGTCTTGAGAGCTGAACTCTTAAATAATGGTAGTTTTAAGGACAGTTTGGCCCTTGAGCCTGGAATAAATCTTAAAGGGTAGAAAGAAGTCTCCCTTTGCAGTTCTGTGTGACCTAAATGCATCAAAAAATTAATGTCATTTGGAGTTTTTTTTCTTGGTGTTTTGGGGTAGGTTTTTTTGAGCATCCACTTTTCAGGGTGAAAACCTTTGGCTGCCGAGTGTCAACAGAGAGCAAACTCATGCAGATGAACGAGGGACAGTTGAACCACTTCAGATAAAATAAGAACCAGAACTGCTTTTTCTTTTTTTTTTTTATTTTCATTCCTTAAACCAAACATAAACGTTTCTGAGGTTTCTGAAAGTTTTGAAAACTTTTTGTGTTTGTTTTATAAATTTTCACATGCCTTAGTGCTTCCTGGTTGTGCTCTGGGTCTGGAAAGAGAAAAAGGAAAATAGTGTATTAAAAAAAAAATATTTCTGGTATTTGTTGGTAACTCTCATGGGAAACACTTCCCTTCAAATATTCAGCTGCTTTGTACTCTTGTTCTGCATCCATAGTCAGTTTGGTGTCACAACGATGGTGATTGCTGAGTATTAGTTGCACTTATTTATTGGCTCATTATCGTGCCTGTATGAATTAACATGGAATTAAGGAATCTCTTAAGCCTCATGAAAGGTAAAAATATGTTTGTGAAAAATTGTATTTTCTTTTGTTATAGAGAAAGAAACACCAGTTTCCTAATAAACAGAATGCCTTGGAAGCAGTTTTGGTGAAATATGCTTAAACCAAACTCATAGACCTGCTTATCTGAGGCTTTTTGTGGTCCCAGACCTCGAGTGAACTTGTTTAATTTGAGAGATGTTGTAAAGAGACTTTCAAGAGGGGTTTCTCCAGAGTGGGGCTGTTCTTACAGATAATGATTGGTTCCACATTTTGCTTCTAGATTTTGATTTCATTCGTTTCTGAAAGGCAGTAGGAGATGGTGGGAAGGTGTCTTTCTCCAGCTTCTGGTCTGTACTGAGCAATAATTATATTCATTGTGAGAGTGAATGTATTTTATGTATTTCATGCAGCCAAACAAACTCAGTTACTAACAACCTGAGTCAATCCTGAGTAATTGATTTAGGGCTGAAAGGCTTGTGTCCTATTACCAATCCCTTGAGCTATGCAGTCCCTAGAGAGGAAAATTATTGTATTTTTCCATCCCCTGTCTGCTCACATGAGCAGAGAAAGCAGGGCAGAGGAATGATGTGACATTCACGTCTATTTTCATGTATCAAAACAAAGCTGTGAGGTCTGATTTTAGTTTGTTTATACCTCTAACCATGTCACAGGGCCTTCAATAAATAATAAATACAATTTGCAATTGTTTGGAATACAAAAAGGTTTGAAGTCTGAGCGGATCCTCTTGCTCTTCAAATGATGAGGTTTTCTCTGCATTTATGGTGTTTTGCTCCTCTGCAGCATTCATGAACTTCCTGTAAAGTCTAATCCTGGGCTCAGTTCCTCTAAACATCCAGATATAAAAGGTTTGTTCTTTGCCTTAGTGGCTCAGCATATGAACTTGCCTTTTCTCAAGGACTTCAGGAGTCTTCAAATGTGAGGTTTTGCCTGTCTGGAATGCACAGCTACAGGAAGAACACAATAAATCCGTTCCTGATGTGTTAATAATCAAAAATTGAAAGAAAATGTGTGGAAATACTTACTTCTTGCCTTCTTGAAATATCTAATGTGGTTTAAACCACCATTTCAGCTTCTTTGCTCTCATAGGTTATAATTTCCTGTTATCAGGGTAAGGATGTTTTAAACAGCTTTATGCAGATGATTAGGTATTTGCTGATCATTCAGGACAATTTACAAAGATAAATATATGTTAAATGGGTTTCTTGTTAAAACCAATGTAGAAGTAACCCCTCGAGGCCAGACAGTAATTACTCCTAATAACAAATTAAAGCATTACCTACTTCTTTTCCGTTTTTCATTTTGAAGGGGAAATTACCTTACAGAACTGAATGTATTCAAAACCACAGATTCATATTTTTTTTTTGAGAAAGCCACTGGAAAAAAAAAAAAAAACATCCATGGGGTAAGATTTTCAGAGAAAAGGATTGTCTCAAGCACTTTTTTTTGGCAGTAATTCTGTGTAGCTCTTGAGGACGTTATTGTGTCCCAGGTCCAGCCATACCTCTGTTCACTTCCCAAGTGCAGCTGATGGTGTGGTCCCCCCCGGGGCTGCTCTGTGGGTTGTGGCTCACAGCCTCCACCACTGTGTCCCAGCTGCCATCCCCCAGCTGCCATCCAGGCTGGGCATCTGAGCTCCCCCCTTGGGACTTGTGCTAGTTGTGTCTGCCTGTGGGTGCATGTTTGCGTGCAAGGTGCGAGTGACAGACCTGTCTTCTTGAGATAGAAGCAGTTATTAATTCTGTCTAAATTAATGGGCAGAGACCTTCAGATATAATTAGGTGCTATCTCACTGGTTTTTGTAAACACTGGCACTGGAAGAAGTTATGTATCTAGACTCTAAATTATCCCACTCTTTCCTTTTTACTTTTGCCCAGTAGAAAAAAAAGAAAAATTATAGACCAGAGTTTGGCAGGCACAGACTCATGTCAAGGTTTATTACTCCCAGTGCCTGCTTCCTTCAAGCCTCTCCTTAGTCACTGCTCAAGTTTTGCCCTTGTTCCTCCTAAAACTTTCTCTTCCCTTGAGAAAGAGATTTATTTTAAACCTGCCATAGGTTTCTTCCCTCTTCTTGTGCTTGGACCTTTGAGTCCAAACCAGAATGTAGGCTTGGCATGAAGTGCCTCAGCCATCGGCTCTTAACTTCCCCTAAAATGTTTGCTGTGTGGTGGTTGTGTTGCATCCTCCTTTTCCTGGTCACTTTTCTTAGTTTCCTATTAAATTTACTGAATATGTTTGGACTGTAAACATCATGGCTATCAAAGCAATATATGATATCATAAATCATTACAGAATAGCTGTAGCTTTCAGGGAGCTTCTACAAGCTTCTCTACATGTTGTTTAGTTGTTGACTTGGGATCTTCTGGAATACAAGAATAGCAGGTCCTATAGTCTTCTCCTTCAGTCAGTGAACTGTTTATGAAAAGGGACTTTCCAAATTTTCAGAGCTTTTTGATTATTAGAATAAATGTCTTGAGAATTAGTGGCTGGGGCATTTTTAATATCTTTCATACTTTTCTAATTCATACTGAAATACATGGCAGTGCACACCTCATGGTAAATCAGGCCAATGTGTTTGACACACTTCCTCCCAAGTAAGGATGACTTTGGCTCATCTAGTTCATTTCTGTATAACAGCAACTTCAGATGTTTTTGAAGACTCTCTAGAATTTGTATGAGTAAGACATTTTTTCATGAGTTTCTGTCGTTTCACTTAAAAAGCGTTTTCTATCTGGGTCTTGCCATCTGTTTGCATAGCTGTCTTGCTAGACACTTACTTTAAGCAAATCACTGTGGCTTCTGAACCCAATCGTATCTTTCTAGCTCTTTCAGAATCTGTCCAGGTTTGCCCAGAAGTTGGGCAAAATCTGTGTGCCTGGAGATTTTTGATACCTAATTCATCACCTCGTACTCACTAAGGTACACCATGCTAGGTGTGATAAGAGACTTGGCTCGTAAAACATAAACATTATGTTAGATTTAGTTTATCGGCTGTGGAAGCTCTTGAATAGTTACTTTTTTCCCCCTTTAATTGAAGTTTGTACAGGGCTGAAGTCTTTCCAACAGCAGAGCCACTTGGTTCTCATGGGCTATGTGTGGATTTAATACAATATGTATTTGCCTATGAAATAAACAGTTATTTCTTGCAAGTGTTGTTCGGTGACAGCAGAGCACTAGGAATATTTTCATTTGTATAGCAAAACATACTATTTCTTGTGTATAATTGCTCAGGAAAAAGACTACACTGTGCCTCTTTTGTATCCTCTTTTTAGCATTGTCCCTTCTTTCTACGTGTGGAAATAGAGATGCTGGTTAAAAAGTTTGCGCTAGAATTGGAAATCTAGATGTTGCCATCTCAAAGGTTTGATTTCTAACTGTAAGATTTAGTATTTTGCCCCATTCTGAATTCTAAAGGATGCTTTAGAAAGCACTTAGGAATATGTTGGTGTATCTGGTCAGTTCTTCCTCGGGTAACTGCAGCATAACCTGAATTAACGAATTGCAGCGTTGTGATCAAAAAGTCCAGATGAATGTGTGTCACGTGTAACACAATTAGTTATTTTCTCAGTTTGTCTTCAAATGTACCATTTTGTTTGGGAATATTGCAGATATATGTCACTCATTATTGATAGATTTGTCTGACTTCCTGTCAAATCTATGTACATTGACAAAAATCTATTTTGTTGTTTTTGTCACAGAAATCTATACTGGCATTTTTCCCCATGGAGATTTGGCTAGTCATTGTCAGCATGAGGTGCCAGCTAGAGCTTTTACTGTTTTTATTGTGCCAGCTGCTTTCTTGGCTTCAAATCTTTTGGTTCAGATTGTAAATGGGGGCGAGACATCCGTATCTAGCCAGCGTGCTCGATGGAATATGACAGGGACTTGATTTTTCATTTCTTGCTGCCTTTCTTAGTATTAGTAGGAGATGACAAGGATGGCTTTATCTTCTGACCAGCAGAGACGGTGAAGGAATGGGGAAAGAGAGAGAGAGCATACGTATATGTGGGCCATGGGAAATTTTAAAATATAAATTTAAAGCAGCTCATTCCTGCTGGGTTTGGGTTTTTTTTGGGGGGGGTTAAGACTCTCTGAGGAAATCTTGGAGCTCAGAAAAAATAATTTCCAAACCTTTTGGCTAATGTTAAATCAGAATCATTGCATTCTTTTCATAATAGTTTTTTGGCCTAAATTACTGAGCACACACCCTCAGATAAATCGGGTTCTTTGAGGTGTCTGTTGTTTGTTTAGAGGTGTCCACAATCATCAACTAGTTTGACAGTGTAGGATTTAGTTGATAAATAATATTTTAAGCCAAATTTGGGGTTTTTTTTAAAGCATTGTTATCTTTTGTGATTTTCGTACAAGTCTTGATATTTCCTATTTTCCCTGAAGCCCCAACTGCTGGAGTAAGGATATTAATCTGAACATGTAGTCCTTTTTAAAAGTACATTTCCAGCCCATGTGTTTACTGAGAATAAGCTTAGAAGTGTAGCTGCAGTTACAGCACAACAATTAAAACCAACACCATTCTTGCCTCTTGAACTGCTATGATTTTGAAGCCAATCTTTTGACTTTTTGGATTCTGGCTCATGATTTTTAAATACTGAGAGCTGGCATTCCTCTTTGCATTAAGCTGTTTTCATTTTAGATGGCAGCCCTGTGACAATCGTCCAAACTAAAGAACGGGGCTGTTTATTACATACAAAGGCAGGACCAAAGGAATGTTTTATTCTGTTGCACGTTCAGGATTCTGAGGCACCACGTGCCCCTGTGAGTGCTGGTGGTGTAGATGGAAGGTGCAAGAAGCTCAGTCCAGGTCTCCACAAGCCATCAGAGTGGCTGCAGCACACACACGCTCAACTGAGCAGATTTAAATTGAGTTTGCATGCATGCCAGTGGCAGTGGAGCCATATCAGCATGGACTTTGGTTCAAGCCAACTGCCTGAGAAGACACCCAGGGTCCCAAGCAGGCTTGTACAGCTCACGCTGAAGCCCACTGCTGCCACAACTATTCTGCTGCTGGTAACCAAGGTAGCTTGATTAAAGCTAAGTTGGATATGTAGACGCATGCTGTAATCATTCCCTAAATGACTGCAAATTTGTCCTTGTTGATCTTTTAAAACCTTGCATTTTCAGCGTGCCAGTTCACTGTAAATCACAGACATTCTCCATTTTCTTTAGTTGATTCCAGAAAACTGTCTCTGTACTAAAAACAAGGCTTTGAAAAATGCTCATGTATCCTGCTGTCCTCTTCTACTTGGGGTGATGCATAATTAACCTGGCCAAGTATCAACCATACAAGAGTTGAATGCATCCCAAGTTCAATTGGGGAGGTTTTTACCATAAGAATGTGCCTGTCCTGAGACTAAAACACAGGTTAGATTTCCAAGTTTCGGAATATTGCTCAATGAAAGAAGAATATGTTGCCCATGAGAAAAAGAAATAAATCAAATGCTGGTGTAATCTATAATCAAAAGCCCTAATGGGCACAAAACGTTTTAGAACAAAGGTTTGCTGAATCTGCAAGGATATTAAAAGTGTTAAAGCCTGAACAAAGAAGCGTTCTTATTTACTAAGTTTAAGGAGGTTACTAAAGCACAGATAAAAAGCTCATAGAGCAGACAAAGCCCTATGAATCCTTTTTCTTTTCCTGCAGTCAGATATGAACATATGATACATGAATATTTATCAGAACTGCGGATAACCAGTAACTACGGTTGGATTTAAACTCAGCAAACCATGGCTTGCAGTTTGCATTCACAGGGGCTTCTTGCAAGTATATATATATTTTTTTTCTTTTTTATACTCCACACATGCAGGCTTGTGTCTCCCCTAAGCTGTCTTTTGATTCTAACTGAATGCACCTAAAAATACAGCAAAACTCTTCAATACAAAACAACCCCTGAATACCAGCTAAAGGCTGACGAGGTTTTTCTGCGCTCGGGGTGGACAAGACTGACTTTCAAGCTGTATGTAGTCAAATCCAGAAATCTCCAGATTTAGACCCGGCTTCCTCGTAACTCTGTTCAGGTTGTGTTGAAACATTTATGAACCTCCCAGAGCCTTGTCTTGCCTCAGTTTTGTAACAGTGTCTGCAAGCCGGTGACGCAACCGCAGTTTCACACTGGTGTAGTTGCAACTCGATCGTCTGCTACCCACAATTTTGAACAGCAGAAAATTGGAGGTTCTTCAGAGAAAAGGGGAAAGCTGTTTTATTCATGTCCTTATCCACAGGTAGAGCAATAAATGGTAATTACAGGAAGGCAGCTATGCACTCGCTCGTCTCTCGTGTGTTTGATCACTCAGTGCGTGCACCAGCATCTTCTGGATCCAAAAAAGATGTGGCGTGAGCAGAGGACAGGAGCGTTGGAGGTGGTGTTGCAGTGGGCGTCCTTGATGGTGAGAGGGGTGAGGGGTGACCCACTTTGGTCCTGAATGACCATGCACTGACCAAGCTTTCACCTGGTGCAACCCCACTCAAACAGAAAAGCTATGAATGCAAGAAAGGGAGACTTGGGAGTACAAGCTGTGGCACTCCTTTTACCTAATTTTCCACTGGGGTGTACGTCTAATGCTTTTTTTCCCCTGCTTTTCAGACAGATTTGCAGAATCGTGGCAGAGGGTGAGGTGGTGCAGGCAAGAGGTTAAAGCAAGAGAGTGGGAGTCAGGAGGTCTGCATGGCTTTACCCTGGTGGTGCCAGGCTGCCCTTATTAAAGATTAGCAAGTGATCTTCAACTACTAATGTCAGCAAGGCTGTTCAGGGCCAAACCAAAATTCCCCTCTAGCCCAGTACCCTGTCTCTGACAGTGGCTAGTTCGGGAAGCTGTGTAAGAATAGGACTTTGGTATGCCTTCCTGGCTTTTGGTAAGTTGTCTTTTAGGGACTTTCAGTGTTTGCGGCTGTTCGGGGACGACTGATTTTTTAGGCCGATCATCCATAGGCTTGTGTAATCCTTTCTTGAGTTTACCCATGCCTTTTGCCACTTTGTTTCTTAATCTTAGTTTACTCAAGTGTAACGCAGGTTAATAGTTCTTTTGCAGTCTCCTCGTTTGCCTCAGTCTCTGAGCAAAAAAAAAAAAAAAAGGCAGAAATGTGAAACGAAAGCTATTCCCCTGTTAAGGGAACATGTCTTTTTCTAGCTAAGCTGGGTTAGCTCTTGCTCTGGAGCCAGACCTATGATGACTTCTCTTTCACATAACAATGCTAAATATTATTTTTTCTTTCATCTGTTTTTCCTGTTACTGCTTTCTTTGTAATGTAGGTCAGGGTCCCCACGAATGTACTACCAAGGGAATGGAAAGGTTCACTAACGTGGGATTTATTGGTTGATCTGTTGTTTTTATTGCATGGAAAAGAGTACAAAAAACCTGCAGTTTTGAATTCAAACCTTTATGAACTCTTTAGTCAGGGAAGGAAAAGCAATTTTGCATCCTGGTTTGAAAGGTGTTGCCATATTTTATATCATGAATGTGATAAAAGAATAAGAAGGAGTCTACTTTCTGCTTTGGTTTCAGATACAGCTTAAATCTCTCAAGGGTCCCAGGTAAAAATCCACTGAGGGTTTTAAAGCAAGTTAAGCAATTTTGGCTTGAGTGAGATGTAGGTCATGTGTAACATTGCATGAGAAAGCATATGGCAGTATTAGTCTTAAGCTGGAAGAGCGATAAAACTGAGGCTCAGGCAGGACAAAGAAGGGAAAAAAGGTGTAAGACAAGGGGAAATTACAGAACATAGAAGAGGATTTACTCAGAGGTGAACTCAGGAGGGAGGTATGCATGGGGAATTTTGCAGAGAAGGTAATAGGCAGACTTAAAGAACTAGGAAATACGAGAGGGGAAGGAGATATGTTGCATAGTGTAACAAAAATTGGCCGGGTTGTAGAGGGGAGAGGTTTTTATTCACAGTCTTAAACTAAGATAAGGGTCATCTGATTCGTTGTGACCTGACTAGAACCAACTAGGAGAGCTGGACTAGCTCCATGTGAGTCATTTTCCTGCATCCCGAGCCATTATTATTCTTATTAAACCAAAAAAACTACACTGCATTCACATGATAAGATTTTGGGAAAAAGAAACAAGAGAAGTGAGGCTATTTAGAGTTGAAGGATTCAGATTATTTACGCTTGGCTGTCTCTCTGCCTGAGCCTGTGAAATGGGATCAACCATCACTCGGGGAGCCCTCCGAGTCTGCAGCCAGCAGGTTCAGAGATGGAGCCAGGAGCTGCACCTCGGCACCGCTCTGCCTTTCTGCAAAGGTGGGGTCAGATCATGTAAATGCTGCAGAACTTTGTTGTTGTGCTGGGCAACTCTCCAAAGACCTGAATGTCAATCTGAGCTCAGAGAAGCACCCAACTATGCAGATGTTTTACACGAACGTGATTTTAGAGCTATGAACTTAATAGAGGCACAAAAACTGAGCTGGAAAACTTTTTAGTGACTCAGCAGTTCACTTGCACATGTGAATGCAGAAGCAGACAAAATTCAAAAACCATGGCAAAAAAAACCCAGACCAGTGTTTTTCAAATCTCAGAGAGAAAAAAATATACTAATTTCGGTTGAAGGCTTTGGTTTGTTGGTGTTTAACAAGGCTGGGTCACAAATCTGTGCAGTCATCTGGTTTTCTGAAGAGCTCATTTTCTAAATCTTCTAAAAGTTAGATTTATTTCAAAATCTTCAAACATGGGGATGTCATTCACTAAAAAAACCTGCAGTCTCTGAGCAAGTATAGTAGTGTGTGTGTGAGGAAGCAACCTCAGAGATCAGTGCTCCATGGCCCTTCATGTGGAAAGGGAGCAAAGGGGGACAAGTGATTTGTGATGCAAAAACAACCTATCAGAAGACTGACAATTCCCAAATTAATTGGTGAGGTTGCACAAGATGGGAATATACCTCTGCTCACCTCTGCAAGGAGCAGATACTCCAGGCTGAGCTGGCTCGCCTGGAACTCACCCGTGGGACTAGGATTTGCTTGATAGGTAGTTGACAATGCCCAGGGCATCCAACAATGTATCCCAGGGTCTCTGAGGTTGTTGCTTCAAGCCTTTGTGCAGATTGCTGCTCCTTTCAGCTCTTATGTAATGAAGAGGTAGATGAGCTGAGGACTAAGCCCAGGAGACTCTTTGGATTATACAGGGACTATCCAGGTCTCAGAGCAGTTGTTGCTGTTTTCCTTGGCTGCGGCAGGAGATTAAAGGTCTGGATAGTGGAACATAAGAGGTGGGGAAGTAATGAGTTAAGCTTTTCTTCCCCTTATCTGATTGTGTTTCCCCCAGATCTAGGAGCCAGTGGGTTTTATCAGTTCTGCTGTGACTCAGCCTGATCCTCCCCCGCTCCATGTCCTACCTGATAGTTATGATTTCGTGATCCCCTGCATGGGAGAAAGGGACAGATACACTCTTGAAGCATCCAGAATCTGTGAAAGCACAGATGCAACACCGAGCAAGGGTGACTCAGAGCCTCATCTGAGGTAGACAAATCTGAAATGCACTCATTTAACTGTGTAGGAGCCCTGTGGACCAGACCTCGGAGACCGAGATCCTGCCTGCTCCTCCTCACCAGTAGATATTTAATGCCTTTCATTTAAAAATAACTTTGTACCAGTTTCTCTGGTCAAGTTTTCCCCCTTCTGTGACTCGTGTTACACTCCTGTTGTCAGGATTCTGTCACTGCCACCCATGGAAAAGTCTGAATTCTTTCTGCATAGGCAGAAATATTTTGTGGGCATTCAGCCAAATTACCTAGTTCCATATCAAAAACAAAACTCAGCTTTTCAAACCGTGTTACGTCCAATCTCAGAGCATGGAGCACCTATGAAAAAGCTGAACCCATGCTTTACAAAATGTGCTTTATTAATTAAATTATGTAAGAGGTAAATGAAAAAGATTGAGAGGAGTGTTGCATCCATGTTGCAGGACATGTTGAAATCCATGGACAAACTTTCTTCCAATTTAGCTGTCAGAATCCTGACATTTCAGGATCATAAAACAGGAGTGTCCAGTTCAGCTGGAAATGACGTGCCATGCGCCTGCAATCAGGCTGATTGTGTAGCAGGCAGCACATCAGCACCACACATGAGGAGCCAGCCTCCAGCTGTGTGTACCTGTCCAGTCCTTACAGGGTTAATAGTCCAGGTTTAGTAGTGGCAGTGTTGGCTGCTTGCAAATTCGTAGTCTTAAAATGATGACTCTTCTGGGATTAGTTAATGAATCTATAAAATTAGAATAAAACTTAGTCCAGTTGAAGATGGCCCTGCTTATTGCAAGGGACTTGGACTAGATGACCTTTATGGTCCCTTCTAACCCAAACCATTCTATGCAGGAAGAATTCTATGCATTCTATGCAGGGGAGGGTTAGATTGGATATTAGGAAGAAGTTCTTCCCCAAGCAGGTGGTGGAGCCCTGGAACAGCTCCCCAGGGAAGCAATCCCAGCACCCACTCTGCCAGCATTCCAGAAGCATTTGGACGATGCCCTCAGTCACACAGTGTGAGTGTTGGGAGGGTCCTGGGTAGGGACAGGAGTTGGACTCGATGATGCTTTTGGGTCCCTTCCAGCTCAGGTGATTCTATGATTCTATGATATGGTGCAATCCCCAACATCACTAGGTTCTCAGGGTACATTCACACCTGAATTCTGAGGGATTTGTGCCCTTACCTTTTCATCAGCAGGTGCTAGAAAGATACATGTTGTAGCATCAAGAATAAGCTGGAAACAGACATTTATTTTAAGCTTTTAGCTAGCCAGAATATCATCAGCATTCTATATGTTGACAGTGGGTGTGCAGCACAGTGTGCACCACTGCTGTTTCTGTTTGATTCTAGCAAAACTTATTGAACTATTTCAGAAAGCACACGTGCCCTTCAGCTCACCTTAGCTCAAGTTCTTCGTTACCGCTTGGGATGTGATAGGCCAAAGCACAGGCCAAGGTCATTATTGCCACAATTGCTCTACAAATATATTTTTAGTCTTTTGCTTAGGGATCAGACAAAAGAGAGCATTTGGAGGGAAATAACTGGGAAATGAGTAGAGATCCATAATTTTAGCTTGCACAACTCACAGCAAGCTTTAGGTTAAAGTATCTAAGGTTACTAAACCCCAAGATGCATCAATGCAGGCAATTATTTGGAGGATTTAGCCTCACAACATAAAATCCATGTGCCCAAAATATAATTCTTCTCTGTTTAAAGTCTGTGAATTCTGTATAACCTTGCAAAAGGTGATTTCTTCATAGGTGGCTCTGTTTGACATTGATGCATTTGTTGTAAGTAGAAAATTCAAATGTGTATTTGATAGAATAGTTTAAAATATGCAATTGGAGAAATGGTTTAGCTTACAAATGAATTGTAGGTAAGAAATGACACCTGTTCAAATATACTTTTTTGGCCCATTGTCTTTGTTTTCCAAGTCCTCTTTTTTTTCCTGTGGTAATTCACTTTGGGTCAGATTCTGTCATTTTTATTCATATTGTATAGTAGCTTGTTTTCTGCATAAGCTTGCTGGAATAATAAAGACAGAATGAAGCTAAAATTTACTTGAGAAAGGAAAAAAAAAAAGGCATTTAAATAATTTGTCAGAGATGAGAATCAAGGTTTCAGGTCACTTCTCATATTAACCTGTCTATGTATTCAAAATAGCGGGCCAGAAAAAAATTGGGTTTTAATTTGTCATAGTGTTTGCCTCTGGTCAAAGAAGGGATTTTTAAGCTGAGTGCTCAGCTCCAGAACTTAATGCTTTCTCTCAGTTTAAAAGTGACTTGTAAGGCAATGAGGATCCAGAACTTGATTTTGCCTAAAATGTACCAGACAGTGCAAATATCCACAATATGTCTTGTCAAATCAACTTCTGTACAAATAAATGTTGGAATCGATGTAAGGTCGTGAATGTACCCGAGATGAGGATCTCACTCATAATTGAAATAATTACCACGGGAACAAATTAATAGTTTCTTTTCATGACCAATAGCAGAGAAATTTGGCTTGTTTGTCCTTTGTTGAAGTGTTACCTGAAGACATTATAAATTCAAGAGTAACTAAAGTACTGGAATTTCGATGGTCTTTAACTTGCCTTCATTATAGCTTCCATGATCTATAGCTTCATTTTATGTAGACCATATGCAGTTAAAAATAACTGGAGTTGCCGTGTTTTATATGCGCCTTTGTAAGCATTTCCAACTGCAAAGGGATTTTTTATAAATACAGAAAACCCCAACAAGTTTTATGTTTTCATTTCACCTCTTCCCTTTTTATTTTTTATAGAAATGCTACAAAGGGGAACTTTCGATAAGTATTACCAGCAAAGCCCAGTATTGCAACACGGTTAAATGCTGCAGAGTTTCTATTTAAGGTTACCTGGCACAGTCAGCTCGGCCAGATGTCCTTCTGCTATTGGATAATCGGATTTGCTGACAATGTGTACTGCCTTTAAAAAAATACCCAACAAAACCAGGAAGTGCCTAGGTGACTTCTATCCAAATCACACATATTCTTTTCGTTAAAATGAAATGTGAGCCTGAATTTAGCCTTTAATTACATTTCCTTCCCTACCTCCAACAAACAAATTTTTATAACGTTTCCAATGAAGAAAGTCATATTTTGTGAATTACTTGCTTGGAAGCCTACCAGGAGCAAAAGTTATTTAGGAAATCTTCTATTATTTGTTTCAATCAAAGATTATTTTCTACGTTTCTGACTATTTTATAAGATAAATTATCCTTTTCAAAGAGTTTTGTGTTTAGGTTTATTTTTATTTTAGAGATTTTATCTGAGTTGTTATCTGGCAAATGGAAATTAAGCTTGTGAAGAAGGAAAACAAAACCAGGATCCATTGTGAATACAACTTTTTTTGGGATATAAAATAGAGCATGTTAGGGACTTAAATCAACTCAAAATCTTATTTTTTTATAAGAATTTGTGCAGTACAAACTGTTATATAAATCAACAATGGAAGCAGAAGTGTTTTGTATGTATTTGAAGACATAAAATAGTATTGCTTAAGTGAAGCATTAAAAATAGTATTACTTAAATTATCTTCCCTAATAAGATACGTCTGTCAATTTTTCATTTAACTTTGGCTCTGAGGAGACTGCATTGTTCTGTCAGGATTAAAATATGAAAAACCCGCCCACATTTGAGCATGTGCTTAAACAAGCAAGACTAAGTATTAAATCTGAGTCCTCTGTACTTTGAGAAGCATTTTTACAAGTGGAAAGTTGTTCAGCTTAGATAGTTCATCCATTTTCCAGAGCCTTTTAAACCTGCATAATATATTGAATGTCAAAACGCTATAAAATCTCTTTAACTATTGATATCTATTTGTAGATAGCAATATAAATTCTGCCATAAATTCGAATAAGCAAATGACTTTATCTAAACAAAGATTTGGTGCACAGCTCTAATGTTACTACGACAGTGTCGGCTTCTTAAATCTAAAACCGTGGGGGCAAGATATTTTTTTTAACATGGTGAAGGCTTTGAAGTTATTGCCATTGGAAATCAATATTGGGTAGCTGCTAACAAAAATAGTATGGAATGCATCCCTTACACAAACAGCTGCAAATATATTATTGAATGTACAGACAGATACTGTGCTTATCTCCAGAGCTGGGCTTCAGTGCAGGAATCCACACATTTGTAAGCTTGGTATAGAATATCAACATATATTAAAGCAATTTGTTTCCTCTATCAACTGAGGAATCTTTATTTTCCAGTGCTGGATGCTATGCTGGTGGCCATTTTACGCTTCCTTTTTGTTGACTGTGGAACTCACTTGGCAAAAGCAGTGGCAGAAACCTGCATTTGAAGTTGTCAATGTATATGAGCAAAACTTCAAGGTGTCCATGAAATATTTATGCCACTACTGTTTGCACATTCTCTCAAGTTAGCGCTGTTCTCACAGTAACATTTTTGAACAGTTGTGTTTAATTTATACCATGAATAAAATCAGTAACGTGTTAATCATTATATTTTTTTAAAGAATGCACTAAATAACAATGAGTTTTGTGTAGTCCGTGCACAGGAAAGGATATACAATCCGTGACCAGATTCTTAACCGAGCCTTACACATCCTACACCCTTGAAAGTCATAGATTAGACATCCTGCGTGTTTCACAATCCTGTCCACCCTCTTTTACCAGGAAAGCAAGCCCTTTGGTTTTAAAATCTCTTAATGTGGCAAAAGTGTATAATAAAACAAAACAGAGTGAAGGAGGCTGGCAGGAAGCTCTTTATCCTTTTACAGAAACTGCCTGTTTGGCTGGGCAGCAGCGTTGCTGGAGAGCTTTAAACATTCTTACATGCAAAAGCTCTTTGGCTTCATTTTGGAGCAGACCAAAACCCTTTAGTTTCTAGGAGCTGCAGCCCTGTTGCAGCATCCGTGACCATTGCACATAGGTCAAACACTGCACAGACCTTAAGACCATGCTTCAAAGATCAGGATCTCTGATCCTGCTACCTTTGGGACTCTGCACTCTCTTCAACCTGTAAAACAAATAAGGTTTGAACGTCTTTGTTTCTTAAAAATAAATATTTTATGCCTTTTCTTTCTTATTTTTATCCATTTTTGGGCCCATTTGCACCCCACCTCTACATGCTTTTTTTCCAGACAACAAACAGGAAAACCACAAGCCTTCATCAGCAAGCTGTGCTTTCCTCTCAAAAGCCAAGATGCTGAAGCTCAGCATACAAATCACATGCTCGTGCCTTCACTACTCACAAACCACCCCGTAGCTCACTTCTGAAAATTATTAAGCTTAGTAGGTTAAAAATAAATGGACTGCTTTGCTGGGGGAGGGAGTGGAGGGGTGGTGTTACCTCAGGATGTAGTGCACGTTGGCGTGGCCGGGAGGACAAAGAGTCCTGGGGCTGTGATTTAAATAAAAGAGAAGGAATATTTAGTGAGCATTCGGAGAATATAATTATTTAGGGAATAGCATGCAACAGTTACCTCGCACACAGTTGTGCAGATGCCTCCGAGGAGTTTATTACGAAACGATTGTATTACGACTTGGCAGAGTGGACTGTTCACCATCACCCAAATATCTGAGAGTACGTTTCCATCAGTCCCTGCTACTTTTGGCCAGAACAATTTCTATTTCCTACAGGTACTTGTAGGGCTGACTTCTTGTCACACCTGGCGTTGGTCTCAAGTGGATTTATTGTATGTGCTGCTGTTAATCAGATGTGGAGGGGAGATGCAGTGTGAGGATAAGGCCACACAGCAAGCAACTGCCTTGGCCAGAAGTAAAGTATGAGAACCTGGCTATTCTGTTCTCTGCTTCAACTTCTATTTGTAAATTATTCTTGTTTTCTCTTTTTTTTTTGGCCAGAATTCACTCCCATACACTGTGAGAAGAAGCAATCATAGCCTAACATATGTAGAAAAAGAAAAAATTAAAATGGAAATCCCATTCAAAGCCTCAGGGCTCGAGCATGGCATGCCTGCCAGACACCAGCACTGGGAATGCAGAAGCAGCTCGAGAGTCTGCTCGGAGACAGTGGGTTGTGTCTGTGCCATCGAGCCAGTTTGGCCCGTCTTGCACGGGGGCTCTGGTGCTGCCCGTGCCTACTGCACATATGGCATTTACACCCGCTCTCCATTCATTCCAGTGTTTTCTGGTGAGGGAACTGAGGCACTTCCCAGGGAATAAACATGCCCAGGACTGGTGTTGAGTCGCTCTGTGCACCTTGGATGTCCCACAGCCTTTCTCCACTGAAAGAGTTCTCAGGCCCTGGCAGAGGCTGCCCAGGTAGGTGATGGAGTCATCATCCCTGGAGGTGTTTAAAAGGTGGGTGGATGAATTTCTGATGGACATGGTTTAGTAAGGGGACAGGTACGGTTGGACTCAATGATCTCAGATGTCTTTTCAAACCAGATGATTCTGAGGTGTGGCAGTGGGCTCTATCAATGTATGGATTCTTGCTGAGCTTGAGTGGCACAATCTCCTCTCCTCCTGAGGCTGACCCAATACTGACTACAAGCAAGGGCAGGCAAAGCCATTCTTACAATGCATTCTTGATTTTTTCCATACTCTGTTAGGGTGCATTACCTTGTTTCTCCTGCATTTAGGGAATATGACTGTACCTGGCTTCTGCTGTAAGAGCTGGGTAATGAAGAGGTTTCATCACCTCTCCCCAAACTACATCGCCATGCAGGACCCATGCTCAATCTTTCTTCTGTCAACACAAAATACATACTGTTATGATTATAACATGAAGACAGGCATCTTTTATCTCAAAGAATGGAGAGGTTTACAAAGGGTTAAAATAATCTAACCTCACTTTTTTCTCTTTTTTTTTTTTTCACAATGGCAAATGTTATTTATATTAAAGGGAGAACCAGCATAGTGTTGCCAGATTGAGCTCACTTCTCTTTGCCAGCTAAAACACAAAGCAGGGTTACAGTGTTTTTGGTACCTGCAAAACAATCTGAACACAGTGTTCTGTCATCCTTTGAAATGGCAAATGGAAGTCATTTAAACCAGATGAGTGACTGAACAGGGAATTACTGCACCTACAGCACAGGATATACAGTGCTATGCACCTATTTCAAGAGAATTAGAGTGGGTGGCCGGAAGAAAGGAACTTTTTTCCTCATTTAACCTGTAATTTGACAACATCTGCAAGGAATTACCTCTAGTACTGGCATTGTAATTGTTGTATCTAACATCAATCACTGGGTAGGGGAGGTTGCTTTAAATAGATGTTAGCTGTGTTACAGTTTCAAAACATGAAAGCAAAAAAAAAAAATGAAAGAAACTAAATATGTAAATCGGTATAGAAATTAATTACTGGAAACTTACTTGACACTAATTTATTGTTTAAGAAAGAGATGGAGTTGGCCAGTGCAGATGTCTCTTTCGGTTTGACCCCGTATGCTTTGGCAAGTGTTAGAAAACAGAGGCCACTTTATTCCAATTTATAAAAATTGTGACCTCTTTTTTTCTAGTCTCTGTTAACGTACAGAAGAAGAGAGGGATTAGGCTAACTAATATTTTACACTGCAAGGACAGCAAGTAGGAAAGTTTCCACAAAGTGTGCGTCTTTAAAACAAAGTCCTTCCTTGCCAGCTCTTTCAGTGGGAATTTCTGTCTTTGACTTCATCAGAAATATGATTACAAGGAACAAACTATGCACGTTTTTGGAAAGCGAAAATTCTAATTCCAAGCATGCTCCAGATTTCCAATACCAGTTCAGCAACTGCAGGAGCGAATTCATATTCACAAGTTATCGAATTTCCACTGTGCATCCAATTTTGTATTGGGTTTTGATTCATATTTGTGGCTACATGTGAATCAGATCCAGTATTTGTTTCTCAGAAATGTCATGGAAAAGGAAATCATTGGGTGCACTGGTATTCACAGCCAAATACAACGCACAGTACCACTATCCAGTCTGAGAGCCAGATGAATGATTATGATGGTTATGGGAATTGTACTTAACCTGGGAAAATGTTTTAGAGTCAGGGAGAAGAATAGCCTCACACTGATGTATCTCCAGTAACCACCATGCTATATATATAGGGATGTATAAATACGTGTTCAGCCTGAAATATTACTGTGTTTTAGGAGAAGTTGTGCAGTAAATTCTCTTTCTCTCCTCTTTCTCTCCTCTTTCTCTCCTCTTTCTCTCCTCTTTCTCTCCTCTTTCTCTCCTCTTTCTCTCCTCTTTCTCTCCTCTTTCTCTCCTCTTTCTCTCCTCTTTCTCTCCTCTTTCTCTCCTCTTTCTCTCCTCTTTCTCTCCTCTTTCTCTCCTCTTTCTCTCCTCTTTCTCTCCTCTTTCTCTCCTCTTTCTCTCCTCTTTCTCTCCTCTTTCTCTCCTCTTTCTCTCCTCTTTCTCTCCTCTTTCTCTCCTCTTTCTCTCCTCTTTCTCTCCTCTTTCTCTCCTCTTTCTCTCCTCTTTCTCTCCTCTTTCTCTCCTCTTTCTCTCCTCTTTCTCTCCTCTTTCTCTCCTCTTTCTCTCCTCTTTCTCTCCTCTTTCTCTCCTCTTTCTCTCCTCTTTCTCTCCTCTTTCTCTCCTCTTTCTCTTTTTTTTCCCTGATTTCTCTTGTTGGACCATTATAGGGAAGGCATTCATAGTGGTTTCTGGATTCTGCTCATCAAACTCTTCTCATTTTACTCACCTGAAGACTTGCCTGTGGGCAGACTTCCCAGCTGTGCCTCACAGTTGTGTATTTACAGGATAGGGAACTTTTTGCTTAGAAGCTGTTGCTCATAAGGAACCTATCATCTTCAACAGGACATCCCCATAAGGCAATTTACATGTGTGTGTGGAGTAAAGATCTCTTAATGATGATCCTTCCTGTAACATCTCATCACCTGTAGTTCAATATATTTAATTTTTAAAGATAAAATGGTATTTCTATATATATTTGCCAGTACCTATGCACGCAACAATTTTGAATATTGATTAATGGGGGTGTATTATTGCATAACAGAAGTATATTACTACTTTAAATTCAACCCTTACAGATTTCATTCTTCTTATCTACAACTCTATAAAATGACCTCCAAGTGATCCAGCTGAGGAGGTTGGAAGGGCACAGCAAATGGATCTCTTAGTCATCACATTACATAGGTGGTCTTTTGAATGTGTTTTAATTAAATTGTGTCATAAAATACTGCTATTTATGGTGAGAAGGAACTCATAAAAATGCTACCCTGTATGCCAGGTAATGTTTGCCTTACTGTTCACATTGGGCTTAGGATTTTACTGCTCGGATTTTATGAATTCTTTAGCTTCCACCTAAAACCAAGTCTTATAATTCTACATTGATCCCAAAAGATGGCTCTCTATTCAGGGAAGATGATCTGTGCCAAAGGGCTTGGAGTTGATAGGCATGTGAAGGCCATATCATATTGTGCAGTTGGTGTCCTCCTTGGCTGTCGTGCTTGCCCAGGAATTAGCCCTTGAAAGCACCATGGCAATGACAAAAAACTGATTCTTTTTCAGGAGTTCTTTGTTATGCAAAGATTGAGAAATTGTTTTGTGAAGAACGGACCCAAACACAGAACTAGTCCTGGCATCCAACCCAGAGAGGCATGGAAGTTAATGGCCTTGTGTGGATGATGCCTGGGAGCCACTTGAACAAGGTTTACCTGAAAAGTTAAAAATAAGCTATTTTTTTCTTGGAGTACCTGCCTGAGGACAACGCTACCCTGGTTGCTTGTGTGTTGTGTTTTGTTGCTCCAGACTTTGGCAGTATAAACTAGTTTTCTAGTTCAAGTTAAGCAAACATCTTTAATTACTTAATAACATTTTCTCTTGTTTGATTGCTTTCCTGAGGTGAAAGACAGCAAAGCAAGGCTCTGTATGTAGAAATGTCATGTGTACAAGGGGGAGGTGACTTCAGAATGCTGTTCAACAGTAGGGTTTGTCTGTTTGTTTCAAAGGTCTGTGGTAGTTCATTAGCAAAGCTTGACTCGGGTGGTATGTACTGTGACCAGTGTCAGCACTTATGTCATGTTTTTGCGGAGAAGAGACCAGACCAGCTGCGTGTCTCTGGTAGTACGAGATGTGTTTTCATCACGGGGCTAAACGGAGTTTGGAGAAGGGAGGGCAGCTTGATGTGGTGGTGGCTGCTTGAAGACTCTTAGGAGCATGCTGGGAGTGAACATCGAGTGGGAGGATATCAGAAGGGTGAAGGCAATGCCCAGGAAGTAGTTTGGCACATCTAACCTACCATACCATTGCAAGACACAAGTACCCAGACACCTGTGTGCATCCAGATATTGGCAGAAGACATTTAAGAGGACTTATTTACGCCCAAATCCCATTTATCTGCTCTGGAAACATTTATGCCCTGCTGTTCTCAGAGCATCTGGAAACTTCACCAGCTTCTGGCATTTTTATGCATTGGAGAGTGTTAGCCAGGAAAGGACAAGCAGTTTTGTGCAGAGACCCTGCGGACAGCACAAGGTTCATCCTGAGCTTCCGACAGGGCAGCACTGCTGTCCTTGTCATCAAGTGTTTACTCTGTCCTCAGGGGATTTTCCTTCCCTGGGAGTCCCAGTGCACATGCACCTTTCCCATCTGGCCCTAAACTTTTGAGGAACACAGTTCCATGTACAGCCTGACTGTAGTGCCAATAAGTCATTTATTTTCTATACTGTTTTCATAATTCATAAAAATTTTCTCCCTCCCAGGGGAACATTTTATTATCTGATAAGGGGCAATAGCAAGCCAAAAATATAAGGCCTTAAATAAATGATAAATACAGCATGACATAAGCTATAAAACATAAAAGGATGAGCGTGTATAATACATGCCAAGGATGGCTGAGGATCAATTTAAACTAAATGTTTTCTGTTAACATGAGGATTTTTTGTAAACTGGAGAAGATGAGAGGGAAGAAGAGAACGGTTTATGGAGTAATGTGTGGGAGGCATGTGGTGTTAAAACAGCTACGGCTGGGGCATGTTTGTTCTACTGTCTCAGGAGTAGTTTGTCCCATCCTTACTTCCCTTTCTGGCAAGCTTACTGATGCCTTTTGTTGGACACATTTGAAAGCTGAGGTTTGATGTATCTGTATTTCCTTTTTTGGATGAACTTGGAAATGGAAAGCATTATTCAGTGAACTAAGCGTCCACCTGACATGGGCTCACGGATTAAATCTGTCTACTCACATCCCTTTCTGCTGCTCACGTCAATGCTTTGCTGAATTTGTTTTCCATCTCTCTTTCCCGGGGGATGCTCACCTTCTTGGGGCTGGTCTGACGGCACCGTTGTTACTCATGGCATTGAGCAATATCTGTCTGACTCCTCGAGGAGCCTCATCTTCTGGCAGCAGTGCCTGCGGATGGCGGTGCCGCGAATCGTAGGGGAGGTAGAACCTGGCCATTTATCGCTCAGGATTTTCCAGCGCATTCATCATCATGCTTTAAGCTTGCAGTCCACTCCCACCCCCAAATAAAATCCATTTTCTGATCCATGACCTCATTCCGTGTATAATATTTCAGCACAGCTGCATGATTGGGTCCCGCATTTGCAAAACTCTAATTTCCCTGCCAGCTCAGTGCCTTGCTCAATTTTTTTCTTATTTTATTTTTTTTCGGGTTCATCACTACTTTGGCTACCTACATGGATACAGTGAGGCATATCATGAAGGCACAGACATTGAGCCAGGAGAAGCAATCATACGACCTCTTCGAGGCCAATTCTCCAAAGCTTCCCAGTGGGGAGCACAGATCACTAATCATTGCAAGTCTATTTATGAGTTTGGAGTGCTTTCCAGCTTCTAAAAAACTTGCTGAGTTTATTTCAGGTATGTGTATTTCCAGGCCATAAATGTTTAGTTTTAATGTAGCTGCATCAGAGAGGAAAGTGAAAATACTGCCATGTAAACAGAGAGCAGGACTTCAGCCCTGCATCTCCCCTTTTGAGTGAGTGCGTGGGCACATGACGAGTGAGTGATTCTTAGATATATAGCCCACCTAGGTAAAGCACTTTCAAATGTACTTCATTTATTTATTCTAGGCCATTTTTGGCTCAAAATCATCAAAAATTACTGTCTCTAGTTTCATTCTGCCCTTTTGAAATTGTCCAGATTTTGCGCTAAGAGCCTAAAGCCACAGCAAAGAAGCAGGCCAAGAGGGAAAGCTTTTGAAGAGTTCCCACAGCTGTGAAAACACGGGCCTCAGGCTGTGTGTAGAGTTACTTCAAACAGCTGCTTCAGGTGACTAAACACCTTGAGTCTCATTCATCAAGTGTTGTTTATACTGGCTGACAGACCAGACTTGGAGAATTAACTCTGAGAAAAAAAGATGTACTACATACCAAGTATGGGAAAAGAACTCGGTTCCCCAACTAAGAAAGAAAGGGAAAAAAGGGGGGAAAAAAGGAGGTGAGGGAGGGAAGAGTCCCTTTAAAATAAAACAGATGCGGGCTAATTTTATTTAATGTTAATAGGCCTTTAGATGCCCTTTGCGTGTTCAAAATCAGAGGCAAAACAGTATCGAAGGTTTGCCACTTCATAATCATGCAATTAAAGCTATTTGAATGATCCCTGTGCATTGACAAAAACTCAGCTAATGTATAAAGTCTCACTGCTAATTAGTAGCCTGGAATAACCTATTAAAATAAACCCCTTTTTCTAATTCATCCTCAACATTGAATATAAGGAATCAAAATGCCCAATGCTGCCGCTTCCCTGCTCCGTTTAGCATCAGATTGTGCAGATTCCACCCGTAGTTTTTGGTACAAGACTTATCACTCAGCTTGAGATAATATTCTTTCATCTCCTATCCGTATGAGAAGGTGACATGATAAGATATTTGCAATCGTGTAACTGCTTTGCATGGATCAAAAGAGGAATGAAAGAAAATGACACGAGTCAGTGTCAAGTGTAGTGCTACTAGTTAAGTAAGCTTTAAATATTGAAGGGGATTTTTAATATTTCCTTTTAATCTTGAAATCTGTCACTCGGTGATTTTTTATAACATCGGAGTTGTTACTAACAACATTTTCCATGGTTTCATTCAGTCCAAATGCGAAAACCCACCCCATCTCAGTCATGGCAAATGTTGTAATTTCTACTGGCAATTTCTCATCCGCAACCCGGGCAGATTTCAAAGAAAAGGACGTGTTTTTCAGGCGCTGGGATACTGTTGGGATCCTGGTGTTTGAACACTGGCACTAGAACATAGGCCAACAGTGAGATTATACTGTTTTCCTTGCTGTTTTTTCTTAACAAGCAGTCAGACTGCAAGGGTGAATATTCCTTGAGAGACAAAAATAACGTTCAAAGGAAGAATTTAGCAGTAGAATATTATTTTAAAAGGAGATTGTTTCAGAGGCTGTTTCCCTGACAAACTTGGTAAATACTTTGGCAGATACTTAAGCTGTTGGATTTACATATGCATATATAGGCGCTGAAGAAAAATACCAGGTGGTTTACTTAGCGCTTCTGAATAACAAAGTTGATGTCAGTAGATTTGCGTCTTGCTCTCTGGGAAAAAAAAAGTTTCTCTGAAAAACAGGATTACAGAAAAAAGGAAGAGTAACAGTCTTAAAACTGTATGTGAGTAATACTGCTGAGCCAGATTCTCCTTTGACTTAGAGAGATGTTGTTCACAGGGAAGGATCTCCCCGTTGGTTTTTACCTAGGCTGAAAAAGGCAAACTTAATTGGATTAAAAAAACCCTAAGTAATCCCGTGTATATCCAAAATAAGAAGATCAAATAACTGCAATAATATCTTATTCTTTTCATTCTTGAAAGAGTGATATCACTGGAAAGGATTAAAAATTAAGTTGTGTCCCTGGCTGACGTGGTTTGGGACAGTTTCCCACATGAGATATAGCACAGTAATATTTGACTTGCAGCTGATACCTGCATTAGACAAAAATTTAGTAGGAATACTTCACTTCAGAATTGAAAAAACATGGAGAAAGTGAGGCAATTTCAATAACAAGGGATGCTGCAGCAGTGACAGCAAGGGCATAGCTTGGACAAAATGTTCTATTTAAAACCAACCAGCTGGAGATGGGCAGGGTTTTTTGGAGGCCTTGGTAATGAAGGAGTTAAGCTCTGTTCCTTCTGAAGCTGAGGGAGAGTTCAGTGCCTTAGTGTCCTCTCACTGTCCCAGCTCCCTGTGGTGGTGGCAGCAGTGAGAGCAGGGACTTCCTACACCCTCTCTGCTCTGCATCTGCACCTCGCAGGAGGGGCTCTGTGCTAGCTGAGGGCACTGGGGCACAACCACAACTTAAATCACAGAGATTAATGTATAACAGTGGTCGTGCTCAAAATGTATCAGATGGATATTGGTTCTTTTTGAATGGCTCCAATGGGAAATAAAATAGATTTGTAATGTTTATTTTCAATAAATGATCTTTTAAGTCCAAACAAAATATTTTTTTTCTGTTTTGCTTGTAATTTTGGATTGCACAGCCACTTTTTAGTGTGGAAAGCGTGGCTTTCTGTGAGCCTTGGCAAGTTCTGCTCACGTTACACTTAGAACTTCTATTCAAAGTGGGCGCCGTGCCCATTTGGGGCACAGGGATGCACGTACGTGTGGCCTCGCCACCTCCACCACTACCTCCCTGCTGCTTCTTTGGGAAGTTAGTGAATCTCATAAAATACTCTCAAATGCTGGAGGGCTTGGGATCACAGGCCTGGGGAGGAGGGCAGGCAGGCTGATGTGTTGCCCAGGTGCCATTGTTTTATTAGGTGAGTGCCTCTCTCCCTCCTTCCCATCAACCGCCGCTCTCCCTGCCAGGCTTCAAGTGCTGCCACCCTGCCTCTTCATCCGGACGGGGCTGCCAGGAGCCACTTAGGTTTCTATCCCTTGCTGGGAGTTGAAAACACTCCAGGTCCCTTGATTTCTCCTCTCTCCTCCTACTTCCAGGCTGGTTTGTGTTTTGGTTTTTTTTTTTCCCTCTCCCACTCTGATAACGCAAAGACTTTTTGTTTCCTGGAAGAGCAAAAGTGCCATCCAGGCTCACAGATATTCTCTCTGCTCCATTTTACCTTTGCTGCTAATTGAACTTAAGCCTTTTCTATGAATCTGAGCCATAACATTTACCTAAAAAAAGTATAATCTGCCCACTGGAATGAAATTAAAAGAAACTGATGATACCACCATTATTAGAAACTGTGTAAATATGGCATTTTACAGAGTATGGCTCCCCACTTTGCAAGGGAGTTGAGAAATAATCAGAACTCTCCTCTTTAGACAGCTCTGAGGACAATTAAAAGGTAACGATAATCTGATAATCCTGAGGGGTATAAATGAGCCCATCTACTTTCTTAACATCGCAAGAGTTCTGGCATCAGTTTATAGCAGTGCAGATCAACTTCAGTGAGATGTTTCCCTTGTTTCATTAGGCTGAGCTTGGTCCATTGGTTAAACAAAGCAAACATAGTAATAAATTATCTAGAATATACCTGGGCTCACAAGAGGCCAGGTTAAGCTTTCACAGCTTGGTATTTTTTTCATACAATTTCTAATTTATTTTGTGCTTTAAAAGTTTGTTTTGGCTGGGATGAAATTTAATTTGTTCTTCAAAGAAACATAACAATGGAAATACAAAGAGGAAGCTTTTGTTCTCTCCGTAGGAGTTCTGAAAGGTAATAATTATGAAATGATAAGATTCTAAATGAAAATGTCACTTGTAAAGGTTGAGGTTGAAAACAGCATAGGCCTATGTAAAGCGAGAAAAGTCACATTTGATTCATGAACATAAACAGAACCAGAATGATTTAATTTTAAATCATCTGATGATTTATTGTATAAATATTTTATAATTTTGAAAGGAAATTCTTCAAAGCAGGGATGTCTGTGAGAACACAATGCAGCTTTGGTAACACAGTACTCTTGTATTATTAATAATAATAGTAGTAGTAGAAAGATTAATAAAATATCATAAACATAGACTAGAAAAATAGTTATTTGTACAAATTCTAAAAACTGCTATTCAACAATACTCTAAATCAGATGTAGGAGTAAAGTTTTAAATTGTCTCTGTGCTCTGTATTGTTACAGTGATCAGCATATCAATAGCCCTTTTTTTCCCTTACTCAATGAGAGTATTATGCCTCAAGGTTTAAAACAAGTATATTCCTTCAAATTTAGCTTTATACACTGTATTTTCTGATTTATCTGAAGACATTTAACCCTTTCTGCTTTACTACCTACCTGTGTTTTTCTCCTGGTTTTATTAATGAACAATGTTTCTGTAAAGGGGGATGAAATGATAGGTAGAACACCTGGGTTTGCACACACATTATGTGTCTCCTTCTGTACGTCTTAATCAGGCAAACTCTCATTGTCTGCTTGAACAATGTATGTTGATGGAGTTTTACCATAAAAAATATGTGTTGGGTTTTCTCTCTGAACACAGGAGTACATTTTACAGTTAAAACACAGGTTCAGCGTTGGAGTTAATATTGCTGCCCAAGGCAATGACCCATTGATGCTCATGCTGAGCATCTCCTACTTGCAGGGACACAGTGCCCCAACAAAGATATGAAGTATTTTCACTCAGAAAAGTTTCAAAAGAGGGTGTGTTGCTCAGGGACATTAAGTCACCTGTAAAGGAGGAAAGGATATTGTGGTCTGCATTTCCTTGCTGGCAAAGGCATCTCTGCGCTGATTGTTATTTGCTATTTACATCTCATTTCATTTTTCCCTTTGAAGGAGGTCAGGCATTATTATTAACTCCTTAGTTGTTTTATTTCCTCTGGAGTCTGGATATAGCTGGCTACTCAGCTCTCCTCCCAGTGTTGCAGCTTTTTTTGCTCCATGCATTTATTTTGTCATTTGGTGGTGTGCTTTCAGTGAGGCAGAAGAATCCATTCTCCTCCCTGAGCTGTTCCTGCGCTAAGGTTATGTGAGGTTTGACTTGCATTAGAAGTTACTTCTTTTCAATACCCAAAGTTAGATGTCCTGGGATGCTAATTTTTAGTGGACAAAGGAGATTTTGTTCTCTGGCCCCAGGCTGACTGGGTAAGCTGAATAACCTATCTAGATACTGGTTCTGGGTGGGCTCTTTGTTGGTTCTAAACCCGTTTCTTGTGAATGTGGATGCATTTTAAAAAAAGTCAAATAATTGTGAATACAAGACCAAAACTGAAGTGCAATTGAAGACAATAATATCTGTTCCTGAGGTTCATAAACCACTTTTTCCAGCATTTGTCCAGCTCTGTATTGGCTATGACTAGGATACCAAAGGAGACTTCCTAAGTGGTCATAAGAGGGGAGATGGTAAATTGCCCTTCCTTCTGAGAGAAACTTTCTGAATATTCACAATTACTTTCTACAGAAACTATCATCTCTTTGTGCATATGTGGAGAAGTTTCTCAATAGTCAACCTTTATTGGAAACTACAAATGGTTTGCATGTCATCTTTTGTTTTGTTCTTTTTTCTTATACTGAGGATTAGCAGACTTTCACAAAAACAATGAAGCTACCAAGGTTATATCACTATATTATTTAGAATGAGGAATTTTATCTAAACTATCCATAAATTTGCGTTGTGAGATCCTGGGTGATTATTAAATTCTAGTTTCAACCATCGTGTATGACATAATTCTTACTTGAGAGGAATAAAACCACTTACGATTACCTGAACTAGATCTGTCTCTAGTATTTTCAGGCAATGTTGTCAAAACAAAAGGCAACACAAGCACTTATTTTAATAATCAAATAAAAAATGCTCTAACTGCATTTGTCCTTTTGGGGTTCACTTTTTAAAATATTATTAAAAATTAAGTATTATTTAAAAAGGAACATGATTTAAAAAGCAATTTGTTGAAAAGTGTTCTTACAGAAACCATTTTGAGAGCTTATACTCATTAAAAAGATAATTTTGTAAAAGTTGTATTGATACCAACTTTTTAAAGGTTTTACAGTGTCTAATTACAAGATTGTAAGCTACTGAAATATTTTGTGCTACCACTGGATGCAGTGTTAGTTTAGAAAATTTAGTAGGCTTGCAATGGACTGAGCACAAATGACTGCTGCTAAAGTAGAAACTGAGGTGGGGGTGAGTTAATAGGCACATTTTATTTTCCTTTCTTAGGAAACTTTTGGAAGACATTTTTAGTCACAGTTTTAATGGGCAGTCTATATCTTTGCACCCATAAAATGGGCAATCTCTTGTTGAACATAGGTTAAAGTGTAGCCAATGTTTAAACCTCGTTTTCCCCTGCAAACAGGTAAAATAGTGAGACTTCTGTTGATTAAATTAATCTCACTATTAACTCACCCACAAGGCTTTTTGATGGGTCAGGTCGTTAAAAATAGTCATAGAAGCAGAGAATCATAGCATGTCCTGAGTTGGAAGGGACCCACAAGGATCATCAAGTCCAACTCCTGCCCCTGGCATAGGACAACCCCCAAAAAAATTCACACCATGTGTCTGAGGGTGTTGTCCTAAGAACCCAGAAGAAAGATTTTTAAAGTAGACTAAAATTCTTCCCTGATTTTTTCATCTGTTTTATAGAAGAAAAATCTAGAAACTCAGCAGACGAGTTTCTTATTGACACCAGTGCAGATTACAGAAAGGGAAGTTTCTATGTGGGCTGTAGGAAATTGCTGTAAGGAGAAGAATGACCTCGCATTCAGATGTGGCCATGTTAAATTCTAAGTATTGCACACATTTAAATACTTCAATAAAGCTATTTTTTACATGTGAAAGTAAACAAATATTAGGGGGATGGGGGGGGGGGGGGAAATATTTACCAAAAAAAAGATGCTAAACCAAACATAGGTATTGCATTTTTATGTTAGTCTTAAAACAAGCCTAAGGCATTCTCCCACACTTTTTTCAACATCATCTCCACCTGTAAAAATAAAACATGTCTTCTGATTACTGCACTTTCTATTATCTCATGTCTGTATCTAATTTATTTGCTATCCAGTCTTACTTTCCGTGTGTTGAAGGGTTCTCTCTGTTTTTTGTAACGCAATCCAAGATTGTGATTTAGTAGGTGTACGTGCTCCCAGCCCCCTGGATTTTTTTTTTTTTTGATGGGTAAAGTTTTAAGTTGTAAAACTTTTCAGAATGGGATGTGTACCAAACTAGAAAATGAGATTATATTTAAATGATGCTTTGTCTAAATTCATATAAAGAGTGAAACAAAATTGCTACTTTGGAAATACACAATTGCAAAAGCCCAAAGAGTAAAATAAGTTTTAATGGCCTTCAAAACATAATACTCCCATAATGATTCCTAAAATATCAATGCATTTAGAATGCAAAGTTACTCATAATAGTTAGATTTAAAAAAACAGATCAGAAGGCGTTTATGACTGTAGATTAAATCAGGATAAATTTGTCCCCAATACAGTTGCAAGGTGTGAAAAATGGATAAATGCACTTTTTGTCCCTATTTTGTATGATTTTCTTGCACGTGTGCATTCATTATATAGAGTTAAAAGTACAGACTCTCATAACTAGCAGGAGATCATAGGCTTCAATATGTTTCTTTGGTAAAAAGCTTGCTGCAGGTCTTGTTTTAAGACCTTTGTGGTGTTATAGCTAGATGCAATATTCATCCCTTGAAGTTCATGTCAATGGAAGCCTTTCCATTGTTTTCAATGCATATTGGAGCAGGCCCTTATTATTCTTCTAAGGCACAGTCTCCTTTGTTGTGATCTAAAAAGCACACGATTATCAGGACAGAGGAGATAGTGTTTGTGAGTGATTTATGCTTTGCTTGTTTCTGTTGTCTGCACAGCACAGGTTTGCTACAAGATGAACTCTGGTTTCAGGAAATTGCCCACGTTGTCAGCAAATTTGCTTCTCCTTCTTTAGCATTATGAACAGCCCATTTTTCATGTTTTTAGAAATATTTTAATGCTGGACTTTGATATATTATTACCACATGGCCATATCACAATAAACTTTCCGCTGCACTCATACAGACTTGAAGATTCTTAAAAAAATAGTATCAAAGGAGTAATACCCTCGGGTCCCTGCAGAGATCCAAAGGAAAAACTCTCCCTAGAGCCACTCAGTTTTACTTTTCCCATAGATAATCACAGTACACAGGAGTCAGAGGTTCCAGTCTCAAATTTACCCTGAAGAACGAGGAATTTTGGGAAAAGCAACATACAGGATGGGTAGTCAGAGAGAGAAATATTTAAGAGACGAAGTGCCAATCTGCATAAAACCAAAAATATCATAAAAAGCTCAAAACTGTGCTGATGTGCCTTTACCTAAAAGCAACTCATTGAAATCAAGGGGAGTTTTGCGTGTAGAAAGGCTGTGTGTGTCCATAACTTGCGTGAAAACTCACACTTGGAGAAGCTGCATTTAGGGTCTGCTCTGATTTGTGGGGTTTTTTATTACCTAAATGGAAATTACGAACCCGTGCTTGAGAAGGCAGGGGTTTATTCTCTCCCTAGGCGAGAGGAATGAGAGTTTACCTTTCTTACAAGTCTTGTTTAAGCAGACAGAAGGAGAGGAAGTGCTCATTTAGATGGTCC
This sequence comes from Tapera naevia, assembly GCA_033556795.1. Lineage (NCBI taxonomy): Eukaryota > Metazoa > Chordata > Aves > Cuculiformes > Neomorphidae > Tapera > Tapera naevia. Next base: position 3,669,285 of record JAUMJJ010000149.1, on the reverse strand, counting down.
AAGAGTGAAAGAGGTAGCTCTGAGCCAGGTCTGATGGCTAGATGTGTGATTTGGGAAGAACAGTTTGGTGTCGGATGGGGTTTTTTCCACTTGAAGTCCCTGAAGAATGGTGATTATGGGAGTTGATTTGTATCTATAATGAGAGCAGAGCTGAGATAAGGCTAGTATGTCCATTTGAACTTAACTTTCTTTTCTGTCCAATCAAGCTATCAGCCTGAGGATCTGAAAGGAAACAATTTAAAAAAAAAAAAAGATAATTTTTTTATCAAGCTTGAAATTCCTCTCTTTGAGGCTGGACAAGTACTAGAAGAGGGTCCCAGTGGAGTCGTTAGGAAAGATTACACTTGGAGATATTCCAAACCCAGTTGCAGAAAGTGCTGGGCAACCCTCTCTAACTCTGAGATTGGCCCTTCTTGGAGTGGGGGTTGAGCCAGATGGCTCCAGCTGTGCCTCACAAGCTTAGTTGTTCTGTGATTCCATGACAAAATGAGCACTACCTAGCCCAGACACATGTAGCTGAAGTTTGTGTTGGTTGTCTGACTTTCAAGCCTGTATGTGGGAAGGAAAGTGGGCCACAAATTTATTTTTCCTCTGAAACTAGCTGTTTTCTATCCGTTAAACACAAATATTACTCATCTCTTCTGACAATAGAAGGCATGTTTAGCAATTGTAAATTAACCTGATAGAAGCGCTTAGCGTTACAGCATTTTGCTTTCTGCTCTGACTCTTTCTACACACTATAAAATATTGAAGTGCAGCAGAGAACCACTGAGTCAAAAGGGATTAACGCAAGATGCTGAAGTAATGAAAATAGCACTGGAATCAAAAAGGATCCCAGTATCTCCCGTAGCCTGCAGTCTGGAAGTTTGCAAATGCCACTGAGCAGGTCGGGTGTGAAGCAATCCTGCTTAAAATGCTCAGTTGCAAAGGTAACCCTCACCTCTCCAGGGTCTCCAGAGCTGGCAGTGCCAGTGCTGCATCGCTTGGCTTTCAGAGCTCAGCTCTGGTTTTCTTCAAACCTCTTTCGAACTCACCAAATTCACTGTCAAGGGTTCAGTAGGCAAAAGCAGGCAAAAAGAATCTCTTATAATTTTCTAAGAGGAGGGGCTTGATCCAGTGATTTTAAGTGATGAGGTTGAGGTAGATCTGATTTTTTTGATGGAAGGCAGGATAATACGACCTTTCTTTTTTATGTTCTTTCTGAAAGCTTGAGTTTCCCCTTACAAATTCAAGATTCCTTCTGGAAACTAAACTCAAGCTTTCCACTTGCTTGAAAAACCTGTACCTGGAATCCTTTTTACCACAACTTTGTACCCTGTAGCTTCTCATATCTTGAGTTTTTCCATTTGGGTGAAATCAAGAGATCACATTTTGGCAATTATTATTTCCTCATAGCTATAAAGCCCCATCCAGCACATTTTACAGTCTCGTATAATGGGGATAAGCTCAAATGAGCTCACTGCATTAATATTTTTAGACCTGCTATGCTTATTTTGCCCCGTTTCTTCAGCAATATGAAGCAGATTTACTTTACAGTGATAAAACAGTCTCACCTTTCCCTGTGTACTGCTATTACAGGGCAGAATATTTGTTTTGAAACACGTAACGAAAAAAGCTGCATGTGTTTCCAGGAAAAATGACATTATTTCTTAGAGCTCTACAATATGTCTTAAGGTTGTAATATAGTAAGTGAGCATAAAGAAAAGATTTTGTTTATAGCCACCCAACTAGAATTGACGTGTTCTTCTAACTTGCTGGTATCGCTTACACTTGCAAATGGGCAGCTCACCAAAGTAACATTTTTTTGTGAGGTTCTGGTTATTTTTTGCTACAGGTTGTAAGTGGAAGCCTCTTATTTTTATTTTTTTTTTTAATTTCTTTCCATTTTGGGTTCTGTTTCTTGCTGGCAAAACAGAAGCAAGAAAAAAAACCTCTAAACCCTAGATGTTCCTGGGCTGTTAGAAAGAGCTGGGTTGAATTTGATTGCGAAAAGGGAAGGTTCAGAAGATTAGTGTGTGTTGTTTTATTTGAATCGATCAAACTCAAGAACTCTCCAATAGGCTATAATTTGTACCTGGCATAAACAGGAGCATTGTTACTCTGTTTTCTGCCTGGTAGGCAGAAGGCTTTAGACCCTTTTCTTAATAATTTCCCCTTTGAATCTTTATTGCAGCCTTGGTAGTCTACCTTTTATTTGCATTAAGCTGTGTTTGCGATCTACTTGCTGCTTCAAAGATCTAAATCTTCCTGTGCAGTGCCAGAGTTGTTGATCCTGCTGCCTGGATTAGCCCTTTAAAAGTGCCTTCTTGGCTGTGCAGGTTCCCGTATCGTATCCATTTCTCTAGCGTCGGGAACACCACCCATTGACAGCAGGCCTCATCAACAAGTGCAGTCAGAAAATGGCCAGGAATGTCAAATATTTATCCCTTTTAAAAAATTTAATATGTTCTCCTGGGGCCTGATTACAGAATTTTTTAATGCTTACAAATTTCTTCACTGCAACAGTACTAGTTTGTTTCCAAGGAAACAAATGTACTTATACTGCACTGCACACATTCTTAATCATTAAATTCTATAATCTCTCTGGCTCATTCTTTCTTTCTCTCATTCTTCCCCCCCCGCCCTCTTTGAATGGGTAACTTCTAAAAATGGTTTATTTTTTTTGTTGTTTTTTTTTTAACTGGAGTCCCTAGATACAATTTAACTGCAGGTAAATTTTCAAATGTGTTCTCAACAAAGGATTGTTTCAAATTACTGGAGAAAAAAATACCCTAATTGTCAAGAGCTTTTACGAAATCATCTTAATCAAGATAAATATGTATTCTTTATTCTTTCACTATTTAATGTGCAAATTTATTTTTCTGAAGCAGATCTTAAGTGTGGCTTGATGTGAAATTTCTGGGTATGAGTGATATTTAAAAATCATTCTTAAATATTGTTTTTTTTTTTTAATTCAGGTTTTGCAGATTATGTATGTTTATTCAACTATTTCCATAGAGGCAAAAGTGTGTGAGCCTATATGGTGCCTTACAGATATTCGTATTTACATGTAAGATACTGACTTGGAATTTTTCATTCAGAATCTACTAAATATGAACTGAGCTAATAGGACCTCACTGGAGGGACGACACATTTTTAAAGTGACATTTTAGCATTCAAACCGTTCATATTCTTCAATGTGAATGTAATTTTTATCTAAATTATTTCAGAGGAAAATTGATTCATTTGACTATAGTGCTCCTAAGACCAGTGGGAAGCTCATCATCTTAATATTGAATCTGTAAATCCTTTCCACTAGGGATGATTAACAGCTTTGTCAAGTGTTTATTTTACTTTAAGAAGAATATGTAATTTCCTGGCATAACTCAGACAGATTTCAGTCTATTTCTTCTTTTGCATGTCACATTCATGCTGTAGGTTAGCATGATCTAGCCTACCTCTATTAGACTTCTATTTTGAGCAGTAAAAGGATAGCCTAATAAGTTTTCATAGTTTAATGAGCAGACATCAGTTTGCCCTATGATTCATTTATACTTGATAAATAAAAAACCCTCAGCAGTCCTGATAAGAAGTAATAATGGGGAATTACTTCCAGATGGCACTTTTGCTGTGCTACACGTGTGGTCTGAGCTACCCGTGGGACAGAGACCTTGTATTAGCGCAGCGATGCGCTCTCACGTGACCGCTGCCTGGTGGTGAACCCTTCCCAGTGGCAGGACAAGGACAGGCAGTAGGGTTCCGTGGAAGTATTTAGCTGTGCAGTGGCATTTCCATGCTCAGCATTGCACGCCCAGTCCAGGATAAGGCGTAAATAAAAACCAATGTGGAAGACAGTGGTCTCATATGAAGCTGTATTATTGTGTGTTAATTAAGATGCCTGGGTTGGACTGGCTGATCAGCTACAGATTCTTAATCATTGACTGTGTCAGGCAATAAAAATTTATTGAAACATGCACATCCCCTCCAAAATAAAAAATGCACTTGCATAAACTTCCAGTCTTCCATGTCTAACAATTTCAGACACCAAGCCCTAACATTGTTTTCAGGGGGTTCGTTTGTGACCTTTTCCTACTTTTAACTGCTTTCTGGTTTGGCCACAACTTTGATGCTGGTGAGGATTCTATATAACACAAGGAATGATAAAAAATGTATGCCTGTGAAGGTTTACAGGTGTGAATTATTCTCACTTGTACAAGAAAGGGAAATTTCTGCCTTTGTGCTGCTACTTGTCCAGTTAAATCTCAGCTTTTCTGGGGGTTGAAGTGGGAAGTGCAGGTGAACATTTTGGCCAGGATTGAGCTGTGTAGGGTTTGAACCTTCCTGTGCAGGTTGGCACAGTAGCATACTTCTGGGCAGAAAAAAAAAAAAGTTTTCTAGAATGGATAAGTTTCTCTCCCAAGATGAGATTAATTACAGCCAAAACCATCGGTGAATGCTCCTGCTTTAAGAATAAATGTTGTGAGTATGATTGCCTTCAAAACAGGAGTGACACAAATCTATTCTGTTTCTGAAATGGTATCATCAAGTATTGTTTGGCTTTGGTGTTTTTGCAGAAAGTGCTATGTGCTCTTTTCTCTCCAATTTCCTGCTCAAAGTCTAAAACAGAAATTGCAGATTAGAAAATCCTTTGAGAATGGGGTTCAGCAAGTGAAACTGTTTGAAGGTAAGTTTCATACTAGTTTGACTGAATTTAATGAGCCATTGTTAAGAACCAAGCAAGCAAGTATTCTAGTGAGGCAGGAGGTATACACAAGCTGTCTTTTTAAGAAACCATTGTAAATCTGATAACAAAGAGAGCCTGACTTTCTCCTTGAATTACCATGTTGACAAAAAGTGTACTGCATGCACTGATAGCAAATGAGGTACATTCTGCTAGTAAAGAAAATTAGACCTTAAATTTAACTCTACAAAGCCTAATGTCTAGGGCAAGGGAAAAGTCAGAGTCATGCTGAAAAGCAAGCTGTTGCATCAGTGTAGAGTGAAACACAGGCTGTGTATAACTCCTTGTTCTGAAACAGAACGTTTTGTGCAACTTTTTTGTATGATTAACAAATGTATTTTAATAGAAACTAAAAAGCATGGGAAGAGGGGAAAAAAAACCCAACCGTGGCAACCTGTGACTTTAAGCAGTAGGGATTCAACAATTTGCTTTGTTACTTGGGAGGCATCAAGGTAAAGGTCTCTGGTTCTGAGGGGCTATGCTCACTGAGTGCTTGCTAACCTTGGGCTGGCTGCTTACAACGTGTATCTTTTCTGGAAAGGGTTTTTTAATATTTAAAATTATTAGTTTATAGTATCCATGTAATTTCTTCAGCCATAGGGCTTTAATTTCTTTGATGTGCATCTCTGTTCCAGCTGGTACTCCTACCACTCCTGCTGTCTCTTAGCCCTAAGTAAGGTTTCTCTCTTTGTTAAAGCTGGTGCCACTGATTTGTCTTCAGCTCTGAGAAGGGCTTTTATCCATTTTAAAATTGATGCTGCTGAGACAGCTTTCCTTTGCCCTGAGAAGATTTTTTTTATTCATATTTGGTGGTTGGTTGGTTTCTTTTTTCTTTTCTTTTCTCTAAAAATTATCTTTACAGAGATGTGTATTTCTTTCAAGTTGTCTGTGGGGTCTCTTTATGTCGTGTTTGTTCCCAGCCAAAGTGTTTGGGGGAAAACAGCAAATTTCCCCCCTTGCCATGAGCTCTGCTCCCCCCCTCCAGGGGCCACACGCAATATTGCCCTAAAGAGGATCTTGGCTGCACTAGGGTGGAAGAAGAGAACTGAGAATTTTCTCATTCAGGGTCTTTTGTCAGGGAAGATTAACCTGGACCTTTCCCCTTAAACTATTCAAACTATTTTTCCTCCGTACGTGTACTGAAGCTGATAATTTCCTTGTGAATCTAGCTCAAAATATGTTATCTAAAGTAAATGTGAATTTGTGGCTTCCTGGACTACCCTTCCTAGACTGTTTTCCCTCCTTTAATGTTTATCATCTATTCCAAACTCGGTAGTTTACCATATCTTTTTTTGGAAATACGTATGAAATGAAAATGTTTTAAGTTATTTTTAAACAGATAGCTGAAGGCATCTGCTGAAGTCATCTGGTCTTGCTTGGTGACTTAAGTTGTTGGAGCATACCAGAAACATTTATTTTATGCAGCACCTTTTATGTGGACAAATCCTAAAGTACTTTATATTAATCTTAATACAAAAGAACATACATTAAATATCTGAAAACTAATAAAATACAATAGAGTTAGGTTAAAAAGGTCTTATAAATGCACTGCAGAGAACTCTTTCTGAAAAATAGAAACAGACTCTGAACGTGTAAGTGCTGTCCAGGAGACCTCAGAGATTGAGCATTAAAGAGAAGACTCTTTTTCATACAATCCTGTAATACCTGCAGCAATTCAGAATCTAATGTAAAAAACCAAAAAGTTTATTTACTTCTAAAAGTAAAAAGTCATTCCATCAGAGATGAAATGAACTTGTAATTTGATGTAACCAAAGGCCCTGCTGCCATCTACACACTGAGAAAGAGTTTCAGGCTTTTAAGAGTTTTCTTTTTTGGAGTCAGAATTATGAACGATCTGGTATATCTTGTATTGCCTGCAGACTAGACAAAATGCTGTTATGCAGGCCAGCAAATAAAGCTTTACACTAATCAAATGCTCTGCTGAATAAAATATGAGGGTGTTATTTTGCATAATAAATAGCAAGCCAAAATATAAATTGAACAGTAGTACTAATAAATAAATAAGATCATCTAAAGCTGGTTTTCAGAAACAAAAAATTCTACCTTCATCAATTATGTACACACGTGTGTGTGTGTATTTGTATGCACGTGCGTGTGCTTTTGCCTAGGGGAGCAGTGAAATGGTGGCAATATATGATTTTCTCTCTGCCTTTTTGGTGTCCCTCTTCGGATCATTGAGAGTTTTACTGGGTAAACAAGAAGTTTTGGCTGTGCTTTTTCTTTCTTCCCTGATGAGGCCTATGTCTCTGCTACCTATAACGTGAGGAAGGTAGGAAGCCATCCCTTTCAGTAGTGGTAGGCACTGCTTGTACACAAAGAGTGAGTGAAGAAACCCTTCTTTTTTTTGCCCTGCAAACCAAAAACCTTGCATTCAGTGTCTGCCTTTCCAAAACAAACCAGATCCTCTTTGCATTGACATAAAACCAGTTAAATTCATTCATTTATGGTTGCTGAGAGTCCACCCCTGCGTCTGCACAGAGGGACTGCAGTGCTCTCTGGCTGGGCACGTGTCTGTGCACTTTATGAAAGTTTTCTCCCCATTAGGGAAGACCAGAAAAGGGGAAATATTTCATTTTTCAAATTTCCAGATTTTCAGTGCAATAAGAGACTTTCAAAGCAAAATAAGCCTGTTGTTGTAGTGAAGACTTACTATGTACATAGAAAAAGCTACTGAGACAAGGCATTTTCACCTGTGCTAGCATATGTTTTTAAGTCTATATCTCCTTTATTTCCTATCTAAATGCAGAATATATGGAGAGATTTAGGCAGCCTGGTGTCAAACTGGACTTTAAATTCTGACTAAAGCTCTATGGGACAGAAAGGCTTTGTGGTCCCCCTGTCATAAATCACAACAGCAATTGAAACAAGCACAAATAAAGGATTCTTTTTGGGGGGAGGAAATCACATGTCACCTGTCACCACTGGCTACCACCAAAGCAGTAACAAAAATCTGAAGATGTCGGCAAATTTTCAGTTACCTCATTTCTCCTTTTCTTTTTTTTTAGTTTCTAGTCATGGGAGCACATCTGCTTATTTTTTGGAACAAGTATCAGAAAACTGCTTTGCCTCTTCCCTTTGCTTTCTTTTTCTACTCTGAGGCTGCAATGACTGGAGCAGGCAGGGGTCTTTATAGAGAGATGCAAGAGTTTGTAGAGTAGCCCATAGCTTTGTCCTCACATCCAACTGAAGCTCCCAACAGGTCAGTGTCCAAGACTCCAGGGATGGAGAGAGCAGAGCAGGCAGAAAATGAATTTGTCTCAGGGCTGCACAGTTTGTTCCCGAGTTTCTTCTCAGAAATAACACCTACTCATACTCACAAGACATGTAAACCCAAAACAGGATTATCTTTTATTCCTCTTTTTTTTTTTTTCTTTCCTACCATTCCAAGCAATGTCCAAGACCATTTTGTGTCATTTCTCAGTGAATCTTGGGTCAGGGTTCTTTCTAAACCTACAGTTAATGCTTTCAATTACAGCTTTAAATTGTACTCTTTCATGACCATAGCCACCACCTTTCTGTCTTCTTCTTGATACTCATTCCCTCTACATCTCCCTTTCAGGAAAAGAATAAGCCACTTGAGATTTCTTACTTGTCCTCCTATTACCTCCTATTGCACTAAGTTTAATCTTCAAAAGTGTTCTCCAGTTTATCTCAACAAATGCCTATTTGCTCTTCAGGGGAGCAACCTCGCCCACCCTACTTATCAGTTTATTTGATATCTGTGGATAATTTAACATCCAAATCCCCCAAGTGTCTGACTTTCTGCCCAGAAACCACGATTCACCACTAAACATCTCATTTTTAATTCATATATTCAGCTAAGCCGTATTGGATGCAGAGTAGCTCAGTGACTATTAATACTTGGGTTGTTAGGAAGTCATTTTGGGAACCTAAACTTCAGTCCTGTACCCTTCAAATGATACCGAGGTGTTTAAAGATACTTAACAGCTCCCTGAACCTGTTCCTTTATCAGGAAATTAACCTGAAAATTTGCTATAGTAACAAATACAACAAAACAAATAACCCACGCTTATAACAACCATTTTCTAATGTCAAGTTTCCTTTTTCCATAAACAATCCTAAATGAGCACAATTATAAAATACATTACCTATTCATAGGTAACTTGTAAATAGAAAACAAGGCCCACATTTGCCATGTAATTTATTCTCAATAACTCGTGTATCTTTTTGTCTCTGACCTCTAGATACGTTAAAAAAGAATAAGGAATAAATCCTTCTAAACAAAAGGACTCTTCACTCACAGTCTTGCTCTCTACTGACTAAATTTTCCTTGAAAACTTCTTGGCTTGCCTATTGGTGTTGGATAACACCACATTTTATTAAAGATCTGTGAAGTGTTTCCTAAGATGTTACATAGTGGGATTTTTTTTTCTAGACACTTAAGTTTTACAAAATCTTCTTGGCTTTGCATAGGTGATAACAGGAAAGAAGAATAATGAGATAAAACCTTGTCTTCCAGGTTTTTTAATTGAGGAACAAATTATTTCATAGTTTCTCATTAATTATTCCCATGGATTCTAATGACAAGGTGACAACTTTCACACTTTAAACAGGTTAATTAATCAGGTAGTAATGAAAATGGGTGGTACCTGTGTGTTGGTGTGCCACAGCTCCTAATAATGTGCTTAAATGTCTGTAAACCTGAAAGGATATTTTCAGCTTCAGCTCTTCTCAGCACTGCATAAATAAATGTTTGCCAGCTAATAGGCAAACTATTTTTAAAGTTCCTCTTTGGTTACCATTATTACTATGTCACATACAGTAGATATTGATATTTCTACTCATTTTAAGGCTCTAAAGGGAGAGGGGAGGGAAGAGGAGAGAAGAGGGAGAGGGAGAGGAGGAGGAGGAGAAAAAGCAGACCAAAAAATTGACTTTCAGGCTTCCCAAGAGCAAAAATCAATAGCTATGTGAAATACCTAATTTAAGAAATACCTTTCTAATTCAAGAAAATACCTTTCTCATTTAAGAAATATCTTAATAATCTTGTAAAGAATCCTATAGATGGATCCTTAGCCAGAAGAATGCTCTATAGCCATTTATGTTGGAAGAGGTACAAAGAAATGGTTGAGTTTAATTTTTGTATTTGAGTGTTTAAAACACAGGTGGTTAAATTATTTATGACAAATAGAATATTCTGCAATTTTTGTGTTTTTTCTTGCTTGTGATTTGCTCATACAGCTATTATGATTTCTAGGAATGTATTTATTTTTAAATATTTACTGGATAGTTTATGCAAACAACTGTTGGAATTATTCCTGCACTGATCACTTCTACCACTCATTGTTTATAATATGCCATTTGTCATCAAAATCACATGAGCATTTTATCCATTCCCTTACTGGATATTTGACTGGTTTTAGAATGGAGAATAATAAGGATGGAAAGTGAATGAAGAATAACAAATTAAGTCCTTCCTCATATGAATTCTTAAAAAATAAATGTCTGGGCCAAACTTTAAAGGTCTTGCAAATATTTGTGTGATTAAACCAGTCAGGGCTCATCTGAGTGCTTGCAGAGAGCAAATAACGTGACCCCACAGAAAACAGCACAGCAAATTTCCAAGACCCATTTGTAGAAGTGATCTTCAACAAGTATTTTGGATTATTTGGCCACAATATGTCCCAGTATTTACTCACACTTAGCAGGCTACTGAGTTTGAGGGCATCTCCCCAGCAAATGAGTTTAAAGATGAACTAAATTCATGGTATTGATATTCTTTAGTTGTTTGGTTTTTTTTTTTTAAGTAAATCTCTTTGTTCTAAACAGCCTTTTGTTTTTCAGGGTAATTTCTGAGAAGTTTTTTTTTTTTGTAAAGCTAGTAGAAGACTTCAGTAAAATTCTGTTAACTGTTGAAAAATTTTGCTGTGGAAACTACCAACAATTTTCTTTACTTGTTTTAGTGCGCTCCTCTAATAACCTTTTTTCTCCATATGTTATTTGTTTGTCTGGGGGAGGATTGTTTGCTTTCTCTACTTTTAACCACTGGGGTCATCAGTTTGGAACAATTTTCTTTCCTGGGATAGAACTTAATATAGCTGGAAGTACTGGGAAGTCAGCAAGTAATTGATAAATGCAGTGAGTAAATGGTCACTTGTCCAACAAAAACGAAATGTAAGTTCTCAAGGACCAGGTGGTCCAAAAAGATTAAACTCCTCTGCTGGGGTATGCTGAATAAATGATTCAACAACCGGTGCATCTCAGCCCTACATCTCCCACTCTTTTTATTTTACACATTACAATTACCAGCCATGATCTTCATTCATGACTTATTGTGGGCGATGGGCCATAATCCTCATTCATGACCAGCTATAACAGAAAAAAAAACCCAAAAACCATCCCACCACACAAAACAAAAGCCCTTCATGCTACTTAGAGAGAACATGACATTATGCAGAGTTTCCCTCATTCTAAAAGCAGTGAGGAGATATATAAGAAATGCCACAGCACAGATGCTTTAAAGCATTTGTTTAAAGAAGATGCAGCTTCCCTAAGTTGTTGTGGGGAAGAGAAAAAACAGGGTGGAATTGCAAAGATGTATATCATTACTGCAACTGCATTCCATTTATTTTCCCTCGCAAAATAAATTACATAAATGGGGTTTGTATTGTTAGCTATTCTTCATCCAGAGATTGGGATAATTAGGTTTCAAATACGGTGATGTTTTAAAACACATTTAATTTAGTGAAATTGGTAAGGAAGCTACAGCAATTAAAAATAAAGGACAAAAGTTTCTTTTGCCTTCCTGGGCAATTTGGGGTGAATTTAGACTATGGCATTAGAAGTACAAAAGGTAACTAAAAATGCCATTAAATGAAATGTTCCAAGTCCAAGCAATTTCCTTCTTAACAGAAAGTAAAATGCAAACAGAGATTACTAAAACCCTGCTGTGTTTAATTTAAGTGTATGTAAGCCTTTTACTCACAGTTATTTTGTCTGGAGATAATCATGTAGATCCTCAGTGGTCAGAGCTGTGAAGCGTGTGTTGTCAAAAGTTGCTCACTCTTTGATTCCCCCTCGCTTCTGTCAGCCATGGTTCACATCATACAAGCTCAGCTCATTCATCTTCTGACAGGGTGGGATTCTCCCATTTCTGTCTCCATCAATTTGTTCCTGTCGCCTCTGGATTGCTTGCAGAAATACTACACAAAAAAAAAGTATGTGAGTTGTGTGTAAATTATTATTATTTATGTGGCTAACAGTCCCATACTGTAGGCATGGAGCATATTATCCCTTGCAGCGTGGCAGCAACAGGCAGGGTTAGGTTTTTTAAACTAAAGGGAAAATTCAGCATCTACTGCAGATTCATTATTCTGCAGAAATGAAAGTGTTGGAGATGCATTAGATACAGAGCCAGACAGTGGCAAAGGCTGTGTTCTGGAGAGGTTTGGTATGTACATCTGAGAAGCAATTACAGGCAACAGGAAATTAGGGGCCAATGCCTACGATCCAGTCCTCTCTAGGGCAAGGACGTCAATGGGGGGCTTTGCCTGCAAAAAAGGGTGCGTGTGGGAAGCTGCTTTGGTTGTGGAGATATTTTGTGTTGATAGTTCATACTGGTACCTAATATCTGGTCTAAAAGTGCTCCAAGCCAAGTGAGGACTTTTTTTGTTACCTGGTGCTGGAAATGCCTTGAGTTGTAATCAAGTCCGATGAGGGCCCTGTTTAGATGGTGGCTGTTTCTTCCTTAGGGAGCAGAAACTGCATTTAATGTGGTACAGTGGAAGCAGAGTGGGTGCAATATGGTTGACATTTGCAAGTTGTGGTGTGTTGAATAATCACAGCAGCCACCAGCTAGGGATGAGCCAGAAGCCGTGGTACATCAAAGGGTGATGTGCTCCTCAAGTGGGAAAGGCAAAACTGCACAACCTCAGAAGTCAGGGTTCAGACTAAGCAGGAGGAAACTGGGGGATTTAACTGCAGCCTGACTGCCAGCACGGGCATCCTGCTGCCAACATGCCCTCTCCTGCCACATTAGGTAGTACTTCAGACCCATCAGATGGGTACCTCAGACTCAAAATTTTGGCTTTCCTTGTCGTGCTTATTTATGCTGCCCTTTGTTTTCAGCGTATGCCACTGCTGTAGCTGCATATGGATTTTACAGCTTGGCACAAAATATAGCATATTTTCAGGAGCTTAGCTTCTGTGAGACTGGAGTGTAAAGGCACTGCACAGAGTGATGGTCAAGCAAGTTCTTCTCAAACGAGCATTTGCATCTCATGTTCCTTCACTCACGCAGAGCGTGTTGTACGCTCTTGTGCAGATCATCAAGCAAGTGAAACACAAGTTACTCAGCTGTGTTTGAGTGGTATTTTATAACAGCAAATGAAGTGCACTGAAAGTGTGCCTTCCTGTCTGTGTTTATTTCCACTCATATCTGTACTTTGCTAGGGTCTCATTAAGTCAGCCTTTGTGGAGAGATGGAGGTCTGGTGAAGGGAGGGAAAATGCCTTATCCTCTGCTGTAGTTAAACGAGTTGCAAGCCAGTTAAATGTGTTATAAAACAAGTGGTGGTGTTATCAGCATCTATCATGAGTTGTTGGTAAAACTGTGTAACATTTAAGCTGTCCATTATAGCTTTCTGTGGGGACCACGGAGGAGAAGAGCCTTTCCAGGAGCCTGTTGCTTTGGCAGTGGCAGCATTCATGCCTGCTGTCACAGGGACAGGTCATACTGGTGGAACGTGTGGGAGCTCCAAGTGAGATGTGGTATCAGCATCCCTTCTGATGCCCCTGACTCAGATCTTGAACCACACAAAGGTTTAGTTGGCAGCCTCACCTCACCTCCCAGAGCCACAGGTTGCAGGCTGGGCATGGGGAGGTGGTCAGCTGGGGGGGAGCATGAACTCCCCACTGTCCCTGTCACTCTCTAACTCCTTCCACTAAAGCAAGACATCCTCCTGAACAAGGCTTCTTCTAAAGAAAATGCTTATTTCTGTGCATTTTTTTTCTTTTATTCATTGAGGGGTGTATGTTTATTTTATTTTGTTTTGTTTTTCCGCAGAACATGATGATGCTACTCTTTATAGACTATGTCTGTGAACTCAAGCTCAATTCACTCCCACAAAAAAATCACATCCTCTATTCTCCAGAAAAAAGACAGTTCCCTCCGTCATCTGGGCAGGAAAACACAAAGATTATTACGATATTAAATAAGACTTTTCTATCTTATATTTTTCGATTGTCCTTGGCATGGTGAATGAGGTAGCTCTGACACATCTCGTTCTTTAATATGAGAGTAACCAGAGAGAAAATGATGGCAATTACCCATCTGCAGGGGAGAATCTCTTCTGGGAGGTACCAAGGGCCCTGTTCTGACTCTGCTCTTCTTTAAAGAGCTCCGGGAAATTGAATATGAATTAGTTGGATGCAACACACAATCTGGCTCTGCATTTCACCTGGCCTGACTTGTGCAGCTCAATGGCACACCACCACCCCTAGCTGGGAGACGTGACTGACAAAAAGAGAAAAAGGATTAAAAAAAAAGGAATTTTTATACAAATAGAAAAAAAAAATACAAAATCTGTATTGGATTAATTAGATATAAAGCAAATAAATACACCTTTTTTATTTTCTACAGGTACTGAGTTGGCATTTTATACCTTTTCTTTGGGTGACTCAGTTTAGCTTTGCTGCTCTAGGTCTTCCTGCGGTTGGACTTGATGATCTCAAAGGTCTTTTCCAACCAGATTAAGATTCTGTGATTTCACAAAATTCTCGGTGCTTAGGAGATTTTTCTCAGTTAAAGTCATTTGTCCTGTACTAATCCATCTGACAGCAAAACTGAACAGAAACACCACTTCTACAACACACCATCTTCCTGGCACAAGGAGACACACTGAACATATGCAATAACTGTTTGTTAACTAAGAAGGTATCAGAATTCAATGTGAAATCTGTTGGGGAATTCTAATGTCTTAATATCAGTGACATCCTGTAGAAGGATGATTTTCTCAGCGGTACAAAATCTTATTGATCTATCTGCCGTGAGCAAGTGCTGGTTTGGGGGTTTTCTGTGCAGAGGGAAGGACAGGCAAGTAAAATAGTTTCATTCTTTCATGAAACATTGTCATTGTGGTTATGAAAAGGAAGTATTTCTGTCTGTGCTGGTATATTGTCATGATAATTTTGCAGGGAAGATTTACAATGTGTGTCAATGAAAAGAAATGCATTTCAGGCCAATTAAGAAGAAATTATAAATGCTAGAAAAATATGTGGACTCTCACGAGTCCTTTGCCAATTCTTTAATATTAAATAGACTTCTGTTTGGGGAGATGTGATTTTATATGGTGCAACCTCTGCACAATTAGTTTTGCGTCTGCATGGCAGTGATCTTAGTCTCTAGATTTTCATGAGGTATTTCATTTTTGGAGAGCTTTGACTGAAAAGCTTGTATCTGAATTCAGTTATCTGCTAGAGAACGCGGGCTGCTTGTGTGTTTCAGGAAGACTTTGGTTGCTAACAAGATATGTTCTAACCGTAAACTACTAGGTTACCAAAAACTAAACTTGGAGAACAGTTGAAGCTTAAGTTTAGGGAATGATCACAAGTACCAGTGACTACCTTTAATCATAGCCTAGTTTGCCAAGAAGCCTTTCCTTGGTATAATGTCTTTTCTTCTCTACTGAATTATAGAAGATTATAGGCTCTTTACTTCAGGAAAGTCTTGTTGTTGTTTCCCAAGATAAAATGTTATTATCTAATGATAAGTATTGCCTGCATGAAAATGCAAATGCTGTATTGCAACAATATTGTTTTTCATTAGATCACATATCATTAGACACATTAGGCTTATTTGTGTTAACCTAAAAATAATAAAAATAAAGAAAATCCAATCCTGTTCATAGTTCTGAAAATGAGGTTTTAAGGAATGATATGAATTATGGTTATGTGCAGACACTGGGAATAAAACTAAAGAACTAAAGAAAAAGTTATGATATTTCAAGTTTATAAAAAGCTCCAGTTTGGAATTAAAACAAACCTTTCTGTGCCTCCCACCCTCCCCCATGGTCTCCTCTTGGCACTTAGAAAATCCTTGCGATGATGGAAGTCAGAGAGATGAGCAGTTGGTCGTGTCAGGGAAGTCTAGCAGATGCAGTGTGAAGAACTTGCTCCTCTTTAATTAAAATGGGGATTAGAATCAGTTTCTTGATGCTTCAGAAACCACCTTTTCACTCTATCAGAAACAGATCTCTTCCTCTCATCATATTCTGAGACACCTAGGACTGAGCTTTCTAATATTCTTATAATTAGATAAGTTTATACTATATTCTGCTTCTTTCCAGATATTCCTTGTCAAAATATTCTTCGTCAGCCTTCAAATATCTCTCTGCTCAGACTCCCATTTTCTGAATCAGAGAGTTGCTTGGATCACTGTTGAATAGCTGGTTAAATTGCTCATGATGAACAATTTTCTGTTAAATGTTTTTTTATATTTGGGAACCAATCCTGATTTCTGTGAATGCCTTAGTTATTTTTAGATACTTTACAAACATTAACAGTAGGTGTTCATGTATTTTCCATTTTGACTATTTCCTATTCATCCTTGACTTGATGTATGCTGTTGGTCTCTTAAGACACAGGATATTTCCCCCTCTCTTCTTGATTAGATCATTGAAGCTTTTAAAGAGGGGAGTAATTAATAGTGCTTAGTGAATAATCAAATGAAAAGGCAATTAATGAATAATGCACACCCTGCACAAATTTTCAGACATTGATCATCTGTTAATTTTGTGCAATCTTTTCAATCCACTTATATTTTCATTCATAAATTCGTGGTCATATGCATATGTAGGTCTTCAATGCTACTGGCCAGTGAATGGCAGCAAGGAAAAATGAGAATGTTCCTTTTTTTAAAAAAAAAAAAAAGCAACCAGAACTGCAGCTGCTTCGTTGTTCCAACTCTTCTCGTTAGGCTTTGGTGACTCAGTTTTTCTATTCTTATCATGAGCTAAAAGCATGGGCTAAAGCAATATGTTTGACAGTGTGTTATGCAGCCATCTCCAAGTGCAGGACCTGCCTTCAAGGATCTTTGTATTTACTGGTAAACCTGGAAAACGGTGCTGGGATTGGAGCTACCTGGGAGCCACTGACTGTGTCTTCAGTTAATAGTGGTCTGCTTTAATATGTGACTGGTTTTGATGGACTGTGGGTCTCTGCTTCATGACACGTGGAAGCTTTGCAGGTTTTGGTGTGTGTGTGTTTTTTTTCTTTGTTTTTAATTTCCTCTGATGTGCTGCAAGTTGGGGAACTGAAAAGGCTTAAAATCTATATTCGGAAAATGATGCCATACAAAATTTTTCATAGTTAATCTTGTAGGATCAGGAAGTTTTGACATTGTTTACTTATCTCCACCAGGTCTCTCGTATCTCTTCCTCTTAAACAGCATAGGGCAGCTCTGTAGCTGGGTTGAAATGTGTCCTCTCGTCCACAGTTGCTGAATTTAGGGATGCAACTCAGCATTTGAGGTCCTGGTACAGTAAGTACATAAAGAAATTCAGTTACCAGAAGGCTAAAATCATCAGTCCACTGAAAAGGGATCTGTCTGCAGATAATTGAATTACTGAGTGAGGAAGTCTTACCCCCCCTTCTACTCACCTTTCAATGCTCAACATGCACAACCCTGAACTCTTAAAACAGAGCATACATAATTTTTCAAAGGCTGGACACATGCTTCCTCTTCACTCTGCCTTTTTGAACAGCAGCTTGACAATGTAACTAAAGCCACTTATGCAGTGAATAACTGCAATTCCCTGTAGAGTTTTGGACACATCTGCTCTGCAAGTGGTCATAGTCCATTCCAGATACTGGGAAGAAACAGCATTGGGCTATTGTTCCTGCTGCTGGACAAAAGCCTCTGTATTCTCTGATTCTATCAGCAGGCTGCCCAGGGAAGGGGTGGAGTCTTTGTCCCTGGAGGTGTTTAAAAGATGGGTTGATGAGCTTCTTAAGGACATTGTTTAGTAAGGGACAGGTACGGTTGGACTTGATGAACTCAAAGGTCTTTTCCAACCACATGATTCTATGATTTCTTTTTCATGATTTGAAGGATTTAATATGTCTGATGTGTTTTGTGTGGCATCTAATATTTGTGGAGTAGGTTAGAGGTGTGAAGTTGATTGGAAAACTATGGAGGAGGACAGGGCATGGCCCAGTTCCTGAGCTAGGCCTGAGATGTACAGAGATCCTGAGCCAGCTCTGCACTGTGCAGGGCAGCACCCGGATTACACCAGGATCATCAGGCAAATCCTGCCATGCTCTATCCCAGAGCTGCTCCAGGTTGAGAAGTCATCTAAACTCTTGGAAGGAGGTGAAACAGGGGCTGAGCTCTTCTCTTTAGCGACCTATGATAGGACTTGTGGTAATGGCAGAAGATGTGCCAGGGCAGGGTTAGACTGGATATCAGGAAGAGGTTCTTCCCCTGTGGGTGGGGAGCACTGAACAGCTCCCCAGGGAAGCAGTCACAGCACCCACTCTGCCAGCATTCCAGAAGCATTTGGACACTGCCCTCAGTCACACGGGAGTGTTGGGACTGTCCTGTGCAGGGACAGGAGTTGAACTTGATCCTTTTGGGTCCCTTGCAACTTGGAATTCTATGATTCTGTAATTCTGTGATTCTTGAGGACCAAAGTTAAGGCTTAGGCATCCAAATCTGTGTGGTCGAAATTCAGACTTTGGGGTGCTTTAATAGACCTGACTCTGTGTACCTTGTTATGTATGAAAGATACCATTTAGGTACAAATTAGGTCTGGTTTTGCTGGATTTAGCTGTTGTTGTGTCTTTATGCTGTCTTCCAAAGGGAATGCATTGCATTAATCTTTTCTCATAGTCTATGAAACTCTTCAGAACTCAAACAAATGGGGTACACACAGGGCACTCTTTGCAACACGAACAGATACATCTTTTTTGTTCCCTGCTTGTTTGAAATTCACATATTTTTGCTGAAAATGGTACCAAAGTCTGTTTTTTTTCATTTTGCTCAGATGAGTTCAAAGATTTTGGAGTAAAATTGTACGTGACACTCAACTATTCCAACAATTTTGTGAAAAATACATTACAAAATTCTAAAATCCAAATAAAATATATTTTGGAACTTTATTAGTTTTGACAAATACACACAGCTTTGAACATAGATTATGGTTTACAGACTTTTTATCTGTCATGCTTACCTAAATGAGCAAAATTTTTAAAATGCTATAAAAATATAATAAATAAGTAGACCAAGTTTGTTAATTTAAAATTAAAATAATTTTAGCATCACCAGTGCTCTTTACTCATTTGCTTCTGTTGGCGTGAAGTTGCATGTGTTTATCTGAGTTTGCACATATCTGTAAAGTACACACACAAATAGATAAGTATTTTTTTCTCTTCTGTTGTAATTCATAACTATTAAACTGTAGTTTATTACAAGGTTACTCAAGACAAACTGTTCCATTTCCTCTATTATCCAAACAGAATGGTTTATGGTCAGCCTGGTCAGGATCAAATTCAAATGGCCTCAGAGTTCAAAGGAATGGTGATGACTCCAGCAAACCATTTTTGTAATCTGTAAATTCCATTTCTACAAAAATAAATTGGCTAGAGTTTGTAATGGGTATGGCAAGATTTTGCAAGGTCAAGAGAAAAGACAATGTTATATATTTTGACTCTGTCTCAGGACAGACAGTGCATATTTGTAAATGGGTCCGTATTCCAGTTTCAGAAGTTTAAACTTTGGGGACTGTTTTTCCTTCTCGTTGTTGAATGTGTAAATATGTGTGTGCACACGTAGCTGTGCCACTGTGTTAAGGGTATAAAAGGAACTGTGCCTGGTTTATTTACACCTGGGGTCACTCCAGCACGAGGAATGAGGATGATGGGGCTTCTTTCCTGAAGGACATTTCTGAGCTATTGCCGTAGAAGCAACTTAGTCTGTATTAGACTGTGCATGCAAGTACATCAGTAAAAGCTGGTTTTATGGCTACCTACCCTTTATTCTCACACTTATCTCACCTATCTTACAGATTTTCTTCTTCCTGTACCAACCTATGCCCACATATATTTTTTTTTCTATAATAGAAAAGCAATAAGTCTCATTCCTACTTGTATAGGCAAACCTGTAAGTTGTTCTTTCTTATTTGACTTATCTCAGACTGGAGTGTTGGATTTTTCAGACACTGGTAGCTCAGAAAGATGTTGAGTGAAAGCACCCTTTATCCTGATAAGATAAATCAGGGCGCTATAGAGGGAAGACTTCTCTCAGAGGATCTTCTTAAAGAGATTTCTTACAACTCAGAAGAAAATTTCCTGTTGAACAAAATCCTTTCTGAGGCCTGAATGACTCTTAAAGCCATCCTCATGAACATGGAGAAGAGTTCTCTTTGCATTGCTTTAGTCCACAAGGATTCAAAATGTAATGTTTAATGTGCATGTGTATCAACACAGAGCCTAAATGCCTGAGTCTCACAGCAGGACCTGACTCTCAGGCACTGTGCAAATATAGAGCTGAAAATGTTGTGCATAGGACAAAAGACTGAAGATAGGCAGAAACACACAAGTAGAGTTGGAAATCAAACATGGGAGTCTATACTGCCTGTTGGGATCAAACTAAGCTCAAGAGGTGGAATTATTGTTTTTTTGTTATTCCTTCTTTGGTTTGGAGTTTGGAGTTTGTTTGTGTTTGGGTTTTGGGGGGGGGTTTGTTGCTGTTGTTATTGGTTGGTTCGCTTTTATTAAACTAAGCATGTTTGGGGAAGAAATCCTATCTTTTTACACCGTTGTAGGGGTTTGAGCAAAGATGCAGTTTCAAGGGCTGGAAATTGGATCCCCACTCCCATGCCTAAACATCACGTTAATGATTCCTCCATCTTTGCCCAAGAGGCTTGAGTTGTGCCCTTGGAGGGGCAGAGTGGGCTCCACAAGCACCAGGCATGTGCTGGGAGAGCAGCTCAGCCCTGAGAGCTCTGAAGCACTGACCAGAGACAAGTAAAATGCAGGTTTCCAAGGGATAACCTGGTCAAAAACATTCATGTGATTTTAAGTGCCTTGATGTTAGGTGCTGCTTTAATAAGGAAGGACCACTGAGAAGCAACTTTTTGAACATAACCTCCCAGAACTTGTTCTTGTCTCACTTGAGGTACCTCTATTCCTCTGTGCGTTGAGCTTATAGGAGCATCCCTTTGAGCTTGTCATGTTGATTGATGATTCCTGGTGTAACCTATCATATTGCACTGGCTGTGCAGATACAAAATATTCTTCTGAAAGCGAAGTAGGTGTTTTCTTAAGGTGATGCACATTCAGATGTGTTTTAAAAGTTGAATAATTAAATCATCTGCAATATATAGTGATATTAAAACGTATTTAGCAGACACTACTTTATGATGTCAACACCACTGCATTGCATAGTTTATAATAATGGTTTAAGAACCTGCGAAATGAAAGAAGCTTCACAGTGCTAATATTGTTAGAAATAATACAAATGGAATTCCAGGAAAAAAAGCTTATCTTGCTTAGAAACTATACAAGTAGATGAAAGAAGGAAAAGATATTAAACTCTTAACAAACTGCCTTTCAACTAAGAAACATTAGGATGCCTTTGAAAGATACTTTTGAAATGTCCAGGTCCTAACTACTACTATCCTACTGTAACTGGTAATTATAGCTCTTTTTAGCAAAATACTTCGTTCTTTAAAAGAAAAGCATTATAAAAATGTCTTCAGCCCTTTTGCATTCACCTAGCAAGCTTTATGCATGGGCTTTGTCAGCCTCAAAATTAGAGATTGGTGAGACATTACTAAGATTCAGATCTTCTAAGCAAGGTGCCAGCATGTACGGCCTCAGTTAGTGCCTACTGAAGCTAATGGAAGTTGACTTATCTCAATTTTTTCATCTTAACACCTAATGACTACATTAGGAATCTGCCCAAGATAAAAAAGTGTGAAATATGCCTTCTAATTTATAATGCAGATTTTTGCATAACAGGATCAAAACTGTTATCCTGTTGTGAATGTAACATCAGAATAAAATAACAAGCATTTTACCAGTTAACATGCAAGCTAATGTGACAAAAGCATTTTTACATTCGTTTACAGAGTGACTGTCACCCTAAAAACTCTTGGGAGATAAATGAAACAAAACAAAATAAAACTTTAATCATTTCCATAACAAAAATTAAACAACTGTGGCATATGTAGTGAGGTTTAGAAGGAAGAAGAAGAGAAGATAAAGAAAGAAAGATGGCAGGAACAAAAATGCACTAAAATTCAACAAAGACTGTCGCGTCAGGAAAACAATGCTTAGAAATTACTCATTTCTCAGGAGAACAATTGTAATGAGGATGGGAAACTGGTATTGAACCAATTCTCTTCTCAATCTTCAGATCTGAATCATGCGATCCTCTTAGGATGCCAGAATCTAGTTTTCCTAAAGGCCTGTACAAGCATGTTCAGTGGAAAATTTATCTACCAGCAGGTGCCTTTTAACTTTTATTTTGTCTTCAACATCAAATAAAGATTAGAATAATAGCATGAATTAGTTGATAAGTATAAGGAAGGCAGGTGAAAAGCAGGAGGATTGTGTCACAGTGAGTTTTCTGGCTTATCCCCAGGCTGCAGCATTTAATGAGGGAGTTGGTCCAATCCTTCTGTTGGGGAATACAGCTCATTCGAAACTCATCTTAATAAAAAATGACCAAAGATTAAATGGTATATAGAGAAGTTTGAATTTGGGATGCGACATTAAGTCATAATGAGTTTAATCAATTAATTGCACGAAAGTCTGCAATGGATAACTAAAAATATAACTGATGAGTTACAAAGCAAATAGCTTTGCTGGGAGCATCAGGTCATTCTGATTATTTCAGGAGAAGGAGTGTGGCTCTGCACGAATAATTCTGGGAATTTTTTTCCTTGATGAGGCAAATAGATCACTCTTTTTTTTTTTTTGTCCAGCAGAAGGAAAAAGGAAAACCATATTATTTTTCATTTTTCTGTAGACCTTAAAAATATTTCTCTCTATTTCCCCATCACATTGACAAGTTGGGTAAATTCATTGAGAAAGTGAATCAATAAGGTGGATTTAAACACGATATTTGTTTTGGCTGCTAACACAAAAAGCAGCTATATTCCATGTAGAACTTGTAATGATTGTTATACCAGAAAACGGGCCTTGGAATGCAAACAATATATATTAAAAGGAGATGGCAGGACATAAACATATAACTGAAACTATTACTGCCAAGTCTAACAGCGGGATACAGCAGCTTAGTGTACAAATTGTTTCAAACTATAGAAGTGTAGTGGTAAGGCTGTTTTATTTTAGGAAACAGAATATTTTCATTGGGCACTGGATATCTTTGGGTACTTGGATTTGAAAGGACTGAGCGGTTTCAAAATGAGAATAGAATCCATATGTTATCATGTCACTATAAAATAAAAGATGTAAATAATCATGTTTCAATAGCTGTAGTAGTAAATCCATGATCGTTATGGTTAGGTTGTACAAGTAGGTGAAGGTTCTTTCCACCCAGCACACTGGCCCTAGCCTGGACAAAAGAACTGGTCAGCAAACATGGCTTGTTGACCAGTTTCCAAGAAAAGTTGATCAAAATTAGCATATGCAAAATAGCCACAACCACAAATAATAGCAAAATGGAGCTTTTCCTTGAAAACTAGTAAAGACATTTCTACTCCAGCCGCCAATTTGCATAAATATCCTTTATCCTTTTGGGTATTTCTTCTGATGGTGCTGGGGAGCTTCATGGGTGGGGGTGCATCTCTTCCTCAGCATGATCAATGAACTCAATTACAGCCCCATTGCAGAGACTCTCAGCCTTAGTTTACAGTGATGCATAGTTGCCGCCATCTCTGACACTTCTCCCCAAATCTCTTCAATAAATAAGAAGATACCAGAGAGCTCTGACTTTGTTTCTTTTCTTTTTTTTTTTCTTTCCTTTTTTTAAACCCCCTTCTTTTTTTTTTTTTTTTAACAGCTCTTCTGGGTCCCCAGTTGATTTTCTTCGCAAGGTTAGTTGCTAATACATTCCTAGCACCCATGCATTATTAATGCTCACCGCTCTCCAAGGTGGCAGTGACAAATAGGGAGCAAAATTCACTGACTAGTGGGGAATGTACTTTTTAGTCATGCTTGAATTTTTCAATCCATTCTGCTTGTTGAGGATTTTTCAGTGGAGGTACTGTAGCAAAATATGATTTTTTTTTTTCCCAAACCTAAGAAGCACTCTAGTAACCAGTGGAAGCTTATGAGTCAGGGCTTTTCCCAGGAGGCTTTGAGGGGGAGTAGTGCAAAAAGTACCTTTGATGTTTCCAGTAGCATGGAAGTCATTGTTTTTCCTCCCATGTAGTAAGTGGCAGTTTTGACTGCAAATCGACTATGCATGCAGTCAAGTAAATTATAATATTTTAACTAGGCTGTGCATGCCAGCTGTAGCATTCCCAGAAATAATACCAAGTGTGTATCATGAGAAACATTGATTTTTAATGTGCAGATTTGTTTCTTCAGATATAAAACTCTATTCATTTTGCAATATAAAGAAGCAATCTGTGAAATACATTCTTAGACCATTATTGGTTACTATAAATCCCACTAGTAGTACTAGCACAATTGTTTAATTCAGAATTACTTCGTTTAAAGTATGATTTTGTGCATGTGGTGGAGGTGCTGAAGATTTGGCAAATACGTCTTTAACATAACAAATAGCTGACTGTAAATATTAAGCTAATTCTTCCTAACGTTTAATAGAGGAATAACTCACTGGGAAGAATAATGAATTCTTTGCTAATGGCTGTGTACGTAGAGTATTAACACCTTCATGCAGCCATCCAGAAATGCACTAAAAATCTGCATGGGTCTGTTTTGGAGATTCTTGATGTTTGTACAACTCTGAACCATCTGTATAGTCTCAGATGACTTCGCAGCAAGATTTGCTTTCAGGCTCTGAAGGGCCCAGGTATGAAGAGTCAAGAAGTTGTCTTAGGCAAAAGCCAAGGAAAGCACAATGTAGCACAGAGTCCACAACTCAGATTCTCAGTCCCTGCACAGCCAACTGGGTGCCTTTTTAATCAGAAGAACATAGGGTTGCCCCAAGCTGTTAGCCCCTTACACAAAATCACAAATGTGTCGATGGGAACCTGCTCCCTTTGCAGGTCTCGCTGTCCCCTGCCCCCAGATGGCTGCAAGAGGACAGGATTGGGATACAAAAGCAACTCAGTAAAACCTGACTTGTGCTGCAGTCTGCTGGTTCTTTTTTGGCCAGTTATGACCTCCTTAAGACTAGAATGCTTTTCATCCTCTGTGGTAAATGGAGTATAAGGATTGATCTACCAATCTTGCTGGTGCCTTCTCATTCCTCCTTACCTGCAATGTGGTTTACAGACTGGTCTAACATCTTTGCTTGCCTGAAACTGGTAGCTGATTTATACATGCAATTGGAATAAACTTTAGCAGATTGGGAATGACAAACATATGTAGGTCCCTTATTGATAGGGTAGCACTTCAGGCTACCTTGGGTTTGAGTTTGCTGTCTGAGCCACTGCACCTACACTGAAGTCTGCAACTGTGAGTTTATTCAAAGAAAAAAGATGTTATGGCATAAGTGGGAGCTGAAATTATGTCACTTAGGAGGATAAATGAGGAACTGGAGACCAGTAATTTTGAAATAAGAGCAGGAAAGGAGTTATAATTTTTAATACTGATTCTCAAAGATGAAAATGAGTTTGGGATGTGAAAAAACCCAGTACTCTGCTATTCTTGCACATCCACCTAAACACAAACACATCTTTACACTTGTCAGGAAGACTTTTTTCCAGGAGGGGGTTTTCTTTCCCGGTCCTCAGAAGAATTCTCCCACATTTCTCAACACACCCCTCACAAAGCTGTGTTTCTCTTATGTTTCCCACTGTTCCAGCTTTCATGTCTCATGTCATCCCCACTCAACCACTCTTTCCACCCCGTGAGATCCTGCCAGTACAGCTTGGAAACTGTGGGGAAACACAGCACGTGGGTAAGACTGAGGATGCATCAGGTGACATCAAAGTATATGAAGGAGGAGAATAACCATGAAGGAAGTACTCAGTTTTTCTGTGGTCTTTGGAGTCAGGGCAAATTCCTGTACCTGCATGAAAATCAAAGTGGCTTTAAGGTTTTCCCTGGTGCTAGTGCCTTTTTTTCCTATTGAGATACTTTCATGTGTTTAGTGCAGTGCCACTCGCATATTGAAACTCAGTTTTGGGACAATGACACTGCATCCTTTCCAACAATGTTCCATAAGAAACGATTAGAAACTGTAAAAACAGAAGAATCATAAATATTTCAGCAGGTTACCTGTCACAGGAGTTGATAAGGAACACGATACAAGATAAAGAGATGGGAGGAAAATGCAAAGTAAAAGTAGAAAGTGAAGATGACAGAGAACAAGTGTGTGGAAATGAGGGGCAATAGCTCAGGGAACACTGTATTAGAAAGGGATGGAAGTGTCAGAAAGGAACCAGAGAGCAGCAGATTGGCTTAGAAAAAAAAGCGTGTTCAGGAGATGTTGATGGAATCCATCCAACATCTGAACGACTCAATGAATAGCAGACTGTTGAAACTAGATGAGACGCTAACTAATTTAGTTCAGGCTGTCAATAATTTAAATCAGAATGTTGCTGTATTCAATGCTAATATGAAGACTCTGATTTCAGAAGCTTAAGGTTTTAAGAAGGTGAAATCAATCTGTGCCATAGTTTTCCAGTTGTTACTGTTCGGAAATTGTTGACAGAAATGTTATCTATTCAATATTATCGCTGTGTATAATTTTTAATGTTTAAAGACGTTGCTTGTATTTTTCAGCTGTGAGCTAGATTATCTGCTTTGGAGGGTGCTGTGTAGGGTGAGAAAGGGCAGTTTCTTTAGTACTGCAGTAGTCCGGCGTTACGTGTATGGGTGCTGTAACTCCTTAATTCCATAGGCTGCTGGTATGAGAGAAAAAAGAAATTCAAAGTCCTGTCTTTGGCAAAGGCCCTCGCTGCTCCCTTCCAATCTGCAGTGTCAGAAAACTCAAATACTTAACAAGTCCTCTCATGTCTGTTGGCTTCATTTAGCAAACGTCTGTTCAGTGATCGTAGATTAAAGGAAAATATTTATTTTTAAAAAGCATTTTACTCATTTTAGAGATATGGGAAATGTGAGTTAAAGGGAAATTGAAAGGGGTATTTAATTTTTTTTTAAATTGTAGTTTATGTTACAGGGTCACGAAGTAATGCGACAGAACAGTTTGTGGATGAGAAATTTTAGGAGGGTAAAAGCATTTTCATAGGATAAATGTCTACCAATAAAGAACAAAACTAGTCAGAAAACTTACTTAGGCTTCGAGTTGTATGAGTAGTAAGCACGGAAAAATCTGTGTCCAGCTGTGAGCAGAGATCGGAGCATTACTGTGCCAGTTCAGCACAAATCACAGCGTAACTTCAAGGTACTGCTCTTGGTTCTTTTATACCAGATGAATTTTCTCAGTAATTCTTCCAAGGCGTGAATCTGTTAACTCCCATCTACTGTCCATCTAAGCTGGATTAAGAAGATATTGGAAGATATTGCAGAGCTATGACCTGTGTCTTAAAAATTCAGAAAGCAGGATGGTGTAAGTGGAAAGAGCCAAGGGAAGGCACAAAGAAGGCATTAAGATGTGGATGCATTAGAAAACTCTGTAGTTTGTGCTCTTCAGGCCATAGGATGTAGCTTGACCACCCATTCTGTAGACCCACTGGGCTATCACAGTGGGCCCCGTTGGGCAGTTCTGGTCTGATGAAGTCAGCTTGGGTTTTACGTCGCAGGGCAACGTTTCCCCATCAGGTTGACTCTTGGTTGGACATCATGTTTCTGAGCATAAAGCAAGGATTTGAATGCACAGTTGGCTTTTCTTATTTATAAATAATGGTACGTGAGCAAACAGTGAGCCCTGGCAGCCCAGAGGGCAACCATGTCCTGGGGGCCTCCAGCACGGCATCGCCAGCCTGGAGAGGGAGGGGATTGTCCTGCTCTGCACTGGTGCAGCCCCTCCTCGAGCACTGGGGGCAGTTTGGGCACCACAGGATAAAAAGGACATCAAACTACTGGAGAGTAGGGATTTTTTTGAGCATTATTTTTTCTTACAAAACGCTGCCCCTATTTACTGAAAATTACTGCTTCTCGGTCTACTGGTCCAGAGAAGGTCATAAGGCTGGGGAAGGGTCTGGAGGGGAAGGCGTGTGAGGAGAGGCTGAAGTCCCTTGGTCTGTTCAGCCTGGAGGAGACTGAGAGGGGATCTCAGAGCTGTTTGTGCCTTCTCACAAGGGAGGGAGGGGAAACAGGGGCTGAGCTCTGCTCTCTTGTGACCTGTGATAGGACTGGAGGGAATGGCAGGAAGATGTGCCAGGGGAGGGTTAGACTGGATATCAGGAAGAGGTTCTTCCCCAATGGGTGGTGGAGCCCTGGAACAGCTCCCCAGGGAAGCAGTCCCAGCACCCACTCTGTCAGCATTCCAGAAGCATTTGGCCAATGCCCTCAGTCACACGGGGTGAGTGTTGGGAGGGTCCTGTGTACGGATGGGAGTTGGACTCGATGGCCCTTTTGGGTCCCTTCCAGCTTGGGTAATTCTATGATTCTATGATATATCTGCATGGATGTGGGTGGAGTTTATTGTAAGATCCAGAGCACTAAAACATGTGGAAATGCAATGGAGGTTGGAAAACAAGGGTTATATGGAAGGAAAAAGCTGGAAGGCAAGAAATGAAACCATTTCTGTTTGTGTGTTTGCGGAGGCGTGAGCCACTGCTTTCTGTGTTTCTTTTTTTTCCTCCGACGCATTCAGTCTCCACTTTCAAAATAATGTGTTTTATCTCCGTAGCACTTTATTGCATTCAGGGATGCTAATGTGCTAATTGTTCCATATGCTTTCTACATACCTGTGGGGTCTCCTGGTACCTACATTGTTATGTCTGTGCTGATATTTTTCTGAGGTGTGTTACAAGCACACCAGGTGGGGATGAAACCTCCTTTGGAGCTGCAGCACTGTAAAACTCTTTAGGACACTTGCAATGGGCATGGGAAAAAATATTCTGTGGAAAAATGCATAATGCATTCAGTACTTCCACTTCTTCATGTGTCTGCTCTGCGTACCACTGGGACCTGCTGTTACCATCCATATGCCAGGACTAAGGACTCTCTGCCTGGTGCCCGATGCCGTTAGTGGTTCCTCATGTTTTGTGTCACTCACAGTTCACTTGTAAGAATTTATTTTTGCCTTTCGGTGTGTAGAAGCCTGATGTGTGTTTTCTTGCAGGTAAATAAGTAAATACATAAGTAATGAGCTAAACCCATTTACAGCTGTGTCTGCAGACGTGTCTAGGTTTAGCCCATGAGTCAAGATCTCTGACAAAGCCTTGCTAAGAAATGTGGGTTATGATGACAGGGTGAGGAAAACCCCAAATCCAAACCGCTCATTGGCTGAGTCACCGGCACAGAGACACAAGAGCCCCTTTCCTGTAAGGCCTTACTTATACAAGAGGTGATAGTTTGGAGACACTAAAGTCACCCAGAAGACAAAATAAACAGACAGAGGACGGGCTGCTGGGAGCCCTTCACACTGTCAGTAAAGCAGCAATGGTCAGCAGTAAATACATCCTCTCGCTTTCTAGGTAGTTTGTTTGTTCTTTGTTTTTGCTTCTGCTGGCTGTAATAAAGTTTTGCTGCTCCGGCCTAATCTTTTTTATGAAGAGCAATTTATCTTACTCCCTCTGTCTTCATCACATCAAGGGGACAGGTGAAGTAGCTGGATTTCCAAAGGCAGCAGTGATGCGCACCATGTATCATAGGGCACGACCTGTTCCTCGCTCTGAATTTCTCATTTTTACCAGCACATTCGTAGCTGGAGCCTTATTTTTCAAAGGCACTTTACTGTACACATACAATTATTTAAACAATTTATACTTAATTCAATTTTACACTGACAAATCTCTTGAAATCCTTTGTGCCCATACATCAAAACAGTCTGCCAAAGGAAAATCTATAATATCAGCCTGGAATCTTATAGCTTCCAGTAGAAGATAATGTTATATCCTCCAGAAAAATTCCTACAGTGATTTGAAAGACCTGTAACAAAAATTCAAGTATTATTCTATTAATGATCAGATTAAAAATCTAAGTGGCATGGATTAATAATGGGATGGGTGAGATATGGAACAGATTTTTGCCAGGATGAGTTCAGCAGTTAAAGAATTACTAAATCACTTTTTTTTTAAGCATTATTTTTTCTTACAAAACGCTGCCCCTATTTACTGAAAATTACTGCTTCTCTGTCTATTAAAAATTACTTTTGCATTTTAAAGCAGTCTGTATTTAGTTAGGTTTTATTAAGATGTTGTATTGTTGATAATTTAAGTAATATATAATTAGACATCCCTTACGAAAGTGAATTAATTGCATAACAGGCAGCATCGGTTCTTTTCTGCTTCATCTTAACTATTTGTGTTGAAGGTATGTTGAACCGTTCTGAAATAAATGTTACAAAATTCAAAGTATCCAACATTAAACCCTGATAGCTTGTCTCTTGCTTTTACATGAGGAGGAAAAAAGAGTTATTGAAGGCTTCTTGAGCCTTCAGGTATCACAAACTGGAGTGGCTGCGTTGTGTGTACGAGCTGGATCATCATAAATCCAAATTAAATTTCCATTTATGTCTCACAAAAGTTAGTGAAGACCAAAGACACGCTAACACAGGCCAGAAATCTGGCATGCCAAGTTCCATTTGGGAGATATTTTTTTCAGATGTGGAATACACTCCCGTGAACCAGGATTTATAGCAGAAATGCTGACAGACAATATTGGTGATACAGTTCTAATTCACTTGCGTTGAATGTTTTTTTCATCTCTTTCCCTTTTAATGATCTAAGTCTTTTTGCATCTGGCATTATGTTTCCTCACTGTTTACCATTCCTGCCAAAGCAGTATCATCCATCTATGACTATGCTTTTCTTGGTTTCTTGCTCTCTGTCTTCAATATTTAGAGCCAATTTTCCATTTATTCTAGGACTCCTGTACCTCTGATGTTGCTATTAACTTTTAAAGTGGAACCTTGTCAAAAATGCTTTCAAGATGCATTTTTTTGTTATGAAATATGCAGTTATGGTATATTTTTATCATAATCATTGACGTCTCCTACATCTACTCTTAGCTGGCATTTGCCACAAAAGAAAAATAACCTGATCTTGTAGGTGCTGAATGAGTGTTTTGTGTTGTCTGTGCCAGGTAACGTCATCAGGCATTTCTACCACTTACGGGGTGCTCAGGACCTCTTCATGTTCACTTAACCAACCACAAGAGCACTGGAAAACATTGAGAATTCAAAGGAGTATGTGAGGAATTTGAATCTCATATAGATACATGCATAAAACTAAACTGATGAGTATGTAATTCAGTGACATTTACATTTTTGGAATATAACCTCTGCCATCGCACTTTGCAGGAGCAGTAATAACTCTTAAATCTGTGATCAGATGAATATGTTTCCATTGCAGTTAAAGAGATGGTGGATATGTGGTTGTCCAGGCTTCTAAAATCTGCAAGAATCTGGCAAGGAGCAGGTCTTGGCCAAAAGTACTATAATACAGCACTAGCATTTAATTTCTTATTTAATTTCTCCTTACAAGTCTTCAGGTCTTTGCAGGATTTCAGAGACATTTCTTTTGGGGGCAATAAGAAACATCTTCCGGCCAAGGGGAGGACTGAGGACAAGAGCAGGGTTTTCCTTTCTCTTCCTCTGTCTCCCACGGTCTGCCTTTCTGGGATGCCTGGATGCCACCTGGTCTAGGTGGGGTTGGACTGGATGATCTCCAGAGGTCCCTTCTGTGACCCATTCTTTAAGCTGCTTCTCCTGAACTCTGCTCAGGATGCAAAACACACCTTCCCTATGAGGTACCTCGTGATTGCCTCTGGCTTATCAAAAGGACATCTCACATACATGCATCCCCAGATGATTTTGCTGCCTTTCTATTTGGGTAGAGTAAAGGGTGGGAAACATAAGGCAAACCCATGCCCAAGTTGGAATACCATAGACACACAGCAAGGACTGGTTTGTAACCCTGTTGTCAGGGAGCATTGCAGGTCTTCTCCAGCACAGCAGGGACGAAAGGCCATGCTCGGCTTCTGATGCGCTCTGAAATTGCTTGGTTTTATTCAAGTTTAATAAACAGCAATGTCATGAAATAGAAGCACAAAATATAGGTAGTTAAGAGAGTGGGTAACCTACCTGAATAAGCCTCCTCAATTTTGAGACTCTAGGATCCAAACTGAGACCAGGCACTTTAAGTTTGCCTTTTTTCTGCTTTTGGTTTCCATGAATCACTGGGTTTTTTTCCCTGTTATTCTCAAGTATTGGCCACTTCTAGTTGGACACAACTCTCATCGACGAGCCCTTAATTTAACAGCTCATTCATGCTACTTCATTTAAATAAAGATTATAAAGGAAACTGTAATCCTACTGATTTGCAAATTGAACTGTTTTGTAGATGTTATTTAAACACTGCCACTACGACTGTCTTTCATGAGAAACATGGTACAGTGAGAGAGATCAAAGATTCATAAGGAAGCTCTTTTTTCGAAAGCTGATGCTCCTGGCTTCTTTAACTAATTGAAAAATTTTCTTTACAAGAACAGACCTTCAAGCACTCTGGCTGCTGCCATGAGCCTTATCATTACAGAGTTGTTACTTCCTCCTTTAAGGGACTGAGCTGGGGATTAATGGAAGACGTGCTGGCACTTCAGGATGAACTTTGTTTTCAGTACACTATACAAATACTGAAACACAGGTGATTATCAATGGCCTCAGATTGAAAATAAGCTAATGCCTCCCTGTTTTTCTCAGCTCAGAGGCAATGCTTCATAATTTCATGGGATGTCACTGTACTGAACTGCATTTTCTCCTAACTACGGTTTAATTTAATGATGATGAAAGGGAAGAAGTGTAGTACTGCTTGGTTTTTGAGGTGAAAGCTGTGCATGGGGTTGTTGCTTCTGGCGCTGACTGGTCTGCTAAGGGACCGAGGTAAGAAATATTCCAGTTCTAGCTTTGACACAATTTATTCATTAGAAAGATGTTCAGAAAAGCTCTGGTGTCTCATAGAGCTCCAGCTGTGGTGCTGGAGTGCTGTGAATGAAAGGTAGGATTCCTCTGCCACTATAGACTTCAGCCTAAGGCAGTAAATAAGCCGAATTTCTTTAAGCATGTGGCTTAATTGTTTTGCTGAGTTAGAAGTTGTACTTCAGCTTTGGTGTTCAGTGAGAGATGTGTGTAGTTGAGCCAAGTCTATCAGTCATCAAGTGTGTCTAGTGTTTTTCTAAAATGAGAAACGGGGCAGTAAATGACTGCTTTTCAAAATAGAAAACAAGCTTACATCTAGTCTGTGTATTTTAAGGGTACTAAATGTTGTTTATGAAGTAATGGATTTATAGACTTAAGTTATAATCATGGAAGTCTTTTGGCTTGAGCTGGTAGAATACAGCCCGTGAGTTTAAACAACTATCTGTACTTCTATAGGTTAAACTTAACTATAGAAATCCATCAATCAGTATTCATGGATCATGTGCTGCCATCTGAAGTCAGAAAGACCACAGACGTGAGAGACTGATTTGGCATTAAGTATGACCAGCTATCACTGTCACTTAGGCTTGATGATACAATACCTTTATATTTAAGTGCTGTCATTCTTCTGCAAAGAGCCAAGCGGCAGCTTAGGTGCTAAACCCTGGCAGTTACGTTCCATAGCTCATAAATAGTAAAAACCTTTGCACTTCCTTTACTCCAGGATTTACCCTCTAAGGTGTTACATTCTCAGAATTTACTGAGAAACAAAAAAAAGAAGGATTCTGAGGATGAAATGGAAGCTTACTGTTATTATTAATTTTAACCTTAAATTGTCTGTACCTGAACTTTGATTGCAAATCAAAGCTGCTTTTGGATAGAGCTGCAGACAGTGCAGCTGTCCCAGGTTTCATTTTTCTGAATTCAGCTCTGCATCAGTGATGACCTTCAAACCTTTTGAAGTAGAACTGCGCTGGGTTGCTCTGTATGAGCTGATTCCTGACCTCTGCTCCCGCTTTTAGGGGGGCTTTAAGCTAAATTGGC
Source organism: Tapera naevia (assembly GCA_033556795.1). NCBI lineage: Eukaryota > Metazoa > Chordata > Aves > Cuculiformes > Neomorphidae > Tapera > Tapera naevia. Next base: position 3,635,393 of record JAUMJJ010000149.1, on the reverse strand, counting down.
TTTCTTCATTACCCTCAGGTGAACAGGCAAGAGTGAGCTCCATCATTAAAAATGTCCTAACTGCTCCTGCCAGTGGGAAGGCAGGTGTGAGAAAATCCATTTTTAATCTTCCAGAGTCTGCTTAATTGCACTAGAGGACTTGATTAAGAAAGTACAGTGTGCATTTGAATTTCTGTGTTGTGTAATAGAAGCTAAAGCATTTTTCTCTGCAGTGGCCTTTTCCTGGGAACACGAGTGCAACATTAATAGCTGTGTTGAACAGAAAACTTGTGAGTGGGCCTCTGGCAAGACACAGTCAGATAGATTGCATTGCGTTGTGTGCCAGGTATATGAAAAATTAAGTTTATATTCTGTGAGTTAGTCTTTTATCTATTTATATTACCTCCTACATGAAGCTACCGGGGCCAGACTCCCCTGTAGAAGAAGTCCTGGGCACCTCACTATGCACATGGAGAGGCAGAGTAATCAGGAAGGGCAGAACTTCTTTTTAATTCAAGATATCCTTACTCTGGTGTAGTTGACAAAGTATCTCAGGAGTGTGATGGGGTAAATGAAAACAGACGTTTGAGTCAGGCAGAGTGGCTGGGATTCTTCCCCCCCTCCCCGTGCTGTGACTCTGATTTTCCAAACCAATTAAAGATTGGAAACTTAAGCAAGGAATCATATTGCAGCAAAGGAGGGAAAACATAACAGGCAAATTCCTGTCCTTCCTCCTTTGGGGAAAGTAAGGGTGTGGGGATGATAGAGCCAGGCCTGTACCTTGTGCTGCACCACCAGGAGGAAAAGAACCCCTGGAGTTCATCCTGACTGGATCCAGCTCAGTGGCTCCTCTGAGCTGTTTAACCTCTTGGTATCCAGAGCTGCTCAGGACGTGCTTTAAGATGCTCATTAGAAATGTGTGATCATACACACAGACAGTGGAGGGCTGGGCTGAGCAGATGTCTTTCCCCGGCTGCCAGAATACCGGTCTGTATGGCAGTGAATCCAAACCCACCTTCTTCCTGGATTTATTAACTGAGTAATTAACAGTACAAAATTTACCTTGACTCAGTTGTTCCTCCAAAGCTTCTTTTCCTCTATATAACTTTATGTGCCATGCACGGTCTGATGAGATTGCCACATTAAATGAATAGAAATAACACTGCTGCTGGAAATCAGTCGATGAACTGAGATATCAAGGGATCTTCTTCTCCACCCTTGTCAGGTGCATTGGTTTGTGATGTTCCTTCCCAAAGACAATGTCTTTGTTGGTCAATTAAAGCAATTGTTTTGGGTGTTCGATGTTAATCCATGTCCCTTCCTTCACCTCTAAGAGGTACCACTGCTCATAGGGCTATGTAATTACAGCATTCCCTGTTAGTTACCTATGTGTGCCAAGACAGAAAACCTCCATAAGATTCTTATTTGCTTCCTAACTTTTTGCCAGCAGAGGTTTGTTTTTCAGATAAATGGTTGCTATACAGCTCATTCTCACAAATTACATCTCCTGACTTCCTGGCTGGCTGAAAATGGGTGGAGGATACTAACTAAACTGATAATAAGATGCCAGTGGGTGGATGTGGAGGCAACATCTGTACGTCTGATCTCATGTGCTGATCTCGTGTACTGGCAGGGACGTGCATGACACTTTGTTATTCCAGAAGTATCTCAAGGACATAAAATTCCGACAGCTGGAACCTGGTCTGGAGCGTCTGTGTTGTAAAAGTGTGCTCTTTCCTGCAGCTACACTGGGGCTTTCTGGCATTAACAGAAGAGGAAAAAAATGCTCTTAGTTTTTCTTCAGTTAACTTAGTACCCAGTATGGGTGTGTGTAATGCATGAGAAAGATGTAAGCATGAATTTATGCCTGCACAGTGTGTGTATATATATATGTGTGTGTGTAGGTTCCATATTTACTGAAGCTGCATGATTGTAGACCATTACCTGAAAGCAAGGCATAGAGGAGTTTCCTTTATGTGGATGGAAGACTATTCCACCTGGAACAAAAGCACTGCCAAAAAGGAAAACACACACTTGGCTGTATGAGTTAGATGGCCCCTGTCCATGAGCATGGTTCAATTGCTTTGCACTATTCCAGCACCTGGAAAAGCAGCTTGCCCAATCTTCCTTGAGCGTCCAACTGCCTGAAGGGAAGAAAAAAAACCTTTAAGTACATGGGCAGTAAACAGCATGGATTTCTAAAACAGAAATCTCGACGAAAGCTCCTTGTATTTATGTAAAGTGCAGAGTGAAAATGCAATAGCCATAATACATTTGAATTTTAGCAATGCTTTCTGTGCCTCATCGCTCAATATTTACTTCAAAAATCACTTTGGTTGAAAGCTAGGGGGTTGACTGTGGACATAAAAGTAGCAGTACAGGGGAGTGTGTGAACAGGAAGAGTAATAGCAAAGTTAACACAGGGCTCTGATGTAGGTCTGATGGTATTTAAGGTTTTAATTATCTGGACATCGATGCAGTGACATTTTCAAAAAAATACAAACCAAACCACCAACCCAAGCACATAAAGGAATTAGTGGAATAAGGAGGACAATGTAAAGAAACGTCTTTTGCTTCTGACATCCTTTAATACCCTCTCTGACTTCAGCTCTTTCTCTTTAGCTTCCCTAACCAGTCTTCTGCACTTTGTAATTTGGAAAGCAATGATGTCATTGGAAGCATTACCAGCAATAGTCAGAGTGCTGCCGTTCAGGCAAGCTGTTGTGATTTTTGTGCAAGTAGAGGCTTTAATCAGGACTTTCCACTTTTTTTTTCCTTCTTTTTTAATCTATTTTTATGATGGTTATTATTATTTTCCCATATTGTGGAAGGATGGCTCCACAGAGGCTATTAGAAATAAAGCCTTGCCAAAGGTCACCTTCACCCCACTGCCACCCTGGAGACCCAGGATAACAAGTGATGGGTGGGAAGGAGCTGGGGAAATAGGCCAGCAGGGGGAAAAGCTGGGAGCATTGCTGCTTCTCACCAGGGAGAAAAGGATCTTTCCAAGCCCAGAGGAGAGGTGACCATGGTCATGGCCTGGGCAGCAGGAGAGATGTTTATGGCCTTACAATCAGAAAGTTGCCATGACCTGAGCCCCCTGTATCTTCATGTGTGAGGGAAGAAGTTATTAATAGTAAAATACTAAACTCTCTGCAAATATTTTGCTGCTCTGAGGTGCCAGTGACAGATATTCTGTGGGATTTTGTGTGTGAGGTGGTAGTTTTGTGATGGGGAAAAAAAAACGGAGGGTTATTTAAATATAGGTTACACTGTGAAAAAAAGTTTGGGAAACCTGAGCTGCATCAGTTTTTCAAAGCCTTTCTATCCCAATGCCTTGGGTTTTTTGTGATAAAGGCTCCCAGCCTAGGTTGGAAGGGGTGCTTAATTGGGTGAATCTTCTGCAGTGCTAAGAAGATGCAGCTGGGGCCTGCTTGTGCCAAGAAATAAACTGGGGGAGAATCTGACCCCATCATTTCTAAAGAGGCAATGGCGAATGAAAATGTACTTTCCCTAATATCTCAAAAGCCTAAATTCTTCTTAATATGCTGGGAATTTACCTCAAAGAGCCCAATGTTAGTACAGGGAGATTCTGGAGTGGGGCAAGCTATTTAGCTTTTTTTTTAGCACTCTTCAGTGCTAACATTCTCTTCCCATCTATGAATCATAGATGCTTTTTCTGCAGCAACCTTGTTTACCTCTGTTCCTTTTCCTTCCTTCTTTCTTTCAAATGTCAACAAAATTATAACCATTACAATCATAATCAACTGTGATCCTATGCATCAAAAGAAAGAATAAAGTCTGGCTCTGTACACAAAGTAAAGGTCTAAGACCACCTCGTGCTTTCATTGCTTTAATGTCCTTTTTGTTTTTTTTCTCGTGTTTCTTGTTTTATTCCTTTTTTCCATTTTTTCTTTCCCCTTCATATAATTAACATGGATGTGATTGTTTTGTTTTAATGGTATTTGGCTTTTAGAAGAAAAAAAGTGTATAAACTAGCCTACCAGGAGAAAAGAGAGCTGAATTAGTATTTAAATGAGGACAATTTCTGCAGATCTTTTTGACTGTTAGATGAGATGCAGTTTAATTTTCATTGCTCTAAATTAGTCCTGTAAGAGGAGGCCCTCCTTTAAAGACAAGGCTGATAAAGAAACCAGGGGACAGATTCTGGGCTTGTATTAACATCCAGTATTTCTGTCACATAGAGCTACCTCAGCTGAGGAGCTGCCCCCCAGTTTTTGAAAGACTCGCATTTGGTTTTAAAAGCTATAATAGAAGAAAGCAGAAAACCTTGTAAGCCAGGAGTGAGTCCAAAGAAATTCTATAAATCATTATAGTGGAATGAAGTTTCCTGTGATCTCCAGAAAGCCAAGAGGCTTTTCTTGGTGGAATGGTGCTGGGGTTGTGCCATCTCGGTGACATCCCCATGTCTGACAGGTACCTCTGTCTGCAGAGGAGAAGCATTGGAGATGTGAGGCAAAACAGGGGAAGACCCAGAAAAGAGGAGACACAGATATCTGGTATTTATCCTGCTTTGAGGCAAAATTATCCTCCCTGATTAAATTATGTGAGCTTTTATTCCATCTGCACCCGGATGCAAGGTGGTCTGTGCTGTTTGTAGTGGCTGGTGTCTCCTGTCCGAGGCAGGCACTGGGTATCCAAACCCATCTCATGGTGACATTTTATTTCCTGAGAGGCATCAGGAAGGATTAGGATCTGGAAGTTGCACACATTTGCAGCTTTACCATTGTGATATGAATTTAGGGTTTCCTGCTGCCTTATGAATTTGTATGTTTTATCAGAGTGAGCCAGCTTTTCCATTCCAGGTAGCAGATAACAAATAACTCCTACATCAAATAGAACAGGGAAATATTGAGTAGAGATGGCAAAAGAGTATCAGTTAAATCACAGAATCAAAGTTTTCAGATGTCAACAAACAACCAGAAAGTCTACATTATGTAGTGGTCAGAAAAAAATTGCTGTAAGGAATGTATCAGTTCCTCTTGAGCTGTCCATCTACATCAGATCAATAGCCCTTCCAAGCATGGGACATTCAGGCTTTCAGCTTGAGAAATTGAAGTTCTCAAAATAAGTCAGGGTTGTAACACAAGTCCATCATTGTGTGTCACAGAAATGAAATGAGTTGTCTCCTTTTCGATTGATGACTGACATAGAGCTGGGAGGAAGAAAGGGGAAAATAAACGAGACATGGGGGTTTTTTTGAAAAGTTGTTACAAACACTTCTGTCAAAAAGTTTACACTAAGGGATCTGTTTTCATTTTCATGTTCATGCCTAGTTCCCATTACCAATAATAGGAGTTAGATGGTGAGGGGTGGGATAAGGGACGTGCTGGGTACTGCTGCTGCTCAGAAAGAGCATGTGATATCAGGAAAAAATGTATAGAATCATAGAATTACCTGAGCTGGAAGGGACCCAAAAGGATCATTGAGTCCAGCTCCTGTCCCTACACAGGATACTCCCTACACTCACACTGTGTGACTGAGGGCATTGTCCAAATGCTTCTGGAATGCTGGCAGAGTGGGTGCTGGGACTGCTTCCCTGGGGAGCTGTTCCAGTGCTCCACCACCCGCCGGGGGGAAGAACCTCTTCCTAATATCCAATCAAACCCTCCTCTGACACATCTTCCTGCCATTCCCTTGAGTCCTATCATAGGTTACAAGAGAGAAGAGCTCAGCCCTTGTTTCCCCTCCCTCCCTTGTGAGAAGGCACAAACAGTTCTGAGATCCCCCCGCCCCCGGCCAGTCTCCTCTTCTCCAGGCTGAACAGACCAAGGGGCTTCAGCTGTTCCTCGTTACGCCTTCCCCTCCAGACCCTTCACCAGCTTTGTGGCCTCCTGAACACTCTCCAGTAGTCTGATGCCCTTTTTATACTGTGGATAAAATATTCCTTACAAGAAAAAGATGTCCAGAAACGTAAAACCAGTAGTTTGTGATACCTTTAATTTACCAATTGGTGATGACAAATGAGTGAAAAGGCAGTTTTTTGGCCCATTGAAATACAGAGACTTGAGCAGAGCAGGGAGAAGCGCACATTGGAATCCGGTTGCGTGTTGAAGCTGTTAGAACAGGATCTAAACTGTGAGTGTGGGAAGTGAATGCACATTTCACGCCTCGAGTACTGTGTTCAGTTCTGGGCCCCTCAGTAGAGGAAAGACATTGAGGTGTTGGGAGTGTGTCCAGAGAAGGGCAACGAGGCTGGGGAAGGGGCTGGAGAACAAGTCCTATGAGAAGCACCTGAAGGAACTGGGATTGTTCAGTCTGGGCAAGAGGAGGCTGAGGGGAGACCTCATCACTGTCTTTGGCTGCCTGAAAGGGGGCTGTGGGAGAGCAAGTGTTGATCTCTTCTTCCAAGTGACAGGTGATGAGACAAGAGGAAGTGGCCATTAATTGTGCCAGGGGAGGTTCAGACTGGATATTATGAAGAATTTCTTTACTGAAAGGGTGGTCAGGCACTGGCAGAGGCTGCTCAGGGAGGTGGTTGACTCACTGTCCCTGGAGGTGTCAAGAAAATGGGTAGATGAGTTTTTGAGGGACACGGTTTAGCGGATGATGAGTGCGTTTGGACTCGATGATCTCAAAGGTCTTTTCCAACCAGAAGCTTCTATGATTCTATGATTTACCATCCTGATAGGAACCAGGTATGAAATCTAGCTGGAGTTGTAAGCTCAGGCTTCAATCTATCTTAAAACGAGCTTGCAGTTGACAGACCCAGGGTTGGTCCTACAGATCTTTCATTGACATTCAAAAGAGCAAAGCTGAAATTAATATGTCTCCTCCTGTCAGCTCTTCTCTGTGAAATAATGCATGTGAAGAATGATCTGCAAATTTTTTAGTTGTGTTGGTTAAAAAGGCCCCTACAGTGCCTACAAACAGGCTAACAAAATCAATGCCCGATACAGTTACTAGCTGAGCAGCTTGTGGATGTTAAAGGAAATAACTTTGTTTTCAAAGAACAAGCGGTCCTCTATTATCCAGGCTTTCAAAGTGATTGGGCCTGAAGTGCATTCTGCTGGTGTGTATAGATACCCCTGCTACCTTGGAGACCAGGCAGTTTTGATACATTAAATATAGAAAGTACAGTTTCCATTGCCTACAGTGATGAAAATGGAGACAGAAACAACAGTTGCTCTTAGGTACCTGCTAGGAAATACTGGAATTGTGTTTCTGAACTTCTCAAGAAGTGGTCATTCCTTGTTTTCATTGTTTTTTATGGAAACAGTGGGTTTGGGTTCTTATAGGGGTAGTAAGAGCAACCTGTTTCCTGGAGCAGGATGCTGATAGGGAAGGGCTTTTACTCACATTCTGCCTACTGGAGCCTTCAGGGTTGTTGTCTGAATTCTTTGAGCCTTAGTAGATTGGTCTGCAGGGGTGGTCTTAGCAGTTAGACCTCGTAAGGTGAGCTGTAGCAGGCCTGCCTGTGAAGTTTTCTAATGTATCTGAAGCAAAGCAGTTAGGTTTTAACCAGATGGTATATGAAATTTGTATCAGTAGATGTGTAGGCAATACTTGTCATCAGTAGGGATGCATAGATTTTCTTGCTTGGAGAAAGCATGTTTACAAAATGTAAAGTGCACCTAGAAATTATAATGTTCAAAATAAAAAAAAAATGAAGACAATATTAAAAAAGTATAACAAATAATTTTAAGTTCAATAACATCAGCTTGGTCAGAGATTTGATGGTTCTCATACACCAAAACATGATTAGATAGAAGTGAAATAATAAGTTTACACACTTCTCGTAAGTGGTGTGTTGTCTATGATACTCCTGTCAGGCAGGGTGAAGTAGACATTGTTTACTACAATCACTTAATTAAACAAAATTAAAATAAAACTAATTGAAATGAGGTCAGGTGAAAAGCTACTGGAGTTTTTAACCTGCCTTGTAAAAAAGAAGAATTAGAACTTTGAACCAAATAAATATGAATCTTTCTGAAAACAGGTTCATGAAATAAAACCCTTTTGCACTGAATTTGTTCAGCACATATTTCAATCATGACTATTTTCTTCATATTATTTTTATAAGTCTGTTTGACATTTTATGTTTAAAATATTTCAGAAGAAGTCAAAGGGACTGATTATGGATGTAGTGATACGTTATGCCATTATTTTTTGAATGTTGTTCCTCTTGCTACCCCTCCTCTTCTCCCAGAACCATAGGCTGACAAATAATTTTACTGATATCAAAACCTGGGGTTATACTGGTGTCATTTGAGAGAAAACTACCTATAATGGGCTAAACAAGCTTCTTGGGAAGAGCAGGCAGTCCTGTGCTTTGGGAAAAATGAGCTCTCTAGGTCCTGTCAATCTCATTTTGTCTATGATTCTACTTTCATTTTCAAAACATATTGTGCATTCCTGCAAGATTTCTTTTATTGTATGCATGCATTTTTATGATGCATCTAAAAAAGGGCTTTTTGACTGAGCAAAAGTGCCTTGCGGATATTGTCAGCAGGAAGACAGTGTTTGTCTGTTTGTTTTGGTTTTCCCCATGTGAAGTCATAGAAGAAATAATGCCTTCTGGAGCATTACTTAGAAAAAGATGAAGAATTGAAGGGCCTTCAATCTTGTCATTCCCTCGTGTAACAGAGTGATAGTTGTCCACTGCAAGGGAAAGCTCAGTGGTCCCAGGACAATTAACTCCTCCTGCCTAGGTCTACCCCACATTATACCTTGGACACCCTTGCAGTTTGTACATGGGTATAAGTAATAATAAAGTAAAACAGGTTTCTTTATTGGGAAACTTGCACCTTTGACAGTCCTTACACCAGCTCTTACGTGGGACACTCAAGGTCTTGTAATCCCCCAGTTTGGTACCTTGCAGAGATATTTTTGCCTGTGATGCACCGATACAAACACTTCACGTTGTGCCCCAGCACACAACAGAGAATCAAACCATTATGTCTAAAGAGAAAGATGTATTCATGGTTTTCTCATGCTTGCCATGATCTGCTCCTTATTTCTGAGCTGTTCAGCTACGGATTTTCTGCATTCGACTTCAGACACCGCAGAAGAAGAACAGCTGGGAAATCAGTGAAGCAGCAGAGCAGAGTGGTTACAATAGAAAAAAAAAAAAGCCTTATTGAAAGAAAACTGTCCAAGGCAGCCCCATGGTGCCCTTTCACACAGAGACACTGTCCCAGGGAGCCCCCTGGGAAATTGCAAGACATATTTTTCCCTGATAACAATGTAAAAAAGCACAAAAGTACACATGGCATCTTGCTGTGTCGCGTTGCTTTAGGAGAGCGATACGGTGAGACTGCGTGCTCTGCCGTAGATTTAATAACACTGGGCTCATTTCTAGGTGCAAAAATATATATTTTAAAAACCTACTACAAAAAATGGCTGGTGTCTCATACAGGACTTATTTGTTAACTGCTGATGAGATCCTGTACACAGTCAATGCTGCCCCGAGGAGTTTATAATACCAGAGCCTGAGCCTACAACATTTCCTAAGTACTGCTGTGAATAGCCTTGTGGGACTACAGTAATTGAGGTAACTCTGTTACTTCTGGACTAGATCATGCAACTCTTACATCAGGCATTAAGCACTTATCCGAGTAGCCCCATTCACTTTACTGATGGCTTTTAGGCTGGAAAAATGTATTGTAATCACAAAGTTACTTACCCTTGAAAACTGAGGATATGCAGTTATTCAGGACAGAATGGAGAGATGTAAGGAGGTTAGCATAGATAGCAAACAGCAAATGAACTATAGATAAAGCTAATCTCTTCTCTTCTGGTAATTTTGCTCCTGCTTCCAGACAATCAAGCTCAGTTTTGCACATGATTGCCAAAAGATAGTGCTACCCTGTGTGTGTGAGTGTGCTTAGCACCAATAAACAGTTGTGGGTTCCAGCTGAACCCAGCCCCCTATAACATTACACCCCACCCAGGACATGCCTCTAAAACACCTCCTGCTTTGACAGAAAAGTTGCCTTGGTGCAAGGACCCCTGAGGTTGGCCAAGGCTGCTTCACCCTGAGCAGGGGTCTATTTCCCATATTAAAAGTCAGCTTCTTGGCAGAGGAGTGCTGAGCGTGGAAATCCATTAGACTTGCCTATGTGCTGATGGAATCCCAGCCCCGTGTAATATGCCATCTTGTACACTCTCTTTTGAAAAAGAAATAATTCACAGCTATGGTGCTACCACTCTTGTAGCCTTGCACGTTCTGGTAGTAAAAAGTCAGTCTGATCTGTAAGACATTTTTTTTTTTAAGCACTGAGAAGATATTCTGGGCAAAATTCACCTATAAATGTAGCTGTGTTTTCATTTAACCAAACTCCACAATGCTATTCCAGATGGGTATTGCCTTGAGAAACATGTGCTACTGTATAGAGAAAAGGGCAATATCTATGTTCTTGCATAGAGACCCAGCAGAAACACCTGAGAAGAGCCTTGAGTTCGTCTTCTCCTTTGTGCCTTCAATGCTTACTCAAACTAGAATAACTTTGTGAAAGAGAGGGCAAATACTTACAAATAGTTTCAAGAAATCTTTGCGTATATATTCATCACATTCCTAATCTAGAAATAATAGTTTACATTTTTTAAATATATGTCTTCTTATTTACCCTACAAGGTAATCACTTACTGTGGTCACAGTTCTGTCCAGTTCTCTGTGTGCTTGGATGTCTCCGTTATGTGATGTTTAAGAGACACCTTTGGGGGTTTCTGTGACACCGTGTGTATTTATTCTCATTGGTCTCTTGATAAAATCTAGTTTTAAATCATTTGTTGCAGCTGTTAGACAATGGCACCTTTATTGGTAATTGCAATTCTGTGTTCCTTCCTGAGAATTTTACTGATTAAGGATAATTATACACATAATGGTCACATTATTTCGGGAGCCAAGAGATTGTCATCTACATCCCGTGTAGGGTCAACGGAGAGAGAGGAGAGCTTCCACAAACTCATTTGTTCTATCACCTTTTTCAAGAATTTAGTAGTTTCCTTGGGAAACCTGAGAGCTGTTCTTGATAAATTGTTCCGTTTTAACATCCAAGGTTCTGCTTACTGTTTCTGGAGTTACTGCTGTTGAGGACAGACTTGTTGATCTGAACATCCTTTCACATTTGCTGGTTGCACTGTCTTTGCCCTTCAAGGTTTGCAGGAACTGAGTGAATCAAGCCCTGAGCAACCGGGTGAGACCTCAGAGCAGACCCTGCTGGGGTACAAGGTCCAGTCAGGGACCTCGTGGGGACATTTCCCACCTGAATTACTCTGCAGTCTTATGATTCATCCACTTGCCTAAGTGAGAAGTATTGATTAGTTGAGCAGTTAAATTTGAATGCTTTTCTTACTGGGAAGAATACCAGTCAGCACCCACAGAAATGTGCAGAGTTGTGGGCCCTTAACTCACAGTGCTCTGCGAGTTATTGATGTGAGGACCAAGTGTGGACTGTCCTGGTGATACGTCTCTGGCTGCTGTGTTTAAGAGTTCTTTGTATGCACATCTGTGTAAAATACTTAATACTTTTGTAGCAACCTCTTTTATTCTGGAAGACCTATCGTCCTCCAGCAGATCAATTTGTCTAAAGGAATGTAATCTATATTCACTTTGCAGTAGGTTCTGTAGCTCCCAACTGTGCTTTTAGCTGATTCAGCTCCTATTCAGCTTGCTTTGACCTCAGAAATATTCCCTGCTAACTGTCCTCCTGTTCACTCCAATTTGTACTGCCTAAATGCTTACCGCTGAGTGTCCCTCTGGCCATTCTGAAAGGTGTTTCATCACACTACAATAAACGTGAAATACTGATGCACTCAAAACAGCAAAAAAGGAGGAAAAAAAAAAAAAGCAGTTGTATATCGACATGGGACCAGACAGGAGCATTTATTACACTTTACTTTCATACCATTGTCTACCTTTGGCAAAGGAAGACTCCGAGTGTCCCTGGTGGGCCAAGCCAATCAATACTACACAGGAGTTAAATTAGACCTCAAGTCAAGCACATATCTACCTTGGCTGGGATACCTCCAACCTAAAGTCCCTGGAAAATTTACATTTTTCCACTAAGTTAACCAATAACAGAGTGAAATGAGTGAGAAAAAAGCAGCTGTCTAGCCTGCATCTTTCTTCATTATCAAATGGATGTTGTCCAAACAGCAGCTAAGGTGCCTTACAAGAGAGACAAACAGCCAGATATATAAGGAGGCCAGTAGTTATCAGGCACATTAAATAAAAGCAATAAAGAAAAGTTAGTAGGAATGTAATCAAAATTTTGGAAGATTTCTCCTGTGCCTTTTGTTATTCTGAAGGTGCTTCTCCCTCCTCTTCCTATTCTCACACTATCTAAACTAGCTCTGTTGTTTGGACATTCACAGTTTTTACTATCATTAATGTGAATTATTAATTTGTTGATATAGAACATACTCATTCAATTTGGACCCCTAATTCAGAGGTCCAAAAATAAACAGCACCCAGGTTTTCTTAGTGTTTTTACACTTAAGCTACCGTAAGTGCTCAAGACTTCAAGCACATGGCAAACTAGATGTAACTGTGAGGGACAGAACCAGCACTCTAAAAATGATCCAAGGGCTGGAGCACCTCAGCTATGAGGAGAGGCTGAGAGAGTTGGGGTTGTGCAGCTTAAGGAAGAGAAGGCTCTGGGGACACCTTATAGTGGCCTTCCTGTATTTAAATAGAAAAGCTGGGGACAGACTTTTAGCAGGGCACGTTGTGGCAGGACAAGGAATAAAGGTGTTTAAGTGAAGGAAGAGCAGATTTAGACTGTGTGTAAGGAAGAAATTTTTTACAATGAGGGTAATGAAACGCTGGCAAAGTTTGTCCAGGGAGTTAGTGGAGGGTTCATCACTGGAAACATTCAAGGCCAGGTTGGATGGGGCTTTGAGAAACCTAATCAAGTTAAAGATGTCCCTGCTCCTGCAAGGAGGTTGGACTGGATGACCTATAAAGGTCCCTTCCAACCCCAACCATTCCATGATTCTGTGAATGCCTCAGCCTTTTTGGTTGGAAGAGAGATTAAAGTGATTCAGGGCCTTGGTGTCTGGAGAGAGATGTCATATTAAGCTCCTGGGTGGACAACGCCTCCAAAAAATACTCAGAAAAAAGTTTTGTTCTGCATAACAACATCCAGTAAGTGACCTGCATTTCTAAAATTGCGATTTAGGAATGCTGGCTTATATAAAGCAAAATAGAAATTGTAACAATGTACTAATAAACTAGTAATTTAACTGGCTGTAATAGACTTGAATTGGGAAAAAAACCTGAATAAACAAACAAATTCCCAAACACCAGCAAACAACCACCCCAGCCCCACCTCCCCCCTCCCAAAAAATGAAGTCTTTCATACAAATGAAAACTGCACTTTTTGCTGGTGTTGTGATGTTATTTCATCCAGCAAGCCAGGTATTTCATTCAGCAGGAGTGAAAATGTGGAACAGGTGTTTAATTTTTTCAAACTTTGTTCTTTTATTGTTTTCACAATTTGAAATGTATTCCTCAGATGTCAACTCTCTACTTCAAGATCAGGCACTGTGAATAAGCACGTATCTTCTGAAAAGCTTTGCTTGGTTTATTTCCAAAAATACTCTTTCCAGCTTATTTTCTGGTGGAGAAAATTATTTTATATGAAAAGAAACAGGTAAACCTTAACCTGCCAGATGTCTTCTTCATGTAAGTAATTTAAATTCAATTTGTGGCAGAAAATACAGGCAACTTCTAGATCAATAGGCTGCATTCAGCAGAGCTGACATACAACACCTGATGTATCTCCAACCTGGCTGGGCTTTTATTACTTATACCTGAGGGACTTCCCCCGGCTTTTATCATTAGGTAAAATCTCCTAGGATTACAGGTACTTAAAGCTAATTAGGTCTGCTCTGTTATCTTCCATTTGAATACCTTCTGTTTCAGCAAAAGCCAGTTTACTTTGGTATTTCAGGGAGATAATTGTGGTGGCACGTGCCAGGGAGGTAAAATGATAGCCTTGCACAAACATGAATCCTGCCCATATCTCCAAGGAGAAAAGAGGTGAACAATAGCTGCTGCAGGTCTACCTTGTTCACCTCCTATGCTTTTGTGAGACACCTGCCTTCAAACGTGTAATTATGTGATTAGAAAGAAGAGTCTGTAAACAAACAGGACTTTGCTCCTCCTCCTACATGTGAAGTGAGGCACATCAGTCCCCAAATCCTTGCCAAGAATACCTGGACCTCGCTGGTCTGAGGAAGGTGGTTTGAGATGGTGTGGTGTGTATGCATGTCAGTCCTTCTCTGAATGTTAACAGTATGCAAGTTATTCATACAAAAAACATTTTTCATACACAAACATTTAACTAGGGTTCAGAATGAAGTTTAGTAGTTGCTCACGTTTGTAATAATCATTACTGTATGTAGGGTTAAGTACTAGAAAAGCAAAGTTTTTATCTGCCATTTAACAATTCCCCTTTCTATCTGTGAGCTCTGATTCTCTGATTATTGTGTTTCCTACAAATATCCCAGATACTTATAAATATTCTATTGCAATGAATTTTATATGACCCTTCAGTTCTAACAGCGGAAGCTGCATTTTGAACTTAACCTAAAATCGAGTAGAGTGAAGCCAATTTTTAAACATAACCTTTCTACCAAGTGGTAAAGACAGTCACTTATTATTGCTCAAGTCCCTCTTGAAATATAATTAATCCATCTCAAACCCCCATCCAAAAATCCAGAGGCAGCAAATTTTGCCCTTCCTGCATGCGCAATGCGTAGAGATGGATTGTTATCCAGCACTTCCCAACTGGGTGCAAATATGGGAATAGACATTGCAGGAAGGGGAGCACAAATGGAAATTTGGGAGGCTGTCATCTCTCACTGTACATCAGCATGGGAAAAATAGCAATGTAGTGGCTGGGACAGAACCACAGATACAGGCACGTGGTCTCCTTACTGCTTATTGTCCAGACACGCCTCAGAGAGACGTTGGTTGGATGGTACTTTGGAGAACGTCTAGTTCAGTCTCACACCTCAAGCAAGACAGCTTTAATTGTCTGAGTCTGGAAAACCTCCACACATAGGACTCCTGGAACTTCAGGAAATAAACCAATAAGTCCTTTTTAAGACTATGGTATTTTCCAAAAAATGATGCTGTCATTCTGAGGAAATGTAAGGTAGTAACTCTGAGGGCAAAGGAGATGTCAAAATGGGCTAAAATGAAGTTATAAGCAAGATACGGTATTTAAGTTGGGCTTTGACCTTTGTGTGCACTCAGAGGGAAACAGAAGAACTCTCAGAAAAGCAGAACTTGTGCTGCTGTAGGCAGGTTCTTTGCAATCCTGAATGCAGCACTAGAAATTGATGTTACATCTTCTAGCATCAACCAAAAATTGTGAAATGTCACTTTTGTATCCGAATTCCTTTGAATAGTCCTGACAAAAAATGTGAGTTTCCCGAAGTGCAAACAAAGGAGTTGTGACTCTGGGAAAGGATGGAGAAGAGGGTGAGAATTAGAACTAGACTACAGTATTTCAAGAAATACAAAACAACCTTCCACCATCATAACCATATTTCCAGTCTCTGAAAATACTTTTTTTATGGTGTTGCCATCATATAGTCATCAGCTGTCCCTCTGCTTATCTTTAGAGACCACCAATCAGTGTAGCAACTAGATATGGATATTGCATGAAAATACACTCAAATAGACTGTGAGCTGGGTGTGTTGAGAATAATGTAGTCCTCCCATATGTTTCTTTCACAATAATCCTTCCGTACATGGCACTGTACAAACCCATCACTGAATATAAACTTAAGTTTGCCACTGATTCCTCCACAAAATTATGAATCTGTTATGCAATACCCGTATGATGAAACAACGTTTCTTGTTTTGTTTTATTGGACAGAAATGCCCTGGTATGGAAAGGTTAGGAATTATAGAATTGTAGAATGGTTTGGGTTGGAATGGACCTTAAAGGTCACGTGGTTTCAATCCCCTTGCCATGGGCAGGGACAACTCCACAAGACCAGGCTGCTGAAGGTCCCATCCAAGACTTTAGGAAAATAAATTCTCATTAGGTAATTCAAATGAACAATCAAATAAATAGGTTTGGGGCGTGCAGTCCTTCATCACTTTTCAGCTCCTGTCTAACTCTGCTCTCTACCTGACACAGCCCTATCACTGCTTTGGTGTTCTAACATGCAAAATAAAATAACTTATTTTCCCTGCCATCAATCTGAAAAATAGCTAATTTTTTTTACGCCGGATTCTTCCAAAAATTAGCACTGACACAAGCACTCAGGATTTAGCCAGAGAAATTACAAGCCTGTGGAATCGTGACAGAGCACAGGGGTTTATGGTGCAAGGTGTTAGGCATCCCTACATAGACATGCAGGGAGAGAGGGGAAATAAACGAAGATGAGAGGCAGAGGGAACATATGTTGTAGACAATCCTGCCTCCTGTAAAACTGCTGTTGAGTCAAGTAACCTGTTTAAAAACAATGTATTCCTCTAACTACAGCCACCTGGCTTGTAATTATAGTCCTCATTAGAAACTGCTACAGGTCTTGAGTGATTAGTTATTGTTTATAAACTGTTCCACTGCAGACCACCTGTTTTCATCTACTACTGCACCTTCTTCTTGCCTTGCTGCATCGCATCTATTAATAGAAAAGCACCTGTTTCCTGACAGTGCAAAACCAGAGATAAACACGTATATATTAGCAGCTGGGGGAAAGGGCTGTGTGGAGGACAACCAAATATGTTTGTGGCTGTGGAGCTGTCTCTAGTCACAGTTAGAGCCTTTGATGAAGTTGCCCTGCCTTGCGTCTCTCGTGTGTGTGTAGGCTCCCCAGCAACTGATGTGGTGCTCTTAGAGGACACTTATAATTAGCCCTCAAGAGACTGGGGAATCCAGAGAAATAAAACATGAGATCTGAGTTCCTGGCACTAATTGTTAAAAGAGTTAAATGGTCCTACATTTGAAAGGGCAGGTGAGTGGTGTGATGTGCAGATGAGGGAGGGGAGGCGTGAGTGCCTTAAATAAACACAGGGCTTGCTGCGGCCCCACTGGCAAAGGCAAAGAGGAGGCACTGATGTTCTTAAGGCGGTTCAGTCATGTAGACAACAAACTCATGCTACAGTTAAAGTATTTAGAGCCAAATTCTGCTCTGAGTCACACTGACTTCAGCTGATTTATTCCCGAGCCTGAACAGTGTAACTGAGAGCAGGATTTGGCCCTCAGACTGCTAAGCTATAAATAGTTATACATCATTAGATTCCATATGCGTCCATGAGTGCATGAGATTTTTGTGGTTTCTTACAGGACTGCGTTGTCTACCTGGTTTTAAACTAAAAGTGAGCTCTGTCTCCAAGACTGTCAGTCTGGGAGAAATGGACACATGAGTGGAGAGGCAGAGCTGGAGGCACAAAACTGGAGCAAGTGGCAGTGTGGCAGTTCCATGTGGAGGAGCTGGCTGTGCACTGAGAAGAGGGGAGCAGCAGGCTGTGTGATGCAAGAGGCGCATCAAAGCCTTCAGCTCCACTTCAACAAGGGGAAACGTAACTCTTGCAGAGGAATGAAGTCAGTTTTAAGGACTTCATCAGGCATTTATAGCATTTAAATCCCATATTTGTGTCCAGAAACTTGCAGAGGTGCCAGGTTAGGCCAGAGCCTACGACCTTCTAATGCAGTGGTGGGAGATGCAACCTTCCTATTCTCGCAGAAGCCCTTTGCCTGCTGTTTGAAGCACTTCTGGCCATGCTTTAATCCTCATCCAGTCTAATGTTTTACTGTGGTGGTTTGTTGATGTGCAACACCACAGCCAGCTACAGTGGGCTTCTCCCATCAGTCAGTTTTGTATTTAGGGGTACCCAAGCTCCATGTACGGTGGCTTTCTTCTCCAGACCAAAAGCTGCCTGTGCATGTGACCTGTAAGCGTTCCCTAGAAACACAGGAATTATTTTTCTGTTGGTCATCTTTAAGGCATTGCTCATAGGCAGTTGGTTTTGCTTACTCATTTATTGGTTAACTGATAGTTTCCAATATGACATGGCACATCATGAAAAATTAGGGGATAACACAGTTTCAATAGAAAGCCAGGAGAGTTTTCTGAATTAAGACACAGTGGCATGATGAACAACCTAGTCATCACCCTGTGTTCCCACACAGCAAATGTTAGGCACCTGTGCAGAACAGTGAATCATCTTATCAGTTGTTTATTCATGACTGAATATATTCCCAGACCTACTTCTCGGTATTTGACCATCTCTAGTGCTACTTTGCTTCCTGCTCTTCCTCAGAAACACAATAAAGCTTTTGCTTTATGTGAAATAGGCATAATTAAAGCCACCATAATTATGCAACTAAACTGAGAACACCTTTCTTTGCCCAATATTTAAATGTTAGCAACGCTTTCCATCATTATTTCAAGGATCTTGTAAAACTTGCAGCAGAGCCTCAAGATGTGCGGCATCAAACCTGTCCACACAGTCTCCCAAGGACACTGAGCCACTGAAGGATTTACATCCAGAATGAATAGTAAGAATTTTGTTTTCTTAGACATTCAGCAGTGGAGCTGAGATTTGTCTCGATAGAGGATCATCACAGTCTTTCCTTTTGTTGTTTTTTTCAGCTGTGGTTGTACTGAAACTTGTAGGCAATGAAGAGTTGTCAGTAGGACAGCTTTTTGGAGACAGCTGTTGATGGGCTCTTTGTGAGGCAGTATATTTGGGCTCACTGCTGCTGTTTCTACTCACAGCTTCGTGGCTACTGAATCACCTGGTAAACAGAGTGGGTCATTATTCATTGTAAAATACTGTGTGGGTGTACTGCAAATAGTTCATGGTGGCAGCAGTCACAGGTTTTTCTTTTGAATATACTTACCTGAAGAAAAATATTATGTGAAAATACATAATTTGATAAAAAGTGAAACAATAGATTGTGTAAAAGGGAGATGTTTCAGCTGGGCTCCAGCAGCTGGATTCAGCCCCATGTTGTATAACAGCACAGTGCAGTAACTCCAGACTAGTACAGGTGCCCGATGGCCCCCATTAAACATCAAACTTTGCTCATCCATCCCCCTTACAGGGTTACCAGGGACACCCACTGATTGCACATAAGAGGTGGGGGTAGCAGCAGCCCACAGTCGTTTCAACTGGACATGGGCTTCTTCTTGCACTCAGTGGCTGCTCTGTGACCCTTGAGGAGAAGCTCAGGTGTAGTCCCAGCAAGGAGGTCTTGACTGGGTGAGGAGATGCCAGGCTCTGCAACTAGGCAATGTGCTAAATGGGGAACCATCTGAAGCAGCCAGCAGGACATGCCAGGAGCTTTGCAAGGCTGTTTCCTACCAGCCTGGCTCCACCTTGAAGGGGATTTCACAGGGAAAAGCCTAAGCACTTCTTGTTTTTGAAGTGAACAGCTAGATTAGTCTATATTGAAAAATAGAAAGGCAGATCATCTGCCTTTTTCAGAGCAGTACTTATGGCTCTATGTAAAAATAATCACATTCCAACCCCTGCCTAAAAAACCCACTTAAATATCCATCTGAACATAGTTCCCAATCATAAATGCATGTTAGATTCTCAGGATTATTATGTTTCCTCTTCCAAATAAGAGAAACAACTGTTGCATTGACAGCATCATTGTGCTGGAACAGTAGTGAAAAAACAAATAACAGTAGTTACCTTTTCATTGTCCTGCTACAGCTTTTTTGATAACATTTTGATAGATATTTGTACTGTTTAGTATCTAGCAATAGGAGTATGTAAAAAAAAACCCCAAAACCCAACAAAAGACTGAGGGTTACAAAGCAGCACAAAGGGGTCTCTTTTTGAAGTGACTGACTCAGTTGATTTCAGTATGAGTTTGGAAAATAATCAAAAGTTCTCAGTTGTGAAGAACTGGCAATAGGGTCTGCAGGAAGCACAGATCTTCCTTGCCCAGTGGGTTACCATGTGTTTGGTGAAATCAAAACTTTTCTGAGCTGGTGCAACCTCCCTCTTTGAAATCTTGTGCTTGCTGTTTCTTTTTTAAAGGTGTTAAAGAAATATGACTGTAATTAACAACTGACAAAAATATCTGGGCTTGAACTGAAGTGGGAAATCACAGAGGTTACTTATTTCCTCATGCTTTTACCATTTGTTCTCTTTTCTTGAGGAAGTTGAAAGACCTGAGGTTCAAACTTAATAAGGCCCCATACCGTTTCTAAGAGTATTTACAACATGCAAAAAATAAGCCAGCACATTTCTTATATTTAAATTTGTTTTCACTCATCTAAGCTATTACACAGTATGCCATCCGTGAACCTTTTGTAACAAGCAGTAAATGTTTCTCAGACAAGGGAAAGAATGATGTGTTCAACTACTCTAGCTGCTTGAGTCCAGGAAAGCGACAAAACATTGGTGTGTGTGCAATTCCCACCCCCCCAGTTTGTTCCAACATCACAAAAATGGAGCTGCCTCCAGCTCGTGGCCTCTGCTTCAGAAATGTGCACTGGGAAGTAGCCCGTGGGGCCCTCCAGGAGTGGGTGGCAGCAGCTTCCTTTGACACCTAAAGCTTCATGGTGCTTTGGAACAGATGATGATGTAGGGTTTATTAACTACAGTTACTTTAAATTTCTAGGGCCTGCCCTGAGCCCCTTTGGTTCAATGGAAAGGTTTCTATTTCCAGCAGTGGGAATGAGATTAATTCTTTGGAGTACCAATTGTATAACACCTGCTTTAGAATCCATCAGGAGTTCAGTTTTAGCAAGATTAAACTCTGGTCCATGTGTAGCAGCTTTGTGTGTCGTGGAAGAAACCAAACCAGCTCAGAAGATGGGAGCTCTCTGGATGCAGCAGCACAGAGCTCTCCAGAGCCACAGCTGTAAAGCATATTCGTCAGTGCAGAGATTCATATGTGATAACCAAGCAAATCCAAATGAACTCTTGTAACATGTTCTCCCACATCCTAAATAAATAGCACTACAGAACCCTTCCCTATGAAACTATATGTTGGATCCCTTCTAATTCTGTATAGACTTTATCTTCTGAAGCAATTACATATGGAAGGAATGTCTGAAAGTCTCTGTAGCACTTGTTAGTGTTCCTTGGATGGGTTATTGGGGAAAACTAGTTTTATTTTGTTTAAATTCCTTTTGCAAACAAGCGCTGGCACCTCCAAATATCAAATACACCCATGTCCACCAGAGAGCCAGTGGAACGCAGATGAGACATTTCATCCAGTGCTCTACTGAGTCACTGTAAAAATAACCCCACCAAGAACAGCTGACCAGCACTCACTTTCATGTCAATCTTTTCTTTATTTTTTTCTTATTTTTCAACAAATAATTAAATAATGCATTTTAATGGAAGTGCGCAGATTGAGAAGGGTTCTTAGATGGAAGATCCAAGTCATTATTAAAAACCCAAAACGGTTACGTGGACACATATTTGCCACGGAAACCCTGAAAACAACACAAACATGAATCATGTTTAAACTGAGTGGGCATGGAGTGGTGCAAAGGGTCCTCTTTGCCAGCCTGAACTGAGAGTCACTCGCTGTCGACACAGGACACTCAACAGAGGACACGCCATGGTGCTCACCGTGGCCAAGGTCGCATCACCATAGACATAGCAACTGGTTAATGTGCAATAGCATGTTATGAAGCAAAATATGCTTGTCCTCAGCTCCAGGCCTGCCAAGAGTGATTATTTTCCTCATAATATCATATTTTCTAACCTACAAAATGAACCTCCAGCCACTAGGCAGTTATGCAGCTGCAACTGGACTGTGTGTAAGTTAATTCCTTTGAGAAGCATAAAGAAAACAATCCCAAAATAGCTTCTAAGAGGTTATTGGGGGTTGGAACTAGATGATCCTTAAGGTCCATTCCAACCCAAACCATTCTTTGATTCTATGATTTTTAATGTCTTCCTGCATTTACCACTTCTTTTTCTGAATTTCTCTACCCTTCCCAGGATATTGGCCAAGATGTGTTCTAAACAAATTTGACTGTTCTTATCTTTTGTGAGTAGTCCTGATGAGAAGAGCCGAGAAATGCTTGCAAGAATTTCTTTAGTAACTCTTTGCATTTTCTTTAGACAACAAGGTTATTTAATTTCTCATTTTTGTTATTCTTGGGGAGAAAAAGGAAAAGAACCTCTATACTTTCATGTTACTTCTTTCGCTGAACCATCTTCATTTTTTACCTTCTTTGTATGTTCATTTAGCTGTCTTAGTATCTAAGAGAGATCCACTCAGCTTGAGACTACTATCCTGAAAGTCACCTGGCAAGATTTTCAGATCAAGGGGCTATGGATTCAGATGAACATTCAAAATATTGTATCTTCTATCACTCATATGATTACATGTGGATGCAGATTCTCCAGCCATGGTGTGATTCCAGACTGGAAACTGATTTTTAAAGTGACTCAATATGTTTTGATATATACCTTTCCCATTATTTCTAGCAATATGCAATATTGGACAGAGCAACATGTGCAAAGGGCCTGTGGAGCCACACGTATTAGACAATCAGAAGAAACAGTCCCTGCATGGCTTCAGAGTACAAATATCTTTTTGTTCATTCCTTCAGATATTCAGCTCTGCAAACTTTAGAGCAGGTTTTCTATCATTTTCTTAGTTGGTAAATAACAAGAGGTTTTAGAAAGACAAAAAGTTACCCCAATATCCAAGCATCAGCCAGAGTCCCAGATCCCAACACTTAGACTAGAGTTACTGTAGTTCTAGGTGAACTGTGACTGTGTCTAAACACCAGAAATTCTGAAGCAGAAGATTAAATACCCTGGATATTGTTAGTGCTGATTTTTCACAGAGCTATATTCTGTCTAATTTAGTCCCTGAAACCACAAACACTTTTTGGATGTAGTGATTACTTGCCATTTTTCTAATTTAAAGTCTAACCCCCCACATCCGCAGGCCACGTTCTTTGGTTTAGAGTTTTGTGAATGAGCAAACTATTTCTTTTGAAGGGTGAAAAGTATAAACAAGGAAAATTCTGAAATAATAATTTAAAAAAAATCCCATGTAAATAGTTCATATAGACATTTTGTAAGCGTTGAAAACATCCAGAAAACCAGATGTACCATCCTTTGTGTGCTAGGACATCTCTCGTTAAATGCAATGGGAGGTGCAGCAGTTGATTAAAAGGAAAATTGGACATCAAGAGTGAAGAACAAGTAATTCTCTGTGCTGTGAAACAAATACTTTTTCTATGGGTTTGTGACCTGAGTTTGCGCTCCCGATTGTGTTCTATGATGCTTATCAGGGTTACGCTCTCCCTGTAACTTTTGTCTCAGCTGGAACATAATGTCTTCTATGCTGTTGGGCCTATTTTTATGAAATGTAATAGTATAATGTTTCTCTATTCTGATTTGGTTAAAATTGACCAAAGAATTAAGGTGATAAAAAATAAGGAAAGAAACAACTAATTTCTCTCTGCTTAAGGAAATAGAAAATTAAGAGAAGAAGCAATCCATATAGTCAAAACTGGATGGAAATTAGTCATAATTTGTTCCTCTCAGAAATAAAGCCATGCCTGGTCAGGACATTTACCCCTGTTTCCTGTCTCCACCTGTGGCAAGTGAAAGGTGCTTGCAGGAAAGGTTTGAGTTTGGGCAAAGCACCTGGGGATATTTCCCAGAGGACAGTCCCCCACTCCTTTGATCTAGAGGGTTTATTCATACCATTATGTTTAGTAGTGTCTGGTGGACAGTTCTTCACTGAGTTTTCCAAGTTGTTTTTTGAAACTATAAATTTTTTGGCTTCTTCTACATCCGAGTGACTCCACAGTTTAAATACTCACCATTTAAAAAAAAAGATTTAGCTTTCTTGGTACCTTATACTGCGAGAATGCAAGAAAATGAAAGCATTCTTGTTATCTAATTGGACTGTACCCATCAAAAATCTCCTGAAGGCAGGGAGCTGAACTAACCCATATGGGCCATACGTTCCCTCTCATGATAATCTCACAAACTGTTCAGGGATAAAATTGACATAATACTTCTTTGAGCTTTAATGCTACCAGAAAGGATGAGTGATTAAAAGTCTCATGAACAAAGAGTTAATATAGTGTTAGAATAAGCGTTTTGGCCTTCCATTTGGCTTTGTTTTTTCTTTATCTGTTTTTGGAAATTCAGAAATCGAAATTTTAACTACAGATAAGAGGGATTTTCTCTAGTTTTGAGCTTCTAAATCATGGCATAGTGGTCTTCCCATCACTGAAGGTCCTTCAGTTAAATAACAACATTTTAGAGAGGAAGAATAACCTCCACCATCAAAATAAGAGCTGAAAAAACTCAGGTTATGAGGATGAGGCATAGAGTCATTAAGATTGGAAAAGACCCCTGAGATCATCCAGTTGAACTGCCAACCCTACAAAGAATTATTCATCTTATTGAAGAATTAGTATAAGTTCTGAATTCCTATAAGCTTCTCTACATGTGAGTAATTTACTTTGAAGTCCCTTTAAGCATATCCAGGCATTAAAACTGGAAAAATCTAAGTTTCAGCATATGTAGGTAAAGTCAGTATTCATTTAGAACACATAAACACGGTAAAATAAATCAGTTTTGGACATGTACTTCACTTCATCAGCTGCTTCACACTCTCCTGTTGGCTAACACCAGAATAGCTGACTTTGCATTTGTTCCAACAGTTCCTAATGGATGATAACTTGAAAAACACCTAAGCTCCCTATGAAAATGCTCTTCATGATCATCAAAAAGTGTGAGGCAGCTTACTCTTTTTGAACAGGGCTTAGTAAGCATGGAGTAGTTATTGAGGCAGCAGGTTTCAAATATGACACTTCAGATGGAGAAAAGCTACTTTAGCTAACTTTTAATAATGCTGCTTCCTAGTGTCTCTGTAGAGATAGATACGGAATCCTCTTTCATATTATCATTTTCATATTATCATCACAACAGCTGTTGCCAACAAAACATGTTCTACTGCATCCCTTTCTGGAAGAGTTTGGAGCCCAAAAGTTGTTAAGTCCATGCCCTCTCTGTATGGGAGAACAGCATTTCTTACACGTTACATATGAATTTTTACAGGCAGTGGTCTTTATGGAGACTTTTTCCCAGTTATGCCCCAAATTATCTGGTCCATTAAAAAAAATCCGCATTAGACATTCCTTACTTATTTCCATGAGATTATATGATGCATGCTACAATTTTCCTGAAGGTGCTCACATTTCTCATTGGTTTATTAATTTGTGTTTATTGTAGATACTCTGGTATAATGTTTTATCTTAATTAGTATTTTTATGCTCGCTATATTAAGTACGTATGTGGCCAGCTTTTTATGCTGCATGTCCTTCTAGTGCAACTAAGGTTTAGTGTTTTACTTCAAGGATAAAAATTTATAATCAAATTAAAAGTAATTAATTTTTTCTTAAAAAAAGCCCTCTATTGCATAAGCCTGAGATGATACTTTAGGTTCAAATCTGTAAGTTCTTCGCCTGGTAAGCCTTCTGTTGACGTATGTATGATATAAACTGGCCTTAAATCTTAAATCCTTAAGATAAAATCTAAATGTTGTTATTCCTTGCAGAAATAAAACTTCTTGGGCATCATTGCACATAGAATTTTATTCACCTCTTTTTAAATAGAGATGTTTTGTTAGTAGAAGTCTGGTAAATGCAAAAATAGTGTCTATATTCAGAGTAATTCTTTTGCATTTTAGATGTGGGACAAGATTCTCTTACTCATTGTCATACTCAAAGAATTATTTTATTTCTTGAGTGAGCCTCATAAATATCAGGTCCGATAGCAGTAACAGGGCACTAAAGCACTGGGTTGGGGTTTTTTTTGACACAAGAGAATCAACTTTGTGCTTGTTGGTTGTCCATGGTGGATGCTTTTATTATGTTTTGTGACTTCATTTTGGGAATACTTACCAACTTCAACATATATTAGATTTTTTTTTCTCTGATAGGTTATTCTGTTCTACATAGAGGTAATATTTGGTTTACTCTGGTATTTTCACTCTTAAAAATTTAGAAAATCATGATGTTTTTAACTATATGTCATTCAACTTCTACACTGTAACTGAAGTTGTTGGTTGACCCTGCCTGCCTTGAGCAATGCTTAATCTTGAATAATTTCAACCATTTAAATGGACTTACCCTCAGTCAGCCAAAAAAGAATAAGAATTTCAATGTTTTGCCCTTATTTCCAACTTCTAATTTTGATATTGCCTGTTTGAGCTGGCCACGCTGCGTTTGCATTCAGCAAAGGTTGATGCCGAAGCACTTTAGTTTGTAAGCTGGCGGCTCTGCTCGCGAGGAGGAGTGAGTTGTAAATTACCCACCACTGAGTTGCTGAGTCACTTGAATACTTCAGACTGCTCTAAATGCAAGATCCGGTGGGGCTGCTGAATTATCCTAGGCTGTTTTTCAGAAGATCCTTGTGTCACGATCTCATTCTAAATATGATTTTTTTTTTTATCCTGATAAGTATTTAATTTGAGATTTCAGGAGTGAAGAGAATTGAGTAGAGACATTTTAAGTGCTGCTTCGTCTATCATTAGAGACACCAAGTGACATAGGAAAAGATAATGAACATAGAAAGAGCCCCCAAAGCACTTTTAGATCGTTTCTTGAGAGTCAGCAGGCCAATATTGACTTTGATTAAGCACACACTTCGGTCCCATTAGTCTGGCAAACTGCGAAACAAAAGTGAGCGTCCTCTCCAAGTTGGTATGCATAAGCTCTTACAACTTCAGTTCTGAATTCCTTTAGAGCATCTCTAGGTTGTTTTTTTTATTTTATTCTGTTTTATTTTTCTCCCAAAGAAAGTTCTCCTTTTAAGTCTTTTAAAGAAGCCATAATCTTAAACAAGCATAAACTTTTATGGTATCCAGCAGTGACACTTAATAATCCCGTTTTGTGTCTCAAAACTGCAAAGGAAGCAAAGATACATATTTCCTTCTCATGAGTTTGTGTGTCTGTGGTCTAATTGTCAGGTTTTAAATCAAAGGGTGAAGTTTTGACGTGATTTTTTTTTCCAAATATTAGTTATATACCGTTCTGTAATTGTCATCTAGTTGTCAGGAAAAGGCTCTCTCCCTTGTGCCTCTTTGGTGTGAGTTTGAGTCCTGGTCACTGGTATGTAACTATCATGAGAGGCCATGGGGAACTTGGCAGAACCTATCCAGATTTTTTTCACAGTTTCACAGTATCACAAGGTTGGAAGGGACCTCTGAGATCATCAAGTCCAACCTATAACCCAACACTAACACCAACCATCATCTAACCCATGGCACTCAGTGCCTCATCCAGTCTCCCCTTAAACACCTCCAGGGTTGGTGACTCCACCCCCTCCCTGGGCAGCCCATTCCAATGGCCAATCACCCTTTCAGTGAAGAACATCAAGTCTAAGTTTTCTTCTTATAAGACACAAAAATGCATATTTAACTTATCTTTTCCTGCTAATAGTGGCTTAAGAAGACAGTGGGATCTGGTTCCTTTTGATGGTTATTTGGTTTCTGAGTAGGGCTGGAGAAATATCATGATAAGCCTTGAGATTCTGGTTGTTTTTTGGTGTTGATAAAAGAGGATCTCAGTGCAGCTGGGATCATCACTGAGAAAGCCAGTGAATGCAGAGCCTGTTAATAGTGTAGAAGCAGATGCTTGAAGTTGAGGGAGTCATTATAGAGATGAGGAAACTTTAAAATATTTCCTTTGGCCATGAGGGAGCTCTTTCCCAGGCTCTGCTTTGACTAGACACTTCACCAATTTGCTCTTTATGTACTCTGTAAATCTCTTTGGGCCATAATTTGGTCTAGAAGGTACCCAGACAGTTTTCTGCTGTACATCCCTGTTGTTTTTGTTCCCTTTCAGATTGAGAAATCATCACTCCCATGGCAGGGGAATTGGTACTAGATGATCTTTAATGTCCTTTCCAACCCAAACCATTCTTTGATTTTATAGTTCTATGATAATCATTACCTTCCGTCGTATTTAATTTTAGCGCTTGAGAAAATAAGTGTAAAACATAAATGAATAGAAAGGGTTAAAAAGGATAGATTCACTATTTCTTAACATCCTTCAAGCTAATTAGCAATAGGTCCCAAGAACAGACATCTGACAGATTGGCTATAGTTGGCAGCATTTTATGTGGCAGTTTGCTACCACCCTTCTGCTTCACCTGGAAAGTCTCCGAAGAGGTTGCGTCGCCGAACTGACGTTGGAGCAATCCAAGATCGTGTCCATCATCGTTTCTGGTTAAATTAATTCCGTTCAGGAAATGCCATACATATAATTTCACATGTG
Organism: Tapera naevia; assembly: GCA_033556795.1. NCBI lineage: Eukaryota > Metazoa > Chordata > Aves > Cuculiformes > Neomorphidae > Tapera > Tapera naevia. The sequence goes on along the minus strand of JAUMJJ010000149.1, from coordinate 3,607,187 downwards.
CTTGACACTAAATGCCACCAGAAATATGCATTAATGCATTGCTAAATATTTGGTAATCAAATAATGTATTATCATAAATAGAAGTGGAAAGTAGGTTATTTCTTATCCTGGTATTGTAATCAGAAATGCTCAGATCATCATAAGGGTGGATTAATTAGCTTAGCCGAGGCACTGAGTCCAAGGTATTGTTAGATATTTTTATCTGAGCATCTCTTCTGCAAACCTTAAAGGTAATCCATATTAAAGTTTATATCTACATGAATCTGCTAATATAGAGCACATGTAGATGCACTCGTGCACAAACACATACATTCACATACATGTGTGCACATGAGCAGGGATACAAACAGAGGGCAGGCACGCAGAGTGTATAGATTTTTTACATGAATTTGACATTGATTTCTGGAGTAAACAAATGGGTTTAAATCTTTACTTGCCCAAAGCTAGATCATAATATTCTGCATTTCAAAGTGTCCAAGTACCTTTAAAGTGATGGCGGCAGAGTCCCTCAAGGCATAAAGCAGATAAAACCTTCTTTTAAAAGTATTTTGCTCACCTTTGTAAAAAAAAGGAACTTGGGGTTTATTGAGTGCAGGAAAGCCTCATTCCCATAGTAACCAATGCACGGCTGATATTGATCAGTGGAGTCAAAGGCAAAACCTACTGACAGGAATAAAGAGCGACTATTTCTTATCCTCATATGTATTCTTCCTGGAGTTCCTGTAGGTAACCGATACCACAGGCGCGGAGCGCTCTCGGGGAGCGGCTGTGCTTTAGGTTGTGTCATTAACACACAACAGGGCTCCTTATCCAGAAGAAATACTCAGAACATGCCCTATGTTTTACCAGATCCTGCAGCTTTTTTCCCTGGCAAAAGTCCTTGTGATTTTAGAAGGACTTTTCCTTGAGCAAGGTGTACACGGAGTCAGTCCCTTTGTCTTGAAGGAGCATAGCCAGCCTTTGAAATCTCTTCACTGTTATATTTTCTACCTTAATTAATGAGAAGATAGAAGATAGAGGTTTTTAAAGTTCTCTTTCTTTGTTCACCATACTTGTGCCATGTGTGAGATCTGATAAATTAACATTTGCAATCATGCCTGATCTCTCTCTAATGATTTCATTAGGTGTTAAATATGAGGCTTAGCATCCTTTTTATGTTAAGGCATTCCTTTTTGAACTGCAGAGCTTCACAGAGAAGATCTTTGAAACCATGGGCTCATGAATTATTAGCATTCAGTACAATGCATATACATACCTTAAATGCTCATCATGATTAGATCATTCCCAGAATTGACAAGTCTATAAAAATGAAGAAAGGAGACCTGTGAGAGCTGTGCAAGGAAAGATATTTTGTAGAACATGATATCACATAATAAAGAATAAATTCTCTCAAGTCTGATAGTTTTACAAGGTTTTACATACTCCTAAGGCAGGTAATAATCTTCCTTAGTTTTTCTGGACTTGCAAGGAGCTTTAATATTTTTTTTTCCCTGACAAAACTGTTAGATAACAACTGAGCCAAAATTAAATAACCCCAAAAGTCTTCCTCTCTAATCCCTTCTGTGCATGCTTAATGTTTCATTCTCCCACTTCAATTATGCCATCTGCATTATGTCTTTCGCTCCCCACTCGAGAAGTTGTTAAAATGAAAAGCCTCTTCCGGAGTGTCACAGCTCCATTATGCAGGCCTATACCTGTGCTGGCAGCAGGCTCTTCTTCTCACCTCATATTGCCTTTTGCCTGGGAAAGAGATCCCCGCAGTGCATATCAAACTAGAAACTGAAAGGAAATTAAGCTGGTATGCAGGAGGTGGAGTAGGTTATGATAAACGAGCAGAGAAGATTCTGGGAAGACTTTTTAACTTTGGGCCAAAACCCATCAGGTTTGAGCAGCTAATGCTAGTCATGTCGACTGAAATTCTAGCCCTGTTGAAATCAATAGCAGGATCTGACTCTGAAATCCTTACTAACTGGGGTAGCCTGGTTTGCACAGGTGCTAGGAACAACACGGAGCTGTCACTGACTCCAAACGCACATTCAGACGTCAACTTACAGGCTCTAATTTTAAACAGTTGGGTTTAGGCCTCTTCATTTCCTGTTGTAATCCGTCTCCATACAAGGTGTCATCAAGACTTAGTATTACTAAGAGCTCAACCTAGAAGCAGATACGCTGGGCATTTTGAGGGAATATATTGGATTTCCACTGGAATCAATTCCTCAAACCGACAGTGAGTAGCACTCACCAGGCTTTTATATATTCTGAGAAAATTCTTAACTTTTGGAGGGTCAGCTCAGAAAGATTCACTCTGGTAAACATACAGTTATTTGAAGAAGGGCACAATATATTAATTCAGAAATTATTTAAGAACAAGTTTTGAAAGATGTTTTAAATTTGCACCTTTTACCATCACCAGTGTAAGCAGTGGTTTGCTCCTCTGCTTCGTATCTTTTCATTGAAACCTGTTTTCCATTTGTTTCTGGCTTACAAATGTAACACATAATATCTCAGCCTGACACCCCATATGATTTGAAAATCTTAGGGAAAAAAGCATCCCCGCATAATATATATATTTATGAACATATATATATACTTCAGTTTTAATTTTACACTGAAATCCAGAGCCATTTTTCTGTTACTGACTTACAGAGCTGTACTCTGGAGTTGATTTTATGTTTAATTTAAAATGGCTGCAATATTAAACATAGAAAACTGTCTGTTGTTTACAGCATTTGTAGTCATCATCTTTCCAACAAAAGGAAGTCATCAGGAGTTTTTTTTCAGGATTTCTGGATGGTTTTGAAACCTTGACCGGATGGTTCCCTTCCACCACATTATCATGATAGACCTGTTACTCTCTGAGCAGGGATCTGTGCATTGGGACTATCTTGAGCCTGTACATGACAAGGAAAGCTTCTGGAGAGGGATGGGCTGACACAAAAGACTGTCCTGGGGACCTTCAGTGCCGTTATCTTTAAATGATCCATAGTCATTAGGAAGGTCTCCTGGCGCTACTAGGATGAGCTTCTTGGAGGAAAACAAGTCTCCTGTGTAATCCAACCCTATCTTCTCAAGCTCTCTTCTGGAGCCCTCAGAAGTTTTAAGTTAGCATGGTTTCACTTGAAGCATCCTGCAGGAGTAGGTGTCAGCTCCCCCTCTTTTTGAGAACAGTTTGAAAATGCTTCTTGTGATTCTACAAAGTGTTAAGTGTGTGATAGGAGGTTAATATTTTACCATTGAGATCTCAGAAATAAAATTAGAGTAAAATCTAAATATTCCTTTCCTGTTATGACCAATTTAAAAATTCTGATACTGAAACAAAAAGGGAATTTGAAGCTAAATATCCAAAGGAAGATCCAGAACACCATGAGCGCAGTTGTTAGGGTGCTGGCAGTTAGTATAAAACAGCAATCTAGTGGCCTATAATTTCCCAGCAGACATTAAAGGCCTTCCAGCACTCCCAGAGAAGCAGTCAATGAAGCACAAATACCACAGCTATATCCATCAGAGCCATGGCTGGCAGATACCCACACTACAGCCAGAGGTAGATTGGCAAAGCGATGCTGGAAATTCTGCTGGGGTAGAGGAAGGGTTATAGGGGTCTTGAGACTACTGCTTCCCAGCTTCCATACTGATAGCATCAAATTTGGTGGGATTACATTGGGAGTTACAAAAGAGACATCTTATGAGAGACTGCACAGGAATCACCCTGTGTATGTTCAGTCTGCCAACAGTAAGTGGGAGGGAAGGTATCACAGTATCATAAGGTTGGAAAAGACCTTTGAGATCATCGAGTCCAACCTATGACCCAGCAACAACACCTACTCGTCATCTGAAAGTGTCCTTACCTACCAGCAAGAAATAAAAGTTACATGGAGAAGCAATGGCTGGACCATTTATAGCTCATAAATATTGCTTATAGAGTCTTTAAAATTTGAAAAGACCTTTAAGATCATCCAGTCCAACCATCAACACAATCCCACTGTGCCTACTAAACCATGTCCTGAAGCACCACATCTACACGTTTTTTTAAACACCTCCAGGAAGGAGACTCCACTGCTTCCCTGGGCAGCCTCTTGCACTGTTTCACCACTCTTTTACTAAAAAAAATTTTCCTAATATCCAATCTAAACCTCCCCTGGTGCAACTTGAGGCCATTATTTCTTCCAGCATCTGTGGTGGTTAGGCCTGGGATGGCGTCTTTTTCCTTTGCGTTCTTCAGAGGTCTTTTCGTGTCATACTTCCACCTATCAACTAGTGGATTCATCCAGGATTTTAGGAAACCTCATAGGAAATAGATTATTTTCTCTTCTCTTGTACACTCTGCTTGAAAGCTAATTTTCAGGTCCATCCTTTCATGTGCTTTACGGGAGATTAAAATGAAATTAGTTCAGGAAGGATACTGCTCAAGATAATTTTAAGATTTTCCAAAGCTCACCAGCTTGTTGACCAGTAAACCACCTTTAGCTGGACAGATGGTAAGTAACAAATTGATCTCAGCCAATAAAAATCTGTCAGAACAATCTGCTGTTGGCAGGTGTCAGATAATTATCTCAATGAATAGATAAGCAAAGTAATAAGTAAATTAGAAGCTTCCATTGTAAATAACAGGAGGAATTTTATTTATTCATTGCAGGACCCTTGATCGTTTACTGATAAAGAAAACCCCATCCAAAATCATAGGAAACTCACAGAGAAGTTGTATGGGTTATAGGTGGTGTTACCAATACTAAGATTTTTGAGTTTCAGCACTGTCATTGCTCTATACCATTTCAAGTTTCTGAAACAAACTGCTGAGATGTGGCAGAAGTCCATGTCTGAGCGGTTCTATGATATATTGCTGCAGTTGCAGTTATTTTTTATATGAACACGCTGTCAGAAGCCTGTTTGCAAACCTGGACCTCACTGCCCTGGGCAGAGTAATAAAAAGATGGTCCCTGTCCCAAAACTCTCACCCTGAAATACAAGACAGGAAAATATAAATTGGGTGTCGGCGGGCCAAAGAAGAAAAGTGCTGTGTTTAGAAAGGCAAGTCTTGGAGAACATTGCAGCAGGATTGTTGATAGACACAAGCAAGGCAGTATTCCACCATCACAGTCAGAGCATAGGATCCACTATTAAGAAAGGCTATAAATAAATAGGATTTTGAGAAGATTTGTTAGGAGTTGGTGATTCCAGTTTGGATGGGACTGATTTCCCTCCTGAGATGCATGAACTGGTATGGCTAAGCCCACCTGCCACAGCTATCAGGGAGTAGCACGATGTGGGTGCTGCAGTTCGAGAGACCATGGAGAAGAAATCTGGGAATGTTTGCATTTGTGTTCAGGAATGTTCAGCGTCTTTTGTTGGGTGTTTTATTGTAGGCAAAAGACCTTAAACCAAATTATCTCTGGGTCAATCTCTTGGTGGTTCCTCTGAGAGCTGCAGGCCAGTGCAGGAGGAATGTGACTCCTCTGCAGCTCCTGCTATGTGGATTGTATGCAGGTCTAGGGTTTACTGGAGGCAGACTGTGACCTGGGATGACTGCTTCCTGTATCCAGAACCACATGGGCACCTCGTGCAGAATGTGAGCTCTTAATTGATCTGTGATACCCAAATGTGAATTCCTGTTGCCCTGTCGATATCAAGAGGAGACTAGAGTTTAGCTATTTGTCTTAATTACACTCCTTAATGAGATTCACTGCTTGTCCACACTCCTGTAAGAGAAGTTGGTAGCATAGCTTGTATTACTGAGTTGTGCCAGGAGAAAAGATGAGATTTATTCCTCTTCTCTCTGTTTTTTTGATGGAGTTACACCATGCATTGCTTTACAGCAGTGACCCTCAAGGAATGCTGGGTTTCAGGGTGGGAGAATCCTTTCAGCAAAGGAAGCTGAGGTTGTCTACCCCGTGATAACGCGCTGCACGCCGTGAGCAGCAGCCAGCAGGGAATGGCTTCCAGAGGCATCAGCAGTCGCTGTTACTGTAATTCATCCTGGCAGGTAACTTTCTAAAACAGCATAGGACACCAGATTTTCATGTAGAACTTATTGCTGAGCAAGAGATGAAAGGCTCAGAAATCAAAGCTGCAAAGAGTATTTCAGATCAAACCCCAACTCAAATGGTGATGTGAGTTTACCTTTCAGTTATGTGTTTTATCTGACTTTGTAAGCCTATACTCACCCAATATTTCACTGTGCCTTTGGCTCAGGTTTTTCTGCTCCTTGGCATTCCCCGACGGCTTGGTTTGCTTTCTTAAGTCATGCACCTTTTTGTGAGGAGCCACGAGCTAATTCAGAATGAGCCCCTTCTGCAAGCTCTCCAGACTCAGCAGGTGCTGGGGAAGCGATGGACAGCATGGATGTTGTGCTGTCCGTGCCCAAAGGACATTTTAACAAGGGGCGTGTTTGGCAGATTATGGCTCTTCCCAACATATTTCAAAAGAGGAGGCTTCCTCATCAGCCTTCACACCCCTAGAGAGAGGATTTGCTGTTGCCTGTTAGCATGAGCCCAGGAAAATGTGGCCAAGCATATGATACATTTACACAAGGGAAAGCAGGTTTTCTACATGCAGTGCAGAGATTTGCTACCCATCCTGGCCTCCCCCTGCTCACCGTGGCGAATCTCTTCCCACACCATCCAGACTTCAGCTGGAGGTTTTAACTGCAGGAGAATTGTCTTATATAAATGAGAATTAATTACACTGTTAACTCAGGCATTGAGTTGTTCTTACTCGTGATCCTGTAAGGAAGGGGTGTGGAACTCACGGCTCCCGCCGTTCTCCTGCTCTGGCAACGCAACGCGCGTCACACGCACTGGCAGGGACGTGTGGACAAGGAGATTGGGGCTGCCACCAGGTAGAAACAAGGTTCCGGGCCAGATAAAACAAGGTGGAGGGCTGGATTTGGCCCATGGACTATGAGTTTGACACCTCTGCTGTAAGGCAAGATCATAAAGACTGACTTTAGCCTGAGACCAAGCAGTGGCCTATGGGAAAATTAGGTTTGAGTTTTCAAGTTTCTCAAGGGTTAACCTCTGAAAATGAAAGCTGAATTTGACACAATTTGGTTTTTCTTCCAATAAATATAAACCTATAACCACTTAGACACCTGGTTTGCCCTGGTTTCAAGGGGGTTAGAAGTCCCTCCTACCTCAGTAGGATGGGGAGCCTAGTGGAGCACTGGAACAGCTCCCCAGGGAAGCAGTCACAGCACCCACTCTGCCAGCATTCCAGAAGCATTTGGACAATGCCCTCAGTCACATGGTGTGAACGTTCAGAGTGTCCTATATAGGGACAGGAGTTGTACTTGAAGATCGTTCCGGGTCTCTTCCAGCTCAGGTGATTCTGTGAATCTATGAATATATTTGAATATACTCCTAGCAGCTGAGGCCTTCAAGGGGATTGGGTGTCTTGATGTCTTCTTTACAGTGAGATCTCAGGGCCAGACTTGGCAAAAGTATCAGTAATGAGAGCCATCGCATCTTGGCAAGTTGTTTTTCAAGGCACTGTTTTCTGGACAAATGGTGAGAAGAACATTTTATGACTCCTGAACTCATAAGAGTTGTTTAAAAATAATAAAGAGAGAGGCAGAACTAGGGATAGGTACATTTTTGTTTCAGTGTTGAGCCTGTTTCTCCATTCTCAACAGACAACAAGAAGATTAGGTCAGAAATTAGTAATTTATACAGCCTAGTTTCAATATGTGGATCTGGCTCATGCCATATAATAGAAATGCTTTATTTGGAAGAGCTGGACCATTCTATCACCATAATTTTAGTCTCAAAGAACAAATATTTTCATAACTCATAATTGACAAACTTTTGTAAACAAAGCTCAGATTGTACCTTATTTTATCGGGTACCCCTTTTGTATTTGGAATAACCTGTCCGTGACACTCTTAATTTTATTTTTTTTTTTCTGAACTAAGTTCTTAGATTAAGGTCACTTCAGTAAAAATGATAACAAAAGTTGACGCAGAGAATCAAAATATTCCAATATGTGTTTCTATTTAGTCAGGGCAACGCCATCTCATAGGCAATTCCAAAATAATGTTTAAACAAAAAAATCAGAGCTCCTTTCAACTTGCTGCAGATTTTACTACATATTCTTAATAAACCCTCTTCATCTGCTACTGTTGGTATGTAAGCTTTCAAGCAACGTAAACCCAGTAAAAGCCTTTATGTTTTTTACTTCCTTCTTTCCTTACTGGCACTGCTATTATCACATGGTGTGTTCCACATGATAAGCCATTCGTTAAAGCATCACCTACTGTTTTTTCCCTCCTCAGTACCAGCTAGAACATGATCTGTCTCTGCAGGAAGACATCGGACCTCTGACCTCTTTTGTAACTATTCCAAGCAAATATAATAAACAGGGTTCACTGAGTTTGTGTAAATCTCTGATTATGTTTACTCTGAAACCCAAGTGTTCATCTCAGGCAGAAAAATTAAGGCTGATTTTCAAATATTATGTACAGACTCTAGCTACCAAGCATTCCATAATGAGCACTTTGGCAATTTAAAGCAAATTAGGGTTCCCACTAGGCAGAGAAGATATACAGTACAGTCAAGTAAAGATTGTGTGTTGTTTGATGAAAAATAGGCATGCAGAAAAACATGATACAGACCACTGGCTCCAGATGAATTAGGAGATCCTGTGATAGTGTACTTCATTACTGAATCTTTGCATCGTTCCTCACTTCTGAAAGCTTGGTTTCAGTTTGCTAATGATTTCTGCTGTGGTTTGAGTAAATATCACCCCTGAGAACCACCTTGTGGCACTACGTGCCCTTCTGCTATGATAATGGATGGATATAATAATTTAGGATATTGGAGTGCAAAAAGGCAATTGAGATACTGGTGGATGCTCATGTAGTGAAATCTGACTCTCTTTGGGTGATCTGGCAACCTTCATTTGAAGAGACCCTGTGGAAATCAATGAAATTTCTGAATTTCACTGAGTGAAATCCTGTATGATGGATCTCTGCTCAGACCAGAACAAAGCATCCTTCCAGGTGACAATATTTTGTGGAGACACTATCTGGGGGAATGAGTAGAGATGCTTGTGCCTTTAATCTCAGCAGCCACCAGGTGTTCATCTCAGGCCACTCAAACACATAGGAATAAGTTCAACTTTCAAGAGGAAAAGGGACTTGAAATTGTGCCTGGGATTCCAAAAGTGAAATGTAAATGGGTAGTATTGTTGATAAGGACACAGGTTGCCCAGGGAAGTCGTGGCTGCCCCATCCCTAGAGGTGTTCAAGGCCAGGTTGGATGGGGCTTGGAGTCTTTTGATCCAGTGGGAAGTGTTCTTGCCCATGGGGGTGAAACTGGGTGATCTTCAAGGTCCCTTCCAACCCAAACCATTCCATGATTCTATGATTATGCCTTCTTTAAGAGCACTGAAGTTAGAGATCATCTGGCTTACCTTGCTTGTTATTTTCACCTAGGAATATGTGCTTTCTCTTGAAATTCAGTGAAGATGCTAATGTAAAAAATACAAAATTGCCATTTTTATTTAAGAAATAGAAATTTGGAACATTCTGAAAATCCTATTGAAATAGTAATCTTTACATGCAGGTTTGAAGTTTTACATTACTGTTTTATTTGAATAGGGCTCAAACCAGTCAGGTTCTGCTAGTATCTTACATGGTGACAGAATAAGATTTAAAACATGTTACCTCTTTCAACCTGATGAAAAACTGGTCCTCACTGGTGAGTAAAATTGCAATTTAGCAGGTTGCTGTCTAATTTTGAAATTCTCGTACGGTTTCCTTTAATTTCTTCCTTCTAGAATGACTGAACAAGCAGAGTACCCCAAATCATATGATTCTTTGTTTTCTTTTTCCCAGTGGGATTGCTGTATGGTGTTACTGATTTCAAGTTTTCAGTGGCTTTATAAAAACTACTTTGGAGAAGTGGAATATAAAAGTGTGAGCTTAGAACCTGAGCAACAGAACCTAATGAAATTAGCTGATTTACTTTCCTTGAGTTTCAAGAAGAAATATTGGTCAGACTGTTGTCAGGGTTGAAGTTCTTTGTGTTGGAGAAGGCCAGAGGAAAAGAGGAAAAACAGGATTTGAACAGTTTTGTATTCCATATAAGATAATTATCTGATTTTCTAAAATACTGTGGTAAAGAAATGAATTATCATTACCTCATGAAGTGATTTCAACAGGTTTGGGCTTTTTTTTGGCTTGTTTTTGCATTGCACAGCTAAACCTTTTCAAAAATTCCACAGAGCATTGCTTAGGAAAGAAGTAGAATCAATTATTCATTGCAGAGATGGGACTAGAGTCTGGTTCTGTACCCTTTAAGGAGTTTATTCAGTAGAGGGGTAAGCCCCATAATGGTGTTATTTTGTGTGAGGATGGGTGGGAGAAGCTGAATCATTATTAATTGCAAATTGATCGGTTGTTTTTTTTTAATGAATTATTCATGAACAGATCTAAACTTCTGTGAATATATTCAGTATTCACCTAACAGTTGGGATGAACAACTTTCAGAAACTAGTGATTGACAGTGAACCTTCTGGTACACTATTTAAACAATATTGATTCATGGGCATGCTAATGTATTTGTCTTTATCGTAAAACTCTACCAGACCCCATCAGTTGGCAAATGCACACAAGTAGCTGTTTGTGTGACCTTTCTGTCCTGGATAAAATACATTGTACTTCATCTTCCTGCAACATCTGCCCTTAAAAATTGTACTAAAGTTCCTAAAGATAAAATCATAATGCTTGACGAAGTTAACACCTCACGTACAATTTTATACCTATGCTTTGCCATAGTGTGGATTTCAAAACTGCCCTCTTTTTGTCTTACTGTAAAGCAGGAGTATTAAACATTAAGTTACTTGGTTTCTGCTGTTTAGACTTAAAATCTTTACGTACTTTACAAACATTTCTCTCTTCATAAGGAAATACTAATTCAGTCAGCACAGAGAATTCACTAAGTTACTCCAGCAAAGAAACGTTGACTCAGATTGTCATCTGCTGGGGTGGCTGGGGTAGCAGTAAGGCAATTCTGTCTCTAAATTTAGTTTCAATGGTCTTTGATGCTGGGTTTCTTTCAGCCCACCACCTTGCAGATCACAACACTGATTCAGAAACAGAAAATGGAAAAAATGAAAAACCTAAACCCGAGTCCCCACATTCAGGCAACACCTCCACCCCTTGGTGTTGACTGAAGCCATGTTGGGATTGATGTCAGAACTATAGAAAGAAAACATCCACAAGACAAAAGGAGGGTTAGAACAGATAGGTAGACTGACACTTTTCTTTAAAGAAGATGAAAATAAAACCTCCAGCAACTGGACTTCATCTCTATACAGAGCTCATAACTAACTGAGGGCCCAATAGGTATTTATTTTATGGAAAGATCATACATTTTTAAGAATGTACAGTACGACTCTGGAGACATGGTCAGTGGGCTGAGGTACCACGTGCTACTGCAGCATTGTGGGAAATCTGCTCCCACCCCACTTGTTGGAGTAACTTGCTTCATGAACAGCTTTAAACCTGCCTTTTGTTTCCCAGATAATTACAAAAATAATGAATAGTGTTTAATAGAGTTGATTGAGTAGGTTGTTCTACCTGTGACTTACAAATTAAGATATTAGAAGGAAAGTAGTCTGATGGAGTGAGGTGACTTGCTTATGAATATATGACTTCTCCTTCAGCTTATGAATCTCACAGTGCTCTTCAGCCTTCTCCTGTGTGAGACCACTAAATCTCCATAGCAGATTTGAAATTTGATGGGAGGAGATGTGTGAGAAGCCTATAAAAAGCAAATGCCTCTAATACAGAAGGTAGACCTGCCACCAGTGTGGTCACTGTCCTGCAGGAGCTCTCTAGCTAAAGTCTCAGGAGAGCAGCAGCAGAGACTGTTTGCCTAGAAATAGCCAGTAATGAAGTCATCATTACTGTTACAACACAACCCAGAAGGTGAAAAGATAAAAGCACTGCTCAGATAACACACAGAGCAAGGCCAGCCTTAGAAGGATGGTGAGGACACAGAAGGGCATTGTGTTCAGAAATTCGTTTTCTATAACTAAATACCCTTTTCTGTTTTTGAAACGTAAATGAATATACATTAAAAAATTCCTTGACTAAGTCTGTGTTTCCTCAGTTTACTCTTAAAATTTAGTTAAAACTTTTAACCCTTTCACCTCACCCCCAAAATCAGCACTTACACAGTAAGGTAGATGGAGAAGGCCATACCTAAGCAGCTGGGAGCCAGAGGGGAATGCCATACTGCCCATGTCTAGGGGATAAAATTAAAAACACATACATAGATGGGTGTTTTTAAGAGCATTTAAATCATTTAGAATCATAAAGCCCAACACAAACAGAAAATAACAGAGCAATACGCTTAAAGGGTACGTGCTATTAAAAATCAACCTAATTTGGAAGAAAAAAGAAAATCAAGTTCTGGTGATGTTATGGTATCAAGGATGGTGATAGGTAAACAGCAGTGGTGATTTTTTTCCTCCCTGGGCCACCCAAGCTCAGTGTATGGCTGAAAGATCAGTCTCACTATAGCTTACCTTTCTGGAGGCAGCACTGTCCTTCCCCTCTCCCTTGGCCTCCACGTGCGCAGCTCTGTGACACTCTTCCATCAGGGCACAAACAGAAAGAAATGATTATAATCACATAGGAAAAAATTATCAAAAGGTGGTACACAGCAAAGGATGAACCACAGGGCTGTAATACAAGTTATCTGGCAAAAAAAAAGAGCATTGCATTTGCACAAGTGAAATTAGGAGCAGCTTTCTGTTCTCTCTGTACCACAAGTGGAAGCATTGGATAATTTTCTAGGCAAGAAAATGGGCACTCATAAACCCTTGTGTGTCTATGCAGTGCTTGCTATTTACCTGCTGTCTATAGTTTCTTTTGAAATTATTTTTATTAGAATTAAAGTAGCCAATATTTTCTCATTTCATCAAATCCTATTTCCAGTGTTCCGCTAATGTCATACGCTAAAGCCATAGCACCTTTGATCTCATTCTAAGCCTTGAAATAACTAGGAGACATCAGTCAGCATGGCTTTGGTTTAAAAGAGATGGCAATACAGTACCTGTGCTTGGTGTCATAATGCTGACAAACTATGAATGAAAAAACATTTATGTCTTCAGCTTTATTATTTGTAAAAAGATTGCATGCATAGTAAAGCTTTAGGAAAATGCCTCTAATTGCATTTTTCACTGAGCACTTTTTATTTTGAACCTCTGGCTTTTTTAAGTTCTCATTCACCGTATATTATAAAAATAATAATAATCATAATCATAATAAATACAAATGGAAAATATCTTTGCATAGTAAATTTTAGCCTGCTGGGACTGTCAATTGTGGATGGGCTCTTGATTGATCAGAATATTACACAATGGCATGGTGTAATTCTTTAGTGTGATGTTGTAAAATGGAGTATTGCTTCTGTTATTTTATCCAGTTTGCTTTTATATGACAGGGTTTATTGTGCGTTATGTTGTAGCTCATTCCTCTGTTCACAATGCCTACTGATGTGTAATTATGACTTGTCTGAACTGTAAGAAGGAGCAGTAAGTGAAAGAAAATCTGCAAGCACACTTGATTTATGAGCCCTGATACTATATTACAGTCCTAATCTGCCTGCTTAACTTAGCTTCAGGCAAACTTACTGTATAACATGCTTACGATTAGCACTGCAGCAAGTTGTGGAAGATTTACTCTGTTGGAGCTATGAGACTTTTTTTAAAATGATTTAGTCATTATTTCAGTTACAGGTAGGGCAATAAATTACTTCACATATAAAGGCTCTGTGTCAAGGAACAGCCATTGCAAAAAGGCTTTTTATACAGTAACAAAGAACAGTGCTTGGAGTGTTTTCCTCGTACAAAACATCTTAATGTTATTGGTCATTTTTTTATGATGAAACCTCTTACACATTCTTCTCACATTCATACAATTTGTTTTATTATACTGCAGCTTTTGTAGCTTGGTACAATCTGCTTATTATAAGAATGTCTATTTGGATCCAGTGAATCTCATATTTTCAATAGCGTCCCAAAATAGAAATTACTATGGATGGGCAAATGAAAAGAAGGCCATAAAGCGATGACCTAATGTCAGGAAGAAAAGATGTAAGAAGATTTGCAATTTTTTAATCACCATTCATGAAGACAGATGCATTCGTTCAGTCTTCTTGAAACTATAGCATATTCAGAGCAGCTACTTTTGGTAAACTAGAGTGGTACATTATTACCCTTGAATAATAAAGATCAGTTGATCATTCAAGGCCTAGTTTTGGTCTCATTGAAATCACTGCGTGGCTTGCCATTTGACTTCACTGAAATGCCCATTATACAGTATTCACTATGGCAAATAAGCAAGGGATCTAAAGCTTGATGCAGGGAAATATTCCCGTCAGTGAAATTGGCTGTAATCATTCATTTTTTGCTGAATAGAACTGCTTACTTGAGTAAAGGTAGGTGTTCATATCAAGATTTTATAATTGGTCCTTAGTATTATATTTTTTCCCGGGTTTATTAGCAGGATATTCTTCAATTAAAATAAAGGAAAATAGTCTGTAATTCATGTCATAGTAAGTGAGAACCATATCAAATGAGCAAATGCAAAATAAATATCTACAGTGGAAGAAATGCTTATAACTCTAGGGAAAAAATTTCTAAGGAGACTTCCCTTTGTTTTTAAATGCTTTTTCACTTTTTCTTCATTAACACTGACATTGTGAATTGTAAATGTTATTATTCTCCTTTAAAAATAGCTGCTTGCACCTATCTAAAAGGCAGTTATGTTTACTGGTGAAAGAAGGACATTTCAAGAAAGACTGCACACAAGTTATTTGTTGCTTTGTGCATTGCCATAGCAAAAGCAAAAAGGTTTCTGAAGGATGCAATGGAACTGAAATCATATATGAACACTGGACAATAGCATCCTTTAATTATGAACAACAGTATTGTCAAGCTTATAATGCTTCAGTGAAGTTACCATAAACAATGAGCTTTTTATAGCGTAACAATAAAGCCTCTTAATTTCTTGTCCTCTATCTTTGAAAAATAATGCTTCTGCTACACGTTATAGTCACCATCTTCCAAGGAGCCGGCTTTCCTACAAGCTGGGCTCACAAATGTAACCCTGAGCACAAATACAAAGCTGGATGCAGAGATCTGTGGTGTCTACCCACCCGCTTCCATCATTTACCATAATACCATTTGGCAACTTATGTCATCTGCAAGGGCAAAATGCACAACCCAGGTTTTCAAGTAGTGGTCATCATATTACAGTCATCATCTGCAAGTATTTGTTGATGCTATTGACTGAGCAAAAGGTTTATGAGGCAGAAGATATATTTTTCTAAATGCTGCTGTGCTACCTATAACCTAATTAACTTTACTTTAGCCAGCTGAGTATACCTGGAAACCAAATAGATCATGTGGCAATTAGCTTTCCTCCTCCTGGCTTAGTACACTTAAGTTGTTCATTGAAAAGGTTAAATATTGATTGAAAATGGATAATAGAACCATATTAGAGTTGTATGCTAAATGGCAGAACTTGCCTGTAAAACATTTCCAGTTACCCCACAGTAATGCAGTTACAGAATGGCAATCTGCTGCTAAGCACCCAGGCAAAAAATCAGAAACAAATATAAATCACCCACTGTGCAGCCATTCTTATCAGTACACTGAATTCACACAAACATGTTTGGAAGTTCAGTCGTTAATTATCATGATGTTGAAGTAATATAATAAAAATAATAATTGCTTCTGAAGTGATCTGTTGACTCCCTCCTCTTTTGACGGAGGCTCCTCTCTGTCTCTCTCCCTTTCTCTCTTACCATGGGAAGCTACACAGACAAAGTATCAAGTGATCACATAGCATGAACTAGAGCCCGAGGCAAAGCTTGTTATTTTACTTGAAACGGTGATGCCTTTAGGACCCAGAAACTGTCAATAATTTTTTCTGACTTCCAGGGGATAAAAATCCCAATTACAGTAACTTTCCTGCGAAGCTGTGTATTCTATCGCCACGTATTAATATTGCGATACATCCGTAACACCTATCAGCTTGGTTTTATACATGGTTTATACCCAAGCTGTGTGAATCTGTGAGGTTAAGCTGATTTAGACTATTTGTTGCTTGTTTGGAAAAGTGGAAAGTATATCTTCAAAAAAGGTTAATCAAAGTGGGGTCTGCAGACAGTAACGTAATTGGGCTTGGCATGCTTCAGCCAGTTGGCTTCAATGGGACTCTTAATGTAGATTCAAGGCCCTTCGGCCATTTTTCTCCTTACATTTTTTCTGTAAAACACAGGCTTGGTTTCCTAAACCATCACAGCAATATTTGTTTCCAAAGGAATGTGTTGAGAAAGAGTTTTTTAAGCTCAGTCCTTTCATTTCAGCCACCTTTGGGATGTGGGAGATTAATCCAACCCCGTAGAGAGCTGTGAAGAAAACCCTGTCAGTTCTTATACTCTTAACTCTGGGAAAATCAACCTGGATTTGAAGAAATATGCAGAGGAAGCATGAAAAAAGTAACCTTGCAGAGTACATTCTCAGTGAGGGGCCATGGCGATGCTTGGGTGCTGGGTGATGTCAAAGGGGAAACCACATGGCCACTGTGAAAATCCATGGGAAACAGTGATTGGAGGCAGTGCTTTCTGTTCCTTCAGTGGTTTTCTCTGCTCTGCTCACCTGTGAGGAGCTCAGTCCTCAATTCTCACCTTGCAGCAGCAGTGCATGCCAACAGTATTCCTGATGCACTTCCACCACGCATTTCCATCTGTCCTGCTCCTGGGTAGCGAGAAAGCAATGATATAACTAGATTTAATACCACAATAACATAACCATGCCAGAAAGAGTGCCACCTACTCTGCATTTCTTCACTTTATCCTTCCTTAACTGGGGAATACATCTCCGACTCTCATCTCTCTATATGTGAGCTCTGGTTTTTGTTTTATTTATTTCCCTTTAATAACAATGCCAGGCTCATGTAGAATTACTGGACATTGATAGCCCTGTGCCAAAATGTCTTTTAGGAATGTTTAGATACATATATATGGGACTGTACAAGGCATAGCTAACAAACGTGTTTATTATTGACAAAATAAGATGTACCATCTTGAAACATTAAAAGGGGAGTGCCTGAGGTTTCCCTCTCTGGTTAACAGTTCATAGCTTTGTTATTTCAGTTTTACTTAGTTTTGCAAACTCAGTATAAAGATGTGAAGTGAGTCTGAGTGTCCACAGAGGTGAGTCTGAAGCAACAGCAGTATAGAATTAGGTCTGCTCATTGTGTTGCTAGTTTTGTAAGGACACCCTGGGATGAAATTATTATACTATAAAAATGTTTTTCACAATGCAGTATTTTCTGAAAATCTTGTATTTGTTACTCAGGGGTTGCAAAGTATACGTACTAAATACAAAATGGCATAGTGTTTCCTTCCTTTTAGTAACTGTATTGTTATAGCTGTGTAGGTTTAAGAGTGTATGAGACATAATTAACAGAAGGAAACAGTACATCAGCACTGTCTTTGCCTGTGAGCCTTGCTGGTTTATTTTAGCATGAAGTGGTTTTGTTATTTTGTTTGTTTGCTTGCTTTTTTTTTTTGTGGTTCTGAAATTTGTCTCTGGATGTGATTTACCTGATTCCTTAGGATTATATACAAAAAAGGCACATATGATTTGTGCAACATCTTCTGTTCATTCGTCTCAGTGAGAGCGGGTGTTTTGTATTTACAAAAGGTTACCAGATTAGACACTCTAATTACCTTTGGAGAAAAGATTAAAGTGGCTTGTCTTATTTAATGTTTCTTTGCTCTGCACTTCCAAATCAAAGTTTAATAGAAATAAGTGCCCAGAGAAGCCATGGCTGCCCCATCCCTGGAGGTGTTCAAGGCCAGGTTGAATGGGGCTTTGATCAGTCTGGTCTAGTGGGAGGTGTCCCTGCCCGTGGCAGAGGGGTGGAACTTGATGGGCTTTGAGGGCCCTTCCAACCCAAACCATTCTATGATTCTAATAAACAGAAAACTCTGCTAGTGTTACAAAAAATAATAAAAATCTTTCTAATGTAAGAGACACAAAAACTGCACGGGGTGAACAATCAGGTGCTGAAATCCTAATTTAAATAAGAAAAGACAAGAGAACATGTAACATGTATGAGCTTTGATGCACAGGTTGAGCTTTTTCTTTGTTCAGGAAATTATTTAACAATTTCTTCTACCTATTTCAAAAGCTTGGCATTCGGGGAGGTACTTAGTTCGATGCATTTTAATTTTTCACAAGCATAACAGCTTTAGCAATATTGGAATTGCTGTGTATTTTATATTTCATATGATTGTAAAAGAGGTGTCTTCACTGTGGTTAATTATTAATCTTTCCTTGTGTATAGTGGCATTATCTTTAAAAAAAGAAAAGAAAAGGGAATGGCATGTTTTTCTGTGCTATCTCCTTGGTTGGTTGGTTTTGGTAATGAGGATCCAAAACAAACCTTTGGAATTTATACATTATCGTGCCTAAACCTCTACGTCGTGCAAAATATTTTGAATAGCTTTCCTTGATCAGGCTATAATGGTGTTTAAATATGTTAGGCAACGTGTACTCTACCTACTTGGATTATGTCAAATGAACTGCATCATTCCAATATGGTGCCACATGTGCATGGAAGCCCGTAGCGCTTGGAACAGGTGCTGCTGGAATGTGCTTGACAAGAGATATCGACAGTAAGGTCATCTGTGAAAACACACACCCAGAATATCAGCAGAAGGTTACCTTTGCCTGTCTAGGGTGCTGCAGCACCAAAAAGGTGCTGTGTAAATTCATTCTGGGATAAATCAGGGGACAAAAATTGCTTTAGGATTAAATCCGTGGAGATGCGTGAAGGGGGGCTCAAAAAGCTAAAAAGCAATGGAAGAGATTAAGACAACGTCAGAAGGGCATCTCTTAAAATTAACAAAATGCAGATAGAATTAGCTGCTGCTCTGCACCTTCCTGCATCAGAATTTGTTTCATCCAAGATGTCAGAGTTAGAAACAGAAAATACAAATCACAGCCTAAAAACAGAGAGGTGGAGCTTAGGCTTTTTTAGGAGGGCAAAGGTATTTCGTAGCATTGTTGTTGCATTTTACACTTACTGCAGTGGATTCAGGAGGAAAAAGAAACTCACAAACAAAACCCAACAAACATTCCCTACATTCAGGCTGGGTCTCCGGCAATCTGTCCTCTGCAACGTTCTTGGCCTTTGCCTGACATTTATGTTTATCATTGTAAACAGAGACCCAGTTTCCTCCCTCTCCTCTCCTCCACCCCTCCTAAAACTGCATCTGAAGCTCTTAAAATTATAATTAACAGGAACAAATTTATCTGAGATTGATTCCCATGAAGGGGCTTTAGCAGATTTCCCTACAAATTGCTAATGTGCAGCACAACAATGCATCACAACACTTTATATCTTATTTGTATTTAAAAGTCAGATATTTTGTTCTGGATAAACTTCAGAAATGCTCTTCAATTCTCAGTGAGGCAAGCATTTCAATTTTCTGCAATATTAGCAGGGGTAACTAATGATGGCTAATTTTTGCCTGTAGTATTTCCCTCAATCTGCTTGTGCACTTTCAGTTACTCTGGCAGCAGCAGCATTTGTACATTTTCTGGTCACTAAACACTCAAGTACAATTGTAAGTGATCAGTTTACAGTTGGCCAACAAAAGAGCTGCAGGAATGTCTAAAAGAAAAAGAAATTTGAATAAATATGCATGCGTATAACCCATATAGCACAAGAGGGAAGGACAGAGGACATTTAAATATCTTTTAGCTATTAGAATATATTTTAAAAAATAGGATCTTATATTTCTCCTGTCATAAGAAGGTCTGGTATAAATCCAAAGCACACATACGTTATTACATTTCTTCATGTTGAAGGTAGATCCTCCTCCACACCCTTTTTTTTTGTCTTTGATTATTATTTTCTTAATATTTTGCTGAAACTGTGTTCAACCTATTGGTTGGAGGCCGAGGCTGTCTTGAGTAATGCTTCAAAATACCTTATTAAAAAATTTGAAAGAAGCCATCTATTTCAAAGAGAATACTTTAGATAGGAAGATAACATTTTCATAATGCATTTTAAAAATACACAATTGTAGAACCATGTGAGAGTTCTTTCCCTGATAATACCTCTGAAGCGGGAGACTTCAATATAATTTATTAATCAGCACAACTCACGGGTTATTCAGATGAACCAAACACAAATGGCAAAGAAATATTTTTAAAACGAAGAGGCTTGTGCCCTTATTAATTATTATTTCCCAGTGAAATTTAATTATTGCCTAGCGTTTTTGATGGCATTGTTTATGTTGGACTGGCAGGAATAGTTCAAATTAAATCAGAACTCTATGGAGACAGTTCAATAGCTCGTGTCACCGGGAAGCTTTCGTTAGAAATTTCACATCCTGCGAAAGAGATTTCTCTGTTTTTCTGTGAAGAGGTGTCATCGTTCGTGACACTGTTCTGCAGACATAATGCCAAAGAAACAGGGGGATGCGCCGTGGGATTTGCATGGTTTATACTAAAGTCGTCGGAAATGCAGGAAACCTGCACAGCTTCATGCCTCGATCGGAGCAAATCAATGTGCACTAAAAGGGAAATCCGTCACATTAAGTATCAAAATATTAAAGGCTAAATTATGGCTTTTGCAGCCTCAGCCTCCTGGGGCGTGGAGGGAGAGGGTGAGGAGAGGTGCAATGCTCGAGCGGCCGTTGCTGAAGGCACTGCAAAGTGCCGAGGTAGTCGGATATCCTCCGGGGGCACTGGGAAATGCACTTAGGAGAGGCATCTTTCTAACACGGAGATGCTGGAAAAGATGCTCCACTCCTGCTGAGCGCCACCTTACTGGTACTGGATACCACTGGCAGAATCTGACCCCCAAGTATTTCATCATTCGCTTATTGCTAGGGGGAGTGATTTGAATGCCAGATGTTATTACTGCTTTTTATAAGGGTACAGAATAGTCTTCTGCCATCCCCTCCTGTTCCTGTCTATGGACATCAGGAGGCACAGAAACAGGCTCCTGCCCCTGCTCCTGCCAGCCCTGCTCTCATGAGTTGTGGAACAGCTCTGCTCTCCCAATCCACCACCTACCTCCTATAACTCCTGAGTACAGGAAAGACATCCTGGATTCCTAAAGGCAGGAGGCAAAATATTTTGCATTCATTATCTACTGTTTTTAGTAAAACCCACTGTATTTGGTCCTTGATATCAAGACCATAACCTCAGCTGGTAAATTCACATACATTCACTGAATTAAGACTGCAGCCATTTCTTGTAGGCGGTCCTGCTTTCCTTTCCCACCTCTGTATGCTGATGGCTGTGTTTTACTGCTGAGGTAGCAGACAAAGGTGAAAATCTGGTTCCCTTAAACACTGCCCACATGCACACACAAGGAGTGCTAGGAAGGAAACATCAATGGTTTCCACCTACTTAGAATCTACTACACAGAATCACCCGAGCTGGAAGGGACCCAAAAGGATCATCAAGTCCAACTCCTATCCTTGTGCAGGAGATTCCCAACATTCACACCACGTGACTGAGGGCATTGGCCAAATGCTTCTTGAAATGCTACTTGGAGAGCAGTGCGATATTATAGATAAAAATACCAATAAGATTTAGAGGCAAATTTTCCTCGAAGCTTAGAAGGATGTGGGGGCTTTGAGAGCTCTTGTCTACCATGACACAAAAAACTGGCAAAGCCAGGAGATCCGCCCGGACCTCCTGACTCCCAGCCCTCTTCCTTCACCCGTGACACCATGATTCTTGCTAGAGCTCAGTTTCACAAATGAGCTGTTCATTTTGGATATTAAATAGCATCCCTCCTTGGGTATGTTTACATGCATTGTTCAAAGAGCTTCAGCGCAGTCAGCATGTTTTCAGTGAAACAAAAAGTTCTTCCTAATCTGATGACAGAACTTCTCTGTTGAAGTCCAAGCCAGCAACTCGAGTGAGTCACCAGAACGATAGTGCTTCTCTCAGCAGCAATAATTCACCCTTAAACCATTGTGTTGGAACACGTGGAGCTACAACAAAATAAGAACCATCATTTTAACACAAGTGAATATAATTTCACTGAGTCAAATTCTCTTAAAAGTTTTCAGTCATGCCTCTTGGAAGTGCATGCAAGTGCTGTGTTGGTGCCAATTCTGTGTAATCTACAAATCATAACTCATGCCTAGAACTACAGTGCTATGAAAAACAACTACCTCTGTGAAACCATAAGATCAGAGTTCAGATGTATTTTTGAGAAACTGTGAGACATCTGCGTGCCTATCTAGAGATTTTCAATCCAATACCCCATCAGAATGGGCTTTCTTTTGACTTCGCGAGCATTTCACTATAGTTTAGAGAATAATAATTTTTGGAGGAGAATAGATTAATTCCTTTTGTCATATTGGATTCTTAGATTGCTTGGTAACACAAAATTATTAGGGAAAAGAAACAAAACCACAAATATACCAGAACCTCAATTTAGCAGGACTTTAAAAATAGCTGAAGTTCAAGAGGTTGCCTGCGTTTTACAGCTTCGCTGACAGTTGTAGCTCAGTTAGTAAGGATGAGAATATTTGCCGATGAATTTGTGGTTATGATGAACTCAGGATTTCCTTGGACAAAAGGCTGGAGCAGCTTCTTGTGAGAAAACCTAAGGGAAGGAAAGCAGATCCACGTTTAGATTTCCTTCTCTGCCTCCAGCAGATGATGGACAGTTCACTCCCCTATTTCCACATGGATAGAGACAGGTCAGATCCATGAAAGTCTTGTGCCACCAGCAAAGGTCTCCTTTGTACCACATACAGGACATCGTGCTGGGATCAGGATCAACTAATAAACAGATGAATTCTGTGATGAAGAAAGATCCACAGCTGACAAGTTACAAACTTGACTTGTCTCACTGAATCATCTTTTGGTGTCATTTATAGAAACTAAATGATAGGTAATGGTGTAGTAACAGTATCAGGATATATTGGTATTTATTGGAAGTTGCTTCAAATTTGAAATTTTCATGGTAAGCTCTCCTTGTCCCTAGGCTAGGAGAACACCACAATGCATATAGAACATTAATTCTTTGCCAAAGAAAACAAAGTTGATCACAGACTCTTAAAATTAGAATAAATATTTTTGAATTCATTAAACTCTCCTTGTATCTGTTTCCTGCTTGTAGGTCAGCACTGCCAAACCAGTTAAACATCACTGTACATCGAATATAGCATAACATATATAAATAGATTGAGAATTAGACTAAAGGGAAATGCTAATATTTGGTGATCATTGACTGTTTTTTATGGTTTCTCCTTATAGAAGTGTAGTACATTTGCCTTTTAAAAATTTCACTAAAAAGACTACAGGAAAAGATTTATAGATAGCTCTGTTGCACTCTTTCTTATAATATTTCTGGATTTTTAAGGCCTAATAATTTAAAATTTGTTCCTTTATTTATGTGTTTGTTTTTTTCTTTTATCGCTATTGTTGGTTTATGCTTGATGGTTGATTTACACATAAATTTGTTCTGCTGTGTTGAAAGTCACCCGGGATCTGGCCCTTGGGGAAAACATTCACAAGATATTTGGTAAAATATTGGTTTATATTTAACTGAATTCTCCACAGCAGAAAAAAAAATTTTGTCTTAATAGTCATTTTATTTTTACCGTATTATGTAAGTGATAAATTGCAGGGGGGGTGTGTAAGAGATCTTTAGCTATACCTCAACCGATGAATGCATTCAAAAATAGTGGAAGACATAAAATATATTTCATATTTTTATATATTTTTATATATATTTATTATACATATATGTAAATAGTATTCTGAAATAAAACCCCCAAAAAATACACAAGTTAATGTCCAACCAGGTATACTTTGTGCTGTTCTGTCTTTAACTGATGGAACACAAGATATTTATTAGTGGAAGAAAAAACAATGTAAAGACAAGCAACACTAAAATTTCTTTTATAGAATTTCTGGTGTGTTTGAATGTGGGCAACACTAATGCTCTGCTTTGATATAACATGTAAGTGTAATATTTAACACAGAAGTATTGTTTAAAGGTGGATATTGAGAAAAGATAATATTTTTGTTGTGGTTATTACTCTGAAGTTAGGGATTCAAATTCCTGTCTGAAAATATGAGATAGGCACTTTGGTTCACCAAAGATCTCAGCCAAAGAGCCTGGGATTTTACTGAACCTGAAGTCTTTTATGGAAAGATAGATGGGCTTTCCATTTTTTTTAATGTCCAAATGAATTTCTTTAAGTATTAAAAAATTACATATAATGGAAATGAAATCCTTCTTTCATAATAATGTATCTTTTTTTTTGAGGAGGGAAGAGTAAAGAAGAAGCTTTAGGCAAAAAACCCTGAACAAACACACACACACACAAACACACACAGAGCAATAAGGACTCCCTATTAAATCCAGGCTGCAAACATATATACATTGACTTTTAGTTTGAAAGTAATCTGGCATATAGAAACCAATAAATGTTAGGTTTCCAGTGGCTTCCACCTGTTAAGGAGTTGCAAGACAGCAGTACCCTTTTCAAAGCCATTAATAATGCAGAAGGTCAATATCTAAACAGATATATTGAATTACACACTGTATCATTATAATAGCCAGAGTTTTTGTATTACAGGTGATTTTTTTTTAGTGCCATTTGACCCTTTTAAGCTAATTAAAATGCATAGTTTATTTTTTGATAACTTTAGGAACAATATTTTGCTGTATATCTAGGTGGTTAGAGCAGGTAAAAAAAAATCTATCCACTGCAGCAAAGTCTATATTGATTTTTGTCAACTTTGCAGCTCCAGCCCCTCAACTAAAACTCCCCAAACACCAGGAAACCAAAAAAAGTCTTTCTCAAACAGAACAGTATTAATTTTTTCAGATAATTGTCAATTCATATGATTTGAGGAATTCCCAGTGTGTAACAACATTAGGAATTCAGTATTTGTACTCTACAGTGATCTACAACGTTTCAATATTACAAAATCAAAACAAGGTGAAGTTACTGAAAAGGTAAAGAAAAAGGTATTTCATTCATTTAATGTTGAGCATTTTTCTCTTCTGTTTTATGAAGCAATAATATCAAATTGCAAAGCTATGAAATCCAGTGTCGATGTCTCCCATTGACATTTTACATTTGTGTAACGTAAAACCAGGTCAAACCAAGCCACTAAGAGCATCTCAGTCTCCTTCTGCAAAAATGTTTTGTCACTACAGAACATGATTATTTCATTGCATGTGTACATGCTGAATCTTTGTTTTCTGAGACCTTAAAAAACACTTTGTGTAAAGGTTTAATCCAAACCCCTTTTTCTTCAATGGTAATTGAATCAAATTCTAAATACAGATCACATGAAGTTGACTTGCTTATAACAACAGGGTCTGATTCCCTAATAGTCTTCAAGTAAAAGAGATGCATAAAACTTGAAATTTAGGAAAAAATTAAATTAGATTAAATCCTCTTCTCTTCTTATATTCAAAGCTGTAGTTTTACTACGAAGGTCCTTCAAAGTTGACTCATTTTCCTTTTCAGCTAACTTATTTGGTTTAATTAGCAGCAAACTCAGTTGATTCTTGTCCAACAAAGGAAAATTCCATGGTTCAAACATCTCTGAAAGGAAAATCCCGTTTATTTAAATATAGGAATTATGGTTGCAAAACAAAGCAATTTTCCTTAGTAATCTCGGAGCCAAAGAGTCCTTATTTGAAACTAAAACTACCTTTGAATGGAAGATTGTTTTTCCCAAACTGCAATCCCTGCTAGCCAGGAATAGACATAGAAATTTCCTTTGGAAGGAACCTTCTAAAGGGGTTGTGAAAAATCCATCATTATTATTATTATTCATAATATTATATTAATAGCAATAATAATAAGCAGTAATTCTGACATTGCTAAACAGGAAACACATTGGAACTCAGATTATATGAGGACATCACCTTTCTGCTTTTGAAAGGCAGAGGGAACTGGCAATGGAAAGGTGAAGTGAAATACTGCAACTTTAGACAACTTCTGAAATTCAGCTCATGGATCAAAGCAGATATCAGAGTCAGATTCCTCGTGTAAAAAGCTGAATGCAAGAAAATCTCCTATTTGTCTTGATCTACTCAGTTCAGCCCATCACAATGTGACATGTGAATTCGATCCCGTGGCTTTCACCAAAGAACTCGCTCAAGTACGGTGTGTGATGCTTTCCCTTGATTCCTACTGACGTTTAGATATTGCCAAAAATATCATGTCCGAGCACAAAGCTCCACAGGCACAAAAATATTTACTATAAAGCATTTGTCTTCAGAGAAGAATACTGGCTCCAGAGAGAGGGGGTTTTACGTTCCAGATTTCGCTGTCAAAGATTATGCAGTCTCACAAAACGTGTGCTGAGCCTCTTTGGCAAAATCTTTTCCCTTAATATTTGATGTTTGCTTGGTTTTGTTTGTTTACTGGGTTTTATTGCTGTCAGTGTTATTTCTGGTGACTACATGACTCGGAGGGACTAGAAATAAAATTAGAGGCTTTCACCCCTAGGTCAACAGTTTCATTCTGGCCCAGAATAGAGGGACCTACGTAAAATAACTCATTGATCTCATTCCAGTTCCCAGTTGGCAAGTATGCATATCGCAAACTGTATCATTAAAATGGGCAATAAATTGTCATCTTTTGCAGCAGTCCCAGAAGTGAGCTCAGTGTTTGAATTGGCCTTGATGCTGAATCACTTTTCTCCAGGACGTGCCTTTCTCCTAGGCTGGAGCGCATTCGGAGATAGGGGGTCCTGGAGGCGTTTTTTCTTCTCCTCTTCTTGCTCTGTCTGCTTGAAGGCTAAACAGAGGACTACAAGTTGCAGTGCAGTCTGTCTAGCACTTCCCCAAAT
This sequence comes from Tapera naevia, assembly GCA_033556795.1. Lineage (NCBI taxonomy): Eukaryota > Metazoa > Chordata > Aves > Cuculiformes > Neomorphidae > Tapera > Tapera naevia. Next base: position 3,580,304 of record JAUMJJ010000149.1, on the reverse strand, counting down.
CAATAAGAAATCCTTTAGACAGGTAATCAACTGTAATTTCATAAGCATGCATTGCTTTGCTGGCCAGGGCTGAGTTTTCCAAAGGATGTTGTCTTCATGTTGAGTTCCTTCTTTCCACAATAAATACCATTTGCATTTCTCCGTAGTCACAGGGGTTCCAAATAAATTACCTAATTCATAAAGACAAAGATTCTGAAACACAAAGAATTGAGTAGCTCCAGCTTTAAAATTACCTGTTTGACCTGCTGCTTCCGGACCACAGCTCTGAGATAACAGCTCTCTCCCCCACTGAGATCAGAGCCTGGATCTCTTCTCTCAAATGAAACACAGACTAAAAATTACATTGCTGTGATCTATAGCAGTAACAAACCTTTCTGTGTCTATAGAAAGAGGGGGGGGAAAAAAGCTATTATATTTCATTTTGGCATTATTATTGATCATAACAGGTGTTTTGAACCGGAGACCCCATGGTTTACAGGCATCTGTACAAACCATCAGTTTAAACTACAACAGAGACGTCACTGGTGTTCACTAAAAAGCTATCTAACCTTTTTGCAGATCCCCAGATACTTGTAATCCTCCATTCTTCAGCCTATTGCGAAAGCAGGAGCCTTGAGCCTTGGATCTTAGTAGCACAACTCATTGCTGGATTAATTTATTTCTGTTCCCTATCAATTCTGCAGGTTTATGACCCTTTCCCCCTTGTATTTGGAGCCGGCACGCGTTGCTCTGCCATCGTACAGGTGTGACTAAGTACTGTCTGCTCCCCTCGAATATGGTGTCATTTGTCTTATGTGGTACAGCCTGGCTGCACTACACAACAGCACACAGTGACAGTAATTTGCACTGATCTGCCCCCACTGCTAGTCCTGCTGCTACAAATAGCAATTGATTATAATGCTGTAGTGTTATTGACTGTCACTATGAACACAAGCTTTATTTCATTTTTAAAGTAACACGCCACAGATTTACTTAGAAGACACGGAGCAATAACAACAACAACCAAGAAGAAACAATTTGAGTAAGGGAGGAGGCAGAGGCAGCATTGCATAAAACACAGAAAAAAAAAATAATTAACATCATTTTATTATTATGATACCGCAGATGAGTAGAAAAGCTGTAGTGGATGTGAAGGAATGAATCTGCCCGTATTGCAGAGAAATAATCCTGATTTACATCAACTGAGGATCTTGCCTGAAGCATTCAGGTCACGGAAATCTCTCAAATCCATCAGAACATTTGGGGCGGGGGGAAGTCAGCCTTTAAAAATCATCATTATTATTGTTAAAATCTGAATCTGCTGAGGCAGCAAAATGCATTAATGCCATACTGGATTTGCCCCTTCCTCTGATTCTCCCTCCCCTCGGTTCAGGATACAGTTTTTGATCCAGGTTGTTAAAAGAGATCCTATTTCATACATCCTTGACGTTCTCTTTCTGAATCTTATGTTCTTAGAGCATTAATCTGCAGGATTGTCCCTAGAGTCCATTTGAGATGGGCACAGAAATTTAGTTCAGGTAATTATCCTTTCTTTCCGAGTGAATTAAGAATCCAAGGATTCCTGCTTATCTGACAGAAGTGTAGATTTTCCTCCTTAATGCTTGTCACCTGCGAGACAAGTCACACAGGTAAATCTCAAACTGTGCCTTTGTGCCCCATCTAAAGTGGATTTTGGTTGTCTCTGTGGAGTAATACTCCAAGGACGTTATAGTTCAGAGAAAATGGTAATGTCTATGTATAAAATGTGAATTACTTTAATAGGCTTTGGCAGCACAACTCTCAACAAGACGATCCACCCCTGCTAATCTACTGTGTATGGTTCCTCTCTCTCTTATTTTTTTTTTTGAAGACTGAATATAATTTCTCTAAGCTGCAATTTATAATGCTAAGGTTTACCTTCATTAAGGAGGGAAGAAAGCTCCTAACTATATTGAGCTGTTGAAGAATGTCTTATATTGAAATTCTGATTTCGAGATAGTTACAATACATCTGCTTTGCATATCTTTGCCCTTTAAAATGATATTTGTGAAATAATGAAGCACACAGCTTGCAGAGTAACTTGCGAGTCTCCCATCCATGTTTTTTCTTTCCGTGTATGTACAAAGTCAGATTTATTTCCTTCCCTCTTTTAGGCAAAGACAGCTTCTGCATCCTCAGAAAACTTTCTTTATGGGAAATACTTTTTGTGGTGATAGTGATGATCCTTATAACAGAGCTGAATATGGAAGAATTATTTTGTATTTTAGGTTCTGCTTGTAACTTTTATGGGTCCTTATTAAGACAAACTGCCTAAAGGTTGTCTGCCTTACTGAAAAATGAGGGAGTAGGGTTGAACTGGCACTTCCAACTGTTCAGGAAATCCTGCTTTCGCTGACTTTGGGTTTTGTTTTGTGGTTTTTTTTGTTGTTATTGGTGTTTAGTTTTGCTTTTCTTTTTGCAATGCTTTGAATCTGATTAGGACAACACAGGGATTTTATGGTGTATTGTAATAATCAGATAATCTGGTCTTCATTCCTTGAATCTCTTCCTTTCTTTGGCATATGATGTTCGTATATGAGCAGGTCACAGGATCCTGCAGAAGATCTACTCCCTTCCATGCGAGACTGGGGTGCCAATCTTCATGCACCTGTAATCTAGCCAAGACCATAAAAAAACTCTGGTCCTGCCTTTTAAAGAATTATTTATTGTAGCATCCAATGGCAAGTGGTGAAAATGGGAGGAGTGGTGTAGAAAAGATGCATTCGAGGGTTTTTCCCTGTATAGGCATTTCAAAGGGAGCGATCTTTTTAAAAAGGAAATTACAGGTATCACTCGTTTTACAACTATTCCACAACTCAAATTAAAGCTTAAGCAGCTATGTATTTATCAATTAGCATTATTTCCCTATCCCTGTCTGACTCTCTGTATTGTTATAACTCCATCAAATAGTCATTTGCTTTTTTATGTTAATAATCCCTTCAAATTCACTCCTTTCATCTCCATCCCTGTATGTTATTTGTTGTTCTGCTAAATCCCTATTACAGAGGCCTAGAAGTTCCAGCAGCCTGATGAATAATTAGAAATGTTTTATCCCTAAGCTTCAAAAGGGTGCTAGAAATAATTATAAGCAAACATTTTATGTAGTATTCCATATCAATCCAATCCCAGCTTTACATCGTTTGTACTTTAGATAGCGAAGGAGAGAGGAAGATCTTGGTTACCAGCTCCGTCAGTGTAAAGAGGACAGATGTTGACGTTGCTGTAGCTTTTGTCCCTTCTCCCCTCCACTTCTGGTGGTGGGATCTTCACTATCATAGAATCATGGAATGGTTTGGGTTGGGAGGTACCTTAAAGCTCATCCAGTTCCAACCCCCTGCTATAAGTAGGGACACCTCCCACTGGACCAGAGTGCTAAAAGCCCCATCCAGCCTGGCCTTGAACACCTCCAGGGATGGGGCAGCCACCACTTCTCTGGGCAACCTGGGCCAGGGCCTCCCCTCCCTCATTATGAAGAATTTCTTCCTAATATTTAATCTAAATCTTCCCTCTTCCAGTTTAAAGTCATTCCCCCTTGTCTTACCCTCCCAGGACTCATGATACCTCTCATCTTATGCATTTATAGTTAATTACTGGTGAACCAAAACAAACTTTGTGATCCTATCAGCAACCTGTACCATACTCTCGTGCTTGCAAAGTTACCTAAAAGCCTGCAGTATGTGTAAATAACACCATGTCAAACCAGAGAAGAAAGCTCAGATTTTGCAAAGTGAAAGTTGCTTCTGTAGTCAAGACTAGATATGTCAGTGTAGTCTTATTCCCTAGAAAATTCTGGGAGCTGTAGCAGCTATAGCTGTCCTTCAACAGAATAGACTCACAATGCAAAGTTTTTACACATAAGGCAAGGAGAGAGAGCTGTATCTTGAAAGCCTACAAAACTAATTGGAAGACACCCAATGTCATTACATTTGACAGCATTTTGAGAAATACCCAATCACTTTGTCATCAATTTTCAATTTTGTCAAGAGAAAGTAGCTTTTCATTGGCAAACAACCTGCTGTCCCCACATTATTTGTGAAAGTGTCCTGGCAGAGAGTAGTGTCATCTCCAAGAACATTTTTCAGGCTCACTTTCTCTGTAAAACTTTTATCAAGGAGTTTTTAAAGAATCCTAGAAAATTATGTTAAGATGAAGGGTTTTCATCCTGAAGATACCAAACATTTATGGTTCAGTGCAACCAAGGATGTAAATATATGATTAACTTTAAACTTCTAAAGAGTCTTACTAGGTAAAACCAGCACAAGCTTTAGTGATAAAGAATTTTATCTATTAGCTTCAAAGGGACTTCTAAATTTTAACATTGAAAAAGAATGAATTAATGTATACAAAGGGAGAAAAAAAAGACATATTTACTAATCAATATGATGAGGATTCATGTGTGAAAAGAAATGAACAATGTGGAGCTAGGGGTTGCACATCAGCACCTTTCTACCAGTCTGCTTTTGTGTGTCTTCCCTCTGTAGTGAATTCTTTCATCCTTTCTCTTACTTTTAAAGAACAAAAAGCAGTGCGGTGCCAGTGCCTGTTTTACTGGAGATCCATATTTTTGACCTATGTCTATACTTCCATCAATTTGTTGGGTTTTCTAGTGGATGTTTAGTTTTCTCTTGTTTTATCCCACCTGGATGTCATGAAATCGTGCTATGAAGAAAAATGTCAGAAGGGAACCAGGCTTATTAAATATGGTTTTCAGCCCTTGCAGTGCGTGGACTCTGTAAGAACTGGTGAAAGCAATTTAAGTGGCACAGCTGAGTGGTAGAGGGAGTTAAAACATTGCTCTGAGTTGTGGTGGACTGTCTCTGGCTCAGGGACAGCACTCGGTGCATCCCTGAAGCATGCTCAGAAGGGAATTCAGCAAAGGAGAACCTTACGTTGGCCTTCTGGCAAGCCTAACAGCCACTGGACATCTGAAAATGGCAAATGTCACACGTGTTTGGCATCTGCCCTTGATGGAAGTGACTTGTTTTTCTTTCTCTGAGATCGTCTTTGTTTCATATCTATAATTGCTTTTAGATTTCTGTCTTCCTCAGGTCTGTTTTATAACAGAAAGGATGATATCAGGACCAGCAGAGGAAGTGAACATTTTTTTTCAGCCTCCTTAGTATAAAAACAAAAGTAGTTGTCAGTGGCTGTGAAGTAGATGCACTCAGTTAAAGCAGAGATGGCTTTGCCACTGCATCCCTCATCTTTGGGAGTGCCTGCTCAGGTCTAGCCAAGGCTGTGCCAGCCTGGATCAGGGAATTAAGAGGTCCCGACAAGAGCACTGCCAAGCCAGTGTGACTGTCCCACATTTGGACAGTGCTGCAGTGTGCCAGGCAGAGTTGCTGCTTCCGCTCTATGTTGTGTGTTTTCTTGTGGTGGAAAAAATAGCAAGGCTTTCTGGAGAGCTCTTCCTTACCTCTGGAGTCAGAATGCAGACTAAAGTGCAAGGAATTATTGCAAACCCTGTTTTCCACTGCACGGGTAAAGGAAAACTGTTTTGACTTTTGAATAAGCTCTGTAAGAACCAAATGGCATGTTAAAATCACAGATAGTAGAATCTATAGTTTTTGAGTTTGGACTCAAATCCCATCTGACTTTGCTCCTCCAAAAAAAACCTTAAAATAAGTTTAGGAACTTTCCAAGCCCACTAAACTGTGTTTTATGTGTATTGAAAAGTTTATTTGCTTTTTTGATTAATATCCAAATGATGCTTCCACCTTTCATCACTGCTTAAATACTGTACAGGCATTGTAAATAACCTGGCTATTCAAATTTTATCTTGTCCACTTCACATTGCACTGCTCTTGTACAGGAAATGGACGGTATTTAATATTGATGGCTCTGTATGTGTCATTTAATCGTCCCTATTGATTGGATTTCATCAGAGTGTGGGGCTTGGACTGAAGCTTTGATTATACTGTAAGAAGTCTTTGCAGTTTTCTGTTACTCAACACCATATCAATGCACCTTCTGGTGTGATATCACTTTCACAATCAATACCTGAAAAGAAAATAAAAACGAGGCCTCCAGGAAAGGAAAGGGGGAAAAAAAAGCCGGAATCGGCCTGTAATTCCCTTTCTGCACATAGATTAAACAGCTCCAACTCAAAGAACATTTATTGTGTGGTTTAACGTAAGAAACAGGGGGAAAGAGAAAACCTGAAAGAGTCTCCATGGGTTGTTTGTTTAATTTCTACATCATTTTTTATTTATAAGCGTCAGCTCTCCCTTTCAGTGTCCCTGGCTGGTGTTTGATAGTGGATAATTTTTTAAGAGTTACATGTCATGTTTCAGTTAACTGTTTCTCTTGATCTAATAATAGTGTCATAAACACATTATTTGACCAAATTGATACCAAAAGGGCCCTCATTGCTTATCAAAATTCTTTCTGCTCAGAATGGGTCATGTCAGAGCTTTCAAAGAACTTCCCTAATTTGATGCTGTCCCACAGTGGCTCAACCTCACCCTCGCACTGATAAGCACTCTTACATCACAGCCTCTAAACAGCAACCGTAACAGCCAGGCAGCATGGAACAATAATCCCTTGAAGAGTATTAATATGCAGCAGATGGGTATTTCCTACTTCTGGTGTGAGGGCTTCCCCATCTGGGCATCCTCAGTTTAAATGGATGCACTGACATGCTCATAAATTCAGTTCCTCAGTGGATGACAGAAAAACATCATTCGGAGTTGCATTAAAACATAGTGAATATACATAGTTCCTCCAAACAGTTGCTTGTACTCTGGATCTGTCCTGTGATGAAAGGAAAATCATGGGCAATTAATGCTCTCTGCCTGTACTCCTCATCTTTTCCAGGTCGGTGATTCTTTTACAGAGGTACTAATAATATTTAAGAATGAGAATGTTAATACCTTATTTTTCTAGGAATGTGGCATTAGAACACATTTCAGGACAATAATATCTCTATGTGTGTGTGGGTGAGCTCTGGGAGAACAGGAAAACACAGACTTAACCTTGATATAGGGAACGAGTTAATGGTTGTCTAGATGGCAGTGACAATTGAAGACCTTAGGCACAGACCTTGGCTAGGTCTCCTTGGTCCTAACAGATTAGTGACCCCAGAGTTGCTAAAAAATATATGTTTTTTTAAGTTTTTTACCCTGGAGATGTCTAATTCTGTGGACGTGGAGCCAAAGTGAAGCTCTAGCTTTGTGTAAGAGTATTTGCGGTTTGGCTCAGACATCCAGACTTGCCCAGCAGAGATATGTCCAGAAACTGGTTGAAGAGGGGCTGATGTGTTAGTCGATGTTCCTTTACTCCATCACATGATCTCAGAGTTTTATAAGCAAGAGAAGACAGCAACTCTTGGAGGCAAATTGTTATTTCCCCAATTGGAGAGAAGACTAAGGCCTTGGATTGGTGGCACTTGACCACATGCCAGAGGAGAGAAGGCAGTGTGTTAGTGGGGCAGTCTGAATCTCACTGTGGAGGAGATTACCAGAGAAGACTGCCTCAAGTGACAGGTATTTACCCAGAAGAGTACAGACGGATGCAAGCATCTGAGCTGCTAGACTTGAAGGATCTTCCTTCTAAACAACAAAAGTATGGTGTTAGTGAAGTACAGTGCCTGAACAGATGTAACTTACGCATAAAAAGAAGTGCCTGTAGGCTTTCTTCAAACCAAAGCCAGAAGTGACTTCTGGCCCCTGAACAGATCTTCCCTGTGACTATTGGAAATTTTAAATGAACTTTCTGTGCCTCTCTTTTGTTGCAATTTCCTATTTGAATAGTTGCGTAAAAATATAGCTGAGAAGATCAGAAGAGAAACAATAGTTCTAATGTAGATACTGTCAAATATTAATGGAACCTTAATTTCTTTGATTTTTATATAGGTGAGTGTTTGTATGAAAAGACAGATTTGAAGGCTTACACCAATTAGGGAATGAGACCACATCATGTTTGCCCTGTCCAGTAACATTTTGATAATGTAACTTGAGTTGTTAGTGTTGAATTTTGAAAATGAATTTTTTTGGGAACAAACTCTAATAATTTACTAAAAGTAAGTTAATGAATAAATGTTTCTGGACCAATGAAAAGGAAAATAATTACTTTACTCAGCAGCTATTCACTTGATTTACCCAAATTTTCCTACCCAGACCTCTAGAAAAAAAGTAGGAATGATTGAGTCCTTTCTTTAGTATTTATTCCTAATGTGTTCTGTATCTCCTGGACAAACCATTACGATTCTGCTGACCAGTTCTTGAGGATAAGTAGTAAATGCGACCTAGTGGAGCCAGAAAATGCTGTACTGGAATTTGTACACAAATCTGAATAGATTCAGAGCTCTCCAAAAGAAGTTGTTTGGAGTATTTGTTACCAAACTTTCTGACATATAAATACAATGCAAAAACACATGAGGGTGAAAACCCTCCCTTGTTTCTTTAGAAGCTTGTGAAAAGTACCCACCTGTATGGATAAGGTTGGCTTTCATGACCTTCCCATAGTGATGCCCCAATACTGATAAGCCAAATCTTCCTTGTTACTTGGCATGGAGTGTAATAACTTGCATCAAGTACACTCTAAATACCTGCTTGGTCTCCTTCATTCTTTATAAAACAGGTAAAAACTCAAATCAAATTTATCATGATGAAACTAGAACTCAGTGTTTGGATACAAACATGAAGCAATCAGAAGCACATTATTGAACTAGAGTTATTTTTGTTTAAATGTGGTCTTCCTATTGGAAGATCCCTGATAAAGCTAAAATAAAACAGTGGCACCGTGAAGACCCAAAGGTCTTTGGGACACTAGGTAGTAACAGTATGTTTTATGAAGTTCTTTATGTAGGATTCTCTTTAATTTAATTTTTTAAAGTTAATTTCATGATTATGACAGTTATAGAGACTGAATCCATCCATCCAAAGATTAGATACTAAATAGAATAAACAAAGTTTTCTTGCATCTCTTTGTCAATGCACAGGGTTCTTTAATACTTGGAAATAGCAGGAAGCACTGAGAAATCTTTCTGTAGTAAGAGCAATGAGTTCCCCATGTATTTGTTTTGTGTTGGATCAGACCTCAGCCTGTGGCACCGTTGTCTCCTCACTGCCCACTGCAGCTGAGGCACGTGTTCATGCTGGATTCTGCAAATATGTCTCGTTTTGGGGCTCCTGAGAGCACAAACAGCCTCACCAGTAATTACCAGATGGTAATGACGTTCACTCAGAACCAACCTGTGCCACATTCAAATTGATGACCTAAAGGTGAAAAGCTTTGATTCTCATTAATAACACTTTGAGCTTCCGTGACCTCCAGGATGTGATTAAAAGCCTGTTAAATTCACTCAGTAGCTTTGGATCATATTGTTTGCATTTTGCATTATTGTTGTGTACTGTTTGATAATGTAATTATATTATTCCATTAATTTAAAACGTAAGTATTTTTTTGTTTGTGTTCAAGAATGCACAGTATTAAGAGCTCTCTTCACCTAGGAAATATCTTTGGTTTGCTCTCTTTTTCTCAGCGGGTGAATGAATGGCTTTCCTTTGTCTGGTTGCTTGAAAAAACAAAACGCCAAAGCTTGGAAACTGGTAATTTGGCAATTTTAGACAATCGCTTCATAACCACGTTTTAGGACACCTTTGAAGCGGTAGAAGTTCAAAGGCTTTGAAAAGACTATTGCTTTGCCTGTTGCTATGAGTCATTTGAAGTAATTGGTCCTGTCTGATGTATGTTTTGAACTGAGGAAGTAGTGCTTTATTACCACAATCAGATACAGGTTTTTAGCTGAGGAAATGGAGTTTTCCTCACAGATGTAGATGTCTGCTTGATAAGGCAGAAAACAGACAGATGTGCCTCTCTGCACTGGGGAAGAGGTGTGGAGAAGGAGCAAACACAAGAGCTGAGAAAATTCCATGAAGCTATATGAGAGCAGTTTTGGAAACCTTCCCAGTAAGAAAATTTCTCAAGGAAACTTGCGTTTTTGAGAGATAAATACTTGAATTCTTCTATATTACACAAATATGCCTATCAAAGTTTTTTTCAAGTGCTTAGACTGTAGCGAAAAATCAAATTAGGGACTCAGAAGGTGCTCTAAAACAATGTGTCACCTAATTTTAAGCCACAGCGTGATGAGTCTGATGTCTGTTTCCCATAATGCATGTTCACTATCGATTCTAAAAGTTGAGTTTTTTGAGTACAATGTGAAGTATTGATTGCATTGAATATTGAGTTGATTTCACATTAATATGGTGCAGGATTTAAAAACAGAATTTATGTCTATACATTACCAGTGGATAATGCATGATGTTCTGTAAGGAAGTACCTCTCTATTTTAAATATTTTACTAAAATTAGATAAAGAAAGATCCTTCAAGAACCACATAGATATGTGTAAGAGCACCCCACAAAGCTGGAGCGTTTCTCTGCTTCCTGATTGAGAGGTGCTGAATTGTTACCCAAGGCTGGGATTCTCCAGCTCCTGAAGGCAGAAGTCTTGTGCTCACATGTGCTGGAGCTCTGTCTATCCAGGTGTGCCACAGATACAAGTAGTTTTTGGCACTAGGAGGGCTTTTCTCTTTTAATCCTGTTTTCAATTGCTCCCACTGGCTGTGATACATCTGCATCATTCTTGCTGGGTTCCCTTCGTAACTTAAAATAGGTCTCCATATCCAGGGGACAGATCCCTACCTTCTCTTGGTCATCCCAGAAGAAATGGTGGTGGATTCATCTGGCCTTATTCATGACTGAGAAAGATTCCCCCACCCCTGGGAGAGAAATCCTGAGGAGGAGTCTGCTGCCACTGCAGAGGTCAGAGAAAACAAGTCAATCTCTGAAATTTCATGTTAATAGAGAATATACATTTCAATTTGTGAATAGTGTCCAGAGCAGATTAAGGAACGAAAGACTCAGATTTCAAAGACAAAGGAGCCCCTGGATATGAGGAGAAAATCAGTATATGAAGAGTGGTAGCCTCAGGTATTTGTAGCACCTTTATTTTCTCTAGCAGGTGGGGACAAAAGTACAGAAGTGGCCTGAATACAGCCAGCTTCAAGAGATTGACTTCTTCTATCAGTTTTATGATATTCAGGTTATTCAATATTACACAAAACAAAGTAGAAGGCTGGGTTACAGTTAAGATATTGAATGTGCTGCCTGATGTGCTGTTACTCCCCTTGTGCCCATGGTATTTACCTTCATCTCCACACCAACTGGTGTTTTTCTCTTCTTCTTGACTTTAGTTGCTTTGCCCAAAGAACAATTTCAGAAATCAAATGTCTGCAAGTACAATCCTTCCTGGTGGCAGAAGCAACAAGTTTTGTGACAGGAAAAAAATGTGTGTGGTCACAGATCTGGAAGGAGGCCTCAAAAATCTGTGCTGAACATAACACCCACCGCAGTCAGTGCAAGGTTGTCTTTTTCATCTGTAAGAGATTTGGCTCAGGTCCTAGGTTTAGTGTTCATTCAGGCTATTGTAATAAGCAGTTGCCTCTGTCTGCATTTTGCTCACACATATATTCAGATATAAATATTTGAAGATCTTTCCTCCTTTAAGTTAATTTTCCGTTTTGTAGTAGATCAATGGTAAAGGAACAAAATTATCATAGTAGAGATTGTGAAGAGATGGGCACTGATAGCTTTGATGATGTCTCCAGCGTTTTTTGACTGTTAAAAACACATTTCCATTTAATCTGCTGCAACTGGGTCGGATCTCATCCCCCATTTGTGCCCATCACAAGGCACAATGTCACACATTTTAATACAATAAGAATATTCTCAGCATTACTAATGTTGCCAAATCAGATTATGCCTAGAGTAGGTTAACCCCAGTATCCTTCCCTCTATTATAGTCACTGCCATAGACAAGCAAGAAAACCTCCCATCTGTGACTTTATTGTTTTTATATACTTCGTGCATCTTAAAGATACTTAATATGCACACAAGAATTTATTCCTAAATTCTAAAGAACTTTGATTCAGTAATATTTTTGGTACAAAAAAGGGTAAGTTCATTTATTATCTAGGAGAGAACCATGACCACTATTAAACAGGCAGAAGTGTAGCAGTTTGGCAGAGCTATTTCATAAGCTCCAGTTACAGTTTACCCACATTTTGCCTGGCAAAGCGTGAGTCTCCTTTGAAAAGGAAAATCTCACCGATAACTTATGAAGTTGGTGAAACAAAACACTTTGGCCCCTGCCAACCCCAACAAACTGGAATATTAACTAAAATTGAATTTTACCCTTTCTTCAGAATCAGCTCAACATCCAGAGCTGGACACGGTACCTACCAACCCTCCCCTAAGCCAGCAGGGATCCTTAAATTATAAAAATAGATCACATTTCAGGCTTGAGTTATGTTACACAGCAACAGTTCCTGTAGAGAGCATCTTCCAGCATCCACCCAGTGAGAGAAAAGCCTGTGTAATGCTGATTAATGGAAAGGCCCCAATATACTGGTGGATCTGGAAAGCATCTCATGATGTTTGACAGACAAGATGTTTCTTACTCGGGTGGGATTTGATCATTGTTTACGAAATTGTGTGAGTGACATCGCATCATTTCAAATACACAGTTATTTTTATGCTAGCATTACAGCTGGTCTAATAATTTGGATAATAAAGTTACTTATTTTGGCAATAACTCATCAAATTTATCCAGAGATCTTATCAACATTTTCATTTATTGATACTTCTTGTCAGAATTTTTATCAATATTTTCCCACATTTGTTTTTCTTTTAAAAATCCTCTGAATTAAGGTTGCACTAAACTTCTGTTAATGCAGAACAAAGTAGTTGATTTATTTGAAATGGTGACATCATTTTTACTCCAGTCTGTAAAGATTTACACTTTGCTTAAATTTAAGTGTCCCCAGTGACTTTGAGAATATTTCTAGCTTAGCATATGCCCGCTTAAAATACATCCAGCCCACCAAATTTTTATTTCCATCTCCATATGTACCTGTACCTGTCCTTGCACAAGTGTGAACATACACGGGTAACCCTCATCTTCCCATGCTCATTTCTGCCTCTTTCTTCCAACCCCACAGTAGGTATGAGTTAGCTACTGTAATTAAAACTTTGTAAATACATTTGAAAGAAATATTTATGATAGCTTTCTTGTTAATGGAGAATATGATTCAAGAAAACATAAAAATAGCAATACAAGGAAATGAAAATTATTAAGAGTTGTAATAACCTATCTCAAAATTTATTCAAAAGAGGGGGAAAAAAAGATAGAACAAGCTCTCTGATACTTGCATGGGTGAGTAACATAGTTTTGTGGGGAAGGGAAAACGCAAATCTGTCCTGAAACAGAACAAGAGATGGGTTTCAAATAAAAACATTTGTTCTACCTTAGATCAGGACCTATTGGCAGTAGCAACATAGTATGCAAGGAAAGCTGATGACCCACCTGGAGAAAGCAGGTAAAGGGCTGCCTGTCCTTTCAGAAATAATTACCAGCACCAGCAAATGAAGGTGCCGTGTGGATGAACAGACTTCTGTAGGCTGAACATGACCAGTTCCATGTGGAAAGTTAGTAGTTTATCGTTAAGGAATAAACTGAAAAGGAATTTAGAGTGTTGGTTCATGCAGTGGGAATAAAAGAAGGAGATATTGAGAGCAGAGCTGAGGAGAGCGGCTCATGCGTGTTGGTGGACGAGAAGTTCAACATGATTTAGGAATGTAGGCTTGCAGCCCAGCAGGCCAACTGTAGCCTGGACTGCATCCAAAGCACTGTGGTCAGCAGGTGGAGGAAGGTGATTCTCCCCCTCTACTCCACTGTCTTGAGAACCCACCTGGAGTCCTGCATCCAGCTCTGGGGTCCCCAAAGTACAAAGGACATGGACCTGTTGGAGTGACTCCAGAGGAGGCCTCAGGGATGATCCGAGGGCTGGAGCACCCCCCATCCCAGGACAGGCTGAGAGAGGTGGAATTGCACAGCCTGGAGAAGAGAAGGCTCTGGGGAGACCTTAGAGCAGCCTCCCAGTAGTGAAAGGGGCTCCAGGAAAGCTGGGGAGGGGCTCCTCATCGAGGACTGTAGTGATAGGACAAGAAGTAACGGCTTTACACTCGAAGAAGGCAGATTTAGATCAGATACAAGAAATTCTTCACTTTGACACTGGCAGAGGCTTCCCAGAGAAGCAAAGGCTACCACATCGCTGGAGGAGTTCAAGGCCAGGTTAGATGGGGTTTTGAGCACCCTAGTCTAGTAGGAGGTGTCCCTGGCCATGATTGGATCTGGATGAGCTTTGAGGTTCCTTCTGACCCAAACCATTCTATGGTTTTTATTTAGTCCTCTTTTTGCAATTAAAAAATTTGCATTAATTTAGAGCAGCAGCTCAATGGAGATGCCTGATGTATAAGGGAATTCAAGGCAAAGAGGGAACTGTGGAACAAATTTAGTTGTCTTGAAAGCTGTGGAATAATAAGAACAAGCCTGGAAGTTTCCTTGTCTGCCTTCCTTGAGCCTCTATGTTAAGCCCAACCCCTGCTTCTATCACTATATAAATTTCTCACCAGAGCTCACTCAGAAAGAACTAGACGTAAATATATATCTTCAGCTGAAATATAGCAGAAGTTGAACAAACCCCAGCATGCTAACATCTGTCACAGCTACTTTACATTAAGATTTTCAGAAACTTGTGTTACAGCTCAGCCATCAGATTTGATTTTCCTATCACCTTGAACACCTAAAAAGATTTTAGAGACATATATATATAAAATCATAAAATTTAAAGTGATGAAAGTGCTATTGGTTGAGCTCTGATCTATCTTATGCTTAGCATGTGCTAAACTTTGCTCGTATAAACAGCCCTAGAATTGACAGCAGGGCTTCAGAATGCCATTTTGTGCCTCTGAATATTGAAAAATGCACCTGGTTTAAAAATATCCATCAGTCAAACTAGCACAACACAATGCAAAGTGTGTCAGTCCACCGACAGGGAGCCAAATGCAGGAAAAATATATGTAGAGTATCACTTTCAGCGAGCAAGGATGACAATCAGAAGGGCATTGGTGACATTGCTCACTTAAAAATACTTGTATTAGCTCTCACTCGTGCCACTGCTCTCAGTGGCGATGCCTGTGACACACAGCTCTGCCTTGGCGATGCGATAGATGCAGCAGCAGGGGACAGAGCTGAAAGACAAGAAGCAACTCCTAAGTGATACCCATAGGTAAAAATTATGAAAACATATTCAGCAGTTACAGTTTCTTCAGTCTGTCGGCTACATAAAAGGCATTTAAAAAAAAAAGTCTAAATATATATTCAACAAATTGACCAGCATGGCACTGAAGGAGTTTTAACGTATTTTGAAAAATTGCCTGAATACATATTTACCCAATAGACTGGAACAGCTCCTTCAGAGCCTCTCTGGTCTCTTGGGTACGTAATACGTGGTTTTAAAAACTGCCTGACTATATATTTACCCAATAGACCAGAACAGCTATTAAGTAAATAATACACATTATATAACTGTCAATGAAGTTTTTTTCACTCCTTTTAGAAAATATTATAAAAAACAAATACAAAGAAGGAAAAAAATAAATACAAGATAGTTATTAAGATTGTGAAAGGTCTGAAGTTGATGTATGTATGTCACATGGTAGAAAATGTCTCAGATCAGTAGTGTGCTTTCGTGTGTATGTGTTGAAAGAACAGGACATTGTCAAGTACATCAGAGCCTGAGGTGCTTAATATAGAAGATAGAACAGCAGTTGGGAGTTGGAAAGGTCTGGCAGAAGAGAGTGGGGGGGAAAGGGAAGATATGAATCATAAATTCCCAAGAAGGATGGGTAAATCAAGCAGTTAATTTTGAGAAAGCCTAAAGATAGTACATGAAACGCTGAAAAAAAAAAAAAAAACAGAGAAAAGAGGGTTGACATCGTGGCATCTGAGACCTCTGTATCAATCCTTAGATATACTGTACAGAAGGACTGCCCAGCTGAGTACAAATTATGCTCTCCCCTCCGTATTTGCCTTAAAAGAAAAACCATAGAATCATAGAATGCTTTGGGTTGGAAGGAACCTTAAAGATCATCCAGTTCCACCCCCTGCCATCAGTTCCATTTGTTGAAGTGTTAAGGGCCAACCCTTTCTACAACACAGAGAGTCTTAGAATGGTGCAGCAATTGGAGTGATTTTTCATTAAGTCTTACATATACTTTAAACCATTACATTAATTACAATTAATGATGTATTCCGATTGAGATTCTTTTCCCTCATAAAATTTTTCACTTCTGAAATGAAATTCATGAACACTTACTGGATTCTTTTTGATTTTATCCTTTTGGTGACTGTTTTGATTTTGCAGGGGAGTGATTCATCTGCCTTGCTCTCTCTGCCTCTGTCCTGCAACACAGAGAAGGAAAAGCAACAGAAAGTCAGGGAGGGAAATAAGATTAATCTTTGAAAGCAATACTGCTGCTTCTGTATTTACTTTTTTCTTTAACATTTGAAGGCTCTCAGTGGGTGAGAAAGCAAGGAGGACTTCTCATGCTTCGCACAGATCTCCAGGATGGCAAAGGATGACAAATGGCCAGGAAGTGAGGAAAATTTTACTACAGGCAGATTTTTTTTTTCTGTAGACAGAAGAGAGGCCAGGCCTCATTTCTTTGCCATCCATGCAGATTGAAAATACCATGTTATCTGGTTAGTTAGCAGACACAAAGTTGTTGGCACAAGGCACAGCATGGTCTGTACCAGACAGTGGAGATCCCAGTGAATGTGTTGGATTAACTAATCCCTGGACTAATCCCTCCAGGTTAGAAGCTGAGCAAACTTGCCTGGGTAAATCACCCTCCTGCACTGCTTTTACATCTTGCACTGCTGTGTTCAGGGGAGGTCACAATGGTGAGGGTGATGCGACAGTGAAAGAGGAGCTTCAGGATACTTCACCTTTCCTTTAATTTTTACCTCAGCTTTGACAGCCAAGCACATAAAAGAAGTGCATGGCACAACGACTGCTCATCAGTTCAGTATCACTGGTGATGCAGTTAGCAAGAGGCTTTTGGCCATTTTGCTATTTTACCTCATTAAACCCTTAACTATATCAGCCAAAGCTCACCTCTTCATTTATTTAATGAGCTACTGAATCTCATTAATAACATAACCCTGATAGTATTTGGCTGCTCTCAACCAAAAGCCCACAGTCAGTAGTGACACCAAGGGCTGGACCTTAAGCCAAGAGCTCACTGGCCATGCTGATACCATGGATGGGAAGCCATGGTTTTCCTGGGGGACTAGGAGGCTTCACACACTGTGAACCACCACTACAAATTGCCTGGCCAGAGTCCCTCCCAGCACATCCTCCCACGCTGGGCTGTGTTTCCTTGCTATTTATGACCTTTGTTTGGAAAGGGTAAACCAAGGATATTGCAATATGAGAATTCTGGAAAATTATCCAGACCCCCACCTTCTGTTGTCCAGAGATCCCGTTATCTTATTTCATATACGCTACTAAACAACCACCAGCTATTTTTTCAGTCGCTATCAACTTTGACTTGGCAGCTGATGGGTGAAAGCATCTACATCCCGTTTTTGTCCCTGTACTCCACAATTCTCATTTCCTGAGCTTTTTAAGAGCAAATCTGCTATGCTAGAAACGGTAAGTTGAAGGTAGCATTAATCAGTGTGTCTATCTTATTGGTAAAGTTTAGAATAAATATATATTTATATCTATATTTGGCTGTCTGTTAAAGTAGGGCATCACTTTTGTTGTATCATTTCCAAACTCTCTATTCACTATTTAGTAGCCTTCCTGCAAGACACAAAATCCATTGTGTAATAATTTCTAGGAGACTGCAGGAGTGTAAAAGTAGACAGTGTTTCCTTCAAAAATGGAATCATCTTTCACAGATGTAGATGTGTACTTGTTATGCCAAGATGAGACAGATGTGGCTCTATTCACTCAGGGACAGGTGCGGAGGAAGAAGAGATAAAACATTTGTAGAAAGTGTAAGCAACTGCATCACTGTTGTTAAATAAATAAAGATTCTGCCAAAAAAAAAGTTTATTTGCTTATTTTTTCCAGAATGTTTATTTTAAGCTGCAGCTTAGCTGTGATTTATTCAGATTTATGTTCCTGTATCAATTTAAATTTATGATACACTTTCTATATATAAACATCTGTTTGTATATAATCAGGGGAAGGTATATTGGCACACAGGAAGAGCACGTATGCACATACATAGGCACACAGAGTGCACACAAAATAGACATTAAAGCACAAGCATGCAAATTAATCAGGTGAAGAATGGGAAAATATTTTATTACTATAGTGAGGCTTTGTGCTTGCATGGGAAAAGGGTGGAAGGGAGAAGAGAAGCAGATGCTGTGTTGCCTATCAAAGATTAAACCAGTTAAGACTCAGAACTGCAGGACCAAAGGTCATGAGCATAGAAAAGCCTGCCTGCCCTTTGACCACATGGGCACTAACAGGAAGGCTCCATACAGAGACTTCCTCGGAGGTTTGTAAAGAAAAGAGTAAATGGTTTGTACCGTATGAAAGGGCTTTAAACTGGATAAAAGTTGGCTCCTGAGATCAGAGCTAAGGTGTGGCTGAGAGGAAGAGGGCAGACTGACACTGGAGCTCACCACGAGGAGGGAGCACAGTGCAGAATGTGGACAGGAGGTGATTCAGGTGTTGGTAGATTTATTATATTTGTTACTCTTTTCTGTCTGTTTGTTTTGTTTCATTTCCTTATGTTAGTCTTCAGCCCAAGCTCCCTGTGAACTTGCCACAGAAAGGATCAAACCCTGATACAGCTGGTTGATAGCACTGTGACTTGCTCAGTCAAACAAGGTGGGAATGTGCTGCAGGGATTTCATGACAAGGTTTAGCAAGCACAGTGGTTTTGGACTGGGTGATCTTAGAAGTCTTTTCCAACCTTAATAATTCTATGATTCTACGATTCTGTGACATTCCCAATGAAAAACAAAAGCCACCTCAATGAAGGGCAGGTAACAGCAACATTTTGTCCTCTCACCATGAGAAATCACCATACATGGGTTGTAGACACCAAAACCTACCATATTTTTTTTTAAGACACCACTATATTTTCCTCATCCTTAGATTTGGGAGCCATCGATGAGAATTTTGTGATGAAAGGAGACACTATATATTCTGGTGAATATATAGTTCTGACAGCTACTGTAGGCTTGGGGGCCAGGGCTAAGTTTCTTGGTCCATGAAGAGAATTCATAGTAGTCATAAACTGTAAAAATGGCCAAGGGAGGCTGTCTCCTGCAAGGGAATGCAGCTAACCCTGTCCTGATCTCCTCTCCCCTGGAGCACAGACCTGCTGTTCACTGGCCAGGTCCTTCTTGCCAGGAAAGTCCCTCTGGGCCACTGACTTCTCTGCATTAACCAGATTTCAAATGCTCTGTGTGAGGTCATCGAGCAGGCAGAGACCAGGCAGAGGGAGCCTGGAGATGTTTATCCCGTGTTTTCGCTGTTCTACATTGCGTTTCACTGTTCCACATTGGAGAGGCCAAGTGTTCCTTGCAAAATTGCTCTTCAATGCAGGGTCTTTAGACCCCTGTGTGAGGGCTTGCTGAAGTCCATATTGGTGATTTGGTGCCTAACTTGATGCTTGATGAAGCAAGTTCATTCAAGAGTCGAGTTCCAGGGTGCTGAGGCCTTTTTCCTTCCAAAGGCAGCAAGGAAGGAGAAGCAGAGACAAGAGGAGAGGCAGTATCATAAAGCCTGGATGAAACTGGATTTAATTCTCTGAAATATTTAAGTGAGCTGTGGGAGGGAGGAGAGTGGGGATGACAGCAATGATGACTGGAAGGAGAGGTGAGGATCTACAGCTGTGAGGATCAGGAAGAGGAGGGGGAGGAGAGGCAGGGACAGAGAGAGAAATATGATGTGATTTAAAAAAAAAAAAGTATTAATCACAGCTCCAGAACAAGAACCAGGGTGGGAATCAGCAGCTGAGAGAGGGAAAGAAGATGGAAAAGATTATTTTTCATTTGAAATACATTTCTTCAATCATAACTCTGCATGGAAGCGGGAGTTTGCAGCTGGGCAGAGTGGTCCATGGTTAGAGAAGGAACA
This sequence comes from Tapera naevia, assembly GCA_033556795.1. NCBI lineage: Eukaryota > Metazoa > Chordata > Aves > Cuculiformes > Neomorphidae > Tapera > Tapera naevia. The sequence continues at coordinate 3,560,266 of JAUMJJ010000149.1, read as the reverse complement.
TTTTTAACCAGAATGAGCTCTAAAGTCAGCTGGAGCTACACGTAGAGACTGGGGCACGTGGGGGACTTGGTGGCCAAAATAAGGTGTCATTGCTTAGGGCTGGCAGTATAAAACATGCCTGTGGTCCACATCTCTGCAGCACAGCTACAAAAGTACTTTGTTTCTGTGTCAGGATGTGGAGCAAGAGATGTGAAAGGAAAGTCAAGTGACTTCTGTCTTTCTACAAGTTTGTCAGGTTAGAGGTGTCTTCTTTTTTCCTTCTTCTTGCTATTGGGATGTGGGGGAGAAAAAAAATAGCATGTTTATTCAGTATGTGATGATTGCTTCTTTTTTAAATCCTGGATTTTATAGCTTGACCAATGAGTCTAGCTTAACAAAAACATTTCTCTTTGTAGGTTGAACAGTCAAAAGATCTCACTCATTTAAGTCCAAATATGAGATGCTACTTTGTTTGAATGCCATTAATTGTACAAAAAAATCCTGATGTATCAGGAGCAATTCTCATGAAGTCCTGAGGAAAAATGGTCATAACGTTTTTTGGTGAGACAGTGAAATTTCTCTTTTTTTATATATGTCCAGCACCATGTGTATGGGACTTGCCATCAGTAGGAGTTGGAGAAAGTAGACCCTGGTTTTGCTCCCCAATGAATATGAGAGTATGAAGTATCTCACAACAATATTGTTACTTCTTTTACATTTATATTTTCTATACCCAGGCACTGATTTGCTCCTTATTTAAGCAACATTTTCTTGATAAATTAAAAAAGCAGCAATAGCCATTACTGCAGGCTATATACAGCCTCTAATATCACTTAAGCATATTACAGAATATAATATCTGGTACTTAACGACTAACTTGCATATGAAAGCTCACATAATGTCTCATAAAACCCTTAAAATGGCTTCAGTTTAAGAGTCTCTTTAAAAAAAAAAAAAAACACCTTCAGGGAATATTGTAAATGAAGTAGCACTCCAGCCTCAGAAAAAAAATTCACACACTTGCAGAAATTTTTAATATAAATTGAACACATTAAAAATTAATTTTGCATGACCATTTCGCATTGCAGTGCCAATGCATAGTTAAGATAAGGCCTTAACTCTTCTTTGTTTAAAGTAACATAGAAACATCTCTCTCTCTGTTATCAGTACGTAATTATAATTTTCATTAATCAGAAATTGGAACCCCATCTTCTCATAGTGTCAGCCTCACCTGGACATCAATGAAATCCTACCTGTGATGCTGAAGAAAATTAAAATAAACTTTAAGGAAACTCATTAAAGAAAGGTGTGACCTTACAATTCGATGCGGTTATGCAGAATGGCAAATGCATTTATGTCTTGTGCTAGTCTGGGAGAAGAATTTGGTCTGTCGGGAAAATAGCTGTTCTCTTTTCTCAGAATTTAGTAGTAGAAATCTTATAGATACTCCAGTGATGTCAATTGTCAGCTTTGAAGGCTCTGCTGACATAAATGCTGGCGTTGAAGATGCTAAATCAAGAAACCGTGTGTATTACGACATTACTTTCGAGGGGAAGGAATATATAGAAAAGACCTTTACAGATTTTACTTGTCTTTTTGCAGCTTTTTGGTTGGACTTCTGGTGAGAGCTTTAGAGCAAGGGTTTTCCTTGGTGGTGGTGGTCACAATCAGATAGTGACAAATGCCTTTTGATTCACGGGAGAGGCTCTGATGGATACCACACCAGTGGCGTGTTGTGCTGGTGGGAGCTTTTGGTGACCAGCTTTTAATGATGGAGTAGTGTCCAAATTTCTCTGTATTACAACAGGCTACAACATTTTCCACAGTTGGACATGTGTATAAGATGCTTAAAGGATTTTTTTTTTTAATCTTAATAGTCAAAATATATGCTGTTTTATCTCCTTATTTGGTTATGCACCTGCAGGACTTAAATCAGGGTTCTAACCCCATTCTGAAAGCTTGTTTTTGATAGGGTGAGGTGTAATGGCTTTAAACTGAAAGAGGAGAGATTTATATTAGATCTTAGGAAGAAACGTTTTCCTGTGAGGGTGGTTGCCCGGAGAAGCGGTGGCTGCCCCATCCGTGGAGGTGTTCAGTGTCAGGTTGGATGGAGCTTTCAGGCCCCTGATTCAGTGGGAGGTGTCCCTGCCTGTGGCAAGGGGTTTAGAACTGGATGGGCTTTAAGGTCTCTTCTCACCCAAACCATTCTGTGATTATATAAATCACCAGACTTCGACAAAAAAAAAAAATCACTTTCTGGCTCCACAGTCACATGGAGCTGCACAGACAAAGCTACTGAGAATGGCAGCTAAAGAAGAAAGTAGCTTTTTAGCATGTGGAGGTAAATGCTATGACATTTGAGAGGGATTTTAATTGAGAAAGCCTTGAGAAAAGATTACAGCCTTCCACCAATGTGCAAATAGGCAGCAAAGCTGTGTTGGGTCTTTTATACTTCTCTAAAGATGAAGAGAAGAAAAAAATGGCTAACTATGAAGCAACAGCAAAGCCTTTGCATAGTTTTTCTGTCATGCTTAATTTTGTTTCTCTAAGTATTTTTTTTTTCCATGCTTTGGGTTTGCTGGTGCTTTTGCTTTCAGAAAATACCCTGAAACTCCTGAAGGTCCTCTGGCAACTAATGGACCTGTGCAGGAGATTGTGCTGGCTGTACCTTCAGAAGAACATACATAAGAAAATGAACCGAAACACTTCCTCCTGCCTTTCCCAATCACATCTTTAATCTCTTTACGTGGTTTGTGCCTGTGGCTTTCTGAGGATGGCTCAGCACCTCCAGCTACAGAGCATAAAAGAGAACTTCCAAGGTAGACTGATAGGACTGGTGAGCCATTCTCACCACATATGTGTCAGGCTGTTTAAAATAAACTTTCTCAGTGAACCCTTAGAGTCTAAGCAAACCCTTTCAGTCTAAGAAATATTGAAGGAAGAAAATCATTGGTTTTATGCTTAAGGTGGTGCAGAGTGGGAATGTGAGCTACATGATTGGGCATCTGAGACATGGGGTCAAACAGAGCTCCAGAGTCTTTGAAGAAAGGTGGACTTGCTGACCACTTGGAGGACTGTCACAAAGGACTTAAAACATGGTTTGGAGAGATTAGCTCAAAGTGAGGGAGAAGGCATTGAGAACGGAGAAGGTAGAAGCGAGCAGAATCATAGAATCACAGAATTATCTGAGTGGGAAGGGACCCAAAAGGTTCATCGAGTCCAGCTCCTGTCCCCGCAAAGGACCCTCTCAATATGTGTGTCTGAGGGCATTGGCCAAATGCTTCTGGAATGCTGGCAGAGTGGGTGCTGTGACTGCTTCCCTGGGAGCTGTTCCAGTGCTCTGCCACCCACTGGGGGAAGAACCTTTTCCCAATATCCAATCTAAACCTCCCCTGGCACATCTTCTGCCATTCCCTCGGGTCTTACCACAGGTCACCAGAGAGCAGAGCTCAGCCCCTGTTTCCCCTCCCTCCCTTGTGAGAAGGCACAAACAGCTCTGAGATCCCCTCTCAGGCTCCTCTTACCCAGGCTGAACAGAACAGGGGACTTCAGCCACCCCTCATACAACTTCCCCTCCAGACCCTTCCCCAGCTTTGTGGCCTCCTCTGGACACTCTGCAGTAGTTTGATGTCCTTTTTATCCTGTGCCCCAGTGCTCAAATGCTCAGTGCTCACCTCCCTCACTCGCACTCTGACCTGCTGGGCTGTGCAAGAGGCAAGAGCTGGGAGACAATGCACTGTGTCAGGGCAATGGAACAGATTTATTTATTTTTGTCCTATGGGGAGGAAAAAAAAAGCAGGTCCACTATTGAAAACATTTCTCAAAAAATTGTAATCTTCCTAGTTTCAAGTGTTGGGTTCGACAACGAGGCATTGTCTTCACACAGTTTTTTAGCTTCTGCTACACTCTATGCATTGCTGGTCAAATTTGCTGCTTGAAAACTAGATGCTTTAGAACTTTTTCATCTGCCCAAAGGCTTTACTTTTTCCACTAAATCTACTGCTGATCTCTTCAAGATAGTAAACATACCCATCTTCTCATAGGGCTGCCTTCAGTTTTGAAGTGTATGTATCCTCAGAACAGCAGACGCAGTTGTGTGTGTTAGAGTACAGCTTGAAAACTCTTGTGTTGTTCTTTATGGGATAGATTCTTTATTCCTTTTCTCCCACAAAGCTGTAAGAGAATAAAAAAAAAATTACCTTTCATTGCAAGTCAATTTGTGGGATGTAATGGCACAATTTAGAAAAGAATATTGCAGATAGTAAGACCACTTGGATTAGAAGTCTTGAATCAGCTGCTAGGGCTATATATTTCTATAGTATTGTGTTTTGTTGTGTGTGGAATTTAATAAGAGATGTAAATCTGCAAACAGCAACGGTGTCACCATAAAATATAAAAGATTCATGTATTATAAATAGGTCTGATGAATAAATTATGTGAATGTATATCTGGATGTGTGTGTATGTACATGAGCACATGCTCATCTTTTTGAAATAATTAGTGGCAAAGTTTTCTGTTGTGCGTTGCCCTGTGACCCTGGGCAAGAGCTTTAATGACTTTTCATGGCAAGAGCTGAAGGTAGAACTTGCTCTGTGCTGAACTGGAGCAGCTCAGACTCTTTAAGGTGGGGAACATCACAAGCCGTGTACGGTATCGTGGTGTGAATTTTGGGGTTGTCCTGTGCAGGGACAGGATTTGGACTCCTTGTGGGTCCCTTCTAACTCAGGACATTCTGTGATTCTGTGAACAGAAGAATCTCAGCCCAAGGAGGCTCATGGTATTTCTGGAAGTGCCAAGGCTTTCTCAAGAGCACTGAGCTAGTAGTGTGCAACGAGTGTGATGTAAGGGATTGCAGGGGCCTTTGCATCACAGTTCAGAATGTTCCTGCAGGTAAATTTGAATTGATATCAATCTGCTGCACGTGTTGTTGCAGCTTTGGGCTGCCACAGTGACAATCTTACTGTGATGACTTATTTTCTGCCTGACAACAGACCTCCTGGTGTGCCAGCTTCTCCAGGAGCATCTATTTTGCTCATTAGTATTAAGTCACATGAACTATAGATTCCTCCTTGGTAACCTGTGTCATCTAAAGATAGCTGGCTACACAACCTCCTATTTTTAAGCTGGGTGGGACACGTCTAAATTAAATCATGAGTAAAACAAAATCGTAGGAGAGCTCCAGAACATCAGAAAAAAATCCCGTGTGACTTCAGTTATGTTATTAACTTTTCCACTTTTGCTGCAGAAGTTGTTTCTGTCAATATTTTACTTCAACGGTGCTGAACGGGAGGAAGGAGCAGGGTCCAAGCAGATGGCTGTCAGCAAACTGATGACGGCAGTTGAGAATTAGTGTCCAAATACAGTATTTAAAACTTGCTACAGTACATAGTTTCCTGCATATGCATGCCAAAATAAATCTGGTTTGGAGAACCTTTCAGGATCTTTATTTTATTTTTATTTGGAGCTTATTCTATAAAGAATAACTAAACAGGCAGTGTACCTTAGCTTAGAGGGAGGGTGGATCCATCCAACAGTAAGTACAAAACTAGATGAGCCAGAAAGACCTTTCCAACCTTTATTCACTCCAGGTATTGACTTTCTGACCATCACTAAGTAGCAGGATGAATGAGAACTAAGCAATAACATTAATGTCTACCCTTTTTCCCCTACCCATTGCACACACACTGTAAAAACCCTCCCTTCTCATGGCAGCTGTGTTTTTTTCCCTCCAGGTAGTCTTCCTGCAAGAGCTGGGAAGGGATGGTGGGTACCATGGTGTGGTGAATATCTGACGTGAGTCTTCCAGGGTACTGAGCAGAAGAGTTCAGGCACCTGAAGCAGATATATTTTTAGCAGATAAGAGTGGCAGCAGGTAGTGGCTATTTCATTATTCACACATCTTTTTGTCTAAGTGTGACTAATATGTTGGTTAGATACCTGGCTGAAGCGGGGTCAAAGCAGGGTCAAGCTGTCTCTTCTGCAGTGAATTAGGGGCTTACATTCATTATCTTCCAATACCTCATTAAAACAGCTTTAATGTGGTGAGCATTTGATGGTAGACAAAAGCTTTAATCTTGTGAATATCAAACACACCTGTGTTACATTTCCTCTTGCCAGCAGTTAGGAGAAACAGGTTAACAAGCTATTTTAACTCCTTAATCTGCTGAATTTGTGTGGAAACCAGACTTTCACCGGTCACCTGAGTTTGAACTCAAGAAAACCCCTACATATACCCCTAATTTATCAGGCTCTTTTTTCAAACTCTGACTGCTCTAGACACTTTTAATCATCTGTTTAATTTTGCACCTTTTTTTTTATCCTGATATATTATATGCAGGTTATACTTAAGGCCTAGATTTGCCCTATTTTTCTTCCTCATCTGACCTAGATTCAAATTTACACACTGTGAAATAGCTAATAAATCCCCATTAAGGTTGTAAAAGGTGAAGGTTCAACCAATGTGCAAGTCATCAAGTTCTAATGTAAAACTGAATGAGCCTTGATATTAGCAGCAGGCTCAAAAAGTGAGGCTGAAAGGCTCTACAGGTTTCTAGCTTTTTTATGGAAAGCTGTGCTTAAAGCACCTAATCCAAAACAACAAATTATGTCTGCACAACAACAGTGACAGCAACAGGCCTTAAAAAAATTAAGGAGAAAAATACTGCTTTCACCAAAAATGAAATGCCGGTGTTTCTCCCTTTGTGTCCAGAAGCTTGCTACCATGACACGTTTTGTGCTTCACACATTCTGTATATTTTACTGCAAGTAAATATAGCTCAATAAATATTTCACAATAGATATTACAACCTCTAAATACAAAAAAATCATATAAAGACCTTGTAACATATATTTCTTTTGTGTCTCTCTCCATGCTCTCCTGAAACGGGGAGGGGTTTGCTTTGCTGTGAATTCTTGGAAAAGTGGTTTGTCAGTTCAGCTTTAGAATGCTGCTTTTTTTTTTTTTTCACTAGCCATAGTAAGTATTACAATGATTTACAGAGACACACCGAAAGTAAATTATGTTGTAAACGCCTGTCCCTTGAGTCGACAAAGAATCACAGGGAAAAAATGCAAAAAGTTTGAAATTCCCAACAGCAAAGGTTGACAGGAAAATATGGTGTTGTTTTTCTGTGAGTAAAAGTAACTTTTGTGTTGTGTTTTCCCATGAGAAATTATAAACTTTCAAAGGAATTTTAGTCTCTTGTATGCACACATAAGAGCAATTTATCTGGTACTGCCCCAGTGAAAACACTGTTAAGACTTTAAAGCTGTTAGAACTATGGCTGAACTTCATCTAGGCTGCTACTACTTATTTGTTCTTGCTGCCTCTTCTTGTCAAAACATTTACTCAGACTTCGAAGAGTTGCAAGTTGGCAACGTGTTAATAATATTAGAATGCATTTGTGTCGGCCATGTGGCTGCAATATTTGAGTAAATTCATCACTTATTTAATGAATAATGAATTCACGAGAGTAGCTATGGAGACGTGGAACCATATGTAGTAAATTAAATGGGAACTTGTCAACGTAGAGTAACAGTGAATGTCACCAAAGTAGTTGTGTCTGGTTTATAGCAGTGGTGATACACATACACTGAGGCTGCTACATGTTTCTTACTCGGTATAGTGCAGCCACATTTTTTCACACCTAAAGTTGTGGCAGTGATTTCTAACAGGTGTGGTAATAAAGTGACAATTTACACGAGTTTCTCTTCGGTGTATGCAGCAAAGGTGGGAGGATCTCAAGATATTCAGTCTGTAAATTACATAACAGCATTTTGAAAAGAAAGGCAGAGGACTGCAGGGTTGTTTTTTTTTTTTCCTGGTGGGAAAATATCACCAAAGAAAGGGCGATGGGCGTTGCTCAGCTCGGTTCTCAGCTGCCCTAGTGCATAATGGCAACTCCAGACATGAATGATGTCTCTCAAGACAATTAACAGGGAAAATAGGACCAAAATAATAGAAGAGGGTCTCCAAGAAGCTTGTTGACATGGAATTCTGAAAAGAGAGTGTGCATAAGTGCAGAAGACTTAAGTCCATCTTTCTGCTTGTCTTCAGAGACACAGAATCTTTGGACATCGTATCAGGACTCTCTAATGTAGAAGTATCATCCCAGTGGCCTCATTTACATTGTCCAGGGATTAGAAGCACATCCAGATGGTGATGGCTGAAGTCCATGAGCCTCCTTACCCCCTTCCCACAGGCAGGAGAGCCCTGATTCCCCAACCTATGCCTGGGAACTGTTCTGACAGAGCTTCTCCTACAGAAGCTGTATCGTAGTCACTGGGATATCATTTCCAACAAATGTTTTAAAGGATTAAAAAAGGCTCAGCCTCAAGAAAGGAGAAATGAGTCATGGAGTACCTTCTCAGGAATTATCTTAGGAAATCAGAAACAAATTCAGGTCAGCGGTACCAGTCAGGCAGGTGAGGAAGGGTTTCAGCATTTGTAGTCTTTCAGCTTCCATTTCTGATTTTGTGGTATCCAGAGCTTTCAGCTCAGCTGTGTTCATAGTCTTCACTGGCAAAATGGTGTCAAAACCTAAAGATAAATGAGACACTGGTTAGCCAGGTGTAGGTATGGAAGTGCAGAACATTAGCATATGATAATAATATGATATTTGACAAATGATATTTGGTTATGAGTGCAACCAAAGATTCATCCATGTGAAAAACATCTGTGATGCGATTCTGGTGACCAAGGAGTTTGGAATTTTTAGGAAAAGGTTCAGCTGATCAGGACATTTTATGCTTTGTGCTTAGGTGATGTATTTAAGTGGAGAAGTCCTGTTGTCAATCCAGCTGAAGGTCCTTTGTGTGCAAATAGGCATAGCTTCACTTCAGTCAGTAGCAATCACATCATGACACCACACACCTCGTATGCTGTACTCCTGATTGAGAGTCAAAAGGCAGAAAAGGAGATAATATGTAGGAAAAAAAGAGCAGAGTTCATAAAGATTTCATCTGTCTTTACTTTAAATGTGTTAGAAGAGCACATCCAGAAGAATTCTGGCTTCTTGTAATGCTTTCTGCTTAGGACGTCTCCTGATATTCCAGGAATTTTAAATGCTCTAAAATGCCTATGGACATACAGTCATTCAGGTCAGGAATAGTTCCACTGTTTTCACATTTTAGGCTTTAAGACTCAGCTTTCCAGCAAGTTTTTCTAGAAGAACTCACTTTTATCACCAAACCTAATGACAAACTCCTTACCATGATTATAGCATCGGCTCACTGACTCTCTACATCGAGTAATTCAGAGCCCACCTTCATGAAGACATAAGTCAAGTCAGTCAACTGATCCACTTTGAAAACTTTTAGCTCCTGGGATCTTCCTAGAATTCATTACAACGTAATTTCAGGAATCCATGTCACACCTACAAAACTTTCCCTTTGTTTTTTCAGCTGTTGAGTTGCTTTATATCTCATCATGTCACGTCATGTTGAATAGCATTATTGCCTTCAGAAATGATGGGACAGAGCGTGACTTAATGTGTTTTGAATGATGTGACACAATGTGACATATGTCATAAAATCATTGTCACCCATCAAAAAAAGTGACAGATCAAATTCAAACAAAGCTTACCATATACTTTTAGTGGCTACCCAATCAAGTAAAAACAAATATTTCAAATTGTGAGCCAAATGTGTGGGAGTGTGACTCATTTTTGGTCAATCTTTACATGCTTAACTTGATGTTTTATGTTTCTTCACACTGTATTATCCATTTAGTGAGGAGGAAACTTGTTCAGTTCATTTATATTATTCAGTTTGCACGTTTGTTTGTCCATTACTTCTAGATATACTCTTCCAGTTCCTTTTATGAATTCTTCCCATTTACCTTCTCTTTCTGGATGCATTTGAGTTATTATTTTGTTATGAAAGCAATGTACAGAAAAGGTTGAATTTGTCATCTTGCAGTGTTGTACAACAAGCCAAACTATCAAGAGCAAGGAAATAATCTTCTGTAATTCTACATCTGAAGAACACGCTATCTGTTCAAAAATACACCGTTTTATTTCCACTCTACGTATGTGCTTGTTAAACATTTCTAATAAGGAATGAAGAGAGGAGGAAGAAAATAAATGCTTTTGCCTTGTGAGTGAGTTTCTGCATCTCTGACTAAACCAGCATCAGCGTGGGAATAAGACCAAATAGCTTTTCAAGACTGGAGTTGGGACAACTGGTGTTATCACTAAGTGGTACCAAAGCATTATCTTTGTGCTATTTGTAGAGTCAAAGCCTGAAGCTGTTTCCAAAGGGGAAAGGTAGCACTATTCAGTGAAGGGATGTGAAAGATGATGTGGGTGCAATCCTTCATTTTGAGCACATAAGGGAACCCTGAAATGTCATAAAATCCCACTCTGATTTGTTGTCACTACTGTTGGTAGTATGGAAAATTAACACATTTAATTAACTGCCTGACCAAAGCAGCTGTTACCTTATATAAAACCTTGCACACTGATGCCCAGCATATCCCTCTAGGTGTTCAGATGTGCCAGTGGCATAAGACTGATTATGATTTTATACCAAATGGCACAGCAGGACTCCTTGCAACACCCTTAAGTCAAGATCTTTCTTAAATTCTTCATGGAACATAATGATGTTCCAACCCAAATTGCTTGATAATGTTGTTATTCAGGACAGCCAAGCAGATGCACCATACACAGCAAAATATGTCCTGGTCAGACCAAATCCTTTCTCTGCATTTGTTCCTGACATCTGAAAGTGTTCCTGCTGCCTAGACCACGGATACGTTTGGCATGTGATTTCCATCAGAATACTACAAGTACTATTTTATTTATATACCATCTCTATCATTTATGGCAGATGGTTACTTGCCTTAAATTTTTAAAAAATATCCTTGCTGCAGAATTTAAAATTCAAAGTAAACTATCCAAGTCAGAGGGAACTTTAAGTTCAGTTATTTTTAAAAAAGTTGGTGGAGCTTTTTGTCATGCTTATCCTGTGCAAGTGAGTTTGCATGCATGCAGACATACAGCTTTCTGATGCTTGGGAATACTTTCCTCCTATACATCTGTGTATAGATAGATTTCTGTATTTACTAATTTAAAAGGTAGATCTTTTATACATAGCTGAAATAGCTACAAATTATTGGGGAGAATATCTTGTACATAGCTGAACATTTTCTAAATCCAATTCAAGTTATAAAAACCGACCTCATTGAATCATAGAATGATTTGGGCTAGCAGAGACCTGGAAGATCATCCAGCTCCAACCCCCCTGCCATGGGCAGGGACACCTCCCACTGGATCAGGGGGATCAAAGCCCCATCCAACCTGAAAACCTCCAGGGATGGGGCAGCCACAGCTTCTCTGGGCAACCTGTGCCAGGGCCTCCCCACCCTCACAAGAAAACATTTCTCCCTAAGATCTCATCTCAATCTTTAATCTTAAAACCATCTCCCCTCATCCTGTCCCTGCACTCCCTGATCAAGAGCCCCTCCCCAGCTTTCCTGGAGCCCCTTTCAGTCCTGGGAGGCTGCTCTAAGTTCTCCCCAGAGCCTTATCTTCTCCAGGCTGAACAATCCCTACTCTCTCAGCCTGTCCTCATAGGGGAGGCTCTCCAGCCCTCAGATCATCTCCATGGCCTCCTCTGGATGCACTCTTAACAGATCCATGTCCCTCCTGTGCTGAGGCCTCCAGAACTGAATACAATCTCTAGACAAGGCAAATTTTCTCTCGGTGTTTTTACTACCAATTATCTTTCCATTCCCATTTCTGTGCTGTGATATGCAAAAATGGGTTGCATCAAGAGACTGCACATTTTGCACAGAAGAGGACAGTTTCTCAGTACAAATAGACACAGCCACACTGTTTTCAGCAGAAATATTCAGGGTTAATGTATGGCCATTAAACAATATCTAATTTGCATACGATATTTTCTTCCATGGGTTTCAAATCACTGCGAGAGAAATAGACCCGAATCCTGCAAACATTTACGTGTGTGTAACTACACATATGGGAATAATCCCATTAAATCAATGGGATTACTGGTGTGCATAAAGTTAAGCAAGTGTGTAAGTGCTTGCTGGAGCTGGGCCTTTGGGAGAAGACAGGATTTTTGAACCATTTGCATAGTGGGTGCAAATGTTCATATTCCAGTTTTGTGGCTTCAGAATATCCTGTTGAAGTCAAATGTTCTTTGAGAAGGAAGAATTTGCCCTTTTTCTCATCAAGTCAGGACATTTTAAGACTCTATAAACAATCCCTTGTCATAGCACAAGAACCATTTATAAGGAGGTCTCATAAAGCTGAACAAACTAGTTACAGCATATAAATTACCTGACAGTCTCGGTGTGCTGTCTGCCTGCAAGGTCTTCTCACATATACTTTCATATTTGCAAATTTATGTAAATAAATTTGAATCTACAAGTTATAAACTGCATGTAGTTGTAATTTATGTAGGGTTGGTTTTTTTTCTTGTGGTCTCAGGTGGAAGGATTCTTGAACTAAATATTTGAAAATGCAAAGAAGCAAACAAATAGAAATAGTAATTGGTGAGATCAGGAAAAAAAACCCTAAAAAATCTATACACAAAATAAAAATAATTCAGCTAAGGCAAGGGGTACAAAAGTTCCCTGTGCAGGGAGGGGGGTGGTTGAACCAGAAGTATTTGGGGAAAAGAGCACAAATATAAATAATGCCATGCTCTGCCTGGAAAGTCCCATTATCCGTTCAAGGAACAGCTAAGGGCTCCATAAACTTACTATTAGATAAGAAGAGATCTTCTTGTCTAAAGCTGCTTTTTCCTGTCATGCACCCAGTCTGGTTCCTTGTACACTGGACTAGGAGAAGTCTAGAAATGGGAAAGAAAAATCTACAGGTAGCAAGCATTTTACAACAACACATTTGGGAAAAAAAAAAAAAAGAGAAAAAAATGGTTTTGCAACTAAATTTCTACCAGTAGAGTATCCAGATGGCTACTTCCATTGAATGTGACTGTACCTAATCCTGGATACTTATTCTGAACCAGGATTTAAACATCTCAGCTGTTAAAGCTGTTCAGAGGCAGATTTTCACGAACAAGAGAAGATCTGAACATCCTATTCCTGATTCCATAACTGGGTGGTGGTAGGAGCATCTCCTTTATCCCCCAAAGATCAAGAACTGGTGACTGAAACTGGAGAAACTCAGCTTGTCCTTGGACCATTTAGATATCTATTCACTGAATGAACCGACAATTTACACCATTTTTTTCATAGAATCATAGAATGGTTTGGGTTGGAAGGGACCTTCATCCAGTTCCAAACCCCTGCCATAAGTAGGGACACCTCCCACTGGATCAGGGGGCTCAAAGCCCCATCCAGGCTGACCTTGAACACCTCCAAGGATGGGGCAGCCACAGTTTGTCTGGACAACCTGGGACAGGGCCTCCCCACTTCACATTAAAAAATTTCTTCCTAATATCTAATCTAAATCTCCCATCTTTCAGCTTAAAATGATGCTGAGTCACCATCCCTGAAGGTGTTTAAAGACAGATGAGTTTCTCAGGGACATGGTTTAGTAAGGGGACAGATACGGACTGGATGATCTCAAAGATCTTTTCCAACCAGATGACTCTTATGATTCCCCTTCATCCTATCCCTGCACTCCTTCATAAAGAGCCCCTCCCCAGCTTTCCTGTAGGCCCTCTTTAAGTACTGGAAGGCTGCTCTAATGTCTCCCTGGAGCCAAATCCTCAGATCCTAATCCTTCCAGAATAGACCTTTGGCAACAGTCAATCTTAAAAATAGAATGCACAAAGGTTAATATATGAAATATTATTATGAAATACCAAATATGAACTTGTGTATGTATGAATTCATAATACCTATTTATATATGGCATTTGACTCATAGAATCACAGGAGCTGCAAGGGACCCAAAAGGATCATTGAGTCCAGCTCCTGTCCCTACACAGGACACTCCCCACACTCACACCGTGTGACTGAGGGCAGTGTCCAAATGCTTCTGGAATGCTGGCAGAGTGGGTGCTGTGACTGCTTCCCTGGGGAGCTGTTCCAGTGCTCCACCACCCACTCCAAGCCTTCCAGTTCATGTTCCTGTTGAGATTCACAAGAGAAGTACATGTCACAGTAAAAAGCATAGGTACTATAACAAGCTTGACCCTTCTATATTACCTAAATAAAGCTGGAAAATTGTGTGTGGTCTTTCTCTGATGCCATACTCTAGATTTTTATTGCAAACACCTTTCTCCAAACATCCATTTAACATGCATCCATCTGTCGAGCGATGTTTCCCACAGCAGTGTTAATGTGCATGTGCCCCCTTCCACTTTGGTAGTTCACACCTTTAACTGGGGCTGGAGCCAGAGTGCAATAAACAGGCTTCCACAGTTTTGAGTATAAAAAGCTCAAAACGTGAGAGACACTTCATCAAAAAAACAAAAGGCCAAGACAGAGCAGTTCCTAGGTTTGAAAGGCACAGGGAGTGATGGGCTTTAAAACCTCTCTTGCAAATGCTTCTCTTAAAAGTAAGAATAATGAATAATACCTCTAAAAAAGAGGATAGAAAGTAATATCTGATGGGAAACCCACATTCACAGGTTAGAAGAGTAGCACTTCCCCAGGTTCAAGCCAGGTGCTTTGTCTTACCTTGTTTAAAAATACTTCTGGATGTGTTTAGTTATGACAAAAGATCCTCAAAGAATGAATGTATCAATTCAAGCTTTAAGTTTGCAAACAATATTTCACCTTTGTTCTAAAAAAAGTATCAGTGAGATAGAAAAACTTGAAAAAATATAGTGTGAAAGTTACTGCCTTAATGAAATATTTAAAATGCATCAGGAATACTGTTCTGGCATTAAAAATAAACAAAAACATTTTTTCCTAGTTACGGCTCACTTCAATTCTTTAAAAATTAATTATTACCTCTTTAAATATTTGATTAAATTAGATTTGGGTGGGTTATCGCTATCCACAAAATACACGTTGTTGTGTATAAATTTGCTTCCTTCAGTTTCTGACATGTACAGGCCTGTTATACAGTTGTTTGATTATTAGAAAACTAAATCCATGTGGCTCATGTTTGGCAGTTTGCAAGATATGTATTACTGAATCCTGTCGCTTTGAATGGAAATGCAGCATTACGTTGGAAATCTCTAATAAAAGAGAAAGAGTAAAGCATCAAAATTGGGACTTTCGCATTGTATCTTATCATGCTGCTATATCTCACACTCTAGAAAGGCCACATTATTTTTAATAATGGTTAATTAGGATTTAGGGATAATGGCTTAGAAATCTTAAGAAATAACTGAGCATATAAAGTCTATTTTAGTCTCAATGCAGGAGGATTTATGAGTATAAGTACTTAGATGGTAAGGGGAGAATAAACCTGTAGCATGTCCTGAGAGAGGTAAGACAATTATTTCTCAAGTTATATGATAAAAGTAAGTCATTATGTCCAACTGAATAAGTAAGAATTGTTGCTGGGTGAATGCGGTGGTTGATACAGTTATAAAATATAAGTTTAAGTGAAACACATGTATTATAGAGATATTCAGTAACCATAATGATAACAATAATGCTAATGATGGTAAGAATAATAATAATATTTAAAATTCTTTCTGTCCTCCCTTTCTGCCCGTGTACCCAGAGAGAACTGGGGCTGCTGGGGTGACAGCTTGGCAGTTCTCTTTCCCATATAACTAAACATTTAAACTAAAAGTTTTCCCAAATGAGCTTCTTTCTTTCCAGAGGAGTTTAGGGTTAAGAGAAAGGCTGCCAATCCTTGGCCTCTGTACCAATATTTCTGACAGGAAAACACAGAGGGGAAGGGTTTGTGGTGGCACTGGGGGTGAGGACATGTACCAGTTAGGAGTGAAGTTCAATCTGCCCAGACCAGTGAGAAGTCAGCAGGAGTTCTGGTCCTCAGAGACCAGAACCAGATTTAAATGTGTGACACAGAGATAAAAATAAACATTTTCTAAACCAGAGTCACCTGAATTTCTTACAAAAGTTTGAATTACTAGTATGCCTTTATCAAGAAAAAATAGGCCTAGGCTTCATGGCTGAAACAGCTGAAAAGATACATATATATTTTGAAAGATTAGCTAAAGTGGTACTTTACCTTTAATTAAATATTCGGGGTTTACAGTGGGCTTTCCATTTCATGCTTCATCCAGAGAGAAATGATTAAGTTGGAACCAAACAGGAAACAAGAACATTTCTTTCAGCTACATTGAAAATATCCTACTTAATCCTCAGAATGCAAATATTTAAGGAAAAAAAAAAAATCAACCTTCCTTTTAGATCAGTGTCACAGTATCACAATGGCAACATCTGGCTCCTGAGAGTGTGCTGTGGCTGCTTTGAAAGGGTCTTTGACTGTGGCAAAGTGCTCTGCTCATTGTTCAGGTATTGTAGATGACACTTGGCCTCAACTTACTCCACAGCACTTCTGCCTTGCACTGCGCCGGGACGGTGCAGGGAGTGCTTTGGCATGGGCTTGGATAGAAGACTTGCTGTGCAACTCAATCATTTATCAGGACTGTATAAGCCATTGAGCAAGATTATATAAAAAAACTGCACTAATTGCAGAATTTGTTGTAGTTCAAAGAGTTTTTTTTTTTCTTACAGATTTTAAATGCAAATTTTTTATGGAAGGTATTGATTTGTTTTTTAATGATAGAATTCAGGTTTTTCCTAATTATATATGTCTCAGAGCATTAAAAATAAAAGGATAAGATGAGTTTTACATCAGAATCAAATGTGCTCCTCCACACCCACCACCGGGATCCCATACATTTCCTCGCTGGCTGTTCAGAGAGTTCAGGTTTCAGAGTTCAAACGTCTGTTTAACTGTTGAGTAGGATTTCCTGACTCATTATGCATCCTTTCATTCATTAACATGCCAAGTGAACCTCACCACTTCTCCTTTGAAGGAAAGTGCCCATCAGTAGTATCCCTTTTATCACCTAGGCCTGACTGCAGGACTCTACTCCCAGTGCTACAGCTTTACCTTTTCCTTATTTTTCAGCCTGAGATGCCTAACTTTACAGAAAGATTGAGCTGTTGGCATGAATTACGCCCTATGGAAGTGGAACAAGCTTCTCAAACTAAAATAGAACTAGAGTGGACTGAAGAGGCTGAATGAGGCATTCATCTACCCTTCACCCTGAAGTAGAGACACCCAAATAATAACAGTGAAATCCGGAGGAATATCAACTGTCTTGTGGAGAATGAGAAAGAAAGTGTCTGGAAAACCAGGCTGCAGATTGAACTCTCTTCCTGCTTCAGAGCCATCCTGGGGTGCTTCAGCTCAACAGCTATAGACAGCGCCGAGGCACTCAGAGCAGTAGGGCAGGAAGCTGGGCACAGGCAATAGTGCAGGAATAATGTTTTCATGATTATATATGTAATAACTCAAGTTTGATTTGCATATTTTGATTTTGCTATTCAGTAAAGTTGGGTCCCTGAGGCACTTGGTAAGGCCGGTTGGGGGGGGTGCCGGGAAGTGGCACGTGAGAAGCAATGAGGAGGGCTGGCCCATGGCCAAAAAACCTGCCCAAAAGTGGAAATAAATTGTTCCTGTTTGGGTTAAAAAAAAAATAAAAGGGAAGAGGAAAGGAAAAAAAAAAAGCAGCTTTGGATGGTAAAACTGTTTCCACAGCCAAGAAGAACTATTTAAGTTGGCTAATACAACATGGCCAGTTGATCCTTTGCCTTTCATGTTCCTACTTGCCTGCCTCCGTTCTCCTTGGGACCATCTGAAGAAAGGGAAGGAGCAGACAGATGTTCCTGGCTGATGCTGATTGGAGATCAGAGGTACATCCGAGCTTCTTGTCTCTTCAGATGCACCCATCTGGGAATTCTGACTCACAGCTGGGTCACGAGGATCTTGCCCCTAACCTGAAAAGATGATGAATTCTCAAAACTTTTGCAACTGCCAAAGTAAGGAAAAAAAAAAGTAGTTTAAAAAAAGAGAACAAGTTTACATGAAGGGAAGGAAAATTCATTCATCCCCTCTGTACCTTCTGTTGCTTTTTGTTGTCTTGGCGAGTTGAGCTGATCAAGAGGGTAAGGAGATGGTTACCTTGTTCTTTTAACTCCTACAGCTGCCAGCAGCCATTGCCCATCAATGCCCACCTGGAGGTAAGGGAAAAAAAGAAGAGAAAGGTGAAAAATCCACACTGCTGATGTTCAGCAGACCTTAGTTCTTTTACTCAACAATTTCCACACAAGAGCAGGATTCCATCTTGCAAAAATGATCCCAAAAGCTTATGTAGGGATGGCCAAGCAGGGTCCTATAGAACCCTGGGTTTAGGTTAAGGACGCAGCAGGTGCTATGATGGCATCAGTACTTGTTTGCCTGCTGGCTCCCATTACCTTCAGACCAAGAACTCTTTAGTTCTGTTTTGCCATGATAAACAACTTATGAAACCACATAAGTTGAGATGTCACTCATTCATCCAAAGTGTAGTGCAAGATAACTCCTAACAGCGGGTACTGGTGTTACTCAACCTATCACAGATTTGCCCTACAGTGAAACTGGAAGCTCAGAGTATCCTGCTTCATGAGTGTCAGTATTTAAGGGAAAAACAACTTGTTTATTTATGGTGATATTAAAACTGTAGGTCATTCATTAAGAGGTGACTTTCCAATTTGTGGAGGAGAGAGAAAAGGAGAAAGTCTACAGCATCCTGAGCAACCAGGAACCAGATGCAAATGTAATTATCTACAAAACACCAAGGGACCACAAGCCAATAAACTCAGTGTTACTCCAGCAGCAAGGACTGCCCAGACTAGCTGTATCAAGTGCAGGCTGGACCCACCATGGTATAAGGAAGAAGCAGTTGAAAGCAAAGCAATATGATTGTAGGTATGAGGAACACTACAGGATTTGATGAAAAGTCAGTATTGTGCAGTAGAACAATTAGTAATAAGAGAAATATGACAATTTGCAGTGTTGTGTGGGTCATAAAGAAGGGGAAAGTACAAAAGGGATAGGGATGGAGAATAGCTTCAAGGAAGAGTAAGGAACTTGAAGAAGAATGAGGACAAGAGTGTTATCCCTTTGTGTCTAAAGGATACTTCTCATTCACTTCCTCGCAGCGCAGTAAATGAATGGCACTGTAGGAAAATTTACACTATGACTGGTGTTAATGACATAGAACATAGCAGCTCCCAATAATTTTCTCCACCTTTCCTCTCTAACCATTGTCTCGTGAAGCATCATCCCAGCCTGAACACATCATTCCATTCCCCTTTCTCTCTCTCTGCAGCTCACATGTCCGTCATCCTCACACCATATTTCAAATCACCACATAATTCACTTTTTGTAGGAACACTTTTCCATATTCATCCCAGAGAAGGAGAATTGTTTAATGTAATTTTTTTCTGGCAGTGTTCTTTCTCATTACCCTTTTCCTTTTGCAGTGACAGTCAGGATTCCTCTGATCCATTCAGAAATACAAAAAAATGATGTCACATGATAGCTACTGGCATCTTTCCTTTTACTGATGTATTTCATAGAATCATAGAATAGTTTGGGCTGAAAGAGACCTTAAAGATCATTCAGTTCAAACCCCGCCCTGCCGTGGGCAGGGACACCTTCATTTATTGTGGTGTTTTTCCTTGGGACCTCTTTTTTCCATGGTCAATATCAACAGGTTAGATTCAGGAACAGAAACATAGTTAAAACACCAAACCTTAAGATTAGCAGTCTCTAATAGGAGTGCAGAAAAGGAACTGTGTTCCATGATAGGTGAGGATTAGGGCTTTTTATAAAAATACGAAAAAGACAAAATTGACTAAAATGTCCTTTCTTGCAATAAATCTGTATGGGTTATGTGCCACAGTGCTCAAGAGATTTTCTGCCTTTCCCATTCTCAGATTAAGTTAACGTACTCACTTTGTTCCTTCTTCCTTGCTGTCCCTTTCATCTTTCCCACAGAGACTCCTTCCCTGCCTTCCTGCAGGGAAGCCTTCCTGCTCATCATGGTTACTTCCGTCCCACCTTAGTCAAGCACATGAACCCAAAACCCATCAACAATCTCAAATCCTCAAAGCTAATTTCTTTCTTTGAAGGGCTGGGATGTTTTAGCTTATTTACTATTTTCATCCATACGATGGGAGCTCTTCTTGGAATGTCCCTCAGTGCTGCAATTAATTACCTGGTTTGCTTTATGCAGAATTTTTCTTTTAACGGGGAGTAATAATAAAGAATTGGAAGTAAGCTCAGAGATCTAACTCTGTGTCTTCTGGAAGTGACTGAACTGTTGGATCAGTGTGTCCCTGGCACATTTGTAGAACAAATTCATATGTCAGCTTCCACAAAGCACTGGTAGTGTCTAAGCTTGCCAGCTCTTCCGTTCTCCTGCAAATGAAACAAAATTCAAACTTTAAATCCAGCCTTTGCAGCCTTTTCCAAGACTGAAATTTAAGTGTGCAGACTAGAGGCCACCTCTCTAGTGTTGGTTATGATTAGTCAAAAGTTTAAATGGACTTCTTTTTCAGACGTGGATTGGATACTATTGAAACCTTGCAAAAAATACATATTCTTTTGGAAAAAAAATCTTTCCAATGTGCCAGAGATGTTTTGAGATGTATGATTGCTTGTGGTTTCTATAATTTAAAACACCTTCTGGATCAGGTAATCTCAACAGACTGGCACACCCACCTGGGCCAAAATTTCAGGCTTTATGTATATATATATTGCAGAAAACGAAAGAGCGAAGATGTTCACAACAGATTTGCTTAGCTGGCCCCACATTAATTGCTGCTGTGACTACAGAAATTTTACCAGAAACAGTTTAACACTAGTTTTCTTTTAATCAAGCTCCTAATTTGCATCCTGTACAAGATTTCAGCTTTTGACTAATTTGAAAAGTCTACCCTTTCCCTAGAGGGTTGCTATGTGATATTTCACAGGGTATGATAAATAATATTTTTAAGAACTCAGATAAACAAAGTCTCTGAGTGGGGTTTTTTTTTTTCATGAAAAGTTTTACTACATTTATGACAAATTAAATATGCCTCTTGAGAGCCAAACCGTGAAGATACAGAATACAACAGGACCAGACAGGAGGGCTCTCGCTTTCTGAACACAAAGGCATTTTAAAAGAAGACAAGCCTGACATTTGCCCCATTTCTCAATGACCAAAATACACAAATAAATTACTAATTAGGCTTATTACTTACTCATTCTTCTTTTTCACATACCTACAGCTAGAATGTATCGTATTTTAGTGCATGAAAAACAGGTGAAAACATATTAGAATTCTGTATAAAATAATGAGCTGTATTTTCATTTGAGATGTGTCAAAATAAAACACTACAGGGAGAAAGTGTGTCTTACAGAATCTGTTATAATAGGCAACATAACCAGCAATGTGTGAAACCAGAGAAATTCAAACCCTCATATTGGGAATCACCTTAAGAAGGTGGTGAGAGTGGGTTATCTTTTATTTCTTTCCGGCTTTTCTTGTTGGATAGATCAGGGGGAGAAGCATCCTCAAAAAGATTTTGGGGTCCACTAGGGAAACAGTTGGCAGATTACTGGTATTTTGGGTCACATAGTGGTCACCAGAGTGCACAAACTCAAAGCAGAGCTGCCTGGATCGAGGGCTGAGCACGTGCAAACAGATCTTGAAACCAGGCTGATACGATCAACTGTCTTTGGATTACAAACTCTACCAATTTTGCATGGGGGAAAACAAAAGGGTTTCTTGTGCATGAACATGGAACACAACAAAGGTCTGAATACTTTTAGCCAGAAGTTGTGCTGGCTTTGCACCTAGAAGGTCATTGGTAACTTAACAACTTGTATTTGGGAAGAGTCAGAACATGGAGTTGTCACTGGTTGGTGTGAGAGCCCCAGAGCTTGGACAGGAGGTTACTTTACAGACTTAAAACAGTTGAGATTTTTTTTTTAATGAAGGTTGTGTACCTTTTAAAAATGACTTATATCCTCCTGTCCTTCAGTGATGTAAAATGCAGTGGCCAGGTTGGATGGGGTCATGAGCAGCCTTATCCAGTGGGAGGTGTCCCTGCCTATGGCAGGGGTTGGAACTGGATGATCTTTAGAGTCCCTTCCGGCCCAAACCATTCTGTGATTCTGTGACAACTGTGGCTCATTTCTCTTCCCGTGGTAACCACCGATTGCCCCACAAAGCAAAAGTCACAATTAAAAGAATGAAGCAGAGGTGGATGGAAAAGTGAACCTCAGAAAAGAGCTGCATCTCTACCACCTCCCTGCAGGAGGGACCACGGAGAGCACAATCTGTTCCTTGGGAAAGATTTTCTTCTCCTCTTAGTTGAGTCTGTATTTACAGCAAAAGCTTCACTCAATGGTTTCAATTGCACTGTGAGTGTTCACACATCTGTAGCAGGCACTATCTTGAGCTCAGGTCACACTTATACTATAGGCAATAACTGTACCTGCAAAGCAGTTGGGTGTTTACAATGTACTCATCCCTGCAATAGCAATCAGGTGAGCTCACAGCAAGTCAACATTCACCCAGAGTCCAAACAAGTTTGCTCAGAAGGAGCAAGTTTGATTTTTTTTGCATTTTGACCCTCCAATGCAATCTGCATTTATCTGTATTCTAGCTCTGAGTTCTCACTTTCCACTTTAGACAGCTATTTAAGAACACAAATAATCAACCTGACATCAGCCAAGAGATCAAAAGACAAATACTTTTTCTTCAGTGTGCAGCATCCCCTCCTTTCTTATCTTGGTTCACCTCTTGGTTCATCTCTTTCCCAGGCATCCAGGTGAGCCTGTGCCTCACCACAGGGCCTTGAGCAGACACCTCCTGACCACCATGGTGCTGCTGAGACCTGGGCACTGACCCAGTGCCTCACAGACCTTTGCACCCCACTCTTCCTCAGCCACTCAGCACAACGCCGTAGCTCATTAGCAATGTTCTTGCCCTCCTCCTGCACTTCTCAGGGTAACTCTCGCCAAACTCAGATGGGTGACAGATGCTTTTTCTCCCCCACCTCATTTTGTCAGCAGGATAAAAATAAGTGATTTAACTGAGTCTCTCTTTAGTACCCAACCAGCTAGCCCTGCCTAATATTTGTAGTCTAAATAATCGCCATATGTGGCAGTGGAATACAAGTTTGTGGTCTTTTTTTTATCAAAATAGAAGTTAATCCAGCTTTGAGCTGGATTAATTCCCAATGAGGCTTGGGGTCAGACAGCTGTTTCTCTTCTTTTGCCCAGGAACATTGCCCTCAAAAATCCACCTATACTGGTCAGCATCCCTGACGGATGCAAGTTGTGCTCATTTTTGAACCCTTGTTCACATTCAGGGGCAATATTGCAATAGTGTCTGTTTCTCCAAAAAAAAAAAAAGAAATAGATGGCATTTGGAAATGTTTTGATGACTATTTTGCCATGGAATAAGAAAGACTTTGAAGCTCCCGTCTTCATTTGGAGAGATGAGAAGGAAGAATATTTGCAAAGGAGACATTTGACAGGAAAATCAGTATTGGGCTGTAGGGCAGTAGTGGAGCCAGATAAATCCTGTGCTGGCTTTTAAGGCTGAAACCTCACAGAAGTAGTTTTAAAGGAACAGGCCCTGAAGTGCTTATTTACCCTGAGCCACATGACAAACAGTGGTGAAAAAAACAAAAAAGGGCAGGAAAGAGAGGAGCAAAAGTCTAAATCAAATATTTTTCCTTACAAGCAAACTGCACTTTTCAACCTGCCCACCTTAATTAAAAAAACAGGATACTGCTTTATGTAGTTTATGCATCTTTCCTTATTATTATTCCTTGGCCTGAGTACCCCAAAAAACTATATCACAGCCAAGAAAATTATGGAGAGAACCTGTTTTGAGTGACAGACACAGGAGGGGTATGATATTCAATAAATTAGGTCAGCGGAGTAGTCAGGGAATACTATTTCTAAATTAAGGCTAAAAATCACACCTGAAGTTTGAAGGTAAAAGCAGCTGCTTGGCCAGGTTTAAGTCTCTGCATCTGCTGTTCTGTTTTCTCAAATAGATTATGTAAGCAAGTCAACTCACACTTAAAATGTGTCTCAATTTGTGTTTGTTCTGCTTTTTTTTGCCACGTTTGAAAATTAATAATTCAATGTTCTAATATTAGCTGTCATCTTAGCTGTGATAAAATTAATAATTCATCAAACTGATATCAAACAAATGGCACCTTTTTATGCTGGATGAGAAATACACTTTGCTACATTTGCGGAGCTAAATTTGGTGAGATTCTCCACTTTATTTCAAATGAAATCGTATTTTACCAATTAGTGTATCATTTTATCATATTCATTCACTTTAAAATAATCTGTAAGGAAGGCCTTTGAGTAGCTGCATGAGTTTTATTTTTACCAGTGTATTTTTTTCCAGATGAGCTGCAAGACAAGAACAGCGTTTTCTGAAAAGGCAAAAAACATTCAATCATTTCTATGCCCTTTCCTTCTCATTACACACTCCCAGCTTTTCCAGGGAAAGCATCCACCATACCTGCAGCACTCAGGCCAAAATCCAGTTTGGGTCATTAACGTTCATCCTGCCTGAGCTCTTCCTTGGCTTTCATTTGGAGAAGGTGTTCTGCACTCCTTGCCCCGCGCCGCTGCGCAGTGTCGTCAGCGCTGTCGATCAGGTGCTCTGCTGCTCTCAGCGGGAGCTGGCCGGGCTCCAGATGGAGGTGAAGCGGCTGCCGAGCGCGGAGAGGAGCTTCTGCTGCATTTGCAAAGCGTTTGGAGATCCTCTGGGGTGAGAGGTGCCGTGTAAATGTAAGGTCACCGCCATCATCTGGGGTGCAAATGCATCCAGTGCCATGCAGAGAAGCTTAGGAGAATTAAAAAAAAAGAAAAAGAAGGGAGGAAAAGAGAGAAGGGAAAAGAAAAGGAAAATTAATAAGAAAAAGGGAGGAAAAAAAAGAAAAGATAAGAAAGAAAAAAGGAAAACAAGAAAGAAAGAAGAAAAAGAAAAGGGGAAGGGGAAACGGAAGGGGAAACGGAAGGGGAAACAGAAGAGGAAACAGAAGGGGAAGGGGAGGGGGGGAGGGAAGGCAAGGGGAAGGGAAGGCAAAAAGGAAAGGAAAGGAAAGGAAAGGAAAGGAAAGGAAAGGAAAGGAAAGGAAAGGAAAGGAAAGGAAAGGAAAGGAAAGGAAAGGAAAGGAAAGGAAAGGAAAGGAAAGGAAAGGAAAGGAAAGGAAAGGAAAGGAAAGGAAAGGAAAGGAAAGGAAAGGAAAGGAAAGGAAAGGAAAGGAAAGGAAAGGAAAGGAAAGGAAAGGAAAGGAAAGGAAAGGAAAGGAAAGGAAAGGAAAGGAAAGGAAAGGAAAGGAAAGGAAAGGAAAGGAAAGGAAAGGGAAGGGAAGGGAGAAGGGAGAAGGGAGAAGGGAGAAGGGAGAAGGGAGAAGGGAGAGGAGAAAGGAAAGGAGAAGGGAAAGGAAAGGAAAAAGGAAAGGAGGAAAAAAGAAAAAGGAAAAAGGGATGGAAAGGGGAAGGGACATAAAAAGAGAAATAGAAAGGTGTCTTTAAAGTGTTTCACATATATCCTGACACATACTTGACACGCTCAAGCACTTTTCTTCCCCAAGGGGTAGATTCATATTTTTCAGGAAGATATCCTCCACAAGGGAAGTGTGTCAGGAAGCTGGAGAGGGGCCAGGTTGTGGCTGTCCTCAGCAGGTGAGCAGATCAATATACAGCACAGAGCCCCCTCCTCTGCCACACTGCCTGCTCAGTGAGGAGCAGCCGTAGCCCTGTAGGTAGGAGGGGACAAAGGATGAAGAAGTGCTCTTCCCACCACACTGCAACATCCAGCACTGGATGTGTCCAGTTCCCTGGGTCTCCTACAGAGATGATCCCCTTCACCATCCTGGTTTGAGCTCTGCCCTGATACTAAGCCTTCAGAGCTGGCCTGAGCCTGTGAAGCTGAGTTGTCACATCCCGAGAGGGCCATACGATGCACTCGGCACCAGCCCAGTCGTGGGGTCACCAAACACCGGAAAACCATCTGGCAGCTCTTGGTAGCCCTGCTGTGGGCAGGAGGGTGGTTTTGATGTGACAACCAAACAAGAAATATGGTGACACATGGAAATGACAAACAGTCTTTTCCAGCTATAGGAATTCTGCCAGGCTCCAATGGGAATAACTGCAAACCTGCTACAGCATTTGAGACCCAAGGTGTGGTGGTGTGCATCACCACTGCATCCCACTTGCTGCAAATCAAAAAATTCTGAGCCCTCTTTTTAGAAGCTGGTACCATATCTTTGTGTAAGTCCACCTCCACATCCATCCTTTCTTCATCTTTGCATTACAATATTACATTCCATGTATCACGTTATATCACGTTACATATTTTAGTCCCCTACAACCTCCATAACTGACCTTTCTTCTTCCAGTGCCATAACACAACTCCCATGACCAACTTCTTCTCACTTCTTTTTGCTTCCCTTTTCCTTCTTCTGCTACTCAGCTGTCATATGAAAACACGATTGGGAGTTGGGGGATTGCGAACGCTGTCACTTAAACATCCTTAAAGGGACAGACTTCCTAATGGAAATTGAATCCAAAAGGTTGGATTCCATGGGGAAATTTCAAATTGACAAATTTTCTGAATGGATCTCTCCTAACCTTGCTGTATAAAACATATGCATTTATTGAGCTTAATTTTTGGTTAGTATCAAAATGTATTGATCCGTAAGATAAATATTGACTTGACCTCACTTCTCTCAGTCTATATTTACTTCTTGAGTCAATAAGTCTAGAAACTGATCTGACAGGAGTCAATAATGGTTTAAAAAATTCTCAAAATAGCAGCTTTGCTCTAGGGTTGCAATTCTTTATTTTAAGGTTACTACCTTAAATATATAAAATGCTCAGGAGAACTTAACACTTTACTGCAGAAAGCCATTGGGGAAATGCAAGGAGACCTTCCTGGGACTTCAGGCCAACTGTGCCATTTCAGCACTGGCCAAGCTATATTGTAAATATTTTACCTGCAGTCCATTTTTGCCCTGTGTATCCTAAAAAAATTTGAGCTTCAGAGGTTAAGCCTGCATATCACTGATTGGATTTGTCAGGGCTAAATTGTCTTCAGCCTTGGGAAAATGCAAAGCTTGCTACTGGGTAAAGGTTGTCATCATGAGAAAGCCCACTCTGCTTTAATTTCTCTGCTTACTGAGGCGGTAATTAACCCAATAAGATTTTTAGTGTCAAATGCAAACATGTTTTTCCCTTTTCCTACCATGTGATGGGCAAATCTCCATTGGATAGAACAGCCTTCATCCCTCTTTTTCTTGTGATGGTCTTACAGCAAAGGTCTTCATGATTAGAAGCTCATTTTCCAATTCTTGGGGTTCCTTATGGAGTACCTTCACCAGGAGATAGTTTGAAAACTCCTGTTACCTGAGCACAGTGCTGGTTGGATACCTGAAAATACATTGCAATGTGATGTAAGGAAAACACTATCACTGTCAAGTATTGCCCTGTCCCCTAGGGGCTGGATACCCTTCCATAAAATGCAGGTGAAACAACGGAAATTAAGAGAAAACAGACAAGAAAAAGGCACTGAACATTGCCAAAATACTCTTTTTTTAGGGTGAAACTGTCAAATATTCATTTTTCTCTCACTACTAAAAGGATGGTTAGGTGAGTTTTTGAGGGACATGGTTTAGCAGAGGATGGGTGAGGTTGGACTTGATGATCTCAAGGGTCTTTTCCAACCAGAAGATTCTACGAACCTATGAACTGAGGGGTGCATCAAGTATTTCAAATATTGTTAAAGTGTGGAGAAAATGTTATCTGACCATATTCTTTCCCTAGGAAAACATCTAAAATTTTCTATTAGTAATATTGGTTTAGATTTTTGTCAGGTTGTGGGCTTTTTAATTTGGTTTATCTAGAGGTTTTTTGTTTTTTACATTTCTACATGAGTAGGTTTTAGATAAGATGGTGAACAAGAAAATAGGTTTGTATTAAAACATTCTTACACTGGTATTCATTTATCAGCATTTTTTGAAAGTGGGTGAAGCATGAAACGAAGCATGTAATATACTTAAGAACACATAGGTACAATTAAATGGTTAAGTAGAACAACTACTTTTAATTCTTGCTGTGTTAATATTGCACAGGAGTACCAATAGCTGGAAACGAGTTTTCTAAATTGAAGGAGGGGGGAAAATCCATATGAAAGTGGGCAAAGCAAAATTCCTGAAGTCAGGTAAGGAAAGGATTGAGCTGGGTGTCCCCCTTCCCATGAGCTTGCCCTCGCTGCTCCTCTGGTTGGGCAACCCTCTTGCAAAAGAGAAATGCTCTTTTTTTTGCAGTTTCTAGCTAAAATGAGGAGCCCTTTCCTAGAAACGAAAACAAATATTTCCTGATCTGAACAGGCAAATTTCTGTGAAAAGAAAGAACTCCTGATTTCAGGAATATGCAGTCTCCCAATAAAAAAAAAAAAATCGCTTTGCTGAAAAGTTTCCAACCAGTCTCTGTGATTTAAATTAAATAGCAGGGACCGTGTGTTGAAATTCACAGTCTCCATCCCCGTTTACTTGTGGGTGTTGAAAAATAACCTAAAAAAAAAAAAGTTTACTCTTTACTCAGCAACTTGAATGGATTTCAACTCATTTTGTAGTTGGAAGGAATGCTCCCAAAGACAGAGATTTTCTTGACTGAGATCATCAGAGCCCAGAGCTGAAGCAATTGTGCAACTGAGAAATGTATTCAGGCTTATTTCACAAGAATTATTTACTCTTTAAACTATTAATTCACACCTATGAGCGTGGAAGAAAAAAAGGGGGGGGGGTCAGAGAAACTCTCTGATACCTTCAAGATTATTATATGAGCAGAGGCCTGAGTTTCTCCAGCAGCCAAAGGCAGGAGAGCGCTCGTCTGAAGTCCTTTAATTCAATAGGCCCTTGAATTGTGCCTTTGCATCCACACTCCCTGATACTCGCAGGCAGGAGAGACTGATTTTCATTTTCTGTGCTCTAACTTTCTAATAAACAATAAGCAGATCACAGCCTCCCTCTTTTGTGCCTGAGAAAATAACCATTTTTTTATTATTATTTTTTTTAAATATTACAAAAAGGGACAATATGCTAAAAATATGCAGCGAACAAATATCATCTGTACAAACTGGAAGAGAACCTTCATAAATTAACCTTATTAGTGCATTACTGTAAGCGAATGCCAAAAAAGCTCCTAATTTGCATTAAGATAGATTTTTCAGGTTGGCTGCATGATTTAATTAAAGAAAAGATTAAGAATCATTAAACAAGCTGCTCTACCTTGCAATAACAGAATTCATATCTGATTCAGGTTAACGAAAACACAGATGGTGATTCAGTAACTGTTGAGTTGCTGTAACAGAATGAAAATGATCCCATTAGTTCTCTGGAAATGTGAGGGAATTTGAAAATTAGCATGCAGATACATTGTATGGTGCTAGACAGCTTGGTCTGCTTGGATCATCACTGATTACTCTTTGTTTGGGTTGGCAACACTGAACTTAATAAATGAAAAAATGTTCCAGTATACCACAGTTGGAAACTGTTCAAGGTTGAAATAGGTGTGCAGACTTTCAAGAAGAGAGAGTTAAGTAAACAAATGTCAATCAATTTGGGGCTGGCAGCGTTTTTTTCTTCCAGAATGTCTGTTCTTCAGAAGCGAGTGTCATCAAAATTGAAATCCTGTGCTTGATACATATGTTCATGTGGTATTTATTATTACAAAGGTATTTTAAATGCATATCATTCATTTTACAAAGGGAACTCTGCAGTGTATTGATGCTAAAAGTGGAGAACTGTTCCTAGGAAAATGGATCAGGTTATGTTATTGACAAAGAAATCAAACTTGCTGCAAAAAAAAGGTTATAACAGAAGGAGATTTAAAATATAGGTAAGGCCCCTTCTAAATATTTCAATAAGGTATAGAAATGATCACTGTCACCCCATCTGGGAAAGCAGAGCCTGTGCAAGTGCAGTCAGGATTTGTTTCAGCATATGAAATTTTCAGGGTACACTCACATAGATATGGTTTATAGTAGTTTATAAATACCTTATAAAACCTGACAATACGACAAACTCACTACTCCAAGGAAGTTTTTAGGATGGATCTTGCTGAGAACACTGCACATGCTAAGATCAACACCAAGTTTTCCAACGTATTAGTGACTCCTTTTGTTACACTAACAGACAGCAGAACACGAGGGTGTCTTCTCGTTCTAAGAGGTTATTTTTCCTTTTCTTTTTGACTTCTCAATTTTATTGCAAGTGACTTCAAGGCCAAAAGGTTGTGCATAGGGTGCTACAACAAAAAGGAGGTTGTAACACTCAGACTTTTAGGTTAAAATGTTCTTTCCTTATCACGTGTTAAGATCTTTCAGAAATGATGTAATGCACCAGGGACTATGGTGCTACATTTGCAAACCACCTTTTTTTTAATCATTAATTGACATCATATAATAATGTCCAGCTCACTACTCCCAAAGTGACGGTAATTAATCTTGTTAAAAAAAAATGACATTTTTAGCATTTAGCACAGAAAGGTCATAAACAGGTTGTCTTAGGTTTGACTGGATTTTAACTATCGGATCAAACTTTCTTTTAACATTTCTTTCACATTACCTTATGCTTTTTAACACTTACATATTTAAAAATTGTGTGTAACAGAGATAGCCTCGGCGCCTTGGCAACATTTAAAAGCACACATGTTATTACAAACAAGTGTGTCTTAGTTACAAATGAAACCTTTGCTGTCCTTCCATGACAAGTACTTTTTTTATGGCTTTAGAAATTGTTTGGTACATGATGAGTGATGGTACTGAAAAACATTGTTTTTCTTTTTTTTTCTTCCTTTTCTCATTTCTGAGCCGTGATGTGTTCTCAAACAAGGTAAAGCATGGATGAAAACATCATTAAATGTTTTCTCAGTACTCCAGTTTGGCATATACTGGCTAAGTAAAGTCCTGGCTTTGTCCTGATCACACTTCTAACAGTTCTCATGGAATTGCAAGTCTGTCTCCCTCCTTAGCTCTTTGAGCAAGAATGTAAAGGACTGTGAATTGTATGCAGAGTCTTCCCTGTAAAATTGTACAACAGAGAAGGGTATTGAGGGGTTATTCTGTGCATGCCAACATAGAGTGTTATTTGGAAAGAACTGGATTACTGACAAAAGAGAACAGATTAGGCTATTAACTGCCAGTTATCAAATGATCACGGGATATTTTGGTAGTTGCTGCTGCAAAACTAAGCAGACCTTTTTAATATTCTGCATTGTTTCCATGAAAGCTACAAGGAGCAAAAGAGGATATTTGGTTTGGTATTTGATTTATATTTGTGCCTTTTTTGTTTGGATGAGGACTGTGAGAACCGAGTAGTTTTTGGTTCATGGAAGATCTGGCACATCGCTTTTTTGGTTTGGATTCCAGCGGGTTCACATCCCTCGAGTTTCACTTTGACTTTTGAGTTTGAACAAATCCAAAAAAAGTCAAAACAAACCCGTGATGAACCAGCTAACTTTCACATGGTTTCCACCCAAAATTGTAAACTTTGCCCCTTCAGAAGTGTCAGGCTGTATTCAAAGAGATACACTTTCCAAAGGCCACTAACTGGAGTTATTTTTAAGTTCAGAGAGGAAAAGGACCCAAATTCTACTGAATTCCCCAGGATGCAGGGCCCAAAAATTCAACTGATCTTCTCAAAAATCTTATTTACCAGAGAGGTAGTTCTGTGCATAGGAAAAAATCAGAGCAAGGGTTTGAGTCCTCTCCTGGCATCTTTCTTGAGAAAACATGAATACATCATTCTTACCTCCACCCTTAAATTCAAGTGCACCGGGCATTTCAGCGACGGGTTAAGCACGGCAGACTTTCTGGAAATAACTCTGGCCAGAAGATGCCATTCCACTAAAAGAAAGCTTTCTCACATTCTGTGGGGTCATCTAAGATGGAAGCTTCAGCGAAGACATTTGGATGCTTGACAAGACCTTCTTGTAAACGATGTGTCTTTGGCCAGTTCAAGAATACCTCCCATGTGAATATATCACAGAAAATCATGCACGGAGTTCTGGTCCTTGTTAAAATTAAAAAAAAAAAGAAAAAGAAAAAAGAAAGATAATGAGAAGCAGAGAATCTTCTGAACATTCAGGAATAACTTTCACAAATATCACAGGAGAAGATTACATATTCCAAATCAAATACCTCAGAGACCTACTTATTCCAGGAGGCCTCTTTTAAAGAAGTATTATTCGCCATTTTCAATTTATGCTTCTACTAAATCTTATTTTATCGTCGTGCTTTTCTCAGTTGATTGGACTCAGATAAGAGTTACATTCATACTCTTTTTTTAATACTGGATTTATAAATTTCCTAGAAAGAATCATAGAATAGTTTGGATTGGTAAAGACCTTAAAGATCATCCAGTTCCAACCCTCTGCAAGCTCAGGGTTGCTCAGAGCGTCATCCAACCTGGCCTTAAACACTTCCAGGGATGGGGCAGCCACAGCTTCTCTGGGCAACCTGGGCCAGGGCCTCCCCACCCTCACAGGAAAATATTTCTCCCCAAGATCTCATCTCAATCTCCCCTCTTTGAGCTTAAAACCAATTCCCCTCATCCGATCCCTGCCCTCCCTGATCAAGAGCCCCTCCCCAGCTTTCCTGGAGCCCCTTTCAGTACTGGGAGGCTGCTCTAAGGTCTCCCCTGAGCCTTCTCTTCTCCAGGCTCAACAACACCGACTCTCTCGGCCTCTCCTAGTATGGGAGGTGCTCCAGCCCTCGGATCACCTTTGTGGCCTTCTCTGGAGTCACTCCAAAAGATCCAAGTCCTTCCTGTGCTGAGGACCCCAGAACTGAACACAGAGCTCCAGGTAAGGTCTCACCAGAGCAGAGTAGAGGGCAGAATCCCCTCCCTCGCCCTGATGGTTACTCTTCTGATGCAGCCCAGGGCATGGTTGGCTTTCTGGGCTAAAATGATTTGGTAACTTTACAGTGAACATTTGTTACCAACATCAACTTACTTACCATTCTCTGGTGTATATAAATAATGCAGCATTTGCTTTTCTTATAAGGGAATAGAGGTAAAGACCACATTGCAAACATCAGGGTCAGGTGCAGCAAATGGGAGTGCTCGGACACTGCCTCTCTCCTGCTCCCTTTCCTTTTTTTTTTTCCTGTTCTTTTTCTTTCCCCTGTTTTGGCAGAATTGTCTTGGTATCTTCAGGGTGTTTGGTACTCCTGCGGAAGAAATAACAGCATCTGGCAGCTCTGCCCAGGTTATCATTACACATCTAACACTGGATATGTAGCTGACATTTCACAGGATGCTGGAATGTTCTCTGTTATCTCTGTAGAAGCACTTTGTAAACTTGGATGGGATCCAGTTAAGGAGCCAAAACCAATACTGTGGAAATTACCTGACCAGTCAAGTCTATAAAAAGGGAGTTACAAACAACATAAGCTAAAGCTAACTTTAGTAATTATATACATAGCTAAAGCTAACTAGTAATTCTTACAAATATTCCTGGAGCACCCTACGAGTTAAAATGATGTAATTTTGGCTAATGAGGATCTTTTAATGTTTTGATGTGAATAAATTTTAAAAAAAAAAGCATTAGTTCTGTTTGTCTGAAATATTGTCAGCTTCTGTGCTTCAGCCAAGCTGATTGTCCACGTGTTTGGGATCTTGGACACTGGCAATCAGCATCTGACTTTATGCCACACACTCAAACAACCTCGTGGGTAGATTATGGGACCCCTGAGAAACACCAGGCAGCACCGAGCAGTGCTACTAGACCAGGCCTTGGTTTTCATTCCTGTGACACTTGAAGGAGGCTAAAAAGGCACATTTTCCACAAGTTTGTAAACATAACACAGTTTCAAGCAAAAGCAGTGAGAAAATCCTGGAGATTTACTTTTTTTTTTTTTTTTTCCAGGCATTTATTCCATGTGACTGATGAGAGCTGGGAAAGTAAATGTTGCAATAAAATGGACCATAGGCTTTTTACAAAACAGGATGAAATGTTTATATTTGGCTAGTATGGTGATGGCCATTAAAAAAAATAAAATAAGCTAAGAAAAATAAACATATTAATTATGTGTCAAACCACAGAATATCTCTTAGGACAGAGTGATGGGAAGATTCAAATGCTAGAGCTAACTTTGCTTCATTTCACTGTATTTCTTAATGAGATTTATTTATCTTTAGGGACAGAGGAACCTCAGAAATAGTATTTGGCATGTGACCTTCTGTATTTCCTCTTCTTGCTTAAAGAGAGGATGAGGTCAATCCAGCAAAGAATCAATGTGGTGTGAAATACATTCAAGCTTCGTGACTTAAATGCACTCCTGTGCTCAGGTAGGTACCAGAAACTGGTGTCCCTGTGTCTAAACTGCACTGGAAGTTATTTAGTTATGGTAGGAGAAGCATTTCCCTGGTTTCCTACTCCTACTGAGAGAATTTTAAATTCACTCAGCTCATTCCCCATAATTTCTCTCAGTAGCCCAATAAAAGGGATCATTTTCTGTTTTTCAAAATCAAAATTCAGAGGGAAAATGCAGCCACATGAGAAGGGCAGAAATAACTTTCAGAGTCTTTGCTCCAGTGTATAGAACAAGTCCTTTAATTAAAGCAACTCTCTGGTCAAGCTGACACTTCCTCTTTAATTGCAGCTTCCTGTCACCCTGTAATTTCTTTTATTTTAATTCGCCAGGGTGTGAGAGTGTTTCAGAGTGCCCCAAACGAAATCGGGGCTGTCAAAAGATGTGATGCTGCGTCATCACGTAGCTGATGGCCAGGAGCCAGCTCTGTCAACACTTGGCTTTGTACTGTCCGGGGGAGAGAAGCTGATTCTTCAGCAGTGTCTAATCAGTTTAAAACAAATCTGGAAGATGTTACTAGAAGACAAGATGAGATCCAGGCCACAGCAGCCTCTGCATACAAAGAAGTGAAGGATTTCGTTGGAGGAGAAAATTAAAGAGGTGGAAACAACACTTGACAGTTTCAACACGATTATAACTGAGAATAAAAAAGAGTGTACTACTGGTTTAGGAAATGAGGCTACTGGTAACTAGAGAAAGTATCTTGTTATGTCCCCTCTGCTGTAGTGACAGGGATATCAGGGAATTAGATCTTCCAGTCTGCAATAGAAAATTTCCTGTAGGTTCATCAGACCCTGGTTAATTCTTGAAAGGAAAACACAAATAATTTGGAGTGTAAAGATGAAAGGGAACAGTTATCTAGTACATCCCAGGAGCTGTATATACATATATATTAAAAAAAAAAAGATAAATACATCCTTTTGATTTATAGAACCATAGAATGATTGGAAGGGACCCTAAAGCCCACCCAGTTCCATCACCCTGCCATGGGCAGGGACACCTCCCACTGGATCAGGGGGCTCAAAGCCCCATCCAACCTGGCCTTGAACACCTCCAGGGATGGGGCAGCCACCACGTCTCTAGGCAACTTCTTCCACCAACCTGTAGGAAGCCTTCAATTGCTGTTATGGGTTATGAACTTGTGGGAAGGAGTCAGTAGCAGAAATGTGCAACCTTTCTCCCAGCTGCTCAGTGGAAACTATGAGTTTCCATAATCTGCACCAGGATAGATAACCCCACAGGAGGCCAGGCAGCAGCACTTACAAGAAATCCCATGTCATCCTTTTTAATGCCTCTTCCCTGTCCAACATGCTATAATTATGAGAATTCATTTGTTTTCTACCTATGACAGGGAGGAACAACAGCTCCCAGTGAAAAGAATATGCTTGCTTTATTACAGAGGCTAAACGTGCAAGGTTGTATTCCTCTTCCTAATCGTCTCAGGGAAAAACAAATCCCACCTTTTCCCTACACTTCAGACATTTTATGATATTTCATCCTTGTTAGTTTTCTTCCCTGAGAAAACTCTTCCCTTATTTCCTTCACTTTGATTACTACCTCTGTTTTTGACGGCCTGGGCATTCTCTCCAATGCATTAAAGGGAGCAGAGTTTCTCCCCTGCATCTATTAAACCTTCCCAATTTTAGTCGAGTAAAGCATGGAGAAACATCCTTTCACCTGTCGAGGGAATTAACCCAAGATCTGAGTTAAGACAAATTCCCCTACTTCTCTGTAAAATGCTATAATTCATCTTTTTCACTTTACATGAGGGTTTTTCTCATGGTCTGTGAAGCAGGTCAGATTACCTTAGATACTTTGTCAGCAGCTGAATGGATAGGATGTTATAAACTCTAATTTACAGTCTCCAGTAACATACTGTATATAAAATACTGAAAGATTACAGACCCACTTCACTTAAACCCTAAACATCTAGAAACTTAGCCAGCTTTGGTCACAGATCCATTGTTTTTAAGACCTGCAGGAGCCCTAGTCTGATGTCTCCTGAGGAGTGTGGGCCAAAGAGTCTGAGCTACCCCTGTTTACCAGGTGAAGACTTGGGTCACACCAGGCTCTTTTGGATTCTTGAATTTTCCTCCCTCTTATTGCCTGACCCACACAACATGCCGAAATCAACTCCACCAACCTCTACAACCACTGGATTCAAACCCTTTCAGATCATATATCAGATATTGGTGTTTCTAGCACCATGGTGCATTTTTTGATTAGCACAGGGCACTGCAGCATGCTTTAGTAATTGCTTTCAGCTCTCCTCTTTGTTCATTCCTCCTTTCAAATCAGTAATATCATTCCCTTTCTTCTCTTTTACCCTTTTCTCCCTTCATCATCTGAACAGTGGACAGGACATGACCACTTGGAAGATCTGAAGGCTTCTCTTCACTTTCACTTTCTCCACTCCTTTCACTCTCATCTGGATTTTACTTTGTCCACCACCTGTCTTGGCAGGGCTGCCATCCTCTACATCTGCTTTTGAACCTTGCCTGTTCTTTGAGGTTCAGGATCTGGCACATCAAGTATGAAATACTCTCTGTGAGCACCCCAAGCACTTTGTTTTAAGTCAGGCATCAAATCAGCCATGGACCCCTGAAGCTGCTGGTGTTGGAAGTGGGAGAACTGGCAACTATGACAGAACCTCCCTGGAAGTGCACGGGAGACGTCAGCGCTGCTCCAAGCAGAAGATTCCCATAATAAAGCCTAACACCACAACTGAAAATAATTACAAACCTTGTTACTAAACTAAATTACAACTCTAGCTGAGGAAGGAAGGAGAGATAAGACATATACTGTAGAAAAAAAAACCCTCTTTGTCTGCTTAGCTGTTCTCACCCTGCATCAAAACTCTCCTGTCTGAACCCATGAGGTCAAGTCAGCTGTGTTTCTTACCCTGGGAAGAAGCAGAGGGGATGTTAGAAGCTTAGCTGCTGCTTTTAGTTTGGACTGCCACACCTTCCTCATCTTTGAGAGATGATCCCAAACAGCCACTGAATTCTCCATAGTGAGGAGCGTGGGCTGATTTGTACTGCAGTTCCCAACATGGAAGGTGGTCTGTAGATAAAGACTTGAGTCTGCAGCATCTTCCACCAGCACAAAGCCTGCAATTCTGCAAGAAACCTTTTTATAATCATGAGGAAAAAGAGAGAGAATAAACCAACCCAAATTCTTAAATGTATTCAGACTCAGCTGGAATTCGGACCAAGAGATGGACTAGGCTCTTACTTATCCCTGAGGCACATTCACCCCTCTATATAATTAAGCTCTTGGGCTGTTTTGTTAGTGTTGAGAAGCAGGCTTTGCCAAAAGTCATCTGGCTTTCTCCCTTAAAACAGTGACAGGTTTTTTTTCCCCCTCCTTGCTAAAGAAACCTTTCAATTTCATTGCTTATGTGCTTTAGGTATAATTATTTTTTTTTACCTTTCAGTGTTATTTCCTACCCATAAAATTATACAAAAATGGTCATCAGTGAGCCTGCTGAAAAGCCCAGCCACCATACATTGCAGAGAATTACCTTAATATTTATAAAAAAATAAAGACCATACTTCTTTTAAAGATCTTGCACTAAACAAACTGAATTATTCATGCATAGAATTGTACAGCATTAGAACACCTGTTTTCAATCATGCATAATGTAAAATCACTCATTACCTCACAAGAGCCTCTACATCTCCAGCAATCAAATGGCATTGAAACAGCAGAACAGGTGCTTGGCAGGTGGATCCAAACAGATGTTTTGGGCTTGCTTGTCTTTTCTTGTACAGGTGTGGTGATCTTGTTTTCAACGGCATAATTGCTATTTGAATAGGTGATATTTAATTCTTACGTGCTTTAATATTTATTTTTGCTTCTTCAGTTCCTTTTTCCACTTTGCAAACTGCAAAACAGCCTATGAGATGTGTTCAGCTCCCAGCTGAACCGCGAGGCAGAGTAATGCAACGGAAAGTATGGTTCCTCTTACTCAGACCTTCATCCCACAAATCCTTGCCTATGAAACTTTCCTGTACAGCTTGTGCAAAACCACTGCAGAGATCTCCACGCTCTCAGCTAGCACCTGGGGTGCCCTTCCTGAAGGGTATTTGAACATTGGGTGTATGGAGATAGGTTAAGTCCTCATGGAAACAATTCAGACCTGGGAATTGAGAAGATCTCTGCATGTTTTTTCCAGGATGCAATGATATACAATTTAAAGGTGTCTCTAAACACCAGCAGCCCTAGCACGTTGAAGAAGCAATATATAGCAAAACTTGTCTCTGCTTCTACCAGACTCCTGTCTTTCATGAGGGCTCCATGGGAGCATGGCACAGAGCAATTGCCTTTGCTAAACCAGCCTGTGGACATGGCACTGTGCAAAAGCTACAGAAAACACTGAGTCTGCAAGGAGAAAAAGAGAAAAAAAGTATAAAAAAATTTGGAATTTACAGAAAATGAATCAAAAATGGCCAAAAAGTGCCTCAGTGCTTATAGCCTTCAAGCACTGATTACTGGTAGGCCAAAACAAACATGTTCCTACTCCTAGTTCAGTTTGCAGCAGCAAAGTGGCAGATTATTACAAACAGCTTTAAAGTTGGCAGCCCATCTGGCTTCTCAACAGACCAGCCAAGGACCGACAAACCACGGAGGCAGTTTATGGCTCTGACAAGTCCTTTGTGCCCAGGCTGTGCTTGCTCCTCTTAGTCCAACAGCTTGGGGATGAAGAGATAAACATGGAACGTGATGACCTTCACCTGGGCTTCTTGCAGGTGAGTTCAAAGCAAAACAGCTTTTCGTGGTTAGCATACAGTGCTTGTGGGGTGTAAACAACCAGCTTGTTTATATCAAGCTGTTGTCTATTATGGACTGGAGCAGTAAAGTTTTTAGACCACTGTGTGCCATGATGGGATTCACTCTGATGACACAGATGCTGGTTGGCTCAGCATTGAAGTACCACCCTAAAAGATGTGCTCCAGCTCAGTGTGGAGGAAAACTAGCCTTTGGAGTGAAACCTGTACACGATCATGGTCTCACCAAATAGCTGAAAACTACCCAATAACATTGGGGTTTATTTCACTCAGGAAGCCAGTGGACTTCTATCTTAAGAAAAGGAAATTTTAAATCCATCTTCAGCCTAATTTTTGTGTCTTATAGTCCATTATTTAAAAACAGCCACATGGTAGAGTAGGAAAAAGTAGGTTGTATAAATTACAGCACCTAGATATCACGAAGATGAGAGTGCCATTAAGAAGTAGACAAACAATATGCAATATAGTTTGTGTGCCTAGGTTTAAAAAAATGCCATTTCCCTTACATTTATCATGAAGACTTTCAAACGTCTCATTATGTTCAGCTACTCAGTAACATGTAGGGGAACATTATTGCAAAGGATTTTGTTAATTTGGATGCATAAATAAATAGATAGAGATTAGTTGGAGTATCCATAGCTCATTCCTCTCCTCCTTCTCTACCTGGCTGTGGTGGAGAATAACATGCAGACTGATATTGCTGCTAGAGAGGTCTTCCCTCAGCTAGACTGATATTCTGGAAGTATATATGCATATAAAGTATGTATATACATAAAATATATATACATATAAAATATGTGTATATATAAAACACTAAAGATGGTAATAGCTGTGCTCATGGAATACTGTCAGCATCAATTCTTAGGCCAACACACTGAAAATAATTTGTACATGCATACTAATTCAATTATTCTGCCTCAGTATACCATAATAATTAACCCTGCTGTGTTTTTCAGTGTCAGATATCTCATTTTTCATTGGATAGGAATGTCTTTAATTGTTTCCAAGCAAAAATGGCAAAAGAACCTGGGAAATTAAGGGATTCATTCTTGATTTTTCTCAATGGAATAGGTGCTCGGATGCCAGGGTAATAGGAACAATTAATAAATCAGGCCAGAACCAAGTTTGACAGAATTACCTTAAGAAGTAGGATACTGAGACTGATAAGTGCACAGAAATTTGTGCATGTATGTATAGCTCACTCTGACACAGACAAGAAGTACACCTAGCATTAATTGACGTGCTTATTCATGTGTAGCAAT
This sequence comes from Tapera naevia, assembly GCA_033556795.1. Taxonomy (NCBI): domain Eukaryota; kingdom Metazoa; phylum Chordata; class Aves; order Cuculiformes; family Neomorphidae; genus Tapera; species Tapera naevia. The sequence goes on along the minus strand of JAUMJJ010000149.1, from coordinate 3,519,916 downwards.
TAAAATATGTAGGAAAAATAATCTGAGTAAAATATTCTGCAAGTTCACAATGGCTTACCTATCCGAACCCAGCACCTGCCCCAAGCCAGGAACCGTTCCAGGAGCAGCAGGTGCCTGCAGTGCCCTCTGCATACCCTTCTTCACAACCATTTGTCATCCTTCTCCTGGGCTCCCTCTGTGGTGAGCACATGGACAGGAGGCTCCGTTCCCAGCTGAAAAGCTGAGTGAAGGCTGGGGCTCCAGAAAAACCTTCCTTCAGCACGTTTCCTTAGAGACTGTGAAATTCTTGTCTTTCTGGGTCAGATATGTGTGATTGCTAATGTGGCTTTAAATGGAAGAACAGTATAGGCAAATAAAGGATGAATCCATGGATCCAGGATGAAATTAAAGCTCAGCGAACACTTCTCAAATTCCATTTGGGAATAATTTCTGAATGTTTTTTGTTTTAGCAGAAAATATAAACTCTTATATTTGACAGAACAGTTCCCATCTCATCGACTCTGGCCCAGCTTCAACCTCAGCATCTACAGATGTCCCTCAGCATTCTTCCTTTGACCTCCCATCCAGCCCCAGGTGCTGGAGCTCATCCTTATCCCAGGATGAGGGGGTTTTATTTTTTTTTGAACATTTCCACAAAGGACTGTTTGATCTGGAGTGCTGCCTTCAGGAAACGGAGCTGCTCTCGTCCTCCTTGCAAGCACTTTTGACCACTTTTCGCTGCAGGATCTTTTCTCACATCGTTGTCTCCATGACCAGGCTTCAAAGGACACTGTGCTCCTCTTGCCTTCGACACCCCTTACCATTCTTACCACTTGGCTTGTGATGAGTCTGTGCAGTTTTTCTCAGCATTATCTTTCAGTATGTGCCTTGTATTTAGTTTGTATCTCAGCTGATCGCACAGGCAGCATGGATTGGTCTCTCCAGGATGCTCTGATCAATTTTCTTTTCATATGAAGCATGAATTATTAACAACCGCCAGGCACTCAAAACCAACTCACTCCCCAAGTTTCCCATGGTTTACATGGTTTAAATAAATTAATATCTCAAACATATTCCTCAAAAGATGGGTAAGTGCAGACTGTAAAATCAAGGAGGGAGGGCAACTCCTGAGTTAAAAACTTCTAATTCACAGACCAGTCACAGCTATTTTGTACCAAAGCCAAAGAACTCATTTAGTATCGCTGCAACTCTGTTTATTCACCAATAAAATTTTGTTCATATTGCTCTTCTCAGAGAGATGTTGCAAGAGGTTTATGAATTGTATGGAAAAATTACAAGGTTTTTGCACAGGTACAACAGCTGTTCATGTCCCACTTATCTGAAATGTGTGTCCAGCAGTCCTTTCACTCAGCGATGTCTCTAGAGCTTGGCAGTCTGCACACTCATCCCTCTAATGTGAGCAAAAATAGTAGATTACAGATATTTGGGGATATTTTTGATGATAGCAGACAGTCTTCAAACACAAAGGATCAGTTCAGGTTGGCAAGAAAGGATGGAGCCACTGTTAGAAGATCTTCAAGCTGGAGCTACATGGGATTTTTCTTTTTTTTTTCTTCCTTGTAATTTTAGGTACTGGGTGCTGTAGGGAGCTCAGATGGCAGCTGAGAGTGAGAGGCTTAACACACCTTCTGTGCATGCACCGTTAGAGCTCTGGGAAACAGGGATAGATGGGACTCATCCTCCAAAATCCCCATTGCACAAGGGAGCAAGCAGTTGGCAACGATACTACTTTCCTGCCCCATGTTGCCAGGTGCCTCCTACAAAAATAAACAACTTTGTGGTGGGGTAGATCAAACCCTATGGCTGGGTTTCACTCTGTGGAACACAATCACTGGTCACCTAAACCTTACAACCCATGCAAGGAAATCTTCCAGTCAATATAAACACACTTTAGTACTACACATATTGCTAAAACACAGTTTACTACTTCCAGAGAGTAAAAACTGCAAATCATCCAGAGGAAAGATTGCAAAATTTAGGCAAATTTGTAATATGCTGGGGGTAATTCTCCCCATTTAAATGGGTTTTGCTCTCTCTAACTGCTAAGTGACTCCTGCTTTACCCCTGCATTGGTGTGGGGAGACCCAAGTGACCCTAAAGGGACCAAACCCAGGCAATGGAAATGGTTGTTCCAACTCTAGGTGTGCATAGATAATTTTGCACACACTTATATAAAAAAATCTTATATATATAAAATATGTACATTTACATAGAATGGAATGAAGCATTAAACACCACACCTGGTGCAAGCCCTGCAGCCCAAACTCGCTTGGTTTTCAGTCTCAGGGGCCGCCCTGGCAGCTCCGCTTTCGTCCCGACAGCTGTGGATCCCAGGTGGTCTGACATTTGAGATGGGGGCTGCGGGTGAGGCTGAAGGTGTTTTAGGGGAGAAGGAGGCTGCGAATAACACTGAGCCCTCATCCAGATGGAATCGTTCACGAAACAACCTGAGATACTCTATTACTGTCCATATGTCTCCCAGGTCTCCAAAGGCCATACTCCATTGATTCATTAAAACCTGCTTTTTTTCAGTGTTGGTTCTTTCCAAAGCAGAGTATAATCTAGGATTTACTATCACCTGTAATGCTCCTTTTTAAAAATCACTTCTTTGCATAAGTCAGTCTTCAGAAATGCTTCAATAAACACCAGATTAGAAAGTAAATATTTTGGGACCAGAGCCTCCTCTTCACATACCCTTTTAACAAGTTTCGTCCTGTCACAATGAATGATAAAACATTTTATGGAGGCTTTCTATGATAAATAAATGGCTGAAGGCACAGTACTAGTGGAATAAACCCCACCAGATATAACTATGCTAACAGTCTGCATTACACTTATTTCTTCCTTTGCATATAAGCCTGGAAGAATTATTTTATTGTTTTTGCACTGCAAACAGTTGTTATTAGTGTTTCTTATTTATAGTCAGTTCTTTGAGGCACTATAGTAATATAAGAAAATATCAGTTATTTCATCACACTGGTGAATTTAATGAACCTGAAGGTGTGTGTTATTTTAGCACTTGCTGTAGCTCCTGTGAAAACCCAATGGTGCTAAAATCTGTAAACCTGTCACTGCTTAAGTAATAACCTTGTTAAAAGCATCTTCATTTAACTTATTTCAGCTTTTGCAGAATGCAGGTTTTATTTTATCAGTGTAGGGAATAGGTGTTTCCAACCAAACCACTTATTGTAAATATAGTTAATTGTAGTTCATTAATTTATTCTCCGTGTTATTGCTTTTATTTTAACACTTAGTTTAAATTAAGCATTGTCTAGAATTGAGTTCCCATTTTCGATTTTTTTAAACAAACTCTTAATTTATATAAAATATCTTTGGTTAGAACAGTAAATTTTATTCTGCAATATGGAAAATGCTCTTTGCATTCATTAATATCCCTTTATGCTGCAAGAAATGAGCTTTCTTCCTTAACAGTAGACAGGAAAACAAAATGAGATTTTTTTTTAATGTTGCAACTGTGAAATTGGGCTTCTTTCTTTCATTTAAAAATATAGAGAAAATGAAATACTGACGGCATATCTTCCAAATTATCAATTGATCCCTGCAAATGTACATCTACAATTATTGAAATCCTGGCAATAAAAAAAATGGGAACACCCTGCTATTTAGGACCGTTCAGCAAAAGAGAAGTGTAATTTGCACCATCACTTTTTTTTATAACACCAGTGATACTTCTTACATTATTACACTGTGGAGCTGTTTGTGACAAATGAGAAAAGTATCAAGTTCCTAGTAAATTTTCACAAGGTGGGCAATTATCTACCCATTAATACTTTTTTTTTTTTCCCCTTTGAGATCTGCTCTGCTATCCGGTGCTGTATTGTCAGGCACAGGGCATCTCAGGGATAAAATTTTAGAATCATAGAATGGTTTGGGTTGGAAGGGAACTGAAAGATCATCCAGTCCCAACCCCCCTGCCATGAGGATCTTCAGAAACTGATGCTGAATTACAATATAGGTCCTTGCTCCTGAGGGCAGAGAGATTGCAGTAGAAACCCAAATGTGTTGGCTGCTTTGAAATAATTATCAGAATTAGCAATCTAGGATGCTTGCATTAGATCACCATTTCATTGGGGGGGGGGGTATTTTTTTTTCCCCTTATAATTTAGCTCTCTTTCTCAAAGTGTTCACTGCTCATCCATCTATGCTTCAGCGTAGGGCTATGACTAATAAATAGAGCACCACCACCAAAGAGAGTGCAGTACCCCCAAATCACACCAGGCACCAAAGTGAGCTTGGCAGTTCAATTGCTCCAGAAGATTCTGGCCCCATCAGTCTTGATTTTAGTTTGCAAACAAGTCAAAAAGGTTATTAAACTCCATCCCTTCTCCCGGTTTTGGTGCCTAAACCCCTAAAGGGGTTGGCAGTGTAGTGCTACATGTGTGGTGCTGGTAATGCTGGTGGGTCCTACACAGCAAGCAAGAGCAATGCTGTAGGAGTCAGGAGTCCCAAGTGCTCCTTACTTGGATCTTTGGGAGCAAGGATGGGTGAGGACAGCCAGTGAGCAACCACTGAGATGGGAATCATAGAATTGCTTGGTTAGAGAAGACCTTTGAGATCATCGAGTCCAACCATACCTGTCCATGACTAAACCAGATCCCTGAGCACCTCATCTGACCGTATTTTAAACATCTCCAGGGATGGTGACTCCACCAACTCCCTGGGCAGCCTCTGCCAGTGCCTGACAACCCTTTCAGTGAAGATTTTTTTCCTAATGTCTGATCTGAACCTCCCCTGGTGCAGCTTGAGGCCATTTCCTCTTGTCCCATCACCTGTCAGAAATAGAAGCAGAATTGAAGGCACCAGCATCCCCCAACACCTTTATGAGCATCTCGAAGCCAAGATGGGTGCAGCCAGATCTGATCCAGGGCTGAGGAAAAACAGGAAAGAGACCAAAGAGGTGACAGGGATGAGAAGGAAAGACACAGTGCCTGCGTGACCTGTCTACAATAGTCACTTCACAAAAAAGTAGGTTCTGTCACAGACCAGAAAAGTGTGGATGTCTCCGAGAGCTACAGCCAGTGGAGAAGAAGGAAAGCCAAGTTACCAGCCCCTGTACCTGACTGTAGAATTGTATTTGGGATGCTTCAAATCCCAACAGCTGTAGCATGTCTTCAGGATCTGAGAAACTGGAGTAAGCAACTGAAAAGGAATCTGCTTGTTTAAGTTTAGACTGGGATTATGTTTATATTTGTTTTGCTTATAACCTTTCATTTCCAGCCTTGCAACTAAAAGCCTGACCTTACATCTTGCTTAATAAACGTTTTGCAAAAGCTTTGTTTTATCATTCAGCCTGTCCTGTGCTGGAGGGAAGATGGATGGGGAGGAATGGACAAAGCTGGGATGCAGAGGCACGTCCCAGAGGTGCAGGGTGGGCAGCTGGGGTGCACGTCCTGCCCCGCTGACACAGCCTGGCCACTGATGGGAGCTGTAGGGAAGGGCTGTTCAACAGAGCCATGGGCATTCCTGTTAAGTAGTAGACAGTCAAGAGAGATTCCTAAAGTGGCCTGAAGCATCTCACAGCTACTCTTTGTAGTGCATTCAGTAGAAAGAATAGAGAGAGCTGCAATTGTATGTAGAAATATCTAGCTTATAGTGATCAAATATGATTTAGACAAAAAGACTAAACCCTCTGCAAATGCATGCATCGTTTTGGAGCAGCATCTGAGCCTGGAGCCCAGGGAACTTCCCCTCTGTAAAGCCCAGTTTGGTAGGGGTCAGCATTGTTGTGCCTTTGGAACTCCTGCTCTGCTTCATCCCTCCCTGTCCACAGAATCATAGATTCACCCGAAGGGACCCAAAAGGATCATCGAGTCCAACTGCTGTCCCTACCCAGGACACTCCCAACAACCTCCTTTGTGAACCTTGATTATGGCTCCTACTTGTCCTGGACTCAGCTGGATGTGCTGTTGAAAGAAACCTTGAGCCTTTTCTGCCCCAACACGAGAAGAACTTCCAGTAACAAACATCTGCCTATTTCCAGAAGCCCTACTCTTTCTCCCGATATTGTCCATGTAGGAAAAAGACAAATCCAATTTTTACTCTGCATTGATGGGAGAGCAGGTAATACAGCCATGGGAGGGAGGATGGAGAAAGACAATACTGTCATCACCATTCATTTGAACCCTGCAAAGAAGCAAAGCTAAGAGAGGGAATTTGCCTTTCTGTAAGCCAGCATAAACCAGCCCAGGAATGGATTCCATACACATTTATACTGTATTGACCTAGGCTGGTTATAGCTAAAGCTATAGCTATTTATCCACAGTATTGAGAGACAAAATAATTCCAGGTAGGGTTTCACATTAATGATATTTTCTTTCTGTAATATAATGCCAGCACATTGTAGTTCTGTATCTATTACTTGTACCAAACTGGAGCTAAGTCGATATTATGTTTATGGCTGTAGTGCTAAAATTGTAAGATTAAATTTAAAATTATTGAGCAGAAAATTTGAATTTAATAAGATTTTTGGTTAAACCAGTGTACCTTTATCCCTCACACTGACACAACACTTCGAGCAATTTGACCCACATAACTTTTTTTTGTTTCTTAAGTTATACAATTACAGACCAATTACACATTCTTTAAAGAAGTGATATTAATTATTGAAACATTAAAAAGCTGAAGTAATTGTTTTTGTGCACTTAGCATAGCTTTTAAGGCAGACTATAGAGAGAGAATCTTTTGGTAGGTAGTCTTAAAATATTCACCAGTGCTAGAACAATTAAATGAAATTCACATTTATTTCAAGGATTTTTTAATTAAATCTATTGGTTGTTGGTATCCGTAAACCCTTAAGAATAAACACCTGCAGTGTTTTATTATGTAAAAAGGTAGTTTAATTGCATCATATTTATCACAGACAAATCAAGCCCTATTCAGAAGATAATAATGACACAGTAATTGGACCAGTAATTGGTTCAGGATGATTCAATATTGTACTAATAATCATAAATACTACTGTCTCCTGCTTTGGTACAAGGCTGACACCATATTATAGATTGGATTTGGTGCAATAAATAATCATGAACTGGGTCCAGTTGTGCCTAAGTCTTCAATTCAACTACGTTAGTAAATAACAGGTATCAAACAATGCATCCCACACAAACAATCATTCCTAGCAGGTGTCACAAGGAATATTGGGCTTTTTTTCTTCTGGAAGAGCATCATTAGAGCAAGGATTCTTTTGCATCCTTGCATTAAGAATTGTTATTTGCTTCAGAGATGTTTCCACTCCAAGTAAACCTGGTTGCACTTAGAGCCAGTTGTAAAGTGGATCCATTTGGTTTAAATATTGCTTTCTTTGTTTTTTTTTCACGTATTTGCTGCTATTGGTTTCTGTTTCTGGCAACAGGAGAAAGTGGGTATTTCAAAGAGGCCCAATTTGCAAAAAAAAGCTGAGTATCCAGCCTCAAAATCGGAAGATGGAGAAGGAGAAATAGGAGAATGGATGAGGTAACCCAAAATTGGTCACCTCAAACTTCACAGTAAGTCAGGGAACACACGCAGTGTGTTTTGTACTTGGAGGGTTGGGCACCCCTGGGGATGGACACAAATGAGCCCCAGAAAACCCCTGGCATCTCTTGGGCTCATGCTTCCCCCGGGAATCAGTACTGCTGTTGTTTTCTTTAGCTGTATCTTCTTCATGCTTTTCCAATATTTTCTCTGTTTAGCTGGTCCAGAGAACCACCACCCAAAGTGTCGTGTCCACCTTGCTCTCCTGCCTCCTGCCCAGCACCACAAAAATACCTCTTGAAAAATAATCATGATAAAAAGACCTTTATTGGTTCCTTATTCTTACTGAATGTGACGTGTCAGCAGTTAGGTCTGAGCTTCCCAAACACTGAATAAAAGTACTTAGATTTATAATTAACCAGGTAAAAAGAAATGCCAAGTTTTCAAAGACATTGCTTCAACTTCACTAAATTTCACCTGGAGTTTTCACCAGTTTTCCAGGCTGCCTTGACGTGATCTGAGCATCTGCTTAGTCTTGTGCTGTCATGACTTCCTTATCGTGTTAATAAAACCCTTACTTATCCCAATTGCACAAAATAAATTGCCACACTGATACCCAACTGTAATCTACTTTTCTGCTCCGTTTTCATTTGTATGTATAATATAGCATTTTTATTTTTCTTTCTTTGCTTGGCTTGTGCAGGGAGCAGAGGGGGAAAAATCTAATCAAGCAAACACAATAGCATTATGGGAAAGGGCGGGTGGTAGGAGGTTGCAGTCCTGTAGCCAGTTGCTTGTTTATGGGGGTTTATACAGTATAACATGGTGCACAAAACCACTCACATGTCATTTAACGGTAACTGTGAAAATCATGCCTGTCACCACCACATTCAGGAGACACTTGGCCGACCAGAGGCACTGTTTTTTCGCCAGTGCTGTTGTCTTTCAGAGAGAGCCAAAAGGGAGTGGAGCCTCATTATCCCTGAAACAATGATCCTCATTCACTAGGCAGAGGAACTTGCTTTTCATCGGGTGCATTATAAAGCTTGGAGCTGGAATAGAGATAACATGTCCCCTTTATCAGCAGAACAAAAGCTCAGGGTCTATGCTCCTAGCTTGGAATAATGCCCTCAGCAGCCTAAACTGATGCGTTTGTAAGCTTTTACCTCTTTTCCTTTAATTGCTTTCATCTGGAGGGATGGTGCAGCAAGGCCCAGGTACCAGCTGAAGATGGACAATGCGTTGCCGTTTCTCCCACAGAGATGTGGCAGTGATGCCCAGGTCTACTCCTCTCAATGTGATCATAGAATGGTTTGGGTTGAAAGGGACCTAAAACAGTTCCAACCCCTCCATGGGCAGAGACACCTCCCACTAGACCAGGCTGCTCAACGCCCCATCCAACCTGGCCTTGAGCATCCCTCAGGGATGGGGCATCCACAGCTTCCCTGGGCAACCTGTTCACCATTCCACTTGCTGACACTTCCACTTCAAAGCACAATCATAGAACCATAGAATCATCTGTTTGGAAAAGACTTCTGAGATCATCAAGTCCAACCATACCTGTCCCTTACTAAACCATGTCCCTAAGAAGTTCATCAACCCATCTTTTAAACACCTCCAGGGATGGCGACTCCACCCCTTCCCTGGGCAGCCTCTGCCAGGGCCTGACCAAACAATACCTGAAGGATGGAAGAAGGCAGGGAGATGGGGAATGCAGACAGCTAAAGAGACAACTCGTATTGCAGAAGATGCTTTTTTAAGACCATATAGTGGCACAGCCATAGTGTAGGCACTGGGGCTGAAAGCAATCTCTACATACAGAATGCCAGGGCAGAATGGCACCAGGGGACCAGTTCACTCATAATGGAGTCAAAGTAATGGAGCTCAAACACACCAGCTACACACTTGTCCTGAGATGGTGGCAGCTGTGGGAAGGCACAACACAAAATCATCCTTTTTTAAATTTTTCTTTCCCTTTAGTGCTCCATCCCAAAGCCTTTTTTTTTTTTTTCCCCCCCTGAATCTTTCTTACCTTTAGCTTCATGCAGGGAGGAGGGAAAGGTGAGAAGACAGGAGAGCTCTCGCTGTGCACAGCCAGGCATGCAGGCAGCAGAGGTAGATGAACAGAATGTGTTGAAAGCATCATGATCCAGCGCCAGGAAATAACAGTTAGCATATCCCTGAATGACATTTACAGGAAACCTATGTTTCCTTTTCAGGGCCATAAGCTTCAACAAACTGGTGTGTTCAGTCAGCCCTTCCCCATGTACAGTATGGATGCCACAATTTTCTCAGCATATGCTCAGCTGCGTCCTTCTGATGGCATCCACGTTGGCGCCTTTCCATCTATAGGCATGGAGGGATGTCTTCATCTTCTGCAGGAGTCTGGGGCTACTGCCAAAGGCAGGGATCCAAGCACCGCAGGCAAGGAAAGTGGATCGTTTTGGTTCCTGAATAAGGATTAGGCTTTGCAACACCTGAGCAGTGAAAATCCTGCAGAGCCTTCATGGCCAGAGCCAGGAAACGCCACGCTTCTGCTGAATATTGCTGAGCAGAGTCCTATTTAACCAAGGTGAATGTTTGCTGCAGAGCAAATTACAGAAAATTTAGGAAACAAATGGCAAATAGGCAGCCACACGTAACGTCCGTATAAAGGCTTCAATGGTTTTGGCTCTGATGCTTTCTCAACATGTAATAGATAACACTTTCATTATCTTGATTCACTTCCAGCTCTCACCTAAGGAAAAAAAACGTGCAGCCCGTGCCTTTACTCCAAGAATTGGTTTACTTATATGAAGCAGAGATCCCTTTGATCTTTTATTATATGCTACAGTTATACACCATCCTAAGCAACAATACTAGTCAAATCCCTTTATTATTTACTACTTTATTTTTAATCACAAACAGCAAGAAAAAAATCCCTCTATTTTTCCCCTAGAGCTTATCTGTTTCTTGTCTTCTCACAGTATGGACCAAAATGTGCTTTTTTTTTTACTTGGGAAAGGAGGATTTCACTGAAGTAAACAGGATACCCAGAATTAAGGGCAGGATTTTGTCTACACACTGTTTTATCCACTGTACATTTATCGTATCTAATACACTTAGGAGAGGAGAAAGGAATTTATTTGGATATTAAATGGCCTGGGAAATCATTCTCAACAAGGAACAAAACATTCCCTTTACGTAAAATCACATTATAGAAAAAGTGTTGAGGTTAATTTAAAGAGAAAATTTAGGAAACAAAAGCCAAGTCACAACCCCGTGGATGGCTGTACACAAACTCACACTGCCACTGCCTGAGGATGAGAAGCTGAAGTATTTCCTCTCCTCCTTTCTGATCAGCTTGTTTTACTAAAGTGAGAAGGTAACCTTATCGATTAGCAGAGCATAAAAGCCAGGGACACACAAAGCAGCAAGAGGTGATAGAGATGTGAATTAAAAGCAGTTTTATGCCTCTGCACCTGATCGGGAATAACCTTTTTAGCTCAGCCACATAAAAGAAGTTGTCTCCTACTTTTGAGCCATTTTTCTTCTCCACCTTCAAACAGAGGCCTTTTCCAAAGAAATGATGACAACACACAGCTAATTAACAACAAAGAATAATTGAACTATGGCTCTAACTATCTACCTTTAAATCAAAGGAAGAAGGCAACCAATACTAAAATTTTATCTGTCCTCTGGGGCTGGAGGCAGCTTACAGGTTCAAGTCAGATAGCAAATGTAGCTAAATGGCAGTCAGAAAAGATCATGTGACTGGGGGCTAAAAACTAATTAATCTCCATAAAGCTGCAAGTGAGGTAGGTAAGATGACTTGAAATCTGATTACATTATTGCATTTAAGGAGGGAAAATGCAGCATGTATTTTTCATGTTGATTTTAACCACCTGAGCCCTTAATGACATTTTGTACCTTGAAAGAAAGCTCATATTTCATCTACATTTAAAAAGATCTGCAAAGATGCCATTGTCATCTGCACAGAATCCACAAATTTAGGTCAAATAATGCTGCTATGAATCAGAGAATGCTTTTCTAAACTTTTTTTCCCAGCACAAGTCAGAAGATGATTCCATATAACTGTGGGAACTTGTAAAGCCAAACATTTAACAAAAGCTGAAATAAATCTTAGGGAAAATAATAACTTTATACTCCAATACAGGAGGAAAAAAGACCCTATATCCTAGCTTACTGCTGAAGATGTATATGTTTTGCTCCTCTGATTTGTAAAGAACCTCTGACATTAAATTTTGAATTAGTGGAAACTTAGCATTGCTTATGATTTCTATTATTTATAAATGGCTACAAAGCAAAAAAACCAACCAACCAACCAACAAACCTGTCTAGGCAGACAGGAGACCTCAATTCAATTAATCTAGTCAAGATATGCATGGAATAGACCCACCTAAACTTAATTTTTTTTTTATTGAGGAGGAGAGATGTTAGAATAGGAAGGAAGAGATAGGAAAAAGAAAACTGCAACTACATACCAAGCTGAAACGAACCCTGAAGTTAATTTTTCAGGCTTCAGTCATGGCTATGGACTGCTGTGCATAATCTCTGCTTCTCGTGTAGCAGCATCCCTATAAATATTAGAGAGTGGAAACCACCACAGAAACAAACAAACATAAAAAATCCCCCCCAAAAGCAGGCATTATTGGCATCGATTACATGTTTCTGAGATGCATGATCGGCAGCACATGGTAACAGCCACGTGCACAGGGGGACAAGACAGGGACAGTTTTATGTGATGCAAAAGCAGACTTTTAAAATGTTCGTAATATACTTGATATATACTGCTGTACAAGAATATAGTGGCAATAAATAAACAGCATTTAAGTTAACAAGCACACGTTTATAGGTATCATAATGGCATTTTGCACTTCTGCAACACCTTTGATCTCAGAATTTTCTGAGGCCTTTGCAAGGATTAATTAATTAAGCTTCAACATTCCCCCGCACTAGATGTTATTAAAATACTTTTTATGGCTTACAAATTCTACAAAAGACATGCTTGTATTTCATGTCTTATTGTGCCTCCTGTCCAAAACAATTACTGTCCTCCTCAGTTGGCTCTGTGGCGGATGGGAAAATATGTTGGGGTCCTCCTATCCACTTGGGCTGGGAGAGTCCCTTGCTCCTTCTGCTGATGAGGGAATTCTGGGGTTCATGCTTGCCTCTGTACTCCTTCCCTTCAGCAGCTCCCCTGCTTTGTCTATTTTTGCTCCTAAATCCTCAGACTTTCCTTCCCTATCCTCTTACGTTGCTTTGTGCTATGACTGATCTTCTTGAAATGCTCAAGGATTTTGCAATTTTGTTATTTAGAGTTAGAAAGGCATTTTTTCCCACATGGTGAAACTGTCATGTGGCTGTAAAATGTCCCCTCTCCCTTTTCTCTTGGGAACAAAAATCATTACACTTCTTACATTTTTACTCCCAGGTTTGCCAGAATCCAACATGAATCACAGCTCAGACCCAACTTGCACGTGATTTAAGGAAGAGTAACTTGACAGTTAAATCTTGCAGTTTGTGTGTGTGTTTGTAAAGTCTGGCACAGCCGGATGCACCTCCTTGCATGAACCCTTACCCTCTATGGGAAAAGGCAGTGCAGTGGAATTAGCTCTCAAAACTAATCCTCTCCTTATCACTCTTATCTAGAGCCGGCTATGCATCCTTCCCTGGACTGTGATGAGTAGAAGACTCCCACATGGAGTGAAGTCTGACCCTATAACTCATTAGACTTAGGAGAAGCCGTGCAGACACTTGAATTAAGGATTTTATTACCATTGCAGAAATTCTAACACCTCTTCCTCTTTCCTCCTGCTCCAGAAACAGACACTCACATACCTAATAAGTTCATAATATTGCTGTGTGAGGATGTTAATTCAAATCTCTGTTCTATACATAACTTACTATTTACAGAAACTGGTTGTGCCTCATGGCACCATGCCTGGTGAGTTCAGTTACTGGATCATAGTCCATAGACAACCTAACTTCATGCATATCATCTCCTAGAAAACACACCTGAGAATATTTTCATGTCACTAATATATTTTCCATGATCTCCTTGCATTCATCTCCTCTAGGACTGAAAAGTAAAATACTTCCTCCGAATCTGTCCACATCCCTAAGTTTTCAGCAGTTCAGGACTGTTAAGGACAGGGACTCAAAAAGATAACATGGATGGGCTTGGAACTTTCCATAGGTTTACTGTTAAGCATCAGTGACAGGCTCTCAGCTGTATACCTTGGGTGTGCAAATTCCTAAAAGCACCAAGAGAAGGACCTCTTTGAGAGCCACCAGCTATAAAGGTTCCAGTGATAAAATAACTCTTCCCAGCAGGATAGGGTCAATGGGCTGTGGCCATGGGTGGTTTGGTGACACACGTACACAACTATCCAGGACATTTTTATGATGCCACTGACGAAGTTGTAGGCTCTCACCAAGCAGATTCCTACTGCCATTTCCTTACCGATGTAATTTTTCTCACAGTGGCCAGCAGTCTCAGAGTTTACTTTAGCTGAACTACATTTTTGCTGCCGTAAGAATGGCTCACCAGAAACCAATTTTAAGTTTCCTGTATTATTCTCCAGACGCTGAGCATGAACCACGTCACCGCTCGTACTTCTAACAGATGTACTACTTCTCCTTAGCTGCAGCACTCCCTTAGACTCAGAATTTCCTCTGTCACTGCACTTGCTTATTCAGGCCATAAAGAGCAACTGTCTGCCCAGAGGACATCCAGAACTCAGCTTCAAAGCATGGTTTTGTTTTACTTTTCTATAGCTCTGTGCCATAACGTTTTGTCACGCCAGGTCTCGTGCCAGCTACTTTTGGGAAACGCACTGCTGACTGGCACCAAGTGGAGCCTGTTCCTTAAAAAGGTACCTTGTGGACTCCTTTTTTGAGGGAATAAGTTTATCCCCTTTACAGTGGGAAGAGAGGGAATCCCCGCGCCAAACTTCAGATTCCTGACATAATTCTCCACCCACTCAACTGCAGTTGTGCCCCAGCACAAACACGTTCCCACACAGTCGGAGGACATTGCAGCTTCCGTGTGCCTCCAGAGAGCAGCACCCCATGGGGAATGAGAAAGGCAGAAGCTACTACAAAAGTACATTTTCCTTTGATGAAGAGGATCCTTTAAAAATAAGCTATGATCTTACCTTTTTGAGGCCACTCAGATAATGCAGCTGAGTCCAGCTAGGCTGAAAAAGTATTGATACCATATGGATGGTACCACAGCTCAGCATGCTTAAATATTTAATTATGTTAAGGTGCCATACAATCAAAATACCTTGACTTAATTTAAGTTGCGTGTGGAAAGATGTCATTTACGATGCCAAGAGGTAGCTTTCTAATTTTTCCTTCTCTATTTTCATAAATCTACAATTTCTATGCATAAATTTTAAAGCATATTAAAAAAAATCAACTTTATTTTAGATAGAAAGATAATATTGTAATCAAAGGATTCGCTCTTGGACTGCATAGTCCTTGGTTTTATATACTTGAGGCAAAACATTAGATACAAATCTATCTGAAGGCTCTTTAATAAGAAAGATGGCAAGTAAAATCTGGTTTAATATAAAAGCCAATTCAACTATTAATCATGATTACAGATAATTCCCAATGTGGCATGATATCATTTAATTTCCAAAAAGCAGAGTAAGTGACAGCACACTTTTTTTTTTTTTTAAACTATGTCATGCAATAATATCATGGCAAGAAAGCCTTTATAACCAATTCTGTGCATAGATCATAAATTACCAATCAGTCACGTAGATCCCATTTAATATTTTAAAGTCTTGTTTTATATATTCCTTTTCCTTGTTCGTGCTTTGTCTTAACAAATATACTTGGCCATAATGAAAATAAACCTGCTGAAGTCTCTGTGGCCTGAGACAAGCTATAACACATTTCTGCACCGTGGGGTGGGCTCATGGGATACCTACTGAGCAAATGCATCCCCTCTGCGCATGCCCAGACTATTAAAATGAATTGACATGTTAATGCTGACAGGAAAAGAGCACAAGAGAGCTTGCTAAATTACTGCTCAGTCAGGCACTAGGAATTCCTGAGTGGTTAACTCCTGAGCAAAACCTGAAGCAAGGACAGGAGGGGGGCGGAAAAGAGAGGAAGGAAGGAGAAGGGAGAGAGGAAAAGAAGAAAAAAGAATGAGCAAAAAAAGAAACTTTATTGTCAAATGCAACAAAACAAACAAATACTAAGGGGTTGTCACGTTAGTAATGCACCTACTCATAAATCATATGGATTTTAATCATACCTGCCACCTCAGCCTGCTTCTCCCCTGAGAAATTGTTTTCTTTTTGCTCCCTCCTTCACTCGCTTTCAATTATCTGGAAGCTGTTTCTCGTGTTTATTTATTTATCTAAAGTTCACATACAGTATGCATGCACAAATTTCCTCTGGGGGACTGAGACTAGGCAGATCATACAAGGATGCGGTGGAGCGTAGCAGCTAACAGCTCAGATGAATGTACTCAGGCTCAGAAAACCTGCTTTGGACCACGGTGACAAGAGAAGGGGAGGACAGAAAGTAATTAGTGTGTGTACAATGATGGATTATGGCTTAATATTCAGGCATTTCACCTTTTGACTGGTATAGGTAGGCCCACAAGATGACAAACAAAGTCCACATTCTTGCCAATGAGGGGAAAAAGGGGGTGGGGGGAGAAATCCCAAGGTTTTCAGTCTTTTAAACATGTACTCTGTTCAGTAAATGAATTGCCATTAGTTGCTTTAGTTGTATTTTAGGCATTTTATAGTTTGGAATATACCATTTTTATATATATATGTATATACATAAACACATATAGATATAGAGATATTGATATAGATGTTGATATAGATGATATAGATATAGATGTAGATATATATATAGATGATATAGACATAGATATAGACATAGATATAGATGTAGATATAGATACAGATATAGATATGGATATAGATATAGATACATATATAGACATATACAAATATATGAGAAACCCAAAGGAGAGCTGCTTAGGAAATTTCTGACAAGCTGGCATTCTATTGATAATATTGTTTTTATGTCTCACAACTCCTATATGTAACTTTAGTACTAAAGACCAACTCAGTCTCTCAAATTTTAAGGAGAGAGTGAACTGCCAGTGACCTTTTCTCAGCTCTGGGAGGTGAATGTGTAGCACAGATCCATCATGACTTGAAGATCTTATAGACAACAAGAAAAAAAAAAAAGGCATCATTTTTGTAAGCCACATTGAAGTAAAAATAGATGAGGAGAGTTCAATAAGGAGTTATGACCACAGGTTAACAGGATGTTAACTCAAAAAATTAGTTTAGAGCAGGTTTCGAACTGAAGATCTGCCCGTGTGTGTTAGGTCTACAGCAGTTGTTTAGGCACATTTGAATCTATAGTTGCTATGCAGAGTATTGCTCAATTAAAGGAACATCCAGACAGCTCTCCCGTTTGGAACACTTGTAGAAATTAAATGGATCACATGCAGTTTGACATTTTGCAAAATAAAAGAATAATTGGGGCACCGTATTGTTTTTGCCTTTTAAAAAGAATATTCAGGCTCACCCTGTGAAGCTTAGCTGGAACCAGAATTTGGGTCCAGATTTTTTTCCCCCCACTGCTTTCTCAGAAAACTAATGATGCTACAGTTAACCCTTTCACCACCACACACTTCTCATTGGACATGTGACGGCCGTAACCTGGGTAAGGAACAAGTCCTGTGCTTCATGTTGTTTGAATGGAGACTTTCTGGAGGATTTCAGCTGCCTGCCAAGGTGGAGGGTGAAGGTGGGTTTAGCAGAACCCCCAGTCTTCTCTTCAAAAGCCAAGGAGTCCACAGACTCTGACACAGTCTCTAGACCTGTGCAAACTGCCAAAATCAAAAAGATTGAAACCTTGAGATCAAGGGGTGTCTGGTGTACTGCAAGACTCCAGTTCATTCATGTAAAGCAAATGCATGGCATGATCAGAGCAGATCATTCACCTGATTAGGAGTCACAAATGCTTAGGCCATCTTTTAAACAGTTTAACAGCCCCAAGCCCTACTATGTTGTCACATAAGCTAAAAATTATCCGTGAAGATATACTTTTTCTCACATTCACTACAGATGAGCCTGAAACAAAATTCCAGATGTTCCCGACCTAAGTTCAAAAGCCATCTTGAACCACTGTTTTCCAGAAATGTGTTTCGAAAGAAATCCAAGGAGATGTCTCTTATGCTGATTTCATGAACGCTGTCAGAGGCTGCAGTGGCACTGAAGGACCTTCAGTTCAATTGACTGCAGACCTTCAGTCCAACTCAGGACAGCCACCCTTGTATAGAGGTGTGGAGCGTTCACGTGCTTCACAGAGTCCACTGAAGACTCCAAACCTAAACAAAATGCATCCCAAAGGCATGGTGCTACATAAGCAATAGCACCACGGTGGCATTATTACCTGACATGGCTGATACTGATGGGCTGTCAAGGAGCCTGTTTCCCTCTGTCTCTCCAAGTTATCTGAGCCAGAACATGCCACAGGTCCTTTCCTGCCACAGGTCCTTTCCTGTGATCACAACTTGCTTTTCAAAAACCATACACACTTTCTGCCTGCAGCTTCTTCCACCTGAAGATCAAAGCCCTAAATTGCGTACAGTTCACTCCTCTGAAATGCCAGTTTCCTTCATATAAATGACATATGGCACATTTGGTATAACTTTCATTTTGTTTCATATTTTAATTTGCAATCTCGGATATCAAAGAAAGTCAAAGTGACAAAATCCAGCTTGTAAAGCCATTCAAGAGGAGTTTTCAATAGTTTACATAAATCAACTCATAATCTGCTTTATTTAAATCTCTGAGTGTGTAAAAGGCTGCAGTTTGTCAGAGTAAGATAAAAAGCATATATTAATGAGAAATATAAGAGTAACATGAAGCAATAAGAGACGTAAACAGACTTGTGTCTCTGTTAGTTGCCATCAGTTGTAGTGAACTTACTCCAGTGAAGTCTCTTGGAGGGGTGGAGAGTTGGTCTGAAGGACTTATTTTAGCACAGCAGTCACTTGCAAACAAACATGCAGAATGAACTGGGACTTACCTCCACAGGATAGGTGTTTCTCCAATCTGGTTATTATTTTTCTATATGCTCTTCTACAAACTAATGCTCCAAACTGGAAACATCACAGTTTTTAGAGTGTTTTATCCTCAGGGACCTATAAGTGTGAATTATCAGTCACCCAGGTCTTTGCAAAAGGAGTATCTCTAGAAAATAGATCAGGTAAATAGTAATAAAATTATGTTGTATGAGACTTTTATGAGTTTAATAGATCTAGATATAATAAAAATACGTTACCTCCAGTTTCATGTTACTCAGATGACAGGAATTCATGCCAAAGTTTTGACAGACCTTAAATTAAAACAGACAAACAAACAAAAAAAATCAAACAAAGCCCCTAAGCTCTTTAGTTAGCTTCAGTTTCTCCCAACCTTGCAGTAATGTGAGTTTTCCTTATGCAGTTGGGGGAAAAAATGAATAGTTACCATGGAAATTGCCACAAATCTTTTTGTTTCAGTCTTCTCTAAGCTTCAGAGCACGTTTATGAAGACACACATAGAATCCACTCGTCATTAAAGCTAGCAATGAGAACTTCGGCAGCAACAGAACTATCATGTTTTCCCAAGTTTTACAGTGTATTTCACAATAATTTGCTCTGCTCTTGGTCTCATTACAAAGGCAATATTAAAATGATAATGACTTACATGCTCTGTCATATATACTACTCTGACCTTTTCAGTATGCTACCTTTTGAAAGCTTGACAAGGCCACCTCTTCCGCACACGTTAGCATGGCAAAAAAAAATGGGACCAGGGAAAGGGGAGGAAGGAGAAGTGGATGACAGCAATAGACACAGCCAAAACCTTTTAAGCTTTAAATAACCATATTCTAACTCATCAGTTTTTGTGTGCGTATTTAAACAGATTTCTGGCCGATTCACAAGTACTTTGTGTCCCCGGAATTGCGCCGGCCATTCCGCGCAATGGTTTATCCACAGTGGGTGCATTGCAAAGGAAGAGGTCTGCACCCACACTCTGCCACATGGATATCAGTTGGGCTCTGTGAATTATTCATCAGCTCAGGAGCAAAGTCAGAATTTGGCCCCAGATAACTGGACATCTCCTTTCTCTGTAAGCATGGCCTTTTTTTAATGCGTGTTGTAGAAACTAGGCCTGTCCTGTTAGATACACACAGGATTTACTTTTGTAGCATAGGAAATTTTCTTCAGCTGCATTTTTTGCTGTGAGTTCCCCTGGGAATGATCAGGGGAGAGAAGGAAGCTCCATGTTGTGGGGCCATTGCACAACCTGCTACACAAGCACAGAGTCACAAGGAGACATTCCCTCAACCAAGCAGGTTCCTCCTGCTCTCTCATTCACTGGAGCATAAAGAATCAGAGAAACATCCAAAAGAGAGGCATTGCCAACTCTCCTTCCACTTGTGTGTCTTTGTTCAGTGATACAAGGCCACATCATTCCTCAAAATGAGTGCAGAAAAGGTCAGGAAACTTTTAAACCACCAGAAACCTTGTGATGGAGGGAAGACAGAGATGCTACGATGTACATAGCACACAGGCTCCTTGCCTCCTTGGCCAGTCACTCCCCATCCCGACCTTTTCCTGTGCAGCACTGGAAGCATCCAAGAAGCACACAGGCTGGTACTTATCTCCAGTTTTAGTGATTCAAAGGGAGCCCTCAGCCTTCTTTTGCTTATCAGTTTTCAACCCGAGCTCCCTCACACACTCCTCTGACACCACAATGCTCCCTACCTTCCTACAGCTGACATAGGGTCTATGGAGCTTTCAGCCTTTAATATCTCTGTCTCATATCTGTCCTCGCCAATATTACTTGCAGGTGTTTTAAGAAGACCCATACAGACTTAAGACCACCTTTTTTTAACTTCCATTTCTCTGAAATAAATCTACCTTATGCTCCTCGATGCTGCTTCTTCAATAAGAAACAAGGTTTCCACTGTTTCCCTGTGGGGTTCTATGCCACTGCCAGGCTTGTGCTTTGCAAAATACCCTAATATGGTGACTGAAGAGTTAATGATCTCCAAGCCTGCTTGAGGACCAGGTGCCTGCTGTGCTCTCACTGACTAGAAGAGCATGGGAACAGAGATGAATCATGGCTGCAGCTGCACCAGACAGGGGTCTGGAAGCTGGTGAGGGAGCTGGTGAGACGATCGCCATGTCCCCGGGACCCTCTTCTCCTGTTTACACAAACACATGCAAATGCAAACCCGAGTGGACTTTTGGCCACACCAGCATTCATCTTCTGACCACACAGACAAATATTGCTCAGCACCAAGGCTCTCATCTGCCTGGGAAACACCACTGTCTAATGGTCATATGGTCAAATATGGAAAAGAAGGGTGCCTACAACTGTATGTCATGTTGCTTGTAAATTTGCTCTGCTCAAGTGTGAAGTGTTCCTGTGGCTGTAGGACAGTATGACATTTCACTATGTCTTTCAGTTCCTCTAATCTTCACAAAAGAGCCAATCCCTCCTAAAGTCCACCTAAAGGCTCCTACTGCTTCTCTTCACACCTCTTGTCTCCAAATGCAACTTTCTCTTCTTTCAGGCAAGTTTGCATTCGTTGATTTTTTTTTCTAAATCATTACAAAAGGACTTAATTTGGCATAGTAAATAAATAACCCCTTCTTCATTTTTCAGTTTCCACGAGAGTGTGAAAGCAGGGGACAACCTGTCATGTACAGGAATGCCCTGACATGGCACCAGGGACAGTTACTACACCAGCAAAAGACATGATGATGGCAAGGAGCCAGGTGTCTTTCTTAGATGCCAAACTCAGGCACAAGGAGCTCAACAGAGGAATGAGCCATCCCAAAACTGTCCCAGGGCAGTGAGACTTCATGTCTTTTAATAAGGATATGGTATTTCAGAGTGAGCAAAAAGCTCCCTTGAGACCCAATCCAGTATGGTTTTATTTGTGTAATTCCTAATGTAAACAGCAAATAAATCCATAAGGTTTCAGTCAGCTTGTCAAAGAAAATGTATTTTAGTTAAAGAAAGCATTAAAGGGGAACTGATATGGAAAACACTGTGTATTGGGATGTTTTTGACCAATCTGTATTGAAAAAATCCATACTGATAACCACTCTCTCTATATAAAAAGTTTGTTCTGATGAGGCAAATATGTTTTCTCTGGTACACCACCTCCCTCGTCCCTCAGAGGCTAAATATGTTACCTACAGCAAAGGCAATATCCATCTCCCTTGCAAAAAGCACTCTCAGAAAAGAGCATTTGTACCTACCTGGAGGAAATAAAAATGATTTCACTTCAGTGCATCAGGTGTGTGGAAGAAACTTCCATCTATAACACTTCATCTCCTCTCTTTTCTGTTCCTTTTCTGACTTATTAAAACAAACAGACAAAATATATTAATAAACAATAAAAAATGAATAACCCCACTTAATCCACTCTGGAGGTTGAAAGAGCAGAATAGAAGATAAGAGTATGGCTATTCAAGTCCCCTGGGTCTACCAGTGCATGCAAAGGACTACACGTACTCTTCCCAGGTGTGACTGGATGACAGTTGTAGACACCCTTCTTTTCCATATTTGATACCCCAGAAAAGTGCTGCTGCCTCCCTACCTCCCCTCCCCACAATGGTTGCTGTTGTGTTGTCTGTGGATTTCCCCATCCAGCAGCAACGAGGTCCTCCCTCCAGCCTTGCTGGTCCAGCCGCTGCTGGGAATGAGGTAGGTATTTGTGGTGCATCCTGAAACGATCCCTCAGTGACTCTTACTACCACATACCCCAAATCTAACAATTTTCCTTCACTGTTCTCTACTTCATAAGTTTCTCTTCACTTTCCTCAGTGTTTACTGTACTTTGAATAGTTTTGTGGCTACCATCCATAGGAGAACCATGGGAACTGGCAGGCAATGAATGACTGGCATGTAGAAAGGGTTTGGGTTTTTTTTTCCTCCTTCTTCTTCTACTTCTCCTTCTTGAAAACAACCTTGGCGAGCCATCAGATGAAAAATATCTATTCTTCTGCCAGCTCCTGCCCAGTGCCAGTGTCAGGCTATTTAAAGCTCTCTGAGAAGTGGTTTGGGGGAAGGTGGCATGAAAACTGCATATTGAGCTGCATCTTTTCCCTCTATATCAAAAAAACCCAGGAGCTACTGAGCTCTCTTTTCTACCCGAACTTGACTTAAGTTAAACATCCAAGTCCTGACATAAATGCACTCTGCAGGAATCTGTAATAAGGTACCACAGTTAAAAGTAGCAACTGCATTTTTGATGCGAAAGCATAATCCTCATTGTTACTGGGGAGTCTGGATCTTGCCACAACAGAGGTTTTTTTGTTATATTACATGCCTACCAACCAAGTCCTTTTCTTTTATAGTTCCCTATGGTAGGGAAAGGAGAAAGAGTGGATTTAAGTTTCCAGGGAGCTGTCGGCCTTTGTAATAAGGTACATGGCTCACTGCTAGTTCACAAAGGGGGTTAGCACTAGAACTGCAGTGAACTATTCATCCTGCCAGCGAGCTCAGGTGAACACGGCACTCGGAGCCAAACGGGAACGCTCAGCCCCATTCACCCGGTAGCTGTATAATGTACCACAAGCTGAAAACTGTTCATTGAGCCAGCAGGAAATTCAGACATTTAGCAAGTGCTGGAACCAGAGCTGCTGTGATGGATGGTTAATATCCAGACCCCAGGAACTGCGCAGCGATGCCGGGCCGGGTGCGAGGTGGGCTGGCTGCCACGGCAAAGGAGCACATCACTTCTGAGATCAGAGAGCAAGGCTGGGAGTCACGGGGGAAGGGGCTGAGGTGTTCCGCTTCTCCTCCTCCCTGGGAAACTGCAAGCAAGAAGAGATGAATTTGATTTATTTCCCATTGTCAGCTAGGAAAGGAGCAAAACTAAGACCAGAATACACAAACAAAACAAAAGGCTTAACTATAGGAGGAAAAATGCCTATTCCCAGGAGGGAAATGTGATACTCCCCAGCTTGCCCACTACCAGCACTCTGAGACCCGCTCCCAGCTGCTCCGCATTCTTCAGTTTCATCACTCATATCTGAATTACAGGAGAGTGCTAATGCTGGCCGTGCTGCTCCTGCTGCTCTTCTGGTGCTGCCCATCAAAGCACTGCTCAGCCATCACCAGACCAATGCAACCTTGAGAGGTCAGCACCTACCACAGCAGCAGCAGACAGAGGCATGGAGACCTGGTGAGGTTACCAACAGCCTTGAAAAACTAGGGGTCTCAGAGCATGTGAAACTAAATTTAATTTTTTTGCAAAGTAAAATTGTGTCCAAAAATAGACAAATAAGAATTTTTGACACCTTTCCCCTCTTGAGCCACTGGGTGCAGGTAGAGAGCAGACCCATCAGCAGCCTCCCAAGATCCATCCCAAGAACCTTGAAAGAACAGGGAGGAGAATTTGGCCAATTCAGTGCACCCTATAAAAATCTTTCACGTTGAGGTTCCCCTGGTCACTCTTGACACCTCTTCTTCATCTGACAGCTCTGAGTAGGTCATTAAAAATATAAAGGCCTTATATATATTGGTAGTGGAGAGGAAATATAGCACCCTGCTCTGTATTTCTATAACATTATTCTTTAAGGTCCCTTGCAACCCAAACCATTCTATGCTTCTGTGATTCTATTTGTCATCTGATGAAATTAAATAAGTTGTTTGTTGGGGAAACTGAGGCACAGTTACATTAAAAGATGCACTTTACCCCAACCACATCCTGCCCAAAGGCACCACATTGCTCAGTACTATTAATGCAGGCATGAGCTCTCGGTGCAAGAGCAAGTACAGTTCAAACAAGCACAGCAAGCTGCCAAAGCTCTGCCTGAAATTTTTCCCCACCTGCTGTTCCTAAGTCTTTCCCCTAGGAACGCGAAAAGCATCCCTGTAGTTTAAACATCACCTTTTTGGTGACTCAACATGACCACCTCTATCTTCCCACAGATCCCACGCCCGCTGAGAGGGGTGGAGATCACCCTGGCTGCTGCTGCCTCTCATCACCACTTGACCTTCCTGCCTCTTCTTTGCTATCGCTGTTGTCCATCCGCTGCCAGCTCACAGGCAGCACTTAATAAAAAGGGTAGAGCAAGGAAATCAGACAGTGACCCAGAGCTGGCAGGGAACGGGGGAGATGCGGTTCCAATTCCAGCTCCGAGCCTCGGCTGTGGAGCGGGATTTACATAATAATTAACTCCGGTATTCTTGGACAACTCACTTTCTGTGTAACAACTGCAGATGATTCCCCTGTACACCCTTAAAAATCTGTCTAGCTAACGAATCCAAAAATCAAACACCTGTGTGTTAGCACGAACAGCTGTACACTTGCCACTGCTCCTCTATCTGCAGAAGATGCCACATGCCAGTTGCTTTACTTAGAGCATGTGGGAAGGCCAATCCATTAGAGAGAGAACACAGCATAATTAAGAAGCAACATGCTTCCTTGTTCCTGCTGCCCTAATTTTTTTTATTCCTCCCCCCCTCCCTGCCCCGCCACTTACTTTGTTTAAACAACTCCATCAACTTTATTATGCTGATCTTCAGTCTTGCAAGGTTGGTGAACTCAGGAGGCAGGGTCTGTTTTCCCAAGTTCTCACAGCACTCATCAGCTGGCACGTTAGGGTAGAGAAGCTTCCAGTTGAACTACATTTTTGCATTTTTTTTCTTTTTTTCTTTTTTTTTTTCTTTCCATGAGAAATATCCTTAGAAAGAAAGATCTTCTTGGAATAAATAACAGGAGATGCGAAGAGTGCTGAATCTAAACACACACATTCTGCACAGTGTACGACGGCAACAAATGATTACATCAACCCTGAAACTTCCACAGACGGTCATGTTTGTTTTCATTGCATTCCAGATATCACTTGCAATCAGTCTATATATATTTCTTTCTCTCTCTTGCGTGTCTATGTGTGTTCTTTTTATATATGTTACAAAAGAAACCTTTCGCTAAACCGAGCTTTATCTTCAAAGCCTGTGCTCTCTATATAAAAATGTAAGCTAAAAAGGAGATTTTAAAATCAAGCTGGATGTCTCAGGGTCCATTTGGAGCCATAATGTGACTTTATCTTGGAATGAATAATTTGCACTCGTAGTCCTAATTTGGCAAGTGAAGAGTGCAGCGTAGCTTCACAAGCCATAGTACCTTTGTGCTCTTAATTCTCCAGGGGCTACCTATACTTGTCTTTCTGTACATTGGATCACTGCTAGCGGAGGTCTGAAAAGCATCTCCAGCAATCTTTAATTCATGTGATTAAAAATTCAAAAGAAGCCCTTGTACCAGCTGTTAAACTATGTTAGTAAGCTGTAATTCAGAGTTCAAATCCCAGCAAATTGAAGGTTAGGTTAACAGGATCATTCAGTGGAACTGCATTATATCGTAGCAACTAGAACAGTAGGTGGACTGTTTCATACACGCTCATTTGCAGGAGATAACCTAAGGATGAGCAAACTCATAGCACTGCAAACCTTGCCTTGGATTTATTTTCCCCCTTCTCTTTCTGTAGCATGATTTTTTTTAGAGCCTGGCAGATGAAACCAACTGTGGGTTTTGTTTAATCTTTGCACAGATAGAAGCAGAATAAAATCAGCATGAAGTGTTTTGTTTAAGATTATCTGGAATCTGAGAAATGTGTTTTTCATCTCTGAGACTAATTAGTTTAAATATAACAAAGGTGAAATGAGGTTGATGGTCTGAAATCTACTGTTCATTCTCCTTCAGTAAATAGAGAGGAAATGTATGAGAAAAGAAATCCCCCTTATTTATGTATGATGTGATTATTCTTTGCTCAGGCTGGTCCCAAGATAAACTTCCAGAAAGTCTGGAAGAATCAAACTTAAGTACAAGTAAAGCTAAAAGTATTAAGTAATATTACAATTATTATTTATTATTAGCACTACAATAGTCATTAGTCTTCTGCTGAGAGTGAAATGTTATTATGGAATGCACTGTGTATAAAAGGGAGAGTATTTGTTCTGCAGTGCTTACAGCCTCTGCAGCTTTACAGAGCTTGCAGGGAGAAGGTGAGAAACAGGATGTAGTATCATCTTTAGTTTGCAGATGGGGAATTATGGCACAAAGTGTCTTTCCCAAAACCACACAGGAAGTATGCAGAGCTAGAAACTGAATCCTGATCTCCTGAAGGCTTTAACCAAAATACCATCTTTCCTGTCTATTGAAAGACTCCTATTTATTATATAATAGGCTCTAAAGCAGACCTTTTCCATGCCCAGACTCAGAAATGGGATGTGGTCCTGTGCCTGTGGTACCCACAGAAAAAATTTAGCCCATATAAAATACAGTGATCAAGTCTTTACACTTGATTTTCTGGTGACTTTGATCAGGTAGATTTTATGCAATAGAGAGAAACTGAAAAATGCAAAGAAGCTGATGGGAAAGGCTAGGAAGAGTTGATGGTTTGCTCACGATGCCTAAAGGTACAGGGGAAGAAAGACCTGTTGAGGTTACTGGTAAGTAGAATTGAGGGAAAAGGCTTCCCAATAAAAGCAGTCGGGAAATCTATGTCTTTCAAATTCAGAATAAAATATGTCAAATGAGAAAAAAGTGCTGAGGATGAGTGTGTCAGGAATGCTGGAAGAAGCTTGAGCTGAAGAAACAGGTGAAGAAAAGCTTGGCAGAAGAAAGAAGAGTTTCAGGGCTACAACCCACCTGTCAAAGCATGGGAGTTTTTGCATAAGTAGCAAGGGAATACAAATTAAAAAAGGACTTTGGAATTTTGCCTCCTTGCTGTTGGTGAGATACCAACTAGTGGAAGCCCCAACATACTTTACACGCTGTCCTTCCAGTGATGTACTCACAGGTTTGAAGACAGAAGACATCTGTTTATGAAGCTTTTGGCCATGATGCCTGCAAACTACTTTCATCGAGTAGTTCCTTCTGACTTCACACCTGAGAAAACTTTTCTCTTGAAAGAACTAAAAATCTTAGCCATTCTTCCCAATTAAATATTTTCAAATAAACCTAAATATATACATTGTTTGGGACCTCCATGTTTGATGTGTATGAGACTGAAATGTGGTTGGTTCCTTCTGTTAGACAAATCTACTCCCACTGTGGGTCAGATGTCTCTGCACATGGCACTCCCAATTTTTAATTTTTAATGCTACATCAAATACAATGTTTAAAAATAACTTCGTCTAACCAAGGACTGAGTAAAACTTGTGAAGGACTTGGCCTTGTAATTTAGAGTCATCATCATCAACAGGCTTTCACTTGGATAGCACCTTTCATTCAAAGATCTCAGAACACTTAATTTAATTAAGCCTTTCAACAATGCCATAATGCAGCCAAATGTTATAATAACTGCTTGTAGAGGTTTGAATCTGATACAAAGAGAGGTTAAATGAGTCTCCCAAGGTCCCAGAACGAATTAATAACATAGCCAAGAAGAGGTTACAAAGCCAGACCCATAGCCCTCCCGCTCACCGCAAGCCATGCTCTTTCTCTCCTCTCCCACCCTGACTCTGACATGGGTGGGTTTCTGTGCCCACCAGGATGAGCTGGAGATGCCTCCAGACCTTCTCAGCTTCCCAGGCAGTCTGGGAGGACTCTGTGAAAAAACAAGCAGCGATTTCTCAGCAGGGTTAGCTGCACCCTGTAAAGGTAATAAACATCCTCCCACTTCAAATGAGATGAGAAAAGGTCTCATGGTGCTTTCCTCCACACCACCACTTCCTCTGGGTTACCTTGGGGAGTAGGATCGTTCACTGTTTTCCCATGGCTAAGATCTGTAAGATCTTTTATGGTGCATTAGTGGTCTATTTTGCAATCTGTGTCATCCAAAAGCCTGGGAGAGCACAGAGTCACCTTAGCCCCGTACAGGGAATTTGCTTCAGCCCAGAGGGAGGAACATCTTGTACTTATCCTGGCACAACAGGCTGTATTCTGACTTTTTCTAGGAAGCCCTTTGCATTCAAATACTGCCTCATCCCGATTCCCTTAGCCTGGGAGATCTGAGGAGCATACAGGCTGCAGTGGTATGGCTCCAGGCCATACAGCACAAACTAAGCATTACCATATGTCACGGAGGCAGCTAGACAAATTCTTCCCTGAAATGCGAAGAGTAGGGCTGGATACATGCAAAACTTCTCTAGTTTAAGACCAAACAGCAAAGGTTTTGTAAAACAAAATTGCTTTACTGCTGAGCAACAGCAGCTGCTTTCGAATTTACAAATACGTTTACGTTCTACAGAACATAAATGAGAAGCAACTGATTTCCTAGACGGCTGCTGAGACCCAAGATGGGATTTGTTTTTTTCCCAGGCTTTGCTGCAGGGTTGCAAGCCCTGTGACCCACAGGTGAAGCAATCACTGGAGCACTGGAATCGGTGACTCTCACCCTGCTGCCACAGGAGAGCTGGATCTTATTGACATGAACCGCCCCGGGCTCTGCAGAAAGGATTTGGTCTTTATTACACCCAGGAATTCCCTAACACGGAGGGGCTCCAAGATTAAATATTTGGCCCTTTTGTTTTGGGGACTGGCACAAGGGAGGATGCACTGCAGGAGATGCACTGCAGGAGATGCATCACGCTCAGGGCACGTGTGGCCTTGTCAGAAAGGCCACACTGCATATTTTTCCAACTCTATAATCTCATGAATGCAAATATTTAACATTTATCCCAGTCCCATATTTATAAATGGCCATCTGTTAAGTCCTTTCACTGGTTCCCAATTAAGCTATCTCCATGGCGGGGTTGATGCCACTCACAGCTGATATGATACCTTCATTTTGAGGATAAGGTAGTTATTTGGACTAACTTCCTACTGGAAAAGTCCAGTGTGATTGAATAGTGTTAAAAACGAGTAGGGCTGGGCAGAAACATGGTACCCATTTCACTATCACAGTCTAACTAAAGCACAAGCTCTGGGTATCACATGATACCCAAAAGCACTGACTTTTGCTTTTAAAAACCAGCCGCTGGTCCTTATTATTGAGAAGTTAAAGATGCGAGGTTTAAGACTAAAAAATAAAAAGACAAAGAACAATTCCAATTGTATTTTTAAAATCTAATTATTTTAAGCATGATTTTGGAATGTTGGGAGTTGAACACAGCAGTATAAATTAAACACAAATTCCTACAAAAAGGGAATGATGTGGGTTTAAACTGCCTTCTAATGGCTTAAGCTTATCTGTATTAATTAACCACATTTAAATAATATGTGACTTAATACATAAACCAACATTTAAATATACTGTTTTCTCTTAAATGTTAAATGGACTTGATTCTTTGAAAGTACAAATGAGTGTCATTTCATTGCATTAATTGCCATTTCTTTCCTTCCCATGTTTCTTGAAAATGCAAGTCTGGGTGAATTTAGCTTTAAACTTCTTGCAATGAGAGACCCTGGTCATGACATGACCTGTGCCGGTAGAGCAGAACCTGCAGACAGACCTTCAGTACCACAGACTGCCTGGCTCAGTTTACAGGCTCGATGGAAGCCTTCAAGCTCTGCAGATAGTTTACTCCAACAATTATTCAAAGTCTTTACAACACATAATGAAACTTGCATTTTAAATTTATTTTAATGAGCTGAAATCCACGGTCCTAATTGGTGCACACATAGAGTGTTTTTAGTTACGAGATAAACAATTTACTCCAGTATCAAGGAAACATCAGTTAAGGTTTTATAAGACTCCCAAATACGCACGATAAACCCACCCCTTTGTTTGTTGCAACAGCTATGGTAAAATAAACTCCCAGCGCGTTCTGCGGTGACGAAGCTGAGCTCTTTGTCTCAGCGTGTGGAAATGCATCCTGCTCCCACCCACCGCCCACCGGCCCCAGCGCCGCTTCGCACCCAGCTGCCGCGCGGAGCTTGGCGTAAATACCGTCTGTGCTCCTACAGGTGTTACATTTTTCGCTTCTCCCCCCACCCCAGTGACCAGTAACAGTGCTATTGGACTAAAATAATATATCTAAAAGCAATGTGCTGGCATAGCTGAGAACATACATATAAGGCCACTGAGGTCCACACAGCAAGGATTGCACAATAACCCATTAAAATAAACATTTGCAACCACAGATAGCTGGACTGAAATCCCTGCTCTGATACAAATAACATCTGGACAACTTTTGTATGCATCTTCCAGCATAAAACACCCTTGAGAAAAAATAGAAGGCAAGCTAAAAGACAAAGGACCACTAAAGATTTTATTATGCTATGGGTGTGGTGCCATAAATTTGAGGGATTTCAGGCAAGAGTCGCCAAGCTTGAATTTAAACAGCATGTTGTTTTTGAAAGTTGTAACATTAGTGACGAACAAGTCAGTATTCTTACATAATTAATCCAGTGTGAAGTAGAGTGACTGGAAGACATCCAGTGGTTTAAAAATAACTCAATCATTTATAAGATCCACAGTACTATAGGATTTAACGTTAAGGCACAGGAAGTGAAGGCATCTTGGTGTGGAGCATGCTGTTTTAATTCCACAAAAGCTTTATGAATTCAGCTTAACCGAGCTCACTATACAACAGCCTGCGCCATGCAAAGCGAGGGAGGTTCCTCTTGAGTGGATCCCAGGTTTAATGACAGGGAGTTTGTGACCATGATTTATTATTCTTTCTCTCCATTATGTAGAATTGTCTCCAGCAGGAGTTGCCATTAAAGAGACAAAAATGGGAGTGGTTTTTCTCAAAATGAACTAGAAAGACTGGAAGAAACACAAAGATATGCAAGGACACTAATGAGTGTCTTCAGAAGGTATGTAATCGTGGCTGGAATTCGAACAGTCTTTAGCATCCAGTCTTATTTGTTAGTGGTGTTTCCAGCTGGCAACAAGCGCAAGTGCAAACTGGAGACACAGCGTGAGCAGGGCTCAACGTAATGATAAAGAAATACAGCCCCCCCAAAAAACCTTATTCACTGTACTGACCTGGTGTTGATTTGTAAATTGACAGCCCGATTCTGTGTGTTATTCCAATGCAAATCTCCAGCAAAGCTGCCTGTAAAGGTAAGACATAGTTATAGTTGTTGTTCCTGCAAGTTGGAAGCAAGAAAGAGGCATAGATATGTTTGAGCCCTTCCCTTACGTGTCCAAATTTGGGGGGAGGTCCAGGCAAAGCAATGTCTGCCTATACTATTTCCCAGTTCCCACGTGAAACCAGTGCACCTTACAGAATTATTTTTGGTGCAAGATCATGGGATGCCTCCAACAGTCAGTGCTGCCAGTGCTGCAAGGTGGATGTCCGGGTTTGGTGAACTGGAAAAATCTACAAATCTAATTCAGAAGACAAATTGACATGTAAAGCACCACATCCATGCCAAGATGAGGAAAGTCTTCTTTGTAGCACGTATTGCCCTTTTGCCCAGCCTCGCTTGAAGTTCTCAACACCATGTGCTCCACTCCAAAATCACCAGAGGCACCAAAGACTTGTTTGAATCAGGACCTGAGTGAATTTCCATGTTTGAAGTGTCACAGGCCTGCCCCAAACCCCCAGTCTGTACAAGGATGCCATGTTTCTTGCAGTGCAGAAACTGGTGGGGGTCCTAAAGAAACTAAACCCTTTATTTGAAACCAGTCTCCAGAAAGTTGTTGGCTTGGATAACTCCAAGCTTGAACCGCTTTTGACAAGTAATCACACTGAGCCAAATCACCTACAGCCACCAGCCCCTCACGACTACCACATAAGCACTTCCCAGCCTACCTGGACATCTTGATGGCATTTCATTACTCACTGCATTATCCCACTCTGTGAAAACCCACCTGAGGACTGGGTACACCCCAAAGAATATGAAAATTTCTTATAAAAGGAAATAAGGTGTAAAGTGAATAGATGGAAGGCGACTCTTCTTTAGCAGTGCCTTTCCTCTCCGCCTGGCTCGACATACAGGATGAGAGCAGATACATCAAAACTGTAATCTTGAATGATCAAAATAAATCACATACAATTGATTTTGACTAATGTAAAACTAACTGAATACATTTCTGGAAACAGTACTTATGAATTAATAATAGTGATTAAGATGAATTAAACACACAGACTAAATTCTGCCCTACAACATGCTGACTTCCATGGAAACTGTGCATGCATTTAGGGTCTGAGCCTAGCAAGTTAATTCTGAATTATTTTTATCTGTTGAATCAAAGTAGTATGTTAAAAGGAATTTATGTGGCTAAATAACATGCTACACTTAGCAATATTTATTGAGCTATGAATATTATTTTCTCAAATTAACAGTATATTTACTTAACAATACAAAAAGTGGCTTTGTAAAACCTGTTACCGCTGGACTGCTGCAAGTCTTAACCAAACGAAGGTGCGAGGAGTGTGACTCAAAAAAGTACTTTTATTTTAGTGGATAAGGATAAATTCCAAGAATCATTAACCATCTCCCATTTTGCACTTGTTCCTATTCACTGGTAATGAGAAATCTGACCCTCACATTTCCCCTCCACTCTAACAGTATTATTTCCCAAGTTTGACCCAGCAATGTTATAACTTTTTCCCTCAAATAATTTACTTATAATTTTGTTTTATATATATATATATATATATATATATATATATATATATATATCTTTCTTCAAAGCTGTTCTTTTCATTATGGTAAATATTTACATGTGCACACATATTCTTACATTTTTACATGTTTTATTTTTATTTGTATGCACATAGGTGTTTTCTAATAAATGTCTATTTGCTTCTATGACACATTAATTCTTTATGACAAACTTGTTCTTGGACTAGAAACTGTGTGGAATTTAGAGTAATGGAAATAGTGTAAACTGAAATGTATCATGTGACATTTCCTATGAGTATTTACACACGTATGTTTAAAAAAGATTGATTCAGGCAAGTTCGTACCCATTAGGTGGGTGAACGGTGTTTAAGATGGGGTGTAAGAATCCAAGGAAGGAATAATTATGGATATAGAAGTAAATATGAAATAAGCTATGTTGCCATATGAGTTTCTTAAAGTTAGGATGTGTCAAGTTAACCTTTCTTTGCCTGGTAACAGTTCAGATTAATTCAGATGAAAGCATCTGCAAAGAAGGACTTGTAGGTGAGTAGAGGAGAGCCTGTGTTATCAGAGGAGACTAAAATAGCCGAGATGCAATTTCTATCTATAAATAAACCAATAGGGTTCTAAGAAGTAGGGGGAAGATTTACTATTAATACAAGTATGAATGGATATCATCTGGCAATTAATGAGCTTCGGGAGAAGCTTGATGAAGGAACCTGACAGTGAGAGCTCTCCAGCAGCCATCCCACGAGGACATGAGGGTGGGGGAAGGAAGAATAAAAACAGCCCAGAGACCATTTAAGATGGAGCTTGATCAATTCACTTGTGGAATATGAGATGTGGGCATGAGTTTCTGTGCTCAGAGGGTCCCTGCCAGTTCCATGCTGCTAAGATAAAAAAAATATTTTATTTAAAAATACAGATCTGTAAATGTTTAACACTAGGAAAAAAAAACAACCAAAAAACAAAAACACATTTACCAAAAGTGATTAAATCAAAATTTTCCCATCAAATTCCCCTCAAACATTTTGATTGCTTTAAAATATTTTTTTCTGTAGAAAACTCTCTCTTGCGTTTGTTTCTAGTGGCTTAAGGCTGAAGCAGACAGGATGTCTGGAAAGAGACATTTATGCCTCACTGCCACTGGTTGACCTTCCCCAGAGAACGCAGGGCGTGCTTGGGTTAGTCTTTGTGTTTCTGGTGAATACACAGCTCTTGGTCTCACCTCTTGCTAGACCCTAATGACATACAACAAAATGTCTCTTTGCTAGATGTTAACAGCAAAATAGGCTGCTTTCTCATCCATAGACGCCCGCCAAAAGGGAGGTCCCAGTCCTCCTTATTGTCACAGACTGGACAAGGACAGAATCTAGCTCATGGCAAGGACATTCAGAGTAGGCACTGAAATAGTTTCTTAGAGACACTGATGGCTCCTCTACTTATGATCTGAAGCAGTGGATTGGGCAAATATCTTCTGCTACATACCCATAGTCGATCTTACCTTAGGCCAGCTGGGTGCACCAGATGCTCTAATTAGTAGACCATATCAGAACTTTTCTGTTGAAATTGTTTTTCTAATAGAAAATATCCTTTCCAGGAAAAGATCGTTGGGAAAAGAGGAGTCAGTTTGTAGAGCCTTCTTTCTGTGTTGTTAAAAAACAGCTTTCTGGTTAATTAGTTAAAAAGTTTTAGTCAATTTCGTTTATATCAACAACTTGAAAAAATCGTTGTGAATTTCTAAAAATATGATATTTTTCGAAATCCTTTGGTATGAAAAATGTTGTGGTTTTAAATATTCATCCAAGAGTTGGATTAATTTCTTTTCTAGAAACAGAAAATATGCAAGAGGAAGGGATTTCCACTTTCTAGCCAGTCATGGCATTTAGTGGTATTATTCAAATTAGTTATTTTCATTTTTTATGTAGAACCATTCATAAATACCCTAAATTGTAGCAAGGACTACACACACACAAGCTAGATTTTACAGAACAGAGGAAATCTAAAGCAGAATTCTATTTTTTTAAAATTAAAAAATTAAGAACTTTGGTTTAGGATCAGAACTTGTATGCGAATAGAATTATTGAACAGGTCAGAGCATGTTAAAAGTAAATCTTTACAGTGAAATAACCAACCTGAAAGTAATTACATGCATTTAAATGTTCCCAACTTTGGCAGTCACTATCAGGTAACATAAAGCAAGCGACAAACATCAAACTTGGCCTTGCTCTTCAAGATGCTGAAGGCTTTCCAGTACAATTCCTAGATGGATAAAAGCCTGCTGCGATTTGGTAGATGCCAATTACAAATTAGAGAGTAATGTCCAAGATCCTGATAAAATAATCTTCAGTTTTCTAGACTCTTTGATTACTCCTTGGAAACTTATAAGGAGAAAAGAATTCAGAATAGCCATGACCCAGTCCTTGAAATAAACAGCATAAAGGAACGGCTTGGAAACAAAATTCTTAACACTAACTTGGAATTTATATGCCTTGGTTTGAAATTCCCATGTCAGTAACTAAAAGATATCCAAGAGAAAGTTCCCAAATGCAAAAGGCACATCATTTTCAGAATGAGAAGTATCTGAAGAAAGTGGCAATGGCAGGAGGTCAACAAAGCCACACTACACATGTGTTAGGGGAAACTCAGATGTTAATCCAAGTACCTGTCATGGAAGTCAGAGACAATCCAGTACTGTGTCTGTGTTCCTCTCAGCAGAATATCTGTCCTTTAGTGGTTTAATATACCGTAGATGATGCCAAACTTACTCAGTATAGAATTACACAGACTGATAACTGGTCTGAACATAGCATCACAGAATATCTAGAGTTGGAAGAGACTCACAAGGATCAAGGAGTCCAACTCCTGTTCCTTCACAGGACAACTCCAACACTCACACCGGGTGTCTGAGAGCATTGTCCAAATTTTTCTTGAATATTGTCAGGCTTGGTGCTGTGACTGCTTCCTTAGGGAGTTGTTCCAGTGCTCCACCACCCACTGGGGAGGAACCTCTTCCTCATGTCCAATCCAACCCTCCCCTGGCACATCTTCCTGCCATTCCCTCGGGTCCTGTCACTGGTCACCGGACAGAAGAGATCAGCACCTGCTTCTCCTCCTTCCCTTGTGAGGAAGCAGCAAATTGCAATGAGGTCTCTCCTCAATATGTATATATTTTATAGTTTAATTTTCCATGATCCCGTAAGTCTACAGGGTAAATGGACTTTGACAGAATATGCATGTTTTAAACTGAAAGAACAGCTTTAACGGCTTTGCTTAGATTTGTAAAGGCAGGCTTTCTTCCCCATTAGCTGTGTTCTTCTCATCAGAGCAAACCTCCCCTTCCCCATCTTTTGCTAAAATTTCTAGGCCAAAATTTCTATCTGCAGCATAATGACATCCATCTGCTGTCACCTGATGGATACAGCTCGGCTGGCAACCTGTGTCTTGCATTAACATAAAGATGAAATATTTCTTTTACTGATCAAAGCAGCAGACACCTACCATACTACTGAGTTAACATGGTTAATACAACTCAGAGAATGGAGACTCCGCTGTTGAAACTGGTTTGGAGTATAAATTATTCACTGGACATAGTATGTACCAGGAGCTGGTGCTACCAGTGTTTGTGCCCAGCAAAGAGGAGTTTGAGAAGCCTACAGAAGTTCAAACAGCCAAAATTCTGAAGTCAAGGGTGGAAGAGAAAAGTAAAACTGCCGAAAATCCCCAGGATACAGAGGAAAGACTACTGTCAGATACTCAGTTACCACTGACATTTGCAGTGGTAAGACACGGTGAATATTTCAAGCTGTAGCATCCCCATACACATTGTAAATGTTCTGCTCCTAACCTTTGTTGAAACCTGAATGAAAGGAAAAGATTCAGTCCAATCATTTACAGACCATTAATGGAAAAAGTGATTATTTGCCTTTAGAGAAGATCCCCACTGAAAAATGATGACATTATGCTCTCTTTAAAGTGATGCTTTGCCTTTTAGAGATGCTCTTGGTACAGTTCATTTCTGTGAATGGCACGTCAGAAGGTTTTAGCACTGTCATTGGAGACAAGTGCTATGGCTGATCTGGGAACCCACTGTGGTGCCGCTGCAGCTTTTGGGTTTTATCCCCTAAATGCAGCTGAGAAACAGCTGAAGTTGTGCTGAGAGTTCGGTGGTAAAAAGGAACGATAGGATTGCTTCTGCTTGGCTGAAAGTAAAAATCTGAAAGGTCTGAGCACTGAAGTTACACAAAGGGAAATGAGCTTGGCCTATGAATTGGGCCCTCGGGTTTGCGGGTCAATCCAACCACTGTGACTGTATCAAAAATTTCAGCAATGTGGCAAACCTGCTTCTTCTGCCTGTGCAATCCAAGGCTTTACCTGACACAAAGCAAAAACCCTCTGTTTGTGTACTATCCTACTCCAAGCTATAAAATTACAGATTTGACTTACATTCAAAAATTGCCCAGGAGAGCCATGCTACTCTTTCTAAAATTGATAATGTTTTCTTAAACATAATTGCATTATTATCCTTTAACTTACTCACACTTAGTAATCAGAATAGGGTTTTTTTCACCTCCAGCACTGACAGTTTTTACACTTTCAGTTTTCACTACTGTTGAAGCCTAGACTAGCTCAACACAGCTGAGATGAAATATTTCATGCAATATCAGTTTTTTGGCAGCCATTGGCTTTGTGTGCCCATCAAAACTGCATCTTCTGAGAAGACAAAGAATTAAGAAAAAGTAATTTGCCCAGTTAATTTTGTAACTATTGATTTCAGTGTAAACCCCTTCCTCTTTATAAGATTGATTTTGTTCTTCCTATGCCCCACAGAAAATACTTGTGCCCAGAGAAAAGCTGCTATGAAAGGGATACAAGTGAATCTACTTAGATAATTGTAATTCCAGTCAGACACTGGCACTGTAGTTCATGTTTTATCGTAAGGGACAAATTTCTAAGATTTATCCATCAGTCTAAAGAGTGCAACACAGAATTTCACCCCCAGTATTGCAAAGATGGAAGAGCTGACTCTAGTCAAGGAGAATGTACCTGGGGCTTTACTCAAGGCCTTCAAATTAGTGGGAGTTTTTGCATGGTGACAGAAAAGGATCTACATCAGCCTCATGGTGTGAGTGTCCAGCATATATTTATCTATAAAATGAGGAGGTCTCACCCCTTTGGTTGATCAGCAGTGGGTTTGGAGTGCTAACCAAGACAGTGGCCACACAGCCCTTAACTGCTGCACTACAAATTACTGCCCTATTGTCAGAGAAATAACATCAAATAGAAACCTCATCAGTTTCATGTATTTTGTAGTGGAATCAGCAGAAGGATTTACCCCTTCTCCTTTCTAATCAAAGTCTGATTAATTAATTCTCATTATCTCCATCTCTGTCACAAAGATAGCATGGTGACACTGTCAGAAAACTGTTTTAATTTGCCTCAGGCATGGCTGTAATTTGGTGGTGGCTGAAGTGGTCGCTCACTATTTTTGTAGGTCTCATCATCCCCATGCCCACAGAAAAATGCTCACAGACAAAAGCTATGTATGCTGGTAGGATGGAAATATGTGGTAAAACCAGCACATGCCCCACTCTCTCCAACCTTCAAATAAGCAGAGCTCGAGAGAATAAATCACAGCCACAGATACTTTTACAATAGTACCAAAGGCAGCTTCAGACCAAGTCAGGACAGAAACCAGCCTGAAAAACAAAACAAAAAAAGCCCTTTTCCACAGAAAAATGTATTCAGGGAAAACGTCTACATAGCAGCTGTTATCGGGGCAGAGGGAAGAGTGAATAAAAACCTCTTTCTCAGAAGCCTTGCAGAGCTGCAACCTCCTGAAAGTGACCACATCAGGAAAGAGTCTTCACCACAGCTTCATCAGGGTGAGCTGAGACAACACCGTGAATGTGGGGGACAAGTAGGGCTGATCGTTATTGGCAGTGCGCAGTACGAACCGAAAGCATCCATAGACAATTGAAACCACATTGCCTGAACCCCCTCAAATCACAAGGTTAATGCAGATCCAGCTTTCAACTCAGCGAGCTACATAAACCAGACGAGGTACAGCGAACAATGGTTCATGCGGGTGTCCCAGTTTCCACCAACAATGTTAGCCACATTAGTGGTGAGTCAATTTGTTTCCATCATACGCTCTTTCGAGTTGCCTCTGGCAGCTTTAATTCTCATGTTCCTTTTCCAAATGAATAGTATCCAACACCAGTGAGATGAGTTGGCACCCAGCAAAAAGCACACGAAGCTCCGTTTTCAGACCGTACCTCATGATTCCAGGTTTGAATGTTGCTCCTCTTTGCCTTGATTCTTCTGGTTTAGATTCAGAGTTCAACTCATAGCAAAATATCTTCTTCTGCCACTGCTCAGGAAAGCAAAAGGAGTCTGCAATAGCCATATATAATATTTAAAAAGTGGTTAAAAATGGATATTTATCTTATATAGTCTTATACCAGCTTTTCATATAGAGCTGTACAATCTTTATTGCAGAAAAAGCAAAGTACATGGATTAAATAACGTAAATACACATTTTACCTCAGTGAAAAGGTCTTCTTTCTCCGTGTAACACACTGTAACTTGAAGTTTACTCTCCCAGCATTATTTGTTTAATAGAAATATTTTCTGTACCACCTGGTTCTGGCAGAAAGTCAGAATTTGCATTTATATGAGGTAGTTTATCAAATATAACATACAGAAGTCTGTTAAGTACACATTGCATTTTGTTTGTGAGAAAAATCTGTTTGTATTTAATGTAGTTTTTAAATTAACCTTAATGAAAGCTTCTGAAAATTGTTGTTCTAAGCATTTGAAATATGTAACAAGAACTAGTGGAAGACATAAACATGTTTTCCATTATATGTTATCAGATAGTCCAAAATTACTACAAAAAGAATGTGGGACTACGTTAAATTAGAAAGATAAGTAAGCATTTAGTTAAAAGGCAAAGGTCTTTAGAAGAGTAAAGCATCTGACAGTTAACCCCAACATCTTATGATCTCCTATCAAGAGAAGCACAGCACTCGCAGAATACAGTAGGGTGTTTTAACCACATCCCTTATGAAGAGGCAGAAAAGGCATGTGTCACAGAAATCCCATGGTGGATGTTTGCTCAGTCCAATATTCAGAGAGTGGTGGTGTACCCACAGCCATTTTTCAAAATCTTACTAAACCAGTAGCAAATATAATACACCCACAGTTTTGTCTTCTGAAAACAACCAACATAAATATACGACTTTGACAAATGACTTTGAGCCCCCTGA
Organism: Tapera naevia; assembly: GCA_033556795.1. Classification (NCBI taxonomy): domain Eukaryota; kingdom Metazoa; phylum Chordata; class Aves; order Cuculiformes; family Neomorphidae; genus Tapera; species Tapera naevia. The sequence continues at coordinate 3,479,627 of JAUMJJ010000149.1, read as the reverse complement.
TCCAGTGGGAGGTGTTCCTGCTCATGTAAGGGGGGTTGGAACTGGATGGTCTTTAAGATCCCTTCCAACCCAAACCATTCCATGATTCTACTAAAATTTCTACTTAATCCCTTTGGTTATCAAAATAATATTATCTGTTGTCCTCTGCTGTTTGCTGGTTGACTGTTGTCTTTCAGTATGAGCTGCTTTCTCTTGATGATTACACCAGTGCCTTCATGAAGAGCATAACATAGGGAACATCCTCCCCCCCATTATGACTTTCCATCTTTTACTTATATATCCCATTAAATTTACTATAAAGAATAAAGGGGCAGTGTGGAAAAATTGCCAAACAAGGACAGGCATAAACAGGACATTTAAAATATCATGTGAGAAGTGAGACTAGAGGAAAGTGGTACCTAAGTAGCTTACTCATAAGTTGTTGCCACAAAAATCATTCAAAATACAGCAATAAAGGCATCACTGGTAATGTTCAAGTAAGGGAAGGAAAATGTGACTAATGACTTTGTCTTACTATTCCTGGTAACCCTTTGCATAAAGAAAACTCAATAAAATCAGGTTTTAATCAGGGTGATATTTTTCTGGAAACTCTTTCTTCCCAACACATTCTGGCACTTCACCAGTGCTCGAATAACATTCCCACAGCAAGTCTGAAGTCAAACTTCTTTCTCATAAGCAACTGCTCTGGAAAACAGCAAAACCAAAGAGCTTTTCTCAGAGCACCTTAAATTTTTCTGAAACATAAAAATGGGGTAATGCCCAGTAAGCTGGTTGTAAGGCCATAGTTGTTAAGATAAAAAATTATATAACTTAGGTGATGGAATTAGGTAAGAATGTGACTGATTTAAGAGCCTACCCATGAGTGCCAGGTCTCGCAGAGGTACAGTTATGAAGGTAACCAGGATGCACAGACCTTGCAGACGCCCTGCACAGACCAAATTTTGAACCAAGCTGAACAAATCTGCATCGAAATAGACAAAGCCGCCTCTACTGAGCATTTGAAGCTTCTCTTTGATTGCATTTAACTTATATTCTCACACTAACACATTGGAAAATTAGCTTATTTTCTGTTTAATTTTGGAGCATAATATAGGCAGGAGGTCTAGGTCGTGCAATTCTGGAAATCCTGTTTGGTATCACGTCCTTAGTGTTTTGTTTAAAGGGGATGATTTCCTATAACTGAGTCAAAGATTGCTGTGCTTATAGGGTGGTCACGGAACACCGGTTCTGCTTTGCATTAAAAGTGGAATTTTTAATAGCTGGAAAAGAAAAATGAGAAAGAATTGAAGAGCTGCAATATGAAAATTTAGCAATAGAGGTGAGACCAACCCTAAATACCACTTGTTGCCTGTGGTGCCCAGGGCTTCTGGGGTCCTTTTTTAGCTGTATTAGACTAAGAGTACCTAGGAAACAGAAAGCTTGGGACAGCCAGCCTCCAAAGACCTTCACATTTTGGCTTTTCTGAGATTTTCTGAAGACTGTTAACCAGACACCTACAACTATGAGAAACGATGCAAGCACTTTGATCCCATTGTGCTGCAACTTGCAACTTTCGTGTAAAAAGAGCATAAACCCTAAACGCTCCTAAATTTCATGCTTTTGGCTCGTAGCTGGGAGTCTGGAAGGTTTAAGAGCTTGACTCAGTTTTCAGTGTTTGCAGGTTCCAGACCGTAGTTGGGATGGGGGATGCTGACTTCTCAGGCTTCTCAAGGAGCAGAGCTGTTGTAGGAATGCCTAGAAGGCAGCCTGGGCAAAGGGAAGACCTCAGAACAATAGAAAAGAGCTTAAGGACATCTTTCGTGAATAAGAAAGTTCTTGGCATACATAAAAGCCACACTTTGAAAAGTTTTCTGAGCCTTTCCTAAGTAACTAAAGGAGATTTTATTTAGGCTTTTTATATTGAGAGCTGGAATGAACAGAATTTGCACATCCTTTGGACACTATAGGGAGAGAGATGGAACTACACTCTTGTGGAGAGGCCAAAAAATAATTAAGGCAATTATACACTGTACAGGAATATGTTTTGCTATCCCTAAAGGAAGGCTTTTGGCTGGATATGACAAATGACAAATATTTTTTTTTTCTTTAAGCATTAAAAGTCCTTTTAGGCAGCATTAGAAACATTTATCAGTATTTATACATAGAATTTAAGGTGCTATTTTGATTATGTTTAACACAGAAGCTTTTCACATCTCAATAAAACACATTTCTATTTTAAGAAGCTACTAAGGCCTGCCTAATAGTAGACCGTGGAAAAGAGAAAAAAAAAGGGGGTTGGGGGCAACTTTGGAAAGATCTGGGATTGCATTGCTAAAGCCAAACCACATAAATTTAGTACGGTGCGAAAAATATACCTGGGAAAAACGCTAAAGCTGCAAGGTTATGGCCCGTGACACAGAGGGGATACAGATATCTTTGAGCAGGAAACTATTTGGCAGTCTCAATTGGCTGAGAGCAGTGAGGAGCTAATTTAGACAGTGGGTAGGAGAGGAAGATCTCAGTGAAGAGTTGAGAAGCTGAAGGCAGTCCCGAAGAACTATCAAGAAATGTAGTTTCAAAGTTGTTATGTAATGCTAGGGTCAAAACTGAGGATAAGATGCTGATGCATCACAGAGTTAGCAAACAGTCAGTGTTAATATGTTTGCATAGATAAGGAAGATTTGGCGCAGTGTACGGGCATAAAAACGAGGAGCCAACATGAGCTGAAACAGCTCAGAGCACCATTGCCAAAAGATGTAATTCTTGTCTTCGTCTCCTTTGAATATCAAGGTTTATTTAGTTTACAAACATATGGGTGTTCAAAGCAATAACAACTGTGACATCGATTTAGAAGCTACAGACACGCAAGAGGTTAAGATTAGAGCTGGCCAGAAATTTTCTTACAAAACAGAATTTTGCGTTTTAGCCAGGATTAGTTAAGACAACTGAGTCTTACAACATCATCCTGCCAGGTGAAAAAATGACTCACTTGACAAGTACAGTGCTGCTGGGATGAGTCCTTTGGAATTGTGTATTTACATAAACATTTATGGAGTGTTATCACTATTAAGAAATGATGTGATAGGGAGATTTGTGCCTTTCAATTGCTCAGGCAAGGGGAGGGCACTGTGGGAGCTACTACCTTCCCTGGATTTATTAAAGGGGTGAGGAAGCTCTTGCTTCTCTTCAACAGGGTTATTTCTACCTTCTTGTCATGTGCCATACCCACTGTAACCTCTGCTTTTCAGAAGTTCTTCAAAACTGAAGTGCAAATGCTTTATATCAGAACTTCATTTAAAATTGACATTTAAAAAAAAATATCAAAATTAACCAAAATCTTGGTTTTTCAGAAAATTGCCTGCTGGCTATTGGCTATGAAAGTAATGCCTATGAAAAATAATAATAACAATAATAATAATAACAATAATAATAATAACAATAACAATAATAATAATAATAGCAATAACAGCAATAACAGCAATAACAATATTAATATTTTAATACTATATTATTATTATTAATAACTATTATTACTACTTCATGGCTGTAGACCTTTTAGCACAATAAAAACCCTGCCACAAAAACATAAAAAGTCACACAGATAAGTGGTGCAATCCTTTGCCCAATCACTACTACGTGCTCAGCCAAAGAATTTTAAACTTCAGCTGAATTCACTCGGATGCTGGGGATTATATGGGCAGAAACCTAGATTACAAATCAAAGAGCACGGAATAACACATGTATAAGTTCCAGTTATGAAAGCTGCTTAATGATTAAAGTCATCTATGCTTTAAAAAAAATAAAAAGCAGCAAAACTGATGCTGAGATCTGAAAGTGTGTCTCTGGATTGACAGGTCATAGGTTAAATCCAGATGAGGGTCACTCAAGCCTGGTGTTAGGCTAAATGAGTGCAGCATTAATGCTGAAAAATCCTCACAATGAGCTCACCACCTGTCTGCTGCAGAAATCCTCCCGGGGTAGGTTCAGTTTAAACTTGATGTTTACTTGCGTTTCCAATACTTACATACTGCTAACTAGGGAGAACGAAGGAGGTAATCTGGCTTTTGTTTTTAATCACTATTACTATCCTTAAATTGCTTTTGTCTGTTATCTTTTCAAAAAGGGACCATTTTTCATCGCACGAGCAACAGGGCGCTTGTACTTTGTGAATATGACAGAGAGAAGTTTCAACACAGCATGACTTTACATGGTGAGCCTCGTCAGAAAAACACAGCTTTCTTTTCTTTTAATTTTATTTTCTTATTTACAAGCTGTTCATATTGGATTTTCACAAAAGAGCTCTAAAAAAGGGTAAAGGAGAATTTGTGAAAACTATAAATTGGCAATCATGGCAGTGTTGACAATTCTAGTATTCAGGTCTTGATCTCAAATAGAAAAATGTCTTCTTGAGTCAGAACTCAGCTTTGTGTAACATCAAAGGGTTAAAATAACTGACAAAGGAAAGAGGAATAGATCACTTACTACACATATTCTATTGTTTGCTTAAAGCTCGTAGGGCTGATGTAAGCTTGTTATCATTCATAGGAAGATAAAATTTGCTGCAGAAGGTACACACTTTGCAAGTGTATAACAGCTAATCTCGGGCCACTAATAGATTTAACCTTGTATATTCATAGATATTTAAAAGTGTTATGGTTTGAAGGTCAGCTCCTCTGTCTTACACTAAAAGGAAAGCAAAGAAAGGAATAAAAATTAGAAAGAATTAATTCTTCAAAAAGTTTTTACAAATCAAAACCCTGCAGTTTCACACTGAGAACAAAAGAAGCATATTAAACACCAAAGTTTATCAAGACAAATTAGGTCCCAGTTTCAAATTTTCTTTAATCTTTTGCATCTGAACATTTTTTTGCCTCATGCTGTTTTCCCTAGTTAAATGTTAAAATGAATTCTAGCCAATACCATTGACTTCCTCCCTTAAAAATATTGAGACACATAATAAAAAATTAATTACTTCCCCTAATTTCCGTGTGATTCTTTAAAAAGATGTAAAATTCATTTAAAGTAAGTGGTGACTTTGTCTTTGAAGATCACGACAATTAACATGGATCAAAGCTTAGGTTCTGTAACGATGATAGCTTATTAGCATAATGAAATTAACTTAGAGACAAGAATCTTTAATAGGTACAACAAAAACGCTTTAATAATACTTGAAGAAAATTATGTATTTGCTAGAAGTACAACAGTTTCAGACTTTCTATCCAATTAATAAGTTGTTAATTAACTTCTTTTCCAAACAATGTGCACTTTAAGTTAACATCTGCCCATTGGATAACACTTTCCAACAGTATATTTTTTAATATACTGTAGAACTGCAGCACTGTTTTACTGGGAATTGCATGTAGGACTGTAGTTATAGTAGGGCCCAAATATAGTAATGTGCTTTCTATATCCAACCAATTGAAAAAAAAAAAGGATTATTTCAAAGATGGGGAGGAGGAATCTATAATTCCTTAATTACAACTGCATTGTTTGTGGCACTGCATAGCTTCAGATTTCTTTGCATTTTTCAATAGGAATCGTTTTCTGCAGCTTATATGCCTCTGCAAAATGGTTCTTCTGTCTAACACCATATATGGGCTTGATGTGGGAGCAATTTTCATATTTTTTAGTATCTATTTATAGTTCCATGTTACAACATTACACAGTCTTAATTATAAGATTATAAATCAATAACTATTGTTTTTGAAGATTGGGAAGGACTTGGGAAGGAGTGAGAAGGTCATTCACCAAAAATTAAATAAGACCTTATGCATAAAAAGAGTATTTTAATAGTCTTTACTTTGTAGTACAGGCCTTTCAGCACTTTAGTTTTTTAATTATAATAACATATTTCTGGTTTAGAATCATAGAATCCTTTCATTGGAGAAGACATTTGAGATCATAGAGTCCAACTGTACCTGTCCAGTACCAAACCATGTCCCTGAGCATCTCATCTACCCGTCTTTTAAACACCTCCAGGGACGGAGACTCAGCCACCTCCCTCAGCAGCCTCTGCCAGTGCCTGAGAACCTTTTCAGTGAAGACTTTTTTCCTAATATCCAAATATAAGTCTCCTCTGGTTCTTGAGGCCATTTCCTCTTGTCCCATCACCTGTCACTTGGGAGAAGAGTCCAGCACCCACCTCACCACAGCCTCCTTTCAGGCAGTTGTAGACAGCGATGAGGTCTCTCCTCAGCCTCCTCTTCTCCAGGCTAAACAACCCCAGGTCCCTCAGCCGCTCCTCACCAGGGGGCTTCTGCCTGTAGAGTGGTTTGGGGATCAAAAATTTCAGAGAGTATTTTGCAAATAGATTTGGAGAACACACGTGACTGTGCACCAAGTCTCCCAACAGCCTGATTAGGCCAGTGATGGAACAATTACATACACCTTATTTGAAAAAAGATGAGTTATTATATTCGATTGGGTCAAGGATTCATGTTTTAATAAATGCCTAATTACAGTAACTTCTCATTTAGTCTGGCAAATTCTAAGCAAGTTAAGAATTTATGAGAGTTGGAATCAGTAATAAAAAAATATGCCTGTCTGCCATTCTGCTCAAGGCCACACAGGTTGAACTCATTTGGAGTAGAGTGGAAGCCAGGAATGCATCTTCTGAATAAGGCAATGTGACATTTATGTATGTATAGAACAATATTGTGTATTAAATTATATAAAAATATTTATAATTATTAAATCATAGTTAGTATTAATAATAATCTAGAAAATACTGTTACCTTTTTCTCAGAAATAACAAAGAAAGAAAAATAACAATGAAACAAAAATAACAACAACAAAAACCTGAACAAACCCCAAAAAGCCAGCATAAGCATAAGAGCATTTTTGAGGGTTGTTATTTTTTGCTTTGGCAAATTTTTTTTGCCACAAAACTGTGAGTACACAAACCTTTCTGTGCAATGTCCAGCCCAAACTCTTCCAGTTACTACTGGCTAAGGTCAGGACTTTTATTTCTGATCATGTACAGTTCTGGTCAGTCTCCTCTCAGCTTGTGTTTTGGGGACTTCAGAGTATAGACATCTCTGAAAAGAGATAAAAATGAATCCCAGTACCTTCCTTCATTATTGGAATTTGAGTCCTTCTCCATGAGCCAGAGACAGACCTCATCTCCTCTGGACCAACAGCCTCATGAGTAATAACTAATTAATCCCTCTCTTTAGGTAGGAGACAAGATGCAAGTAATAACTTATATGGAAAATGGAGAATAGTAGAACAAAAATGAGGACATTTCAGTTTTCTGCACACAAATAGACAACATCCCTATTCTGCTGGAAATTGTTATCTCTTTACTGAGCATAAATACATAAAGTCCTGACAATTACAGCTGTAGCTGGTTTAAATCCCTTTTGTTCTTTAATTCATCATCGGAAAATCATTTTTTTTTTAATTGTTGCAAATAAGAATTGATAATTTTTTCAAAATTTCCCCTAAAATATCAAAGGCTTAAAATCCTTATTTGGAAACAACAAAGTGCATAATTTGTAAGCTACAAGGTGCTCTATGGAGCCCAGCAGCATTTGCCCATGAACTCACCACTCCCAACCCACAAGCCATGACTAACAAGAATGATGGGGAAAGCACAGGGGTGGCTGATGTAGTCCATGTTTTGCTCAACAGTTTCCAGATTTACCTTATTCCCCAGCTCTGGGACAGTTTTGCCATCAAAACTGCTGTAGGGATTAGTAATATTAGGAGCTCTGTATCCAGGAGATGGTGGTGGCGTCTGGGGTCATGCCCTGGAGAAGTCTCCAGTAGCGACCAGCACGAGTGGCTGAGCTCTCCAGAAACTGATTCCACCCACATCCAGTAGAGTCTTTCTAAAAACAAAGACATTTCCTTTAAACTACTTGCTTTTGGCACATCAGTATTTTTGAGGTAAAACATTTCCAAATTGTAAATCCATCAGATAATTCCTCAGTTCCAAGTTCCTCGGTATCCAAGAAATATGATACAACCTTGGCTGGGAAATGTGGTTAAAAGAACATCCTCACCTATTGCCTTTCCTGCATACTTCTATAGCATACCTATTTTTCCCTGGATAACTCCCAAGCTAAGAAAAGTCTCTCCTAGCTTAGTAAAATCCAGTGTCTTAGCTGTACAAGATACCATAAGTACACGCCAGAAACATTACAGGTTCTTCTAAGAGGTTATTATTCTTTACAACAGGAAAAATAGATCAGGCTCATCTCTGAAACTAAGAAATGCACTTATTGCTCCAAATTTTGAGGCAATCTTCAGAGTTAGCTTATATACAAGGTTTTTCTGGAGTTTTACTGGAGCTTGGTACAATGCCAGAAGATACTAAATTCTCATTTTTAAGCGAATGACCGCTACGCAGGGCGGCCAACCAAGAATTTCCTTTATGGTAATAAAGAGCTTGCCAGGATAACCTCAGTAAAAAATGACACTGATAAATAAATACATTGGTTTAAAGATAATCAATACAATACTTCCATCGTTCACACATGGTTCTATTTTTCAGTTAGCAGAATATATTTTCCTTGCTCAACTTGTCCTTCCAACAAGGTATTCCAGTCTTTTTCCTGCTTTGGAAACAGAATGTGACTAAATTAGGAGTGTCCATGTAACGCTGTCAGTCAGCCTGATACACTGGGCATGCATGAAGACAGGATTTGGCTGTTGTGAAATGGCACTGTAGCATCTTCTTCAAATTATGGAATAACTTTCTTAATTCACCCTTTCCCAAATTATCCCTATTGAATAAAAAAATTAGGTATATTTTTCATTGATTATTCCCTTTGAACACCCTTTCCACTAACGTGGTGTTCTTAGCCCCAGCTTTCCATGATTTCTCTCAATTATGCTCTGCATTTGGATTTCTCTCGATGACCCTGTTCTTTCACTGATGATATTCCTGCCTGGTTTTAGAATAATCACCCATTCACACTTCATTTGCATGTTTTCCACACTGCATGGGAAAAAAAAAAAAAAGCCAGAACAAGTTTCCTTGTCTCCAACTTCACAATGGAGAAAAACATATTTTCCCCTTTCTTCCCACTCCCCTTGCTCTGCTGCAGAGCTGGAAACTTTGCTACAGACAATCGTGTGCAGCATTGTGGAAAAACACAAATAGAAACTCCAGCTAAGAAGTAAGAAATTATGAGCAGGTAGAAGAGCAACAGGTGTTCTGTCTGTGATACCCCTGCTCTGGGAGTGCTGTCGGTCTTTTTTTAATTCTTTTAGAGTATCACATGCTACAGAGGTAGGACAAGACACAGCAGTTAAATCATCATAGATGGCTGCCTGAGAGTCAATACCACTAGAAGGACACAAGCAACACACACTTCAGGAAAAGGCATAATTTCATCTTTTTCAGTTCATGTTGGTTTAAAACCTTTAAGTTGTAGGTTTGGCTAAGTACCTACTGAAATCCACCTTTTTAAATAGAGGGTTTTTACCCCTACTTTTACCCTCTTAAATTTCAAGTGCAGACATGACAGACAAACTGACTTAAAGGATGGAACCCCAGTTACATTGATTTTACTCACCACTTGCAATTTCACTCTCTCTACTCCTGCAAATTCTACAACACACGCTGAAAGCTTTACTAAGTCCATGGTAACACACGGCTTTAGAACAATTACACCACACGTTTAAAAAAATCCCAAACCTAGAACCTAATGTAGGATGGAGGTGCTCCCTGCCAATATCCAGAGTTCTTGACAGTGGTACATTGCCCATTGCTCCTTTAAAAAAAATCATTGAAAAATTAGGAAAGAACTTAAATATGAAAACAAGATTCAGGTGAGGCACAGGTATCACTAGAAACATTGCCTGATTCCTCTTCCCACTTTAGGCAGTAAGTATTAATTTTGCTAGTTGGTATTTCAGAATCCTGCACAGTGGTTATTAGTGGTTACTTGTGTTATATTATCAACAAAAGGCAGGCAAGAGCCTTCTCCATATAGCATTCCTTGCTCCTGAATTATAGCCCATAGCATTATACTATTCCTCTTGGCCCTCATTACTGAACACTTAGCATTCACACCCACCCCAGTTGTCCAGTCTTTAATAAGAAATAAAGTTGTTTATTTTATACCTATTTAACTTGATGTTTAAGATTTGCAGAATGCCATCAATCTTTGCCTCAGTGCATTGACCTCCACTCTAATTGTTGAGGCTCTAAACTCTGCACAGATGTTATTACTATGAATTTAACTTTATATAGCAAGAAATTTGGTGCTGCCATATGCTGTCTTTTATGAGCTTGCAGTTTGTAATGAATATCCATGACTAATGCTTTTGACCCAGGTAAACCCGTGATTACGAAAGGTAAAAAGTTTACTAAACTTTACTGCAGCACTTCCAGTAATTTCACCAACAACCAATGCACACAACTCCCCTGCCTATGTGTTGATATAAAAATTTGCTTAGCTCTTCTTTACGTAATTGTCCACACACAACATCACCCAGGGACTCTGCAGAGTCAGCCAAAAATGTTTAGATTCATAGATTGTATATCAGAGAGGATAAGATGATTTTCTCTGATATCCACTACAGGTCATTTTTCTATTTTGCTAGTGGTTTGGTGTGGGGGGTTCTCAGTTAAATAAATTGGGACAAAACTTTCTGCACCTTAGTAGGAATTAGCAAGGTGCTAGATCTCAAATACATCTATTGAGTCTGTGTTTTCAAACATTTTAAACAATTGCTATACAATGGCAAAAAATACCCATTTGTATATTAAACCTCAAGGATTTGAGTCAGATATTAATAATTACCCAAATTAATTTTCAAAACTACAACCAGATAAACTTAAAACTGAAAAAAAAACCCCAAAAGGGGAGAAGTGAATCAATTGGGCAGTGTGATTTGCCGCTCCCCAAAATACAGAGAGGACTTCTCACCACAGAAGGGTGCTGAGCTGTGGCCTCTGTACTGACTGTGGGGTCTGAAAGGGCTGGTGAGGGCCACGGGGACACAGGAGCCAAGGAAATTTGAGGCAGCTAAGACTGCAAGGGTTTTTACAAAGTCTTGTTAAGGTTTAAGAGAGGATGATCTGTCTTCAGCATTGTGTTGGTGGATGGAAATCCAGAGCTGGATCCTCCTTTGGGGGAAAGATAAGGTACCGTTATGCCCCAAATTAATAAAATTAATATCAAATAATGCATCTTTCATAACTATATCCACCTCCTTTCTGGAGGCTCTGCATGGGGAAAGTCCATTGCCATGGAAGGCAGGACTCAGGGTGATGGCAGGAGGTCTGCCCTTCTGAAAATTACTTATCACTTATTATTTATGTTAGGTAGTGAGGTTGTGAGCAGCCAGCTTATTCCAAGGTTGTTTAAAAAAAAATCTCAAAAGGCATTGACCACTTTGGTGCAGATCTTTATAGCAGGTAATTAGAACTGAAAGGCAAAACAGTGAATAGCAAATTACAAGGCCTTAAAATCAGTTTTAACCCACTTTGTATTAAACTTTTGACATCTGAACATGCTAGAGGTGACTTACCAGGGCAGCTGAAGGTCACATCCCACTGTAAATATCCTGATTGCTCTAACATCCACAAGTAAAATCAACAATCTGTCCTGCTAGAAATCCACACTGACAACCAGAAGCATTAAAACTCTTTAACATCAACAGTTCTGCACGCAGCAAATGAATATTAACTAACAAGGAAAAAGTAGAGCAAAGTGAGGTTATATTTTGTGTTTCCACTAAACAGTAAGAGATTGAAGGTGAGCTAAGAGTAAATACCTGACAGAGGTAAGACGTTATGCATCTCAAGTGTGCTGGATGTTGGGTAGCAGATGCTTATCTCACCACACAGCTAGAAGATGATAACAGAGGCTGAGTCCTCACACAGAACCGATGAGCAGCCAAGCCCTCTGCAGTTCACCTGATCTGAAGGTATAGCCCATAGAGGCTTTTTAATTCATTAAATATGACCCCAGGATGAACAGAGCTCACACTCATGATGTCTAGTGACAAAGTCTCCTTAGGACATCCTTAGCTGGTATTAGCACCACAGTTTTGGAAAACCACTGTGTCAGGAAAGAGTTACCAATATAACATCAGAGACACAGCTCCCTTAGAAAGACTTCACTGCTATATCCATGTTCTATTTAGGCATCCTTTCACTGAATTATATCAACTAATGTTTGGGTCTAGTCTCTGTTTCCTGCCTCAGATACACATTGCTATTTAAATGCCTTTTTTGTTTCAACTTTTTGTTTTACTGCTATTTTGTTTTCACTTAAAGATATATATTTTTCTGAATTTATTTTATGAATTAAAGTCCTAACCTTTGTGACATCAACACACAGGACTACCAGAATCAGCTATTGAGATGAGAGATGTTTATGCAGTACATGCTCTAACACAGTTTGAAGTTAGGTTAAAAGGAGTTTATGCAGGGCTGTAACACTATGACTGTGGTCTAGAAGATATTTTCATGTTTCTGGATAAAGCAAGTAGAGAAACAGATTTTCATTTGAAGCTCTGGAATCTGGAAAGCACAATAAAAAGAAAAAATTCCCTTATTAAATTCCATTTCCTGTTTTGGGGTTGCTAGACTCATCCTAAAGCAAATTCTGCAGTCTCTCTTCAAGGCCCTAATATCCTCTCCCATGGCTTCTTCCGTCTGAAAAACAATAAAGTGCATAAGTTCTCTTTTATATTTTTGGTGTGGGGGGGTTAAAAGTTAATTTGTTGTCTCTCTACAGCTGACTGAGGTTTTGGCTTCTAAAGCAGAGAAACCCAGGTCTCAGCTTTGCTCTAGCCTGTGACATTTTCCTTGGCCTCCATCTCCAGAGATACAAATGCAAGATATGACCACACCAATAAAGAACAATAGCACGTTAAACTCAGCTTAGGTGAAGGGAGTGGGAGAAGTGTCACACGTGCAGATGCAGGAGAAATGTTCCCTTCTATAAGAAAGTGCTTTATGTACTTCTCAGCTCCTGGTGGAAGACATGCAGAAAATAAAAAAAAAAACAACTCTCTGGTTTATACACTATTTTAAAAGTCTTGGCCACTCTTTCATCATCATAATGTTAGCAAAGATAAGTCAATCATGTTGAAGCTACTGCTTTATCCTGGCTACTGGGATGAGGTGGGTGAAACTGCTGTCACTGTCACATGGACATGGATTCCACACAATGTCTTAAAAGGAAGGTTAGCAGATATCTCTTCTGTCTCTATTAAGCATTTCATTCGAATAAAGAACTCCAGTATTAGACTCAGGGAAAAGAAGAATTTCATACCCTTGGTTCCAGCCAGAAGTAGAAAAGCAAGAGTTACATTAAAAATTAGGATAACTTTCATGAACTGTGATCTATCATAGACTTGTTAAATTTCATTCTACCCAACACAAGCAGGAGGCAACAAAGAAAACATACATCTGAGTTTATTAGCTGATAATTTTCAGTCATTAATGTAACCTTGTAAAAAAAGCAGCGTGATCTCAGGGTGCATCACGTGAATTATTTCCAGAACGATGTGGAAATGTCATAGTAGAGAGGGCTGGTAGATCTTGCTCTGAAATACAGTGTGTAGTGAAGTTCAGCTGAAGTGTAGCTTCAGTTTGGCTGAATCTCCAAGAAAATGGGATAACAGTTAGTGAACATGTGTGTCTGTTAACACCAGCAAGGACAAAACATTATTCCAGCTAAAGTGCAATCAATAGAGCAGGAAAAAAAGAAAAAGCAAAGAGGTATAAACTAGTCTCATATATATTTGCAATGTAAATTAAGAGAAGGTCATGAAATACCAGAGTACGGATGTTGCGGGGCACTCTCATTGCAGGAATGGAGGAATCGGTGAAACCTGACTTATCTGAAAGTTGCAACTAGTTAAGTTTTCAAAAGTGAAGTGCATCAGCAAGTAGGGGGACCTGAAGATTCAGAAGTTCCCCTCCAGCCTTATTTCTATGTCCTTGCCCACCCAGTATCCTTTAAACTTGCTAATGACATTGCTCAGCCATTAACAAACAATAGCAAAGGCCTGCTCATTGGCACAAATCACATTACAGCCAGAAGCAGATAAAAAAACCTGAAAATATCAATAAATTGAAGCATCAAAACATTAAAGTTACTGGTTAATAAGCAGAACTATGTTTGCAGCAGCTTCTGTCTTCTCAGCAGCTCAGTGCACATCCACTGAGGCAGCAAACAAAACAGGAATTGGAGCGTTGGGCTTATGAGTCACTCTCTTTGGAAACTTTTACATACTAAAAAAAAAGCCACGTGTTAAAAGTCTCTTAGCCAAACATGTTATTACTCTTAAATATACAACAAAATACAACTATCCTCAAGGTAAATATCCTCTGTTTTATTACTTTAGTTTGCTTTTCAGTGCTGTAATCATGTCGTTAGTATTGCAATTCCTGGCTCCAAAAGATGAAAGCATCTAACTGCAAACTTCTGGTTTCCCAGTCTATTTTGCTGTGTCACTTTGAGAGGGACAATCAGAGTTCAGTGGGTCTGAGCCTACCACTGAAAATGGCAGGTTTAAGTCCATGATGTGTCCACAGGAGATTAGTTTTCTTAGTACTGCAGTTTCTAACAGATATTTAGGCAGCTCAGATCTTTCTTGTGAACTGAATTGGAGAGCTATGTCAGATACACAGTGTGAATTTTAGGGTTGCCCTCTGCAGGAACAAGAGTTGAACCCGGTGAACCTTGTGGGTTCCTTTCAACTCAGGGCAATCTAAGAGTGTGGGCAGTTTGTGCTACCCAGTGACATACTACTGACATTTCAGGTGGCACAAACAGGGGTTTCTCTGTTTCTGGTATTTTCTTTTGTATCCTAAAAATCGTTGAGGGGTGAAGGGACAGGGGAAGTTTCTTTCTTTGGCCTACTTTGGAAAGTAATTTGAATAAGAAATCACTGAAATAATTCTTCCACGGGTCTTCATAGGGCCACCACAGCGACTCCCAGGATCAGACTGCTACTTAAATTTTACTCCAAGATTTTGTACATTGCTGTACAATATTTTTGAGGATAAGAGCTCAAAACCTTTGGTTTTGGTCTATTACAGCCAGAACAGGGTTACGGTACGGGAATTCCAGTTGTTTTGTTTTCATAACTTTTTGCAATACATTATGTTTTATTTTCACTACCTCTGGAGCCAGGAAAGTTACATCTGTCATGAGTAACTTCTGCAAAAAATATGATAGCAGAGACCAAAGAATAACAAAAATGCTTTCACACTGAGAGGCCTCTCCCTATAATAACAGCATTCATCAATAATGGTAATAGCAAGTGGCAGCAAGACTTAAATGTCCTGAAACTACCTTTATGCCTTTTTACACAATTCTGTTGTCCCATCCTGCAGTCTAGATTAGGATCTCCCTTGTGGTAAGGCAGCTCTGTGCCAACTATGTGCAAGCACTAGGAAGGTAACCTTCCAGGCAGTCCAGATGTGTACAAAAGCCACATCGACAACTGGCAAGTCATGTGTCCATAGATGAAACTAGTGTAATATAGACCAAAAACATGCTCAAAACATCTTTTTGACGTGGGCACCATGTCTCAGTCTGGATGTGGATGTGCAGACTGGAACTCGTGTGGCCCCTAAATAATATTTTATCTATTACTTTTTAAGGGATATAATTGCAGACATAAAATGATATTTCAGAACATTTTCGACGTTATTTTTTAGCTCTCCATTGCATCTTTGCATTTGTCGTGTTTCCTGAGGTCAAACCAGTGGCAGCTTTAATTGCACTTACAAGGAATGTTGCTAAAATGGGCAGAGAGTCCTAAACTCAACGTTTTCTTCATTATTTTGCAACTTTGGGAGCCTGCCAACATCATTGCGAGATTTGGCATGCGTTTACCTGGAAAGAATAAGAGACTTAATATTTCATTTCAGCTTTGCAAGGTTTCCTTCTCCCTATCTCCTCCCCTCAAAAAGAGCAAGCAGAGGAATTAGAAATATAGTCAAAGGGCAAAGCCGCTCTCTCTGATGTTGGTTCAGATCAATAGACCTCAACGGGCTTCTGGAGAGCTCTTCTTGAAAGCAAGAGCAACTCCACCACAAGCAATGACATCGTTGTGTGTAGCTGTCTCTCCACTCTGTGAATTTGAGGGCACGGAGGATATTTTTACCTGCTCTTATTAACTATCTTAATATAAAATATTTTAACACCTCAAAAAAAGGTACAGAAATAGAGGTTACCACTGCCCACATCCGACCACAGGAGCTTCCCCACTGACACCTTGACAAGTCATGCTTTCCTTGGAGCTGTTTTTGGTCTGTGGCTGCTTCATCCACGACTTGACTACACCCACATAAGAGTGAAATTTTAACAGAAAGAGCATTTGATGTCTCTTCCTCTGCCACCTTTGTTCCATTTTGCTGGGTTAAGACAAGGTCTCTGCAGGGCTGATCTCCCTCCAGACAATCACAACTTGAAGGCCAAGGCCATTTTTTTCACTGTCTGGGAAAGTACTTACACAGTGAAGACGTGAATGGAAGTGAATCTGGGTGTAAGGCTTCAGATCCGAGCGTCCTGCCTGGGGGCAAACGATGAGCAGAAGGGTGCCCGCTGCAATGCCAAGGAGCGGGTGCCTCCTTCATCAGGGTTTTTTAGCTGTTGAGTAAAAAACATTTGCTTGGTTAAATTCCTGGAGCTGTTCTTCCTCCCTCTGTGATGTCTAACTTTCTCCACGCACTCTGCAAAGACTCCCTAACTCCTATCTCAAACTACCATAATCTACCAAGTCTACAATTTAAATGTAGCTATGTCAAAGCCCTTTTGTGGATTTGGTTTTCCCTCTGCAGCCACCCCATTGAAAGGATTAAGCTATTTGGGAAATGAAGTACTGTTCACTGCAAATAAGGATGTCAGATACTGGTCCCAAAGAAGCGATGTCTCAGTGTATTTCAGTTTAATATTCTTATGTCAATGACACTGGTAGGAAATAGAAAAAAGCAAAAACTCTGTGAGGCGTGTAAAACAAGCGTGGACAAGGCAATAGGAGTGTGACAGCAGCAACCGCCTGTGTATCAGCACAGGAGCCAGCACGGCTGCCACCGGGGCTGGCAGAAAATACTCCCTGTGGACCTGAAGCACTTCCAGCTCTCCCCACCTGAAGAGTTAGACTTTGCTCTTCCCCCTCGGAGGTATAAATCCATAGCATTTTGATTGAATCCCATAAAAGTAAATCAGTGTAAGTGAGGCCAGACAGTGGCCTTGCAATCCTGCAGACCAACGCTGAGAAAAAGAGGCACCAGTTAGCAGCAGCTCCCACCACGCCGGTAGCCGAATAGCACAGTCAGCCAGGGAGCAGCTGGGAGGGAGCCAGATGGGCAATGAAAGGGGCACAGCCAGCTCCTCAAAAAAACAGTTTTTTAATTGTAGGAAATTTTGCAAGACATCCCTGACATAAAGTTGAATTATTTTCAGTTTTGCTCAAACAGCAAAAATGTAAATGCTGCCATTTGCACAGAGAGGGGGGGTTTAAAGTTGTTGTAAGGCTGCGCTTAAAAGGGGGTGGTATTAATCATCTCTACGTCAGGCAGGTTTAAAGGGGCATATCAACTACTTTTTTGAGCAGCTGATGGGCAGTGGTCGATCCTGCTGGCTGGCATTTTTTTTGGAATGGGTGTCAAATGGGTCCACGTGGCATGAACAGAACACAGCTCCAGATGGGAGAGCAGTTCCCATCTTCTGCAGAGTAAATCTGCTGTTCGAGACTATATTATATGACTGAAATTTTATACATATGACTTTGTTGGAGCTGGGATCTCTTCCTTTGAAAATGTGCTACAACAATAATTGCATTTACCAGTTGCCAGTCCTTCTCACAAAACACTTTTTTTGTTCAGATTGTGAAATTAATTGTCTCGAGCTAATATAATTAAAAACAAACACTTCTGATTTCAGCAGAGGGAAAGGGGAAGGAAAAAAAAAAAAAGGCAAGCTGCAGCCCTGATTTTCTATTGACAACAAGAAAGCTCTGCCATCCCTGAACTGTTTAATTATTGAAATGAACTGTAACAGTACACTGGATTGTTGCCGAGGTCACCGAGTAGTACTGGATGTCAAGAGGAAAGCAGCAGCTCTGAGAGCCCTCCAACGCCCCAGGCTCCATCTAAAAACCCACACACTTTTTCTCAAGCATTCAGGCTCTGATAGGTAGCCTGATAGCACGGCCGATTTGCAGCACTACAGAGGTCCAACGGTGCTTGCTTGTTTTAAGACGAGCCAAAGTATGCTCTGGTGACCACCGTGACGCTGCGATTCCCATGCCCTATCGCATTCCTCTTTCTCAGATCCCAGGCATTTTTTTTTTCCCCTACGTGCAGTCCAGGATGTAGACAAATGAATTCCAAGTGACCTATGTGGGGGTGGACTCTTTGGAAACAAACAACAAAAATAAGATATCTCCTGTCCTCACTTTTTCATTTGCTTGTTCCCTGGATACAGTTTATTCGTGGCAATGAAATGCACATTGTGTCTCTGGAGTTAGATCCAGCAGCAACATCTTTACCACCCCCTAACCTTGGCTAGCTTTTTTTTTCCCTTATTTCCTTTCTTTCCTTTCCCTGATTTCCTACTTCAGCCTTTACAAAAGAAATCTTGTTTAATGTTATCTGCTCCTTTGGAAGTCAAGCCGCCCTTTAAATCCTATCATATCAAGGCTTGCAATTAATTTAAACAATTTTTTCTAGAAAAAGGTTAGGAAACAGGATGTTTTGGAATAAAAATGCTTGTACATATCAGCACTGGCAGCAGGATCTGCTGTGCGAATAATCACTGTGTACACAGGGAAAGGGAGAAACTTCTTTTGAAAATTTCAACGTGAAGAAAATTCTGTAGACACAAAAAGTGCTAAAAAGAAATAAAAGTGCAGTTGGGGAACAGATAATAAACATTTCAGATTGCTTTATGGCACGCTATTACAGGCAACTATCTTGCTTAAGTAGGCATAACATTTTTCACAGTATATATTTAAGGTTTTATTATGGTTTGGATTAACAGCAGGAAACCATTGCTCTTGAAGGGAGGGGAGAAATAATTTCTGCCAGTCCAGTGGCCTGATAGGTAGCAAAAACTCATTTTAAAACAGCCTGAGAAATGCACTGCACAGTCAGACACAAGCAGACTCCAGCCTACCCTGATGCTCTCATACACCGCCCGTGAAAAGAAAAACAAGAAGCGACCCCTGGGACCAGTTCTGACCCTGCAGGCACCGGTGTAGCTGCACTGGTTTCTGAGGCTTTTGCTGAGGCACCTATGGAAGACGCGGCCCTGAGATCTGGCACGAGCAGTGCCCGGTGCAGACGGCGCTGGGAAGATGTTGTTTCTGCTGTCAGACATCTGTGCCTCTCCCACCACCGGCGTGCTCGAAGCGTCAACGAGCCAACTGGCAGCAGCCCCTCGTCTTTGCTCTCAGTGTAAGTCTGCCTTCCTCACCGAAGTTATTGCCTGACTTTAGGGATAGACATCAGACCATTTTGGGGCCACCACCACAGTCTCTCCAGGGACCTCAGCCATCCCCTGGAGTGGCTCTCAAGGGCAACAAGCTATGCAATGACATCTCCTGCCAGGCTGCCAACTCCTGCGAGCCTGAAACAATGGAACAAAGACTAACGGGAAAAGAACAGTCGCCACTAATGCATCCAACATTGTCCCAGATTCCCTTTGGCTTTGTTAAAATTAGTGACGTCCTTCAGTCCTGGGTGCCCCAGACCTCTCCTACTTCTGCACGAAGCATAGCCCAGCAAACAGCTCCTGGCACTTCTCATCTTGTCCCTTGCTGACACAATCAACTCAGTGACTCCGACACAAGCCCGAGCCTTGCATGGGCAACCCCCACTGCATCCACCCCATCCCGCGTGCTCCTTTTGTCCTGGGGGCTTTGGTCAAGAGCAGGGACCTGTGCCTGCAAGCCTGCTGCTCACAGGACACAGGGATCTGTGAATATTTAGTTGTCCAAAGGAAATTAGAGCAACCTGATTGTTATCATTCCCCACAATATAACAACTTTGCCCCGTTCTCCAGTATAATTTTACCTCCTTGGAAATGCACAGCATTCATCCCAGATGCTCCCAGCAGCAGCAGGACCCTCGTGGATACAGGGGGGAACGAAACCTGCCCTGGAACATGCAGTTTCTGCAGAGACAAGAGGAGCTAATCTCTTTGTAAATTATGTGAATTGAAGTAAGTAATTTAACAGCTTATTCCCCCAGGTAGCCAGTGACCACTGTATGTCCCTGTTATTTAATTTGACAGTTAACCTTTCGAAGGCTGGTAGTCATTTTAGATTAACCTTTGTATCTTAAAAATTAGTAAGCAATTTCCTTCTGGTTAGTTTTGTTGTAATTGTTAGTTTTTCCACGTATTTCCAGTGGTCATCTCATCTAGCAAGTTTGTTCATCTTTTTCAGTAGTGCATGACTTCGCGAGTCAGAGTTGAGAGGGGAAGGAAGAGAAAGGTTTGCTAAGAAATTGGAAAACATTATTTAAGTAGGTAAGATTAATTATTTGTGCCATAGTTTACAATTATAATAAAATAAATCGAGAAACTTTTTCATGTATGAGGGCATGCACATTAGCAAAAATATTTCTATAACAGATAACCATCTTCTGAACACTAGAATGCCAGTAATTTGTCAGGTTTTCTTTAATTAAAACTGCGAATATAGTTCATGCTCTGTTTCATTCAGTGTCAACATCTTGGATGGGGGCTAAAACTGATTTTCTCGTAGATCAGCTGCATTTCTCAGGACAACTGATGAAGTGTGCCTTAGCATTAAGCTCTTGAACCCATGAGATCTGCTTTTTTCAAGATCTGTAAATCAACAGATATTACAGCAACAGCCCTGATGTGACTCAAGGCTTCTAACACTTCTGTAAATGCTCTCTTTACCAAAACTGAACCCATTTTTCCTTTCAAAAAGCCTGTTTCCATTCATTGCACCATTACCAAATTAATCCACTGTAAAATGAATTAAAATCATGCTAGTTAGAAGAGTTTCATTCTAGGTATTTTTCTCAATGCAACCCTGAAACATTTAAAGTTTTTAATTCTTTTTTTTTTTTTTAACAACACAAAAACCTGTCTGGTCTTTCTCCAAATAATTTTTAATTCTTTTTGTCATCTATTCCTCTGGAAGAATATGCAAAAAAAAAATTGCAAGAGTTAGGGTTATGCCTCACAAAGTAATAGTAGGCATTATCCAGGGAAGAGCTTCAGCAACACTTTTGCCAGTGCAAGTACAACTGGTTTTGACCCTCCATCAATCATGTCTGTCTTACAAAATAAAACTTCTGTAAGAAAAGGACTAATTCAAAGAATTTATATACAATTTAAAGTTAGCATCCACTACAAATCACGTGCTGGGTTATGGCTTATGCTCAGGCAGTCTGTTCTCACCCCATCCCACCAGCTTACTCTGCAGTGGGCAGGCACGTGACATCTGTGCTTGTTACAGACCTGGCCTCAGAATCTGCCTAACTGGCAGAAAACACAAGTAGATTTACATGATATAAAATGGTTTTGGTTTTCTTTTAATAAGTTTGTACAGAAAGTAGTTTACGGGTTTGATTACCATCAATTTTTCTCACAGTTGCTCAAACACAGCCTGTTCACCAGATAGTATCAGCAGAAACCACTATGGATGTTTACCAAGGAAGATAAAGGTGAGCTAGGAGCACACCTAACTCAAGAACCTCATTCCACCCCATTAACATATGAAAAAGGAGCTCAAACTGGGCCTCAGTCCAGGAAAGGACTGGGGAAAGCTTATTTCTGCAGTTGCCAGTGTTGAGTACCTTTGCTGCAACGGTTGAGGAGGAGGAGGATCACAGTATCACGGTATCATAAGGTTGGAAAGGACCTCCGAGATCATAGAGTCCAACCTATAACCCAACACTAACACCAAAAGGATGCACTGTAGAGGCAGCTGCAGTGTTAGGACCAGCTTGGGTGCACTCCACGTGGGTGTTGAAGCAAAGGCCAGTTTCTTTCTTGTGTGTAAACGTGAATGTGTGAATAATTCTGTTGCTGTAAAGAGGATGACCACAGTCTGTGACATGTATTGGATATTATAGACTGCATCCCTATGTTTTCACATCAGACCCATCTCTCACTCCCTCACCACAGTGAAGCTGTGCTAAGCTGCACAGAGAGTGGAAATAACCATTATGCTTCCTAAAACCACCCATAACTTGCCACATTTAGCTTCAAGCTTTAATTCCTTCTACCTTCCCTATTTTAATAAATACTCATGGCACTCAATAAAACTAAAACATCAATGAACATAACAGATTCACACAAAATTTTCCCCAGGGATTAGGAACGGAGACAAAGCACATCCGGCACAGGAGAACCATGTTGCTCAGCTTCCCCTCTGTTCCCCTCAACTTCCCTCACTGCCGCTGAGAGTACTGCAACAATCTAATTTATCTGTAATGTACCTGAATGTTTCTTGGATTAAAGCCTGGGGTATGCAATGGAAAAAAAATGAAAAGTGAAAAAGTCTGGTCAAAAAAGTTGGTAACTTTCAAATGTATATTGCAATCACCATGGCAGTGAGAAAGAGCTTTTACTCGATTCCCTGGGAATTACCTCAAGACAAACATGGTGAGAATTACTTTGGAGAGTATGTGAGGGAAAGCATACCCTGAGAAAGAGGAGCAGATGCATCTTTAGAGTTCAGCATTCCTCATGCCTCTAACTTTACATGCCCTTTACACAATCTTACAATTTTCCACTGATTTTTCTACACTGATAATCTATAGAAACTAATTACACAAAGTTTTAAAAAAATCCTATAAGATGCATAATGCCTGATATCTGAGTCACAAGCACAGTTAATGTAATCTAACACATATTGCAGGAACCTACTGCACACAGATATTACCAATTAACACATGATTTTAACAATCAACATTCATGCAATTAATAGAACACTTCATATTCCTTCTAATTTTGAGCTCTGCATGAGCATATGTTATCATGACGGAATGTGGAATCATTTATTTATACTGGAAGCAAGGCTCCTCATAGAAAGCTGAGATGCTGAAAGTTAGCCTGAAAGTGAAAAAGGCTCAGTTTAGCTTTGAGAAAAGAATACTTTTCGTCTGATTTCTAAAAGCTGAGCAAGCTGTGTCCTTACCTTCTTGTTGATGCTTACTGCTAGTGAACTTCTGGAGAGGAAACTATGCCCTGATTCCAACTGGAGAATCTAAGCATCAATTAATCAACAAGCGTGTAAACACTTCTCTCTAGAATTGAAAACTACCACGTAATCAAGGCTCACAAAAAAGAAATAACCATAGTGTCTTGCTTAGAAATTTTTGTGTTAAGCAACAACAGTAGCTGAGCAGTTTCTTTTCCTCAACGTGTTTATTATTATACTTCATTATGAGTAGGGAAGAATTATTACACTTGCAAGACAGGGGAAAATCTAAGGTATAGAGAGATTATGCCTGTATCCCCATAGCATTTAGCCACTCATTTACAGTGAATTCCATAAGATTTAGGCATTTAATACCTTTAGGATCTAGCCCTATGTATTTTCCATGCAGCAGAGGAAGCAGGGAGCTGAGCACATGCTTCCCAGAGACCCAGTAGTTGCAGGCCTACCTTACTTGTCTCTCTTCTTGCTCTTTGGTGCTAATGTAAGTAAAAAGCAATAAAAACTTATTTTAATTACTGAAGTCATAGACGTGTTACTAGCTCATTAAGGAGACAAGATGCTTACCAAGAAGGTGTTTTTTTACACATAGACTGCAAGGAATCACACTGCACTGCTGCAATTGCTGGATCTGCTATATTCCCTGTCTATCGCCGCGAAGAATAACGTCAAAACACAGGGGTTGTGCAAACCTTTGCTGCAGAACATCCTTGCATCTTCAGCTGCCTTTTTACAGAAATGTCCCACTCACATTTTCTATGACTGAAGACATTCCAGCAGGCCCTCACAGCCATGCACACCCTTCAGCATCTCCTCCTGTGAGGCTGAGGTCAAAGGTGTACCATGCCTGCGCCCTCCCACACTGACCTTACTTTTGGTTTAGGAAGCTACCTACTCTAAACTTGCTCTCGACAGATTTTGGAGAATGTAACAAGAGTCAAAAGCATCAGGGAGTGTCCTGTGTAGGGATGAGAGTTGGACTCCATGATCCTTTTGGGTCTCTTTTGATTCCCTTCAAACTCAGGTAATTCTATGATTCTATTCTTTCACTTGCAAAGTGGCAGAAGAGGTGATGCAAGATGAGGCATCTAATGGCAGGAACAAGTACTTCACTTCAAGCTGCGTGGTGGTTGTCCTCTCCTCACCTTTCCAACAGGTTAGTGACAGCACTGGTTTCCCTTGGGCTTTTGCTTTGGGAACTGCTCTAAGGCCCCGAGTCAAGAGGCTGTTGATGCAGGGAATTCTCCTCCAGCAGCAGGGACATAGCAGCTACAAGAGCTGCAGATGTAGACTGTAAATCATTGTGTCTTTTCCTCTTTCAGGGCAAGCTCCTGAGAGAATTTGGTTTACCACACATCTGACGTGTATTTATGTGTTGCAGAACAGGAGTAAAGCAGTGATTCTCTGGTTATAACTGTATTTCTAAAAAATGACAGAGGAGTATTTATGTCCCCCATCACTGCCCTCCCCCCCTCGAGAGAGCCTTCACCAAAATGTCACCTCTTGGTCTGCTGCTGTTTCAAATAAGAATGGATTATAGTAATCTATAGGTGGCTAAAGAAAGAGCGATTTCACCTGTATCTGCACCTCTTGTATTTATTTCAAGGGCTCTTCAAACATTTCCCGGTAAGCAGAGTGGTAAAAGGCCTCTGAAAGTATTTGTGTAATATCTACCCTTTGAAATAAGTATGTAGTTAAGTCGGGCTTGATTTCCATGAAGACCAGGGAAGATGAACAACTATAGACAAATTATAAGAAAAGAAGAAAGGTCTCAAATTCAGTTTGCCTGAGTAACTTCAGCCAAGGTAATAGAGCGGCACGAGTGTCACTGACAGGGAGGTAAACTAAGCGTAATACTTTTTTACACTGACTAAATACATTAGCAATGATCTCCCTGCCAAAAAAAAAAAAAAAAAGAAAATCAAGAGATACTTTATTCTGCTGATATTAATAGTAAATATGTATTTTTCTTAACCATTATTTTTACTGAAGGCTTTGCTGCAGAAAGAATCCAGGGGGAACTGAGAATCATATAATTGTGCAGGTTGGGGAATTCTCTAAAAATACGTAACCATGGCACCCTTGTCATTACCAATCAAGTAATCTTGATAAAAAGTAAAGTAATTAGCCTTTGAGAAGAGCATAAAGCTAATTAAAAATGACAACTTAGTCATCTCAACAAACAACAGCACAGAATCAGTCAGTAGTTCTAACTATAGCACAATGCGATAACCTGACCTGCCAAAATGCCTTGCCTTCAAGCCCTAAAAGAAACTGCATTTCATCACAGTGAAACTTTGTTTTAAAATTTAGCTTTGCTCCATCCATTCTCCAATGTTTCTCTTTGCTCTCTGTGTTTTATCTTCTTTTACTAAAACTTTGCCCTCTTATCAACAATTTTTATAATTGAAAGGATGGAAACTCTTGTAGTCTCCTTTCAGGAGACTATAAAATCCAAAGTATGAACATATGCAGTGTCAGAAAGATTTACAAGTTGCAAATAAGAAGTGTAGCCTCATAACAAAGTTACTTGTTCAGAATTTATAAATAATAACGAAGAAAAAATTAACCACTAGTCTCTCATTTTTATAGCTGTTTGGGGTTCTGTCCTCCCATAGATGTTAATGGCAAGGTTTTAATTAATTATTATCAAGAAAAGAGTGAATATTTCTTCTTTTCTTGCCATCAAAATCCTTGATGAGGATGCATTTTCTAAAAATTATTACGATTACCAACACTTTTCTCAGCTGATAGATTTACTCAGCTTTCAGGTACTGCAGAAAACAAATTACTATCTTTTCAAATCACAAGATTCTACTGAATATTTCTTAACATAAACATACACGTGTATTACGTATATACTTGCTTCTATTATTTCCAGCTAGTAGCCCATTGTACTATATTACTTAAAGCTGAGAGTTCATTTGTTTTAATAATTAAAATGTACTAATCTAAGCTGTGTGCACACAACTCAGTCTCCATGAAGCTTTGATGCAACTCCTGAACTCATACTCACAGGCTTAGATTTAACAACGAGCAATCGGCACTGTTGTTGGCCAAGCTCAAACACTGATATCTTCAACAGATCCAGCTGAGTGATGCTGACACTTAATCACGCTAATATATTCTTCAACCACACAGAGGAAATACAGGTTTTATCCTCAGAACAGAGATTGACTGGAATAGAAAAAGAGGTAGAAGAGGTTATGATTGGGTTGTGCCTACCCCATGCTAATCTATGACTTTAGTTTTGGTTCCTTCTAGCTAGCAGAGAGCAGAATAATGATTCAGGGAAGCCCTTAGGCTGCTGGGACACAATGCATAGGAAGCAACCTGCAAATCAGAATGATTGCAACTCAATGCAAGAAGTGAAAACTTAAGCTCCTGTGACTTACAGTATATATGAATACATGAGTTGGTAAAATACTTACAGATGTGTATCTAGACCAAATAAAACGACCATGTAGCCATGGAGAAAATATGTATCTGCTTGTACTACACTATTTCCACTCTTAAGAAAGCTGGAAGCAGAAATAAAATGTTTTCTTGTATTTTGAACAAAAGTTGGGTGAAATAAAACTCTGAGCAACCGTGAACTAGATAAAGACTTTGATCCTGCTCTGTAATGCATCGTAAGACACAGTTCACAAAGGCCAGCCCTGGTTTAGGAAAGCAAGCCTGCCTAAGCTTTCTCTGAAGTCAGTGGAGAGAGGGATCATCCATCCCCACCTATGCTAAATAAGCATCATTCCATTTGAATCCAACACATGCAGGATGAATATCTTAGTCTATGATCCCAGATCTACACTATTTAATCATTCTTCATACGCCAAATGTAATGCATTGGACAGCTTTCTGAGCTTTGATTTGCCAGCTTTTCATTGAAAATATTTTCAGTGTCCAACAGCCCTTCAGCTGAAGTCCGTTTCACAAAATTGGTGCAATTTTGGATGTTTCCCAGGTGTTTTTTTTCAATTCTTTAAAGTGTTTGTTCTAATGTATTTGTAATCTTTTGTGTTTGTTTTAAAAGAATGTTTCCCTAAAAACATTTTTGAAGGTCTTCAAGGAAACAGAGTCTCTGTCTACTGGGTAGGCAGGTGTTTTTGCCTCAGACTCTTACTCTTTGGTGTTATGTCAGGGAAGGTAAGAGAAGTGTTGCTTTTCTCTTCCCTTTTTTTACTTTCCTCAAGCAAAAATTAAATTTTTAGAGGGATGAGGTAGTAGTCTGTAACACCTGCAAAGTGAAAGAATCTACTTGGTCTTTTGACATGCCATTTCTTTACGTAGGGAAGTTTAAGAAGAAAATGAGATATTTGTCCAGTAAGGAAAGGAGAGTAAAATCTCCACTTGCTCTTGTACCTCTCATCAGACCTACAGGCTCTTAAACTTAATTCCAAGTTTAACCTGGACAAAGAAACGGAAAAAAATACACTGTAGGGAACAAGACCGCATTGGCAGTGGAGTGGATTCGATGACTTAATAGTTCTTTTTCCATCTCTGATTTTGTGATACTATTTATAAAAAGGAAACAAAAATGATGGGCCACTCCAAACAAGTTGTTACCACAAAGTGATAGCAACCATTAAAATTGGCAAATGTCCCTTTAAGGTTTGCACGGTCGGTGGGGCCATGGAGAAGACTAATAATGTACCTCTCTGAAGGTCCTGGGCTATGTTTATTTCCCATATTTATTTAAAAGAAAATCAAAATACTTTTAAGCAAGTCGGCTGGATCTAAATTTAGGAACAATTGAACAAAGAGGAATCTGCTAATTCCAGATGGAGTGCATACAGTCCCCTGGCACTTATTACTTACCAAACGTTTTGGAAAGCAAACACATGACCTAAAAAATTTTGTGAGTGGAGGGTCCTCAAAAAGCTCTTAACAAGTAGTGTATTTCTAACCATATTTACTTTACCCACACACAAAACCCCACTTCGTTTTCCTTTTTTTTTAAAGCAGACAATGATCCCTTTAAAGACTATTTATGTACAATTCAGTCATCCCATAAGGCAGGGGGTTCTAAAGGTGTCTCCTTTGAAAGGCTTCATCTGTGGAGAATCTGCTCCCTCTGCAAGGGCCACCTTTCCTGGCACCATGGCTGGCGCAGGTGTTTTGCTAACGTGGGATCCTCCTGCCCGGTGGTACAGGAAGAGGACATCCACAGATGGTTTCTCATCTCAAAGATGCAACTTAACTTGTTGGTTTCTTTTATAATCTCGTCCTTTACACATACTCAGTTGTCCACCAGTGTCCTACAAATGGGTGCCAAGCCACCCTCAAAAGATACCTCTATGCAAATCAGTACAGCATTGCTTGCAGACATTTTGCATTCATTACTGAAATGTTTTTATATTAATTTCATCACAAAATTAGTCTGATGAATACAACTAGGAATATTTTAGAGAGTATTACATTCCATTATTGCAATTGTTTCTTCCCCAAATTAAATACTTTGGGGGAACAGTAAAGTAGAAAATGTAATTTTGAGGCAGTTTGACCAAAATCAGTCCTTTTCCAGTAGCTCTCCAACCCAAAGAACATAGCACCTTACAGAAGTGGCAGTGGCATTGCCTTTCCCAAGCAGATGTAGCTGATGCACAGCAGGACATGTAGGTCCATGTGGGCAACTAGACCAATCTGCATAGGAGGTAGCGCTGCTTTGGGAGATCTCAACTAAAGCCTTTAAAAATGAGATGGTGGAAACATTTCATTTGTGTTCCACTGCACAAACAGAAATACTTCAGCGACAATTTTCAGAGCACAGGTTGCAAGAACTTCAAGATCTCTGCTGTTGATTTTCTTCTGCTGGTGGGACAAGTCCAGTCCTGCCAAAGGGGCAGAATCCAAGAGGGCAGGCTTTGGAAAAATGTTTAATAAACAGCAAGTTTAATTATAGTACTTGGATTTTCTTTTTATACTGTTGCTTTTAACATCTTAATAACACATCATTTCTTAAAAAGCAAAACCTTTACACTATTCTCAAAGAAAAAAAAACAAACAGTAAAAAAATGCTTAAGAAAGTGAGTTGTGGCTACAAGAGACCTAAAAGAGAAAGAACTTTTCATGATAGTATAAACAGATAAGTATAATCTAGTCTTGAGTTTTGCACAAGCGATATGTCATCCTT
Source organism: Tapera naevia (assembly GCA_033556795.1). Lineage (NCBI taxonomy): Eukaryota > Metazoa > Chordata > Aves > Cuculiformes > Neomorphidae > Tapera > Tapera naevia. The sequence continues at coordinate 3,450,388 of JAUMJJ010000149.1, read as the reverse complement.
TAATGTTTTTTGATCTTTTTTTTTTCCCTCTAACACTGTCCCTTATTTTAAAACCCTTATGATTAGTTATGCTGTAATCTTTAACTTTAGATTTGAGTGGATGTCATATTTTTCACAGGCACGGGCTCAGACTAAAAAGAAACTGAGGGCAAATATTATTTCAGTGCAAGTATCTACAAAGTGAAGTGTATCTGCTGACAAAGACGTACACCCAGTCTCCTTTTTCAGTAGCTCTTCTCTAACTGTGTGCAGTGTGATAGTCCCTAAAGTTTTAGTACTGCTGGCATTTCCCTGCAAATCCTTAAGCTGCACCAGCTAACTCAGCTGAAGATGTTATTTTACATTTTTAACTGAAATGCTTTTTGTTTTTATTTTAATGAATCCCCTAACTCCAAGTTTAATTAAACTCATGTTTTTTAATTAATTACCAACAAATGCAAATAAGGTAAACTACACAAACATGTATTCACTGTTCACAGATAGATACATGTTTTGTGGGTTTTTTTTAAATCCTGAAGAGTCAGGATTTAAAAAATCTTAAAGTCTTGAGGGTTACAACCCCAAAATTGTTTTCACTTGGGGCTTTATGAGAATATCTTACTAGTGCATGACAGGGAGCTAAATTACTTGAAGGAGCAGAAAGCAAATTGCAAGTTCTTCAGCTTTATCTAAGTTATCCTTGCTAAACAACAGTAAAATTCAGTAGAATTAGAACTCTGCATGCATTATTATAAGAGAACAGTAGAATACACGGATTTCTCCATCACAGTTATGTTTAACTGCCCCAAATGCTGACTGATATATATACAGATTCATTAAGTGCTCTCATTGCTTATTTAAGTTTATCTACAATAGAAATCCTTAAAGGATGTTTAAGAGTAAGTAAAACGAAGTAAAAAAATTCAAGCAGCAATCTTCAGAGTTCTGAAACCCAAGAAAACCAGATTTAAAGGCAAGTAATGCATTCATGCTTAAAACTTAGGAACTGAGTCCTGGTACTTGCAAGTAGCACCCATTGCCAGCGCCTAAGGACAGTACACAGTTTAACTACTTTCCATGCTCTGTAAGTATTACTCTTCTCAGGAGAAAATATTTCAAAAACTCATGAAATATTACTCTAAGTGTTGCTCGGAAATGCCTTAACTTCTCTGACGACTTTTTCAACTTAAAGCACAGTAAAAACAGCCTGTCCTTTTTTTTTTTTTTTTCCAGAGCTAATGTGTGGGATTATTTAAATCGTTAAAGCAAGGAGCCAGAAATATTTGTTTCTGTTCTCTTCCTAGACTTGACATGGATGAATTTGGCTATGTCCACACGTCTAGTTCAGCTCACTCTCAAAGTCCCAGAATGACTTGAATTCACACACAAAGGTCTCGAGCTTGCTTAAAGCCTGAGCCCGGTGCTTGAGCTCTGGCCCTCCCTGGATCACTGCCCGGAGCTCAGCCCAGCGTCCTGGCCCTCTGCACCGTGGACATGAAGTAAAGCCAGCACTAGAGTGCTCAGAAAGACAGTGCTCTGGATGCTGTATTTTCCCCTCAAGTCAGCAGGTAAGAGCTGTTTTTCCTACGTGGCACAGGAATATCTTATGTGCAGCTCAACTACACACCTATGGAAAAGATATTCTGCAAGTGTTGTGAGCCTTTGTGTTTCCACATCATTTTATAGCTATTTAAAAATTATGTTTGGGGCTATGCATATTTATACACACCTCTATGTGCTTTGTAAATCATCTCTTCTCCTCCCTCAAAATACCAGACAGATTTCTCCACCGTTTACCATGGGTGGAAGGAACAGGTCACAGGGCTGACAGTAAAGTATCATTTCCTCCATAAATGGGTTTCCTGCCCTATAAGGTGTAAGACATGAATACACACTTTTGTGGTGTTTCTTTACCCACCAAAAGGAGAAACAAATCGCTTAGAGGGAAAACTAATCGCTTAGAGACCTCCCTATTTAGATACAGCTTTTGGTCTAGTGGGAATTTTTCCAGCTTTCTGTCCCTCCATATCTCTAAATAAAAAATGGGAAAAAGTCACCCTTAACGGTCTTAGGCAAAAAATTTAATTATGTTTAGCTTATCTAATTGATGTATTTTGAGGAGGCTGGCTAAAAGATGTCATATGTGCAAAGTTATTTGTTGTGTTTAAAGATATTTGTACTCCCATCCTTGGGAAAATTCTTCACGTTCCCTGTCCTGATGCACTTAGAAATGATCCTATCTTGATTGCGTTCCAGTTACCCTGTGTCAAAAATCATAAGGAATAGGAAAGATAAATTGAAGAGTGTTCTGAGGAAGGAATCGGTGGAACTGCAGCCTCCTTCTGTTACTTGTCCAGCCTAAACACATGCAATCCATGGGAAGTGAAAAGGAAAAGAAGAGTAAAGCAGTGTCCACCTGCCTCCTGAGCAGTCCCTGCAGCACAGTAGTCTGTAGGCAGCTGCGTGAGATTTATAATCAGAATTTCATAGCTTCAGAAAGTCCTTAAAACATCCCACGTCCCCCAGCCAATTCTTTAAAAAATGAGGAAACAAAGCTATTCCCTCCCTTACTTGTTCACAGTTTCCTTTCAGCCCATACGTCGGGAAGAGGAGCGGAGGACGCCCACGGGGCGCCTGGAGGTGCGCGGGAACCCAGGCTCCCACCCAGACAACCCCTGTCAAAACGAGCTTCAGCAAGAAGGGGGTTTCCCTCCTTAAAAAATATTGCAAAGAGAAGATTCCCATGTTTGAAAGGTCAGAGGAAAAAATATAATGCACTCATGAAGAGACAACCTCATTAATCCTGTTGTTCTTGGCCCAGTCAGTAGAAGAAACATAAACGCTGTCAACACTGTGCTGCTAGATAAAGGATAAAAAGTGGGAATGAAATGTTTTACTGCAAGGACTGTTCTTATGGTTTGAGAACATTTCTGGAAATAACCTGAGCTGAGAAAATGTTCCCTAGGAGGAATACATGCTGTGGGAAACTGTGTGGAAGATAAAGTTTGGTCAGTGACCTTCTCACTATCCTCTAATCGTGCAGCACACACTGCTCCAAAGAGAAAAAAGAAAAAGGGATACTGTGCAGCAAGAGACACTTTACCTTCCCTGCATTACATGAACTGAAGTGGAAAACACAAGAGTACCATAAATCTCTATTTCATGCTTTCGGATACTGTAGTGAAATAATAATCTACTGTAACGCGCAGTGAAAAAAAATGTGACTTTTGGTTTAGGGCACTTTAATAGCACAAAATACACCTTCAGTGAGCATAAAAACAAATGACTGGAAGCTGCTAAAAGGGGAACATGACTTTTCATCTGTGCAACATTAGAAACGGAGAAAGATCGTCACATTTCTCATCCAAAACTAGGAATGACAGAGAGAGAAGGAAGACACAAGGCTACCTCTCCAGTACAAGCACTTCCCAGGGATGATACCTCACAGGAAATCTCAGTTTAAATACTCACAGGTTAATGTAGCAGCAGCATTCAGATGCTGTATCTGTGCAGTACTGTATCTCAGAGTAAGTAAATATTAGCATATGTGGTTACTCCTGGGAAGATTAGGGAACCATCAAATATGGATGTCCCCAGTGCTCTGCACACACTGAGGGTATTGGAAAACTCCTGCCTTTAGACATTTGCAAGGAATATCACTTTTTTCCTTTTTTAAAATTTTATTTTGTAATTTTAAGACAGAATTGCTGTAATTCCTGTATCTAAAAGGTGGTTATTTGAGAACTGGTGTTACACACACAGAAATGCCAAAGCTTTTCCAGTTTCAGTAGCACAAATCTCAGAAACAGAGAGTGATCTTCCTGAAATGGTATCACTGGGGTAATGCCACAGTCCAGAAGTTGGGTAGATATTTTCCTTGTACTCATCACCTACTGGCTGGTGACAAACACATGACCTAGACTGGTAAAGCAGGATAATGATGCCTTTACTGGGGGATAAACAATGCAGCTGCTGTGCAGTTAAGCTGCAAAGAGGAGAGACTTAGATGAGATATTAGGAAGAAATTTTTTGCTGTGGAGGTGGTGAGGGACTGGCACAGGTTGCCCTGAGAAGTAGTGGAAACCCCATCCCTGGAAATGTCCAAGGCCAGGCTGGATGAGACTTTGAGCACCCTGATCCAGTGGGATGTGTCCCTGTCCGTGGCAGGGGCTTGGAACTGAATGATATTTAAGGTCCCTTCCAACCCAAACCATTCTATCATTCTACAATTGTCTGATTCTATGATTATCTGATTTCTATAGTTCTTGCAAAACAGAGGGCTTTAGTAAATTAGTTTGTGTATTCCAGATCTTTCAAATATTTCACCAGTCATCACAGAAATTATTGCAAAAGTGAGCTAATTCAGACAAATTACAGGCTAACTCAAACTGCTCAAATTAGAGCCAACCCCATTTTTCAAGAGCCCTTAGAAATCAAGGGAACGAACTGGACAGAATGAGATTTCTTTCTGCCTTCTTCACTTGCTGGTTTCCAATTGGACATGAAATAGAAAGGGTGTAATAAGCTATTCTCTTATTTTTCTTCCATCCATCTGGAAACAAGAACTACCAGAAGTCTGACAAGAAAGCCTGATCTCCAGCCAGATTTCTTGAAATGTTAATAAGAGTTCCTTATTCAAAAAGCACCTTCCAAACTTCTCAACTATCAGGAAGAGAACCTCAGATGTCTCATTCCCTACCACGATTATTCCTGGAAAAAGACCCAGAAGTGCCCTACAGAATTCTTCTGCTACTGTGTGTATGAAACCTACTTTAAAAAATACAGAGATTTATACATATACATGGTAACATTGGTGACTATGGATGAGACTAGGAATAAAGCCTTTTAGAAAACCTTCAAGAGATGGGCAGTGGGGAACAGCAACATAAGAAATTTTGTCTTGTGGGCTTTGCTCAAAATAGATTTCCAGGGGGAAGAGTGTTCCCTTTGCTTAGGTGTCAGCTCAGAGATTTCCGGCTGCAAACCAGAAATTTCTGCGACTCCCTGATGATGGGGGAGCATCACCAGTGCTTCAGCCGGGTACACTTGAGGTGCAAAACGAGCTCAGGACCACACACATCCTGCAGGGGCTTTGAGGGGTGGCACGTTGCAACAACGGAGAGGCAGCAGCAGCTTTTCCCTGCTCCTGCGCTATCGACATCTCCCGTGATATACGTCCTGTGATCAGTGTAATTACTGCATGTCATCACCACTGTAAATTTACCCAGCCTGAAACCATTTTAAACTTAAACTGCATACTTAAGAACTACTATCCACCTCCTCTTTGTAAATTAGCTATATGATTTATCTGTGGGAACCATTTCAAAAAGTATACATTCAGAAATGCATATACCACATGATGTCTTTTCCATATGGCATCTCATAATTATTTTGCTGTGTGTGAACATGATGAAAACAGTTTCATAATTCTCTAAGGGTTAGGGTAAATTATTTCAATTAGGCATATTTCAGAGCAAACATTACCTTAGGGTTTATTAATAATAGTACCTGAGAAGGAACAGCTGTCTTTTAAGCAGGGAGAGCTGTCAGCTTCTCACTGCCCCCCCTGTAGCACCCCTTTTGTGACTCTAAAAAAATGGCAGATTTTCTCATGCTTTACCTAAACAGAGAACTTGGCAGCAGAGACCTGGTTGTAATCCTCAGCAAGGGAGCTAGTGGGTGGATTTTTTCTCTATAAACTCTTGTATAAACCACACCAGTCTCCTGGTATTTATTTTGTGTGATGTTGGAAATCATACACAGATCCAACAGGCCATGTAAAGGAGTTTTGTAACTTCCTTAAACCCTTTCAGGCAAAATCTTTCCTCCAAAAGCAGTGCCAGGTCATCAGGGCATTATCACCATTTCTTAAGGGCAAGGTTCCTCGTCCGTTTGTAATAGTATAGCTTTGAATGGATGAAATGCAAATCTAAATTAGATCAGCTAATTATTAGGAATTGCTATTAGAAGTATTAAAAGAAAATTAACTCAATTGTCAAGATATATGGACTGTTTTGTAAGGACAAGGTTTACAGGTAACTTGCCTTGCAATTTAAGAGGGGTTTTTTTCCTCATCTATCTGTTTTTACACGTTAATGCTGCTTTACAGCATGCACTGATTTTGGATTATTGATTCTGTGATCATACCCCTCTGCACAAGGGAGCCCATCTGCTTTAATGCACCACACAACTTTACAAGTGCATCTGCTTCTCTGCAAGGAATACTTATATTTTTACACGCAAACGCCTAAAAATCACCTATGTTTATACAAGTCACCAAAACATTGAAGTAGAAGTGTGCTAAGAGCCAGTTGGTGAACAGGCATGGAAAATCCCTGCCTCTCCTCACGCTACAAAACTTGCAGAAAGGTGAGTGAATTGACCCTGAATACAAAGTCACTAAATCTGGGTTGAAAAAAGGGACAGAGTTACGTCTGTTGGCTAATAAATAATGCAGGTACAATCACAGTGAGGGCTGGTGTGACTCACTGCTTGTTACAACCTGTGGGCTGGAACAAAATTATGGTGGAGCTGTAGCTCTCAGAGTGGGAGGTGAGGGCATCAACCCCCTCGCCATCAATCCTGCTTATTTGAACCTCGTGCACGGAGGAGGGCTGAAGGCACACTGTATGGAAAAAAAAAGAACATTGGAACTCAGATACCTCTGACAGTATCTTTTAAAGAGTTTTAAAATGAGCATGCAGATAAATTATCTCTCACCTTGACTGTTAAGTCTTTGAATTCAGCAGTCCCTGGGTGCCTGTGAAGAGTGGGTTTCTAATTCATTTAGCATATCACTGCCATCGTGAATTTATACCCACAAATAGAACAAAAGGAGGCATAGGGATGTACTTAAATGCAAAACCATAAGTATAACACATATTTACAAACTCATGTTCATTGGAAAACTGATACCAGGGTATATAAAATTCTTAATTATCACCTGGCCAAACATGACTGTTCCACTACATCATTATCATATAAAAGCATTTCCAATGAGGAAAACTGATTGGTAAAAGGTTTTCAGGCTATAAAATATTTCCTTTTGTTTCAGGTCCCAGTATTTTTGCCTCGCTCAAGTTTAAGAAGCCCTATAACTTTGGTGAATAATTTCCAAAGGTCTCTTGCCTGTACCTTTGTGTAAGAGCAAACACATTTAGCCTTGAAATGGCCACTTAAAAGACAAGAGAAACCTTTTGGGTCTCTGTCTTCTGTGATGTAATTAAGTGTGTGGATTTCTAGAGAGCTGTTTGTCTGTGACTTCTCCAGGAAGAACCTAGCCGGACCCCAGCCCTGAAAGGACTGGGGGCCCCATACTTAAAGGTCCTAAGATAGACTTTTTCACACTTGAGTATCCTGCTAGAGTGTATAGAAACCCATAGGAAGTGAACAAATGAGAACCCTAAGCCTAAGACTCTCTTAATATATTAAAAAAACAAAGTATTTTCTAATGTTTGAATTTTGAAACTACTATCTCATATTTGGAAAGTTATATTCTCAATCATGGAAACGTCTAATCTCTCCATGTCATACAAGGAGAGGACTGACCTCTGACCTTTGTTTTCCTCTCTACTTAATCCCATTATTTATCCTCTTTTTCTCCATAACCAGGCAATCTTTGTTACAGTTCATATGCTTTTATACATTTCAAAATCCCACACTTTTGTGAGTTCAATTTTTTGGACAGCTCTCCTGAAGAAGTGAAGCTTACACGTTACCCCTGTCTGCCAGAACTTTTCTTCCTTAACTGTTTGAAAATTCATTGGCTTATTTTAATATGATTCAACAGAGAGGTAGAAACCCTGAAGATAATTAAGTTCCAGTAAGTTCTGCAAACATTGGCAGCTGGAAACAGGTAGGGGATTGAAAGAGATGCACCTGCTGCAGGAAAAGCTGCAACACTAGGCTCTACAGTACCATTTCTCATGATCTGGCATTGGTCAAGAGGCACATGTATGGGTGTGTAGAGCTCCCAGTCTCTTGTGCAAGCAGCAGCTCAGGGGAAACAGGCACAGTCTTTGGGCTGCATGGAAAGTGACTACAGGTAGAGCAAGAAGGTCAAGACTGTAGGACCTGGTGGAGGAGTAGGGAAATGAAGGACCCAAGTCCATAGGAAATGAAGCCTCAGTAATTTTGCATCTCATGGTATAATGTTTATTTTACTGACCTCATTTCTGCAAAGGCTGGCTCTCAAATGCTGGTTTCACCCAGTTTCTACAGAGGACTATAAAGACACAAACTGACATGGCTGCCTGGTACCCAGAGAGGAGAATTTTGTACCAAATTCTACCCCTGTGCATAAAATCCTGTCACTTGCCTGTAGCTTTTAAACCTGAAAGTTAATAATAGCAATGTAGAAAATGCTTCTACTGGTATTTATTTTAACAACAATTTCTGCCAATACAGCAGGGCTCATGCTACTCTCATACCTGTTAATGATGGCGTGGTGTGGCTTGGGTGGGTACTTGTGCTCAACTATTACACAATATCCTCTGTTGGCAATGGGACTCGGCTGGGAAGCAGGAGTCTGAATTCCATCTGTTAGTAAAAGGTTGTGGGACTGTAGAAAGTTTTCTCCCCCCCACCCCCATCTTTCTTTTTTTCCTCTCCCACACTTTGCCATTTTTTATTAGTTTGAGCTAAAAGTCCTTGGGCGGAAAGGCCTTCTTTTCACCAGATGTTTGCATGAGCCTAACACATTGGGAACCCTTTCTTAGCTGAAGCCCAGATGGCCTGTTGCAAAGCAGATAATAACAAGACTCCAGCAAATACCGATGTTCTTATATCTGTATGACAACATCACTTCTGAAATGAGAATAGCTGTCTGTACGTGTTGTAAGAATACATTTTCGCTTGTGCATTTAGCTGTATTAGCCCCACCAAAACACAAATATACAATCTTAAAAGCATGTCCATCAAAATTAATGGACAGTTTGACAGAGATCACGTGTTTTCTGCAAAGAGATTATTAATCTTAAGGCATCTCAGATTTTCCCATGCCTGCCTTGTTTCTGTTCCACTGTGCTGCACATTGTACCCAGTCTGTTAAAACACTATCTCTTCCCTTGCTCAAAGACAAAGGCTTGACCTCCCATGAACATCGCCTCCCGCCCACAAGTCTGGCTCAAGACCCACCTACAAATTTCATTTGCCTTTTGAAGAGAAGAAATTTTCCTTGACGAAGGTGATTATCAGGTATTAAAGGCTAATCTTATAATAAATTTGTGAATTAGTAAGCTTATTTCTTAACTAGTCAAAAGCAAATCCCTCTTGCTCATACCTTGTTATGCTCGCATCGCGTGCTATCGTATCACTGGTATTTAATCATTTCCCAGGGAAAAAAATTTACAGGCAGAGATATTCACTCACTGAACTGAGCCGAGGTGGAAAGGTTACTTACCATAATGTGTTTTTCAGGTATTTTATTTTTATTTAATCCCAATGGGCTTTTTATTTTCTGTCAATTTGTACAATAAAGTTCTCTCCTGTGAGACTGGCTTTGCTCATATGTTGTTAATGCACTTAATTAAACTCAAAAATACTTAATTCTTCCTAGGGCCCCGATTCTGTTCTGAAATACAGATAGTGTCATGTACCCTCAATGAAAGAAAAGCAGTGTAATTTGACACAAATATCAAAGACCTCCATGACCTGTGAGGTGCAAAGGAGGGAGAAGAGAAATGATTGAATACTGGCTTTTGAATCGCCCTCATTTTGAGGTGAGGACAATCTGAAACTCTTGGACCCATTTCTAATACCCCTGTAGTTTGGATGTACAACTTGATTCAGGTCCATCTGTACCCAAAAGCAGGAATAAATTATGCATGTGAGGGGCTGCAGCAGCATTCACATTAAATATTAATCTGCTGGTCCTCTGCCACTCTGCAAGACCGTGCATCTCCAGATCCACCTGTCTGCACCACGGTGATGGCAGCTCCCTGAGGAGGGGTTTTAACGCTGCACACAAAGCCTGTCCTCCAAAATAGGTGGATCTAGAGCAAATTTCTTGAGAGTAATTTATCCCACACCCTTGCTAGCATAACAAGTGTTCCTGAACCTCTGTGGATATGTATTCAAGAGGGAGCTGTCTGTCTACATTTGATTTTACATTTTCTTCAGCTAGTTCAGAGATCCATAAGCAAAATCCAGCACCTGGGGACATCCAACAGGACTGTGAATTCATAAACAATAAATGGTTTACAATCATACATACCTTAACGTTTTAATCTCTGGCAGACAGAGATTAAAACTGCTTTTGAGCAGCATGCAGACCCTGTAATACATATTTATTCACATTTTGCTTGACTTGACCATTTCTAAGCAGAAGGTTTGTATGAGCATGAGGAAACAAAAACCTCCCCAAAGGGTGTCCACATGCTGAATGCAGGGAGACCTCTCCACCTACACTCTTCCATCACTGGCCTGCCAGGCAGAGCTACCTTTCAGCAAGACGGTGCACGTGCAATACCCTTTTTTCAAAGGAACCACTCAGGCAGGTCACACAACAAGACTAAGAAAAACCCTCTTTCTAATCCTACCACAGCACTTCTTGATCTCAGCCTCCTGCATCAGGGGACACAGTGTGCAAATGTACTGTGGCTTAGGAGACAGATCACAACAAAGCAAGCCCTCCTTCCCATGTCATTCCCCAAAACCTGCACAACATTAAATGGTCAGTTTTTTGGGTCCAGAGGAAATTCTGGAGCCACACGACAGTTCCAACATCTACTGGATTGCACCCATATTGCAAATGAGAGTAGAACTTCTGCCCCAAGAGATGGGCAAACCTCCATGAGTTTATGGCTTGACGGTCCTGTTTGCCTTCCAAGATGAGCCAAACTATGGACACCAAAGAAAACTCTCCTTTCCGAGTTCTCCCTCCTTTCTACAGCAGTTCTCCTACCTCCAGACGTAGGTCCTCGAGGTACATCAGAAGACTGGAAGCCAATGTTTTCTTCAGCCCTCTTGCTTGTCTAATCCACTTGTCCTGCATTTGTTGGTGAAGGTGATGACATTTGTTTGAGACATCAACACTCTGAGCCTGCATCAGACCTGCGAAGTGTACAAATAACTGAATGTTATTTCTCTTACAAGAAAAAAACTGTGAGCAATTTTCCCAGTTTTCCTTCATTATGTCCAGATTTCTAAGTTGTAGTGAGTCATTAAAAACATTCCCAATTATTTTCTTATTAGGCACTCCAGATCTATTGAAACAAGTATCTGAGTAGCCTGGCCGTGTAGGAAAGACTGGAAGGGTTGTATGGTCAGGACTAAGGCCTAACAGCCCATTTCAGCTAAACTTTTCCAGGCTAAGTCACATATTGATTTTTTTCCACACTTGAAAACATAGAATCCTGCTGGAAATTACTTAGTAAGTGTTTTTGTGTTGTGTGCCCATTTAATTGGTGTTCCAAAAAGACTGAAAACTCTTACAAACTTTTCCTTTACTATTATATATTCATTTTTTTTTCTAATTGCAACACCACCAAGAAAGGACAAGGTCTGAAAAGACAATATAATAAAAATCTAGGAGATTCATCCCTTTTTCTTGTTTTAGCTTTTGGATGGAGATTCAGCTCAGCTGACATTTTCACACAACCAGTACTTCCTTTCCTATCTGCTGCATCGAGATGAGTTCAGAGTAGCTGAATAGAAATAACCAGCGGGCCAGTTGTGGATCTGACATTCAGAATTAAGCAGATGGCAAACACAAAAATACAGTCTGGGTTAAATACTGACCACACTTGCCAGAAGCACAGACATACAAACCCTAGCCACATCCAGATCATAGGCAGAGTACATCAGATCTACCAAAACACTAAGAGCAGAATTCAGTATAAATTATTCTGTGTTAATAGCACATGGACATCTGACAGTACTTTTTCTTTTATGGACTATTTTTTTTCTTCAAAAGGATGGAATTTCACTCTGCACTGGATGCTTTGGCCAAGAGCTTTTTCCCAAATGGATGCAATCCCCTCTCTGATCTGAGTGCCTAACACCAGTCTCCTACCACCTCATCCAGACACGCTGCCCCCGCTGTGCTGATGGGTAGGAGGTGATATTTAAAGCAATGCCAATAGAGCACAACAGGGGACAGGCATAGCAGGAGCAACAGAAGGAGGATTTTGCAAGAGCTCACTAGGTCACATTAAACTCCTTCTCTGGCCACATCCAATGTCCAGCCCGTATGTCTGAAGATCTTGCTGTAAGCCTTTGTTATTTATTTGGAAATTTACTGTGGCTGTGGTTTAACTCTGTATTTTGGAGACATTCTTAAACTGATATAGTGCACTTCATCCTTCATAAACAATAATCGAAGGTGCTGGTGCCTCGGAGGACAGGAAGGCAGGTGATCAATACTATGATGACTTGGTCTCTATAGGAATGTTTCTTATATATCAAAATTTTTACCGAAGAAGAGAAAACAAGGACCTAAGAGCTGTATTTATTAGGTTAAGAAACTCATACCTTTGGCTAAGCATCAATAAAGGCTTCATAGACAAACTTCTTTGTTCCTGGCAGAAATAAATATTTATTATTGCACTGGGAAAAAATACTCTCACAAAGCCTAACTATTTTAATAAAAAATTTAATATGTTTATTTCTTCCAGACTGGAGATAAAAAGCTGTCAGAAAAATAATGGTTTAAATTACAGTGAGATGTTTTCTTTACCTAATCTTTCTTTTCCTTCTTTCCCAAAAAATCTATGTAGCTCGCTCAGAATTTTTATTTTTAGTAAGAAATGTCAAGGATATGCTTTATTGTAAGTAGTTGCTCACTATTAATTCTTTTGTTAGTAAACGAGGAACATTAATTACCATTAATCGTTTTGACTCTAATATAGATTTCCCACAATAAAATCTTTATACACATATACAGACCCTGTAATCTAATCAAGCAATTTTCTCCTACTTACTTGGAAGGGAGAGAAAGAACAAGATTGTTATAATTATTTCTATTTTTTTAATTCTAAAGAGGGGGTGGTGCAGGAGAAACTGGTAATGGGACCTATATAAGAAAAGAGAAAAACAATAACTATTCCCAGTCAGTGTATGTGCTGCTCAATCAGTAACCATAAAGTGTAAAGTACCTTAATAAAAGGTAAAGAAATTTAGTAAGAAAGACATAAGTGTGTCATCAAGCAGATGTACTGCTCTGCAAAAGCAGTGATATTAATAAAACTGCTTTCCTCAAGAAAAAAAGTAACATCTAAAATAATTTAGCAGCAATTAGTACAGTGTAAACATCACGTAGCCCAAATTTCCAGTGCAGTAAATGAAAATTCACATTGAGTGACATAAATATAACAGAAGTTATCAAGGTGAAGAAGAAATGCAGAACTATAAGTGCTGGTTGCTGTGGGCAGGGAGCATGTGCTGCATACTCTGGTGTTTTACATAGGGTAAAAGTGGAGTGCTGAACTCTTTTTAAATGTGCCATCATCAGAATTAACAATTTTCGTATTGGTGGGTAAACCACAGGAGATAATTTTGCAGAATAAGATTGTTATTACTCTTCAGATGCCCTAATTTGAATAAACGTGATAAATGAATACACAGTATTTCTCAGAACAAACAAGCTGCAAGCTCCATCTTAAGCAAAGAAGCTACAGTGTGACTGATTAAGTATGTGTGCTGCTTGCCAAATCTCTGCAGATCAACACACAACTTAAATCTCACTTTCACTTTTAGACTTATAATTATTCTCAGAATGAAGTTTCCATAATGAACAGTTAAAACCATTTATTTCAAATATTGATTTACAGCTGGAGGCCTTGCATTAATACGTGTCTTAGACACTTTGGGCCTTTACTGCTAATCAAGGTCTGTGCAGGCAGAGGAGGAAAACTACGTGGTGATACCCTTCACTGGTACGTGGTCCACAAGTTGCACTTTGAAGTTCAAGCCACTCATCCAAAATCCAGCAGCAGAAAAATATTGCTAAATTCCAGCAGCTCCTTAAGTCTTTTTTTCTCACTTCATGTTAGATTTTAATTCTTTAATTGATCCTTGCAAAACTTTAACACATTAGGTTTTAATCTCTCCACTCATGCCTTGTCCTACACCTTCTCACTCCAGATAACTCCCACCATTCCTGTCTCTGAGCTCCTTCAGCAACTCTGCAGCCTCCAAGCTCCTCCAAAACTTTCCTTTTTCTCCCTAGGACTTTGGTGTCTTTTCATTCTTCTTTCACATCATTACAGAAACACAATTGTTCAATACAAAAAGAGAGTCAAACACCTCTCTTTTTTTTTCCCTTGAGAAGATCATTGCACTGACATAGGAATTGACCAAACTGTGAGGTGCTATTTTATATCCTATTTCCCATACTAAATACAATTCTTGTCTTTACAGATTGTAAACCTCTTCTTTCAGCAGGCAGCTCAAGAATGTTTTTAAGCAACCTGCAGCACAGGTGGCTGCTAAGATTCCAGGTAGGTTCTAGACCATCTACGTGCACTGGTGCACGGATGTGCTCTGCTCACAAACTCTCCTTAATGAAATCGTTCAAGAGGAAGAAATAATCAGACGCAAGATTGTCACAGGTCATACCAATTCCTTGCTGCTGAAAGTATTTCAAGAATAATACTTACTCCAGTAGTTTCCATTGGTGCACAGAAACTCCATGGAGAACATCAGCTTAGATGCAGCATGAAATAATTTTCATCATCATAGAATCATAGAATGGTTTGGTTTGGAAGGGACCTTAAAGCCCATCCAGTTCCACCCCCCCGGCCATGGGCAGGGACTCCTTCCAATGGATAAAGGGGCTCAAAGTCCCATCCAGCCTGGCCTTGAACACCTCCAGGGATGGGGCAGCCACCACTTCTTTGGGCAACCTGAACCAGGGCCTCCCCACCCTCACAGCAAAACATTTCTTCCTTATATGTAATCTAAATCTCTCCCCTTTCAGCTTAAAACCATTCCCCCTTGTCCCATCCCTGCACTCCCTGATCAACAGCCTCTTCCCAGCTTTCCTGTAGCCCTCTTTCAGTACTGGAAGGCTGTTCTAAGGTCTCTTGGGAGCTTTCATTTCTCCAAGGTAAACAATCCCAACTCTCTCTGATCATCGTGGCTCTCCTCTGGAGTCACTGTACCGTACACACTTCCCTCCTGTGCTGAGGACTCCAGAACTGAATGCAGGACTCCAAGTGATATCTCATGAGAGCAGAGCAGAAGGGTAGAATCATCTCCCTTGCCCTGCTGGTCACACTTCTTTTCATGCAGCCCAGAATACGATTATTTTTCTGGTCTGCAAGCACACATTGCCAGCTCAATCTTCAGCTTTTCAACCACCAACACCTCCAAGTTCTTCTTTGTTTTGATATATCAAAAGCATTGCTGGAAGAACCTGATTTTCCATGTCCGGCACGAAGATCCATCCAGAAATGTGCCAGAACATGGATGTAAAAATCATTAGTATGAAGACATCCCATTCAGGACTGAGGGTAACTTACTTTCCCTCAAGGAGTCCCTGTGTTTTAAATTATCACAATCATAGCAGCAGCTCTCCAGCACAATGGCACAGAATACACAACGCTAACTCACATACATTATTTGATAACATTTTAGCACCAAACTGCTTTTCTACCCATCAGTCCATGTTTTTTCCTCCTCCCAGGATGTCACGGAGTTATTGACATTGACAGAACCAGGTTAACAGAGACTAAAGGAACATAATAAACTCCTGGCCCTAGCATGAGTGATTTAATAATTGCTTTTTTCCCTTTCTTCCTCCCCCACCCCCATGTAAAAGTTTACAAACTCTGGACAACAACAGGATGTCATACAAATTATTGCAAACCACGCTGCATAGCTCTGTGCCCCCTGATTGGACCCCTCTCAAAATGACTTTGTAAAGAGGTAAAGTCTGACAAGTGATTTTCCTTCATCTGTTGGAAAAAAGCACTGTTAGAAGAGGTAACCTAAGATTACGTAACATGGCTGTGTGATACAGAAAAACCCCTAAATTTTGGAAACAATTTAGATTTTTCTCAATTTATCCCGGAACAAGTAAGAGCCACCCTTAGTTAAACTTGAAAAAAACCTGTCGTAACTCCCAGCACTGCATTTTACTATTTTTATCCAAATGTGATTCACTAAATAACAGTTACCTTCTGGCAAAATAAATAACTAACTAAATAAGTGAAATCTAAACACTTTCTGTTTCTACTACAGCAGAGACAAAATGTCTATGACTTCAAGAACCTGTCACAAGTCATAAGCATAAATACCACACTTTTATATCTTCAGGAATAACTTCAAATATGCAGAACAGCCCCTGGTTTTAATCTTATTTTTTTCCTTAATAATTGACCTACATAAGCAAACAAATCCTTGATACATTTTAGTGGCATAATTTAAATATCTCTTACGTGTATTGTAGAGTTGTCATTCAAGTCCCTAACCAATCATCATGAGGGCTGGAGCAATGCTTTAGTTGCTGCAGTATTTAGGAAAAAAAAAAAAAGAACAGAATCAAAAAAACCCTCAAGAAATGAACAACCTGGTGGAGATTTCAATCCATTAGCAGAATTGAGCTTGCCAGTTCTTTACTGCAGCATTTGACAAGGCTCTGAGCCAGAGATTAAGGCACATCTCCTGAGGAAGGAAAAGAACAGGAGCTTCCACACTTCATTAAGGATATGTTTTATTTGCAAACTGCCAACCCACAGAGTGGTACTGACTTTTGGGTCATGGAAGAGGTTGTAGTTGTGCATTTGAACCGTGCCAGGCTGAGCTGGATAATACCCTTAAAAAAAAAAAAGAAAATCAAAGAAAAATGATAAGAAAAAAGAGGAAATCCATGATTTCAAACCACCTAAAACAGGACTTGAAATGTAGCTTGTGCTCCAGTTACGTTTTTCCTCCTCAAAAATCATGTTAAAACAGAATAAGTGCCCAAAACAACAGGGAGCAGACAGCTACAAAATGCATATTCATGTTGTATTTTTTCATAATTTAAACATACATTCTCAGATTTACTTCTCATCGATTGCTTTAAAAATGTTAATACCCCTATAGAGTCAAGCTTTATCATTACTTGATCCTTTGCCAAAGACTGTACTAGCATTCCATGACTGTATGCATTCTTAACTAAGTTATTGTTGCTTTTTTTCTGGTTTGTTTTTCAAAATCCAAAGAGAAATACAGAGCTTATATAGTTTCAAGTATAAATCATCAATCAGTCATCATAAAGAGCCAATTATTCGAGTCTTTCTTTGGTATTTGAAGTGGTAATTTCTCTGTCATTTTCAAATGCAGTGATAGTTGAGTAAAGCCATGGATGCCAGCACAGGTAAATTTTTCAGGGAAAAAAAAAGCTTTAAAAATAATGTTCTGTGTTAGATCCCAGATGCCCTTTACGCTAACATCAAAGGATAGTTTGTGATGAAGAGTGTTCAATGGTTAAAAATAAGGGAAGGAAAAAATTGCTCATGGGACCTCAAAGCCCATCCAGTTCCAGGCTTGCTGCCATGGGTAGGGACACCTCCCACTGGATCAGGGGGCTCCAAGCCCCATCCAACCTGGCCTTGAACACCTTCAGGAATGGTCAGGAAAGTCCATCCAGGAGACTTTCACTCAGCCCCTTTGTGTGGTCTGAGTGTAGCAATGATGGTGGCAGAATGTGAAAGTGCAGCTTTGCTGAGATCTAACCTTATGGCCATACATCATCTTCAATATCTAAAGCAAAGTAAAGCAATTACAATTCTTTTTTTAACCTGTAGCTGAGCTAAACCCATTTACGGACAGAGAACACTTCTGCTGCATCCTCTGCTTTTCTTCATTACCAAAGAAACCATGAACTTGATAAACTACTTACGTACAGAGAAGTAAGCATTTTCAAAGTGCCCCTAGCTGAATTACCTCAGAATTTCTCTTTCTTCCTTTTTTTTTTTTATCAAATGCATGCAGTTCTCATATTATTCAGTGTTATTTCACATGTCTATGCATGGGTTTATCAACCAGAGTTCTTCCCCGATGAACTTCCTGATCTTCCCCATTTCACAATCCCTAATGAGAATTTCGGATAAGACCAATACTTTCAGTATAACCCAAAATGGAAAGACTTCATGACAAACATAACTGGCAAGCAAAAGTGGCACCACTGCTCAGGCTATTAAAAGCTTTCGTAAGCACCTTTCCTGAGATAGACAGAAGATTTGCTTTGCTCTATTCCCAGAACCACTTCTCCTCTCCTCCCTGTTATAGTCACGCAAAGAAAAGAGTCAGCAGCTGTAAAGAATTTTGTCTTTTCTGTCTCCTCCATTCAGGTTAACCAAATTTCCAACCTTTGGAGGAACAGTCAAACTGTTTGCAAAGCTGAGATGAAGGCTTGGTTATGATTCAAGCTTCATGAATAAAATTATGAGCTGAAACAGTGTTAATCCAGAGGAAAAATATGGTATCCCCTCTTAGTCTTGTCAGTTGAGAGAGACTCAGTAATTGGGGAAAAATCACCAAAAACTTACAAGAGAGAACTTTTGAACTGTTGGCCAACTTTGCTTTGCTCCTATAAATTTTTTTCACTTGCCATGTTCCTTTTGCAAGAATAAAAGGACGCTAACAACAAAAAACCCAAACCTATAAACATTACTTAGCTTTGTGGTGAGGTGTTTGCCTGCCAACCTGAGGTTAGAAGCAGAGCTGTGATCCCAAGAGCTAGGCTTTGTATTATAGTATTGTATTTTTGATGCGGTAGTTAAGAGTCAATTACTGTTTCCATTATAAACCCTGTTTTTCAACGGTTTGTACCTCAACCATTTTCATTTCCATCCTGCTGAACTTGGCACACAAGCAGTATGGATACACATTTTTTAAATAGACTAAATGAGGTTGACCCATTTTTAGATACAGAGTAGTCAAACTGTCAGTTGGTTTTGATTTTTAGTCTTTGAATCTCACAAACTAAAGTACTGTTTCACTATTTAAACTAGATTACTTCAGAGAATTAGTCTCTGTGGTTGGGTCTGATACCTCTTGTCACTTCTAAGGAAAACTTAATTGCATTTTTTCAAAAATATAAAACCCTGTTGACAAAATTCTCTAAGACCTCATTTTCTGTGTGCAATTTCAGATGTCAAGGCTCCCAAGTCATACATCCCAACAAAGATTGGTACATATCAAGTCACTTGTAGCTCAAAAGTGGATTTTATCTGAGTAACTTACCTCATTTTGGAAAACTGGGGGCAATGCATCAATTCAGAGGTCAATGTCACGGGTCACAGAACCATAGAATAGTTTGGGTTGGAAGGGACCTTAGTGGTTACCCAGTTCCAACACCCCTGCCATGGACAGAGACATCTTCCACTGGATTAGGTTGCTCATAGCCTCATCCAGCCTGGTCTTGAACACCCCCAGGGATGGAGCATCGATGACTTCCCTCATATATCACCAATAACAATCTTTCTGGTGACTTCAGAAAAGTTTTGGACCTGGTAGACTCAGAGGAATTGCCTCACTGGTTTCCACCACAATGAGTCAAGGCTGACTGCATAATGTGGGGCAGAAGCAGGGCTGTCTCACAGGCCAGGTGAAACCCAGAACTGACTGTACCCTTGATAAAGACCAAAATCCAGATGGCCACTGGCTGTTGGAGCCCTTCGTGTGGGGCTGCGTGTCAGTCGGTAATTGCACACAGCAGATGCTATTTGCTTAAAAGCTACTTCAGCTTAGAAAGCTCACTTTGCCAAGGCCACAATGAATATTTGTCTTTGACTTCAATTTCCATGCATTCCTTCCACCTGAATTTCCTGCTTTTTTTTCTATTAATTGAAGATAGCTGGAATGACAGAGCAATGACACAAAGTTTCACAATTTGGCTTTGCCACTGTTAGACTGACTCACATTCAGTTCCTCCCTGTGACTGTCTGTTTCTAGAGAAAACGTTTAGTTTCCTCTGAAGTACAAAGAACACAAAGCTAATTTTTACTAAAAAGGTTTCTGATATTTTCCCCCAGCAGAACTGCTCTGTAGTCCAAAAGAAAGCAGAACCAGCTCCCTACTTTTTAAGGTGAAAAATAACTCTCTGAACTTCTAAAATACCATTCCACTGGCATCTCAAACTATTTTACAAACCACTCTTTGAGTACTGCAATAAAATATGCAAGTTTGATTGTACTACTTTTACTCTTTAGGAAAATGAATCACAGCAAAACTTGACTCACCCAAAATCACACCGAGGATCAGGGTCAGAGACAGGAAGAGAATAAACATCTCACTTCCCGCTGCTGTATTTCAGGCTTTCAGTGGGTTGCTTTTCCAACCGAGTAGAAACCATAAGGTTCTAATCCAAACTTTGCTGATGGTGATAGATTTCAATAAGCTTTATGTCAAAACCTGATTTCTCATTTATTCTGGAGGGAGAGATGCATGAATCTAGTCTAACCCATATAAAACCACCCAGTATTGCCACCTCTCTGCACATCCTGCACGGCAGCAAGGTGAGATACCAAACTGGTAGGTGTAACACCACCCTTCATTGCTGCTGCTGTTTGTATTGTATTGGTAAGTCAATGCAATTTTTCTCATGCATCACAGATAAGGCATATTACAGGATGAAACGCCCTGTATTAGGTTGCCATCTTTCCTTTCCCTGCCTGTGTACGACCACCACAGGGCTGTATGCTCTGAGAGTGCACGCTCAGATCATGTGTTTGCGAACACTGACAAGAACAACTTTATTGAAAGCTATCAAAGCCATCCTCATTATCCTTTATGGGCTGTGTAGAAAACATCTCCACTATTAGACATTTAACTGGAGTGCAGCAGAATGGTTTTGCTGGCCCCCTCCAGTTTCTTTGGGTAAAAGCTCTGTTCATAATCAGTTTCTGCTTTTTTTAATGACCCTCAAGAGGTCCCTTCTGGTACACTTCAGTTCCCTTTCTAGTGTCCCATTGATTTTACAGACTTTAGGAACTTGCTCTTAACCTTCTGCTTTTTTCCTGGATCACTGTTGAACGATTAGGCACTCTACAGCCTTTTGTTACCCACTACACTGAGAGTGATATCTGGAGAATTAAAACACCAGTTACAATAACATTTGCTAGAGAAAGAGTCTGCTCTTCACTCTGGGCTATTCACCCCTTTACGTGCATGATTTTCTCAGAGAAAAGAATGAGTTCAAACTCACAGGAGAAAAATACAAGACTATCTGTATGAGTATGAGACAAAAACTCACCCAAAAACCTACGCGTGAATTGTTTGAATTTCAGCAACGGAAGTGAAACATTTACTGTTGGGAAGAGTGGGCCAGAGCCTGGAAGACAGTGGGCAATGTGTAAGAATAAAAAAAAAAGAAAGAGATTAAAAAGAAGGATTTTGAAGGATTTTCCAACTAAAGTGTTTCCAGTTATCTGATTTGATTCACATGGAGCCACATCAGTGCCAAAAATGCCTGCTTGTTGGGTTTTTTTTTTTGAAGTTTGAGAAGTTTGAGAAATACCTCTTAAGACATGCCAGGTGAATTCAAAGAGAAGGATGCTCAGTGCAGAGACATCCTCCTAACCACAGCGCAGCACTGGCACAGGCTGTGATTAAATGCCCTGTTCCTCCTAATGGCTCTGATCTTTCTCAGATGCTCTCATTTCACCAGGATCCCGCTGCAGGAAGGACTGACCTTCCCTGTGCAATATTAGGACTCTTTCCTTCCCTATGTAATGTGTCAAACTTTTAAAAAGTAGATTATTTCCTTGGAAAAAGGATAAAGGACAGAGTTCCAGTATCATCCTACAAATCCCACTCAAATTTTCCCAGCAGGGCAAAGTTCAGGCAACTACATTTACGTCAACAGGTTTGAACCAGTGAGTGGAGACGGTTGCAGCCCAATTACGCCTGCCACCCGCTCTCTGCCCCTGCTGCCTAGATGAAAGATGCTGGGGAAAAACAACCCCACGACTTAAAAACCAGAAAAAGAAATTGCATTGTTGTTGTTGTTGTTGAGATGCCAGCTCAAAAGGAATCATTATAAAGAGGCTGATACTTTCAGGGGGGAGACAGAGGACTCACCCGAATGATCCTAGTTAAGGGCCTTAACAGAGAGCCAGCTTAACGTCTGTTTGGAAGTAGTGAGTTTCCCTGCTTGGCTGAGTTTGAATTGTGTGTTACTGCAGTAACGTTTCACAAATAGGGATACCCCTCCTTTTAAAAACTCTTTGCTCCCAAAATAGCAACACAATTTAGCAATATTTTGTATCAAGACAATTACATCGTAGTATTATTGTAGTCTTAGTACCTCATTAAAACAAAAAAATGTTAAATCCTTGTTTTGTTGAACACAAGAGATGAATAGTAAATATTGATTTAGAATGAATGCAAACATTTCCCTAGGAGTGGATAATTACAGCCTTTCTATGCAAAACACTTATATTTGAAGAAGCACTTCACTTACTTTGCCATGTGGTATACATTCTTTAGTACATTTTAAATTATACGTTGTCCTGGACAGTGTCTGCTCTATAATTTCTTGTGTCTCTACACCAGAGTCAGTATGTAATTTTAAACTGCAAACTTTCTGCCAACTGGAAGGGGAGAACAAGCTTAACTCTTTCCCCTTAGCTCCGCTCAGGAATCATCAATTCAGACTGCACACATAGTCATAAGACCAGTGAGCTCAGTGCTTGAGCAGCAAGGAACGAGTTCAGTCTGGCTGGAATTTCACAAAGATGCTGCTCCCAGCAGCCCTTGTTTTCACACGGCGTTTTCTGATTACGTACAGGGCTTGATGTGCTCTAATTTCTAGCCAGATCACAAGGAGTCCAAAAGATTGAACAAAAACTTTACTTCTAGAGAATTCACAAATGAACTGAACATTTGAACAAGAGTGTCTAGGTTGAGAGCATTTGCACTCATATTTGAGGCAAACAATTTATTCTGCTTGTTTTGGCATTGGGATGTGCAGTTTATTTGCAGGCTGACATGGGACGTGCTCAGCTCTTTCCAAGGAGGGTCAGGCATGCATGTGGTGCTTCATGAAAGGCAGAGACAGAATTTATGTCCCAAAACCTACAGCCCCTGTCAGGCATTTTAAACTGTGTAGGTTTATTAGGTTGCAAGACTGGGGTGTGACTTCATACACAACTTAATCAGGCTACATGAATGTGAAGACATCACGCCCCTGCACTAACTTGAGAGATTAATCCAAATGGCTTGTGAATTTTTTTATCTTCTGCAACCACAAACACCCTTACTGCCTGTATTTTATGGGCCAAATTTTCCAAACCTGAGACCTTCACCTAAATTACTTCATTTTAACGAATATTCACATCCTCATCTTTCCATCCCAAATAAACGGATATTTAAATTCATCTTAATTTAAGTGGCATTTAAAGTTGCACTTACAGCCCCTTGACACATCATACAGGGAGAGGCTTACGTGTTTAGCTGGATACAGAAACTTGAGGCCCCACAGAAGATTACTGACTCTGGTTAATTCGTTGCAGTAATGAGCATTACAATGGTACTCAAAGGGAGAGCAAACAGGAGCTGAATGTGATTCCAGACATTGACCACAAATTGCACTGAGTAACCCAGCACCAGCACACTGAATAAAAGCACAGCATCCGTAGAAAGCTGTTACACGTGCCATATACTCTGATTATCTTTGATTTTTTTTGTAAAACATAAAAAGCTACAGCTCCTACAGCCCCACACATGCACCATCACACTCGTGTTTGCTCACAAAGCAGATCCCAGTGTTATTCCCACTGGATTTTTAACCTGGGAATCCGTTGAGTGTCTACTACTACACACTAGAGTTAAGCATATTCTTAAGGAAACTGTTAGGGAAGAGGTGGAGGGGGAAAGAAACTACATAAATCCAAAAGAAAATGGAAACTACAGTTTCAAGAGAATTTCCTGGCCTACAGAATATGGAGAATGAAAAAGAAAAAATACGTACGAAAATGTAACAAGTGCTAACCAAACCAGTAAAAGATTGCTGAGAGAAACGATGAAGTGTTGGTGCCCCAGATATTCTCCAAGACATTTCTTGTGATCTCCACCCTTCACCCACGACCAAACCCTTTCCATGTAGAGGTTTTATACAGCAACAGACATATATTTCCCTAATGTGTGTTTTCTAAGACACAGTGTTGTACTTCCAGAGAAACTTAGCAGAGCATTAAGGCAAGAGACTTCAATCCTGTGGGCAAAGTTCTGTGTCTACAAGGAAAATATTCAACCTCCCCACTTGGCACCTACCCCTGTGCTATTTGGAGGTAGCTACATCTCCACAACAGCACCCAGGACTGTTGTACTGAAAGTGACTGAAGAAACCTTCCACTGGAATTTACTTTGCTTTAAAATTAGTTCTCCCCCTTGCCCCTATTCTGAGGATTTGCATAACCATAAGGGAAAAGACGACACGAGATAAAAATATATTTGGCTGCTGCAGAGCCAAAATCAAGGGGAAAGTGTCAGGGCAGTGTTTTGCTTTGGGTTTTAGTGGAGACAAAATAACTGAAGCCAGTAGGAAAGATAACGTGTGACTAAGAAAATTCCCTGAGCAATCAGAGGATATGTTTTCAGCTTTTTTACATTTTAGTGTTATTTTCTCACAGCAATGAACTAGGATGGGACTGGAGTCCCATGACCAAGCTGGCGCAACCCGCACACCCTACCTGGATAATCATGGATTGTAAATCATCATTTTATAAGAATTTAACTTTTCCGCTTCCAAAATAATCAAACATAGTGGTGAGGGGGCCACTAATCATGACAAAAAATATACTTCAGATTCTTTCTTGAAGTGCCAACTCCAATAAGTTCTCCGAGTGAAATTAAATGCAAGTTCTTATTCCAAACCACAGTTTCCCCCTGGGATGGACGAATCTCAAGTGGGGGCTGGAAGTTGTACCACAGTCCAGGGTTACACCCATTTTTGCAGTTCTTTTTTAACTACTGCATGTAGTATAAATTGTGTTCCAGCCCACTCAGTGACTGTGCTTTCCAGCATTGGTAATAAAAAAAGATGTCTTCATAGCTTCCACATTCCAGCACTAACGAGTGGGCCAGTCCATATCTTCCCTCGGTTTCTCACAGTTTTGTGTTTGTTTGCTTTAAAGGCTTCTCTGCAAAGCTAAGGGCAGAAAAGAAAGAAAGATCTGGTGTGTGGTGTAAGTGACGGTTGGCGCAGAGTCTGAGAACAGTAACAAAGAGTCATTTTAGAGAAGAAATTAAAGTGGAAAAGACCTATTAGTCCAGGCACTGCATCTCCCTGCCAATGTAAGGTTGCTCCATGGAGGGATACTTCTTTGCAGGCTCCCTGTTGAGCTCCCTGCTCCTTCCACCAGCACACTCCTACCCCAAAATCACACCATCAGAGTGCAAAACGCAGCTCTCAACATCTCAACTCTGCAAATCCTTAAGGCAAGGTCTTCACCTCCTGAAGCAACCCAGGGACCAGGGACAGAGTTCCTCCACTCCACGTGCTACCAGGTGCCAGGAGGACCCTGCCCAGAACTGCACTCTGGCAAAGAAACCACCCGTGGTTCTGGCACATCAGCCACTGCCCCACGGCCGCACCAGCCAAAGCAAACACCACACAATGCAAATTTATAAGAAAAAGCGGAACAGAGGACAAACACAATGCCCTCCTGATGGGAATAAGTGTTGAAACAAGATTTTCTTCTTCCTCCCCCTTCTTCTTGGAAGGGAGGAGAAAGGTTTCTTGGCTCCTCACTGTGAAATGTAGCACTGGTAAGGGAGAGGAAGAACATCTAAGCACTGGCTTCAGCAGATATCGATCTCTGTGCAGGCTGAAGTGGATAGTGACCCATGGCAACCTCACCCCCAGCCAGAGAGTGAGGTCAAGGAAGACTGTCAGAGATGGAAGGGGTCATTTTAGTCACTTTTCAGACTTGCAGTCTCACAGGGTATGAAATCCTGGAGAACATATACGCATTCTGGTAACACAAAGAAGGAATGAAAGGCGAAGCAAGCGCTGCAGCAGGGTGGGCAAACTGGAAGGAAAGGGTGGAGTGAGGTTGAGTTTTCCTATACCGGTTCCCAAATCTTCTTCAGAAAGCTGATGGCATAGAAGGGAGCTAGAAAGGGTGAAGTCCTTTGTCTGTGGCATGAGTCAGATATAGAGGCAGAAGAATAAAGTGGAAGCGCAAATGGGCTCAAGTTATTTAAAAAAATAGAAAAAAAAAAGAGAGTAATTTAATGCTTTAACAATACTGGCACTCAGGAAAGATGCCTTTTTTGAAAGCTGTCGTGTGTTTAGGACTACAGTATTCCCCTCCAGACACATCCATTCTCCATTCACAGGACTGATGGCCAACGCATTCACAGCTAACCCGGCACATTCCTGATCTCTGGGACCTGCTCTGCGTGTGCAGAAGGACTTTTCACAATGCAGGCAGTTGATCTGCACACACTGCAGGCTTTGTCCTGGACTTCTCGATGTCAGGCATCCAAACTGGAGCTGCTGAAGTCCGGAAACAGCCCAGACAAATAGGCAAAACAGTATTTCTCTGTATATAGAATATTTTCAGGAAGAATAAATGCACTTGGATTACCCTCTCTGTGTAGGGGAACAACTTTAAAAGTCCACAGTGAAAGTGTAGGGACCCAGCAGACAGGCCAGCTGTGGAACAAGTCTCTGTATCAAATGATAATCATGGGTAGGAGAAACAAATCTTAATTTCCTAAGCGCAGAGAATGCTCACAGGGCTGGTGGAGACCGTACTTCCCATACGAAAGTGTTAACAAGCAGTGAAAGAACTGAAGCGCATCTAATTAAAAATGCATACCAAGGCATAAAGAGAGAGTATAAGAGTAAACAAATGGCAGAGACCAGATTTGTTTGCAATAAATGAAGAGGAAAACACCACACTATGCAAACGCATCCAGCACGGAGGATACGGAGGGAGGCAAGTGGGCAAAGGCACCACTCTGCAAAACCTCCCAAAAACAAAGTACAAGGCAAGCAAAAAGCACACAGCATGTCCAAGCACAGATGAGCAGGACAAAGGAGTGGAAAGTGGCGCAGAGACACAGTCCTTGGTAGGAACATTTGCCGTTTCAAAACAGGTAGTGCATTGCAATATGGTTAGACCAAAAGATGTTGCCAAGCAGAGCTCCAGCTCAGCATATGAACAGGCCATCATGGGACACAAAACAAAACAAAGCCTTCTGGAAAAAAAAAAAGTACATTTCAATATTTCTGATGTAAAATATCAAAGGAGAGGCAGAAAGACACTGAGTTGGGCTGGAAGGTTTGGGATATTCACCCTGGGCACCTTGAAGAGCCATCACTCGTTTACCAGTTGGACATGTGGAGCCCAAGACTATTATAGTGAGCATCGCTGTCTTATTTGCACTGGATTTTCAGAAATAAAAAGAAGAAGTACCATTAGAAAGGCTCTCACAGTCAGGAAATACTGACACTCACCACGGGCTAGCGTGTTAATCATTCCTGATTCTCAACAACACCGGAAAATAAAGTCCAGCTGCTCTGTTTAGACCTGTGTGTCACACCTTTACTGTAAGAAAACCACAGGCTCTCTGGAGCTGACAGGGATTGAGATCCATCAGTAGCAGCTTGTTCCACCTTCCCTCGCCCCAGTCACAAGGCCATTTTCCTTTCTTCAATAACTATCATTTTTTTAGGTCCTGTAGCACAGAGCAATAGTGATCGCACTATCTCTCGGCAGCAGCATTTCCCTGATTACTGCAGAGTACTGTCATCTGTTTGTTTTTTCACCACACGATGGGCCACTGTGTTCATTCCCTTGGGATTCCCAGCCAAGCACAGTTCCCATCCAAATGGGGATAAAAGTTCAATTTTATTTCACGGTTTCATCTTCCTTACAACAAATCTCTTCTGACAGTGTTTTCTGACTGCTAAACTGATCCGTTTTGAGCGATTGATCTAAAACATCTGTCTGAGAGATTAAAAGCTACGCTGAAGGGATACTGGGACTCTACCCGAAGGTGTGGAAGGTTTCAAACATGAAACTCAGTAAGAAACAAGAGGAAACTTTTAGGCCAATGCGTGTGCTGCGCCGCGTGGAGTTCGAGGCGTGCATCTTTCCCCAGAAAGTTTTGCCAACTGCCACATAGTACAGGAAGTCATGCTTCAAAATATTTAAGGTTGCATTTCTCACCATTTCCTTCTTATCTTTCATAAGACTTACATTTTAAAATGTCAGCTTACATATGGGAATGCTTAATCTCAAGGATGCTGATCCATCAGGAAACTTTTAAAATCTTCTCCAAAAGTTGTAGGTTTTTTTTTTTCTCCCTCCCTTCCCTTTCTCGCTTCTCTTAATGGATTGCTTCTGCTTGTCTTGTATCTGGCTTTTTCAGCTGACATCACTCCCCCAGCCTTGAGCTGTTCTCCCCTTAAAGCAGAGGGAGCAATGAAGTAACTTATATAGGGTGCAATATATCCCAGCATCGTAGTTTTCCAAGAAATACAATAAAAATGGCAAATTTCGTTCAGAACAGACTTAAACCATATAAGTTTGTGTGCAATGGGTGTACAATGTTACTGCTGTAATAAGTCTGAATACCATTCCCAAAGCTTGGCATTTCATTTTTGTTTAAATTCCAATGCTTATTTTTTTGCCATGCTACTATATTTAGATTTAGTATACGTATTCTTTACTGCCAATGTAAATTTATATAATGTTAGGCATACAACAGTTTTTCAATACCTTTCTGTTATTTGTCTGTGTAATTAACTTCCTAAAATCTGATTTATTTTAGTTGAGTTTAGCTTTGGTAAGGAAGCAAGAGGCATGGGGGGGGTTCTTCAGTCCAAGCACAAATTTACTACTGACAACGCTGCTATGAATGGCATGGAGACCAACATCAGAAATCCATCTTACTCACAGAAAGGCCAATCTACTAGGGATTTAGAGTAGCACCTCTCCACTCTCCCCTTCCCCATCCCCTTTGGCTACTCTCCAACACTCACCAGCTCAGGGATGAGACTGGGACTTATTGCTCCTTTCTAAAAATAGGGGCTATTGCAGAATAACACCAGTTCTGAGTGTGATGGGTTGTATCCAGGCAAAATTTGTTTGTTTCTTAATAATAACATCACATTTTTCTAGGTCATTGATAAATATAGGACTTGGAGGGGCAAGAAAAGGGTTTTTCTTTTTTTCTTTACTAAATTAAACTGTAGTTATAAAGTCCCTACATAATAATTTTCAGTAAACTTTGTTATTGTAATAAACTGTGTTTGGCTCTCAGCTCATGTAGTGACTAAGAGTATACATAAGTTTAAGAGTGAATGTGACGCTCATTTAAATAAGAAAATGTTTTCCTGCCTTTCAAAAGGAACATATGTCCCAATGTCTATAGATATTTAGACACCCTTGCACTTTGAATCTTGGAAATAACCACAGTGAGGTCAGTGGCAACAAAACACATCAGATCCTGCGTATTATAGAAATTATTTTACACTCAGTTATTTTATGCAAAGCTGGTTTTCTTCTTCAGAAATCTGCTAATCGCATCAGGAACAGACTGGGTCCATCTTCCCTCATAATGCCAGCAGATCAAAAGCAGCAGACAGGAAGGCCACCTTTAACAAGTCAAGTGTTTTAGATTCCCGCCTTCAAGCTAAAGAAGCTGTCTGTGTGGGTGTGAGCAGTTGTGGATGCCAAACAAAAAACAATCTTAAAAATTCCATCAACAATTATTAACAGCTATAATGAAATACATGCTATTTTCTATAACGAAACTAAAAGATGATATAATGGTAGAAACCTATTCTGGGTATAGATAGACACCTATTCCACATATCAATACAATATCAAGGCTTCTTTCCATAAAAGATCTAAAAGAGTCTGTTGGAGTAGATCTCTTTCTGACAATATTTTTCTGTTTTTTTTCTGGTTTATTTACATCACAATATGTGATGTGCTAAAACATCTTAGTAGCTTCTTTGGGACAGTAAACAATGGAAAGAACACATATCTAAATCCCACACGACTCCACTGCCACCCCTTTTCCACTCTATACATTAACACCATCTTCAAATAGGGAAAATATATGCAATCTTGAAACTGTGGTGTCTGGGCAACCTAAGGATCTATGGGGCACAACATGGATCTCAGGGTGCCTGCCTTTTCCTCTGTTTCCTCCCTGTGGTGAAGCCCTAAAGAGTACGAGCCCATATCCTTTGGATTATTAATCTACCTGCACGAATGTAGTCCTGTGTTGCTGGTCCCCCTAAACAAGTCAGCACCTTCATTGTTTTAAGGTTCTATATGACCCTGCTGAAGTCTTCCCTGCATTCAGCTCATCAGAACCTTTGAAATGGGTGAGGTTTCACAGTGCAAGAGTGGCCCAGGACCAGGGTCAGCTGTAGTGTTTTCCAGGCTCCCATTTTCCATGTGAAAACTGGGGTGTCACTCAATGATGGCTGGGGAAACCCTGTCTCATGCCTTTCCCCCAGACAGGCTAAGAAATGGGGACACTGCACATCCTCTTACACCACTCAGCTATGAAACTGGTGCGGGGCTTTGAATAATTAACAGGCACGACCAGCCTCGCCTGCTTACAGGAGTCATCAAGAGAGATTAGCTAGAAGCAAGTACTGATGCTCTTAAACTTCTTATGTCTACAGCTGGCCTTGTTTTTTTCCCCCACATTTCATTTAGCACCAAATCCTCCAGGTGCTTACAGGGCAGAGCCGACAGGAGCCATAATGGGGGCTCATCCCACCGCAGAGCCAGGTCATACCCAGGTGCTGCCCTTCTGCAGGGCTGCTCCCCAGGCTGACAGTAACACCCACCTTGACGGTATCAAGCTCAAGTTCCCTCAGTTTGGCTTGTCACATCATAAAAAGGGCACAGGAGCTGCAGTCTATCATGTGAAATCATTTTAGTACCTCTGTTACCCTACGTGGACTTAAAGTGCTGAAAGCACGTTTGTAGTCTCCTCTGCTACTTTGGATTTATATAAAAAATACCCCAATTTCCATTTATTTGTGTCAGAATACTGCCTGTTGTCTTGTTTTATCTCTTCAGCTTAAGAAAAATAACATAGGACATGATCACCGCTAACGAGATGGCACATTCTATATAACTTTTCCTGCTGTGTTGTTTTATTTACCAGCTTTCAAATCCCTAACCTTCTTCTCTTCAGCCTCCTTTTAAATGAAAGGATCCTCTTGTCTCTGTGAAGTTTCTATCATCTACACTGGTTTGCATGTTAAAATTTCAGCATCCGTTTAGTTAGTGATGGTTATTCTGCTTAATGACTCCTATACCCCTGTTGATAGTGTTTTATCTGGCTCTAATATTTTAAGATCTTGTCCAATATTAATGCTAAATGCTAATATTAAAGATCTTCTAATAATATTTTAAGCTCTAGCTGCTGGTGCAGTAATGTTCAGGGAGGTGCTTAGGAGTTTATTGTATTGGAAGGACTGTTGGGTGAATTTTAACATCCTTTATGACTATTACATAGAAGACTAAGTAAAATAGGGACAGATTTTAGTAATTTATTTATGGAATATCCTGCCACCAATGATATCAGAATCGGGTTGAATATGTACATACACGTGGGCATGTGAGTACACATCTTTCTGCCTCTCCCCAATACACCAGGGTGAAAAATACCCACTGTGTGCAGCAGAGGTGGGGGACACGTGCAGCCTTTCCTCCATCAGGTTGCTGTGAGTGCTGCCACTCCAGATGATGCTACAGAGCCAGGGAAGGGAGGTGGCTGCCATCCTCCAGGAATCCCAGCCTGGAGTTAATTTCCTCCACTATTGTTATTTGACCAGAGCATACACCTACAAACAGCCACATTTATCTCGCAGCAATATAACATCCTAAAAATTTACAGGGGTCTAGGGGAAAAAAAAGCCACATACCCCTCATCAAATCCCTGTATTAATATCAGTTTATATAAACCTCTGCTGCATGCAAAGGGAGAATAGAATCCACTCCTCCTCTGAAGAACCATCTCTCCACTAAATATAAAATACACTGCAACATTTATTTCACTACGGTTTAGGAGTTAATGAAAGATTTGCACCTGTACAGATGTTGTAGACTGAAACTTGCTTGTGGAGGGAATGTGTTTTCTGGTTGAGACAGTTGTAAATGCCTTGAGTAAAAACACTGAGGACTGCTAATGGATAGGTTTATTTTAAAGCATGCCATCTGCTATCAATCATAGAGAAGTATAGGAAGCAAGTTTGGCTGTGCTCCCTCCTTGTGAGCCTGATAAAGATAGGGCTGTGGTACTCTGGAACATTTAGTACTCAAGAGAATAAAACATCAAACCTACTCAGCAGCTCCACTAACAATAATAAAAATGCCTCTGCCTAAAGGTGACATTCTGAATTTACGATTATTTGTGTCTATAAAGTGTATTCTTTGGCTCCTGACTCATTCTGACTGTCTCACTACAAGAACAATACATTAAGCCTGCCTGAAGTAAATGGAAATCCTATCCTTTTATTAAACCAGCAGCCAGTACCTGAGATGTTCTAATGCCCTGTAGGACCCAAAGAAGGTTTTCTGCTCTAAGTGTTAATTCTTTTGGTAGGATTAAAGTCAACTGCAGTGAAAATGCTTATTTTGTGCACTCAGAACTAAGCCCTTCTTCAAGTAAATGTAGTTTTAAAAGAAGAAGAATAAAAACAAGAAAACCCAAGGCAGATTCTGAATATGCAAATGATCACTGCAAAAACTGCCATTCACCCTGATAGCTCGTATTTCATGCTACTTAGCATTTAATACAGGAAAAGCTTATGCTGTAAGAACCTGCCCAGGAAAACCATGCACAAAATGTCCAAAAGGTGTTTGCCAATCTTCCTTCCTAGCAGCACACTTCACATGTACTGAGATTCTCCAGAAGTAAATCCAGGGATATTTTTTCTTTTCTTTTTTTTTTTTTCCCTATACTGCATTTTCCTCAGAAAAAGCAATTGGAAGATGCAGAGCTACTTCCCTTAGATACACAAGCCTTTGGTTAACTTCAGAGTTATGAATCATTCCCCTGGCTTGTGCCACGTTCCTCTTCTCTCATTTGCCCTCTGCTATCCTGCTGAGCAGGGGCTCTTGAGCCTGCCTGTTTAAAAATAATTAAATATATCATGCTTCCTGGCAAATTCACCAGATATAAAAACCACTTAGCAATGCAACCCTCTGTATCCGATACCATTAGGCTCCTATCTCCTATCTACAACTTAACAAAATTCCCTAGCAAGTCTGCTGCTGATGGAAAGCATTTCCCATGGAAGTTTGGGGAAAACCCACCTGGTGATCAAGAACACAAGCCTAATCAAAGTTAATAGAGAAATTAAAAGTGGGCAAAAATTGGAATGGCAGCATGAAAAAAAAAAAAAGTAAGCACTAGGAATAGAAGGAAGACAAAAAGCAATGGGAAAAGTGAGCATTCCTTTGAAGTCTGCTCTGGAAAGTGAGGGTGATTTCTTTCAGTGCCCTACACACCCTAAATGCTTTATACAGTTGACCATAGGTCCAAGCAGAAAAACAGAAAGCAGAGGATTAGGCTTAGTATGTTCATAATATTAAACCAAAGCTGCTTCTGCTCTGTATTCACCATTTTGGTCCTCATAAGCTGAACAGTTTCTGAAGTTTATGGTCAAATGACCACTGATTTCAGATTCTAAGTTCAACCTCCTTATCTGGGACCCAAAGAACTGAGAAATAAGTTCCTCAGTAAGGACCAAAACTAAAATAAGTAAGATGAAAAAGTTCAAAGAAATTAGGAGACTATAAAGGCAAAGGTAGAGAAGGTTGTTCCAAAGGGATATGGAACAGCTTCTCAGCAAGATGGAAGCAAAGAACACGGTCACTTGGCTGCAGAAACACTGAAATACTGGAAACAAGGTAGGAATATATGAAAACAGAGCTTCAGCAACAAGAAAACCTGAACAAAAGCAGTTACAAAGACTTCCATGCTCAGAAACACCATGGAATAACTCCCTGGAGGTATTTCTCACCTCTGGATGAGGAATTCCAAATTACATCCTTTAGCTCAAGAGCCATCTCATGAGGACAGAAACCTCAATGACTGTCTCTCATTACTGAGCTCTGTACCAAAACCACTCAGTTACAGGCTTCAAGCAGAGGGACACAAAGTCGCATAAGGGCACGTTGTAACACTGA
Source organism: Tapera naevia (assembly GCA_033556795.1). Classification (NCBI taxonomy): domain Eukaryota; kingdom Metazoa; phylum Chordata; class Aves; order Cuculiformes; family Neomorphidae; genus Tapera; species Tapera naevia. The sequence continues at coordinate 3,416,294 of JAUMJJ010000149.1, read as the reverse complement.
GATCTCAGACCTACCACGACCATTGCAATCCCCACCAAAAACCAAGTTCAGCAAAACTTTATTAAAAATATGATATTATATTATTGTAACTATAATAATTAATATAATTATAATATCTATCAAAAAAAGTCACCAAGAGGTATCTGTTTCTCCTAAAGTGTCATGGGCAGGATTTATTTTTTTCAACCTGGGATGAGGCTTTTGGCTAGCTGGAGGGAAGAGAGAGGAGGCTGATTCAGACTCACCCATACCCTGATGGTCACGTGTCTGGGACTGACAGAAGATCCAGGTTCATATCCCAGCTCTGATCTGCCCCCATCGAAGACAGCACCCATCAGGAACGATGCTCCCCGTAGCCTTTCTCCACTACATTTCGCATGAAAATTATTCCCAAGGTTTTATTTTCTCCCTCCTGAGAAATGGAAACAAATTAAAAGGCCTGAAATTCTTTCATGGCACAAACTTCTTGCTCGTGTCCAGTCCTAGCCACTGTGCTGCCTAGAAGTTCAAAGGAACGTTGTTCCTACCAGAGCTGAACTGAACTCTGCAACTTTTGCATGAATTTCACGTGTCCTTTTTAAACTTGTTCTTCAATACACACAGTACATTTTCATATGAAAGCTTGCAAGGTTGGAGCAGCTTCCTCACCAGAGTTCAAGTCCCTGGAACACAGTTCATTGCAACTCTAATGGAAAAGCACAATGGCTGGGCCTGCATCGCTAAGATTAGACTTTAGTGGCCGTATCAAGAAGAGAAATACCTGCAGATTAGCACAGCAATTTGCTGCTCTAAATCTGAACCTTCTAATCTCTCTTTTTTTTAAGCAAGTAGCAGCCCAGGAATATGGGAAAAGAATTAAAAATACATTTACTAAGTGATTTCTAAAATACTTCAGCATGTGTTTTAGAAAACTGTCAAGTCATTAAAATATAGTTAATAAACATTATTCAGAACTCATTGCCTTAGATTAACACTACTTTAAAATCAGAGTTGCTCATTGATTGTCAATGCACTGCTACAAGAGTAACTGACTGCTGTTCATGCCTTGTTGAATAAAGTACACAATGGGCAACTCAGAGATTATCTTGTATTTTCTAAATATTTTAGTTATATTTGAAAATTACCTGAAAACTTTGCACAAAAGAGACCATGCAGAGAAATTGCTGTGCAGTAGCATAGAGGAGGAGGGAGAGCCACGATTCCACCAGTGGATTGCTGAGAAGCATCACCTCCCATGTGGGGCAGCTTACTAAAACCAGACACAGCACAGCCTGTAAAACAGAACACCCGCGTTCAGATGTGTTGAACACGCAATGCAATTTGGTTGGGCCTAAATATCCTCTCAGCAGCAAAGGCTCCAGATCCAGCTGAATGGCCAGTTTTTCCTAGCCCTAACCCCAGTCTAACAAATGTGCATCCTGTGCTGACTGTCACTACCTGCCAACAGCATCCTAAACTGGAGTTACAATAAGAGTTTTCAATAGCAACCCTCCTCATAGAATGAACTGTATCTTTCAGATGTGTTGGCATGTGTCAGGGAAAACTGACTGATATGTTATGAAAGGTTGAAGTTAGAGTAAATGCTGGGGATCATAGCCAGAGTGATTAGCTCTGTGTGATTACTGAACACCCCAGAGCAGCAGGGCTCCTACTGAACCATCCCTCTGCCCACTGGGACACTGGAGTCATAGGTACAAAGCATGGAAAAATTCAAGTGAAAACAAGGAGTAGCAGGAAAAAAGATGGGGAAAAGGTAGCACTATTCATCACTGACTGATTTCAAAGCACCTGAAAGCACAAGCTGTTTTTAATCAAACCAAGGAGAGAATCATCACGCATGACTTTCACTGATGACAACATTTTAAAATTTATTATGTGACTATCAAGAAACTTCACCTTTTAAAAGCTCTGCCCTGAGCAAATTGGAGCTGACTGCTTTTCCTAAACGTAATTTATGGAGCCACAATTAGCGCAGATACTCCAGGTGAAGTAGGTGGAGTAGATGGAATCACCATCCCTGGAGGTGTTTAAAAGGCGGGTGGATGAGTTTCTTAGGGACATGGTTTAGTAAGAGGACAGGTATGGTTGGACATGATGATCTCAGAGGTCTTTTCCAACCAGGTGATTCTCTGATTCTATGACTCATGCAAAGTTCCCAGCTCTGAAGAACTGCCAATGACCAGCACACACCAGGTGAGCCTGTCCCTGCTGCAGAGAGTGGCAAGTTGCTTTGGTGCTGTTCGCTGCTGGGGAGGAATTTGGTGAGAGTATTGCACTTTTGGAAAGGGACTGATCAGTCTTGCTCTGTGTTACATATCTTCCCCTTCTGTGTTTTTCCCTATCCTAGCATATACACTGAGGTTCAAAATATGGCAGGAAAGGGATGAATCTGAGAAGGGAGGCAATGTATTTTAAAAATGAAAACATTACTATTCGTAGCTGGATTAGTAAAGTAGTTAAAAGAAACCAAAAATCATGGCCCAATCAAATTCTGTCCATCTAAGTTAATCTAAGCTAAGTATTTGCAAATGTTATTTCTGACCATTTATAAAACTTGCAGAATTTAATGGGAAGCTTTCTTTCGTTCCGTTTCTTTTTAACAGTAAACTATTTGATATTCAGAGATGTCTGTTACTTGATGGATGGCTTTGATTTATGACATCTCTCAGACATCAGAATTCTGAATCTGAAGGCTGAACCACAAGGGAGATCCAGATTCTCCAACGGGTTTTATTTTTCTGTCTTTTAAAGTGATTTGGAGTTCAAAGTCTTTCATCCATTCTACTTCCACGCAGCTACTTGTATAGGAGCAAGAATAACACTTTGCTTCAAACTAAGATCATCTGAATGGTACCAGCAAAATTATGCTTTAAGGTTTACAAAATCATGGAATGATTTGGGTTGGAAAGGACCTCAAAGCCCATCCAGCTCCACCCCCCTGCCATGGGCAGGGACACCTCCCACTGTATCAGGGGGCTCAAAGTCGCATCCAACCCAGGCTTGAACACCTCCAGGGATGGGGCAGCCACCATTTGTCTGGGCAACCTGGGCCAGGGCCTCCCTACCCTCACAGGAAAACACTTCTTCCTAAGGTGTCATCTAAATCCCTAAAGACAAGTATAATTACAGTTGTTTTTCCTACTCTGAACCAGGATGCCATATTTTGGTGCCAAGGGTGTGTTAAGCTCCAAGAAACACCATAAACCTGCCCATCTTCTCCTTGTGAGAAGGCAGTCACCACCACCACAGCTGGGACAAGTTTGCTCCACAGAGCTGAGCAGAGCAGAGGAAAGTATTCTCTTAAAAAAATTAATTGGACAACACTGATGTGAGGCAAGGCTGTAGGTGAGCATATGCAATGAGAATGTGCAAAGAGCAGGCTCCCCACTCTTGGAGCATAGAATCACAGAATTACCCAAGCTGGAAGGGACCCACAAGGATCATCGAGTCCAACTCCTATCCCTACACAGGACACTCCCAACACTCGTTCCATGTGACTGAGGGCATTGGCCAAATGCTTCTGGAATGCTGGCAGAGTGGGTGCTGTGATTGCTTCCCTGGGGAGCTGTTCCAGTGCTCCACCACCCGCTGGGGGAAGAACCTCTTCCTAATATCCAGTCTAACCCTCCCCTGGCACATCTTCCTGCCATTCCCTCTGGTCCCGTCACAGGTCATAAGAGAGCAGAGCTCAGCCCGTTTCCCCTCCCTCCCTTGGGAGAAGGCACAAACAGCTCTGAGATTCCCTCTCAGTCTCCTGTTCTCCAGGCTGAACAGACCAAGTGACCTCAGCCTCTCCTCACACGCCTTCCCCTCCAGACCCTTCCCCAGCTTTGTGGCCTCTTCTGGACACTCTCCAGTAGCTTGATGTCCTTTTTATACTCTCACACCCCCAAACTGCCCCCAGTGCTCGAGGTGGGGCCACCCCAGAGCAGAGCAGGACAATCTCTCCCTCTCCAGGCTGGCGATGCCGTGCTGGAGTCCTCCCAGGACAGGGTTGCCCTCTGGGCTGCCAGGGCTCACAGTTGGCTCATGTTCATCTTGACATCGACCAGAACCCCCAGATCCCTCTCCACAGGGTACTCTCCAGACACCAGTGTGTCCGTGTATCCAGCACTGCCAGTGTCAGCAGAGCAACCTCGGGAAGAGGAGCAGAGCAGGGGAAGGAGCTGTGAGTACAGAGCAGCCTCCACAGCTCCCTGGCAGTTGCTCAGGTCTGAGACGCTTCATAAAAATGAGAGTTTGAGATGGGTGATGCACACATAAGGATACTGGGGTAGGTCAGGGCCTCCTTGGAGCAGGGCAGCCTGACAAGGGGCGAGCTCACCGGCGGCACTTCTTGAAGCAGAAGGGACATTTCAAAGCTGCGAGTAACTGTCAGTGAGGAAACTAACCTGCTAATAAAGAAAAAAAAAGAAAAAAGAAAAAACATCCTTATAAAACTTAGAAGTGTGGCTCAAGGTGTTGTCAGAAGCACAACTTTTTAAAAAGTCTGTGACAACAAGGAAGCAAATTACTTACTGCCAGTGACCGAGGAGAACTCAGCTGCTTGATGCAAGCTAAAGGGATTTGCATCCAGCCCAGAGCTGAAAACACTCTCTGGAGCAGAATTCCCTCCCCTCAGCCTTCCTAGTGCCTGTCACATCAGGCATGGACCAAACCTCAAAGCTCCCGACCATATGAGTTTGTTTCCATCTGGATCTCACTCTCATGACTGGTGGCAGGAGGAGGACCCCCTTGGTGTGGGGCTGAGCCACTGCCCGCTGCCGCCCTCGGCACCACCACTTCCAGCAGATGAAAACAGGCCATCAGTTCACAAATATGTGAAAATATTTATCGCCCACTCCTAGCTATGCTGAAAAGAAACCTGTTGTGGTTAAATGACTCGGTCAGTTCTTTAGGGATTTTCCAAAGTTTCCTATAAAAAGAAATCTGTGGGAAATGAGTGATTGCATAATCACTAACACATGCCAATTCATATAAGCCTATTATCTTTTATGGCATTTTGTACTCTATTGTCCTTACTCTGGTGAATTGCTATCTTACAGTTCTCTTCCCTATTAAACTATTTACACATTTTGCTCTCTCTAACCCTTTTGCTGAGTAAAATACTCAGCATCCACATTAGGAAAGAAGGTAACAATAAAGGGCCCTTTCTCCTTTTCCCAAGTTGTGTTTTCCCCACCTTCACGGCAATATCCAAACAAAAGTCTCCTTGAGAATGGGAAGGACCTTTTCAAGTGAGAAGAGGCAATAATTTTAGCTGTGTCTTGAAGCCACAAAAGCCTTTTTTTCTTAAGGAATATGCGCTTTTACAGAGGATTGCTAAGGTCCCTGATAGAAATGGCCAGCATTAATAGTTTTAAAATTACATAGTCCCTTGAAAATGCTGAAAGTTGCCTACAGGTCATCTAAGCAATTCTTAGAAATAAACCCCAAGTGTCTGGGAAGTATTAATTACACTGTATTTCAATTGGATTTAGGCCACAAAAACACAGACTTTAATAAGAATTTCAGACCTTTAAAAACCTTCTGGTTTCGGCTTTCAGGAGCCTGACATTGCCTGAAAACCAACCAAGATTTCACCATTAGAGCTAACATTTAATCATATTTTCAGTGGGTTTTTTTTCAGTTTTGCACTCTTCCCAAGAACAACCAGTTAACAAAAGTATGAATCATGTCTCAGTAGTCACCATTCCAAAAGGTGTGGCCTCCAGCATCACTGAATTTTTAAATAAGGAAAAAATACAGAAGACTTGTATGACTGAGGAGCTACAACACTGTTTTTCATAAACCACCCAGATACTGAGAGCAGTTGTCATTGACTGCTACTAATCATGGAGCTTTATGAGCAGAGCAGACCTCAAATTAGGTGCAACATTCCTCAGATTAAACTAAGAGGTAACACTGTAATCTTAACACGCGAGAGAGGACATTGCATGGTAAAAAATGGGTCCTGGGGATGTGTACACAGAGAATAAATATGCTATTGGCTCACTGAGCAAAGCTGCTGCTCCCAAATAGGTGGTACAATAGCTGTCCTTTGGCTATGCCACCCTTGTTTCTGCATTGTAGGTTACTCCAGTTCTTCAGAGCAGTTATATGAGCATTCCCCAGAGACACTGCAGGAAAGTAGAAAGGCTGGGGAGAAACCTCATGTCTCCTGAACAACACAATGCACTGTTTCCCACATACTGCTACACCAAGGTGCTTCAGCAGTGCAGGGAAATTTTATCTTTGGAAAAGTGGCAGATATGAAAGTGTAGCCTAGAGGTACTTTTGGAGGTCCATGGAGATCAGACCTCATGATGCTGAAAGGCAAAGAAGCAGGCAAGCAATGATCAATTACTGAATGAAAGTGTGGACAGGAGAAATCTCTGTTGTTACACAACATCCTCCCAAACATGCAAACCCTTGGTATTCATGCGGTGACTCAAACAATTGCAACAAAAATGGACTGCAACTTTGTCCTCTCTTTTGCCCCTCCTAAGATATTAATACCTCAGGCTCCACTTCCCCTAGAGCAGGGCATCAATGGCCATCAGTTCCCAATTTTATCTGACATATTAAGAAGGTCTGCCAACCCCATCAAGTCAACACAAACTACTCTTCACTTACTCCTGACGTCCAGGAAGCAGGAGCAGAAATGCTCTGTATCAGGAACAAAAACACACCAGGTCAACAAACAAGTCCCAAGCAAACCATGTCATCTTTTCCAGAAAAATGTTCTTTCCATTGCCTACATGAGCTGGCTTTTACCAAGATATTCACTTCAGTCCTCCTGTGCCATTCAATTTAAGTGTTTTCTTTAATTTACCAATTTCTGAATGTAAACTGCATTTTTTTTAATTAGAAATATTTTGTAAAACTATTTGCCAGCATTCACACCCTGCAAACGTTTTCTTGCTGTCAAGGGTTCTTGAGGACTTCCAGTACCTGTCATCCCCTGCCAAAATCAAACTTTTCAAATGTGCAAGTCTCCAGGAAAGACCACAGACAGTTGTAAAATATATCCATCTTCAATCATCTTATTCCTCTGATATGAATCAGGGTTTAGAGAGGGGGGTCCATTTATTTTCATTACTTCTGCAATGTCTGTGTCTTCCTTTCTTAATTCTCCTTTCAAAGCTACTCATATTTTTATAGATCTTATAAGACCAACCTCATTTCTACCCCTACCATTAGCTAAAAGACCAAACAATTCAGTCCACTGGTAATATTTTAAAGCATTTTATCAGCCTATAGAATTTTATAATCCTTTTGTTATTTTCACTAAAAAAAAATATGTAACTTATCAGACACCTAATGCTACTTAAGTGCACATAGATTTTTTTGTGGTTGAATAATAACATCTGTTTTGATTCTCCAGCCACAAAAGTGCGTTTAATCTGGCCTTCCTTTATTTGAACTTTTCACATCTGCTCAGGCCTGCTTCCCATAAACTAAATACCAGATCCTTTCACAATGTAGGAAATTTACCTGCACCAGTTGTTGTCCCAGCTCCAAAGACTTCTTTATAGGAGCCAGATAAAAATGTAAAAGACTAATAAATATAGTCTTAGTGCATTGTATATTTATTAAATGTTACTATTTATTTTCTCAGTCCCAAATTCATAGTCCTAATCCTGCAAAACATTTCCATGAATGAAATCATTTGTTTTATTGGACAAACTATAAGTTACAGGATGGTGTTCCCTATTCCACACAAAAAAAAAATTAGAGATAAACTTGTATACAATATATTAAAACATCAGCTACAAATTCAATCAGAAATTATAGGGATGGTCAGATGCACTGTGCTTTCAGCAAATAAAAGAAGTCTTAGTCTAGTGGGAGGTGTCCCTGCTCATAGCAGGAGTTTGGAACAGGATGATATTTAAGGTGCCTTGCAACCCAAACTATTCTATGATTCCATGATAAGGGGGGTTTCATATGTCATTTTTAGGGTTATCTCCAAAGATTTGGCAATGGATTATGAAATTAGACTTATTCTGATCTCTTCAAAGGTGAACAAAGTCAGAAAGGAAAACAATCCTCATCAGAAACACTTTTCCTTTTTAAAAAAAATTTCTAGCTGTAGCTCAGATCCTAAATCTTAGATATATTTAGATAACAAAATGGGCTGAGGGATTTTGCTACTGACTTCACCGGGACATGAAATGTATCGCAGGTATCCAACCAATGTTAAGGATCATTCTTTAAACTAAGACAGAGACTGCAGAAGAACTTTCTTGTGCTGACGTGACCAGGAAGATATGCAAAAACCAGCTTCTTATCAGCCAATTAGTAATATCTTTATATATTCAGCATTTCGTTCTGTTACTAGAAAGATACATCTGGAGAACTACTACATCCCCGGGCCCCATGCAGCTGAGGCTGTGTCTGCAGCAAAAATGCAATATCAGGCCACTTTTCTCAGACAGATAACTCAGCAGATAGCTCTTCAAAGCAAAGGAGAGTGTACTGTTTGCAAAGCAGTTGAGAAATCACATTTCCCTTGTATCAGGGTACCAGGGAGCACCTCTTTTCTTCAAGGTCTGCTGCCTCTGTTGTAGTGAGACAACAAGGTTTGATTCTTTTAAGTTGTTTTGAATCTTTAACAAAACTTAAGCTCTGTGATTTGGCAACCTCATTAAATATAGCTTTATCAAGCCAAAACACCCACCAGCACCAGAGTCTTAAATAGATGTGAGATAGGAAAGTACAACGAGAACCACAGTGGCTTTGAGAACAGTTGGAGAGGAAAAGCAATATCTATGCGCTGCCCTTGATTTACACCTTGATTTTTTCCTTCTGCACAAAGGATTGAAACTGCGTCATGATGGAACAGTTGTGAGAATCACAAAGAACTTAACAAGTCAGAAAAGGATTAAAAAGCACTTTATGGCTTGTTAAAGAAATCCCCCTGTTCCTCAGAAGCATTTTTAACATCTTATTAGTGTTATTTGATCTGACTAACATATTGACTAGTCATTTGAATAGGAGATGAATCCTTTTTGATGGACCACAAAGGGAGTATAAATTCAAATGAGGCACTTCTCCAAATTTTTATTTTAGAATAACCCCAAAGAGCCAATAACATTTGCAAAGGTTTTTTCTGTGCCCCACAAAACTCTATCGTAATGGATCTTTTAAATCACACATTTTTTTCTTTTTTGAAAGTAGTTGTTGCACTTTTATTTAACTCAAATTATAATGAGTTGGAATTCTATTTTATCTGCTTTCTGAAATGTCTGGAACATAGTTGACCTAAGAAAATACTGCAAACCAATACTACCTGGAACATTTTTCTCTTAAACAGTCTGTCATGGAACCAATATTTTATCAACAGTTGAATTCACTGTCAATGTCAGTCTTATGCAAAATAATTCAGAATTTGGCAAATGAAAAATAAGACAGACATCTGAGAGAAATATACAAAAAAAATGAATTCTTTCAGTTGATCTCTGATCTGAAACACTTTTGATATATTCCATATATACTGTTTAGGTCCAGTTTCAGTGCAACCAATACGGACTCTACCATGGAGTTATCGAGCAGACCCACAACTGTCTTCCTTTTGCAAAAGCCAGGAAATGTGCTCCTAGTCATTTTTTAACAGTTTTATGGTATCTAAGATTTTGCACTCAGGAATAAGTTGGAGACCTCCAGCTCATTTTGAAAACAGTAATTTATAGCTACACAGACATTATGATTTTACAGTGTTTTGATAGTTACGTCTTCATGATCCACATGGAACATTTAGAAACGGATTAGAAGCCATTAATGTCAGAAATATGAGGGATTCACAGCCTAAAGGGGGCATTTACAGTCTAAGACTTTTTCTGCATCTAGGTGTATCATTTTATTAAGGTATTATTATCCCATTGTAGCAACAGGTCAAGAATTATGCTTAGACAACCATATTGTGGTAAAAGTACTGGATTGTAAACCAGGGATCCCAGTACTTTGTCGTAAGTGCTGCTGTTGACTTTGGACAATTATTTAGATTGGAAACCTTTTAGGCAGTTCCTGTGTCTTGGCATAATCTCCAACAGCACTTGGTACTTTGGATCCCCATACACGATTTCATTCAGGCACAACAATAATCATAGCCTCCTGCTTCATTAAAATTCTTTTATTTTAAAATGTAAATAGTTTAAAGTTAGGGATCAGGTCAAATCAAACCCGTGTATTTTCTACACCTATGCCTTGAAATATGGGGGAGGTTGACTCAATCCAGACCTTTGCAGTAGGCTGTTAATTCCGCCAGAGTTCGACCTCAGATGCTTGGTTTAACTATGCCTACGCTCTGCTGAATGTCAAGTCCAAATCCAAATCTGGATCCCAAACTTGCGGTATGGGCCCATCTGTACTTGAAAGCAGTGTTTTTAAGAAAGAGGAAAGCCAAGATCATGAAAATCTCTATTTGAATACCGCATCCAACGGATTTATGAAGCTAAGCAACTTAATTATTTCTTGTGTAAAATCAAAACTACCGCAGGACTTCCCGTCCATATATACCACAAGCTTTCTTAGTGTCACAATGTTCTGAATCTCTGAGCATCGACTGGTTTTCTACAAGATTTATCTACACTGCAAACTAAGCTACAGTCAAGAAGTTTTCGTGTAGGAAAAGTGATTTTATCTATTTACCTTTGCAATATGGTTGTGGCTGGCGAAATCAGTGTACACAATGAAACCCTCGGGTAACAATCTGAAATATGATTAATTCTCTGAAATGACAACCATGTTTATTTCATGTGATGAGCTGTGTACATTAGGTCAAGGCACATGGAAAACCAGGTTCTGTAAACTGCCAGTGCATGCCTTGCAGGACCTTCTAAGTATGATCTTCATTTAGAGAACAATCAGAAGCAAGGCAAGTAAAACACCAACCACACTAAAGGAAACTTAAAAATGTTTGCAAATTCATTTTAGGGATTAATGACCCTACATATAAGAAATGACATTTCCAGGACAAATCACTTCTTTATCCTACAAATATTTCAGCAGTTTTTGCTTACACCAAAGCAGAGGCAAATTTTTCCTTCTTCAGATCAAACGAGATCTAAAATCTGGGAAGATTTAATGGTAAAGTAAAAACAATGGGGAATGTAAATGTTAACCATCTGCAATTGTTGTTACTGCTATTTCTTATTACGTGATATCTCTATCACTGCCATTATATTTTTACTTTTGTTATCTATCACAACTTTTCAATCTATTACAGTTAATCATTGATAAACAAACACTTTGACTGAATTACAAAGTGGCAATCATCTCATCTAAATTTAACTTTGTAAAAGTCAAACACCTACTCTAAGCTACTCGTGAAGGCTCCTTCTATAGATAGTGGTGACAGATTGGCATTTTCATAGGGAGACTTATCCTACCTGTCTTACACACTTGTTTTAAGATGGAATTAATCACCCTCTGGAAGTACTTTCTTCTTGTTCTTTCCTTGGACTGATTTCAGGAAAAAGCAACACACCTGATTTGTCAAAGAAAGAAGGAAAAAAATCCAAGAGATTATTCCAGGCCTTGATCTTGAATTCACAAAGATATTTACTCTCAAAAGTACAGTTCCTCTAGGATGCAGAAAGTCTCCTTATAAAGGCAGATGGGAGGAAGGAAAATGGAGAGAGATGGGAGCACAGTCAGTCTTCAGAATTACACTTACCACCTGCCCAACCCTCTGCCTTTAGGGCTAGTGAGAAGCAATCCTAAGGAGAACCATGGCGCAAGGGATTATCAGAATTGTTTATCCTGTGTTGTTCTATGCACAGAAATCACAGGGATTGCCATAGTTTCATTCTCGGTGGAATTCCAGTGACAGAAATATTTTCCAGGCTTTGGCAAGAGAAGGGGACTGGCCAACAGCTATTCTCCTTCAGCAGAAGCAAAGCAAAACCAGCATCTCCCTTTTTCACACGAAATCAGCTCAACATAGAGAAAGACCACACACCAACCCTTGCTTCGGGACACGAGCCTTAGGAGGCAATTCAACGGAAACTTCTAATACCCTTAAAATCATTCAAAGGAAAAGATGCTGATGAGGGAAGAAACATTCTTCTTGGCGTCTCTCCATCTTAAATTCTGCTATAGTGACAGTATCTGGATTAGACTCCAGGACAGTATTTCTGAAACAGCAGGAACCCTGCTTACTGCATCAGTTTTAAATTATAAGCCTTCCAAATATGTCAACACCACTTTCCTGGAGACTTTCCTGAAACTAAAACACTGAGCTTTTCCCCTGAGCCTTCATAAAGTCATATGGATCCATCACACAGTGCCACCATTTGTATTATGATTTGCCTATGTTGGGTCACTGATACTTCTTCATTTCTGCTCTATAGTCAGCCTCGCTCTTTGATGTTACTCAGTCACTATTTCCTTTCCCTTTACTTTTATCTCTGTCCTGGCATTCTTCCTTTAAACATCTTCTCTACCAGATGGTCTCCATCTCTCCTTCAGAAGTGCCCAAAATATTCCTACTGCCTCCTCTTGATCTTCCCCCAGCAGTGAACCTCTTCATCCTACAGAGCTCAAATACCAATGGATTTCTCCTCCTTGCTGTTCTGCGTCTTTCTTGCACTTTAAAAAGGAATTCACTGGAAGCAGCTAACCTCCAATCCTCATTATGCACGATGCACTCATTTATAAGGGTTTACCCAGGAGAAAAATTCAGATGGGATATATGCTGGTACAATTGCGTTTTTTCAAGCGGAAGCGCATCTGATGTCTGCAAGCTGAACTGGAGCTCTAGTTTTGAACAGGAGCTCCAACTTTTTCATTTAGAAATCCATATGGATCCTTTAATCTGAAGGTCAAAACAGCCTTCATGAAAGATACTGAAAACAATGATACTTTATATTCAACAGCATAATTACATAAAGATAATTCAATATTGTAGAATCATCAGAGGATTCAACAAAATCTCTGTATTATGTATCTTTAAGATGGGATTTAGAGACTGTAAGACGAGGCTTCAGAAGTTTACAGAGAGAAAAAGAATCTTGTCACAATTTATATCTTCCTAATAGGTCACTGAAACTCTGAGGATAACAATTGCTTTTACTTGCAGTTGGCAGCATACTACAATCAAGAATAAAGCTCTAGATATTTTTTTGTGCAAGTACAAGTACTGCTAAATGCTGCACATAATAATGTATTATATATTATACAAATACAGTGAGGTGGGATTTGCATTTGTCTTTTTGCAAGAGAAGAAAGAACTCAGAAATGACCTTCTGTTCATAAGTTTCTTTGAAAAAGGCTTGGCCTGAAACCACTTCACTACTATTGATATAGTCTGTTTTTGTACATAAATCTTAAATGTAAGCATTGGTTCAAAAATAACTAAGCAATCACAAAGCTTTACTTTTCAGATTCAATTGCCTTCAAATCCTTTGCTGAAGTCCCCTTGGCACTGTCACTTCAAAATCAGGATAATGCTGTATAGTGTTTCTCAGTTTCAGTAAAACAAAAGCCTTATTGAATAAATATGTGTGAAAATGCTGCAAACAAAACCATCTCGGCAGACACCACCTGACTACTTCGTGGTGAACCTCCCTGGTGACCTGCTTGGGCTCAACGCTCGACTTCTTGGCATATTACAGCCCTGTTCAGTCCCACCGTCTTTGTCTTTAAAACTGTAGCAAAACACACATTTTCCTTGCAGAAACCTAATAACAGTCTTTAGACATCAAGGAACAGCAAGGTGACCTAGGATTTCCATATGCAGGAAACTGCTGATCAAATAATATATCCTTTTTTAATCTACCTTTTGTATCGTGGATATACAGGAAACCTTATGGTCCTGATAATCCCTTAACTCTGGGTTTTACAAAGAGAGCTCACAATGCCACCTCATCACAGAAATGTAAAGGCAGAATAAAAAATCTAGTATTTGCTAGCCCATGCCTTGTTCTTCTCTGAAAAAGAAGAACAGGAATATTTTTCTTTTTTCCACACATCATCTGCCAGCATATCCTGCTCTTCCCTGTAGCTAAACCATTAGCTCAGCCCCACAGATCCCATTACTGCAGTAAGACAGCAGCACACGTCAACATCCAGGTGGCCAGGTTCCCCTCACCTCCCAGGGCCAGGGTTTCAGGTGTCCAAGTCATTGAATCTGGAGTCACACAGCAATTAGTTGCTGACTTTTGGGCACTCACGATTGGATAGAGGTACATAGCTAGTGCTGCTTCACAGCTGACTGCACCAAACATCTCCCAATCAGGACGAAGTCCACTGAGTTAGACTCAGTTTTGCTTTTTGGAAGGTTCTGCCTGTTATTAATTTGCTGCAAGCCTAGAGCCTCGATAGTCTTCAGAAGCAAAATAATCTCATAAGAAAATGCATTTTTGTTATCAATTGAGCTAACAAGGATTTTCACTTGTGAAAGGTTCATTTCAATATGTTTACATTAAAAGGCAAAACTTGTCGACTCTAATGCTGACTCACTAAGTCCATGTTAAAAATGTACCAAATAATTGTTAAAAAATAACTTAATAAGATACAGAACAAGCAATAATGGGTGGGTTGTTTATAACAAATATGAGGAACTGTGTACCTGTAGTTCAAGCGCCAAGAATGAGAGGGACACCGAGTACCCAGAAAAGTCACTTTTTGCCTCTGAAGACTAGAACTATCCAGCAGGATAACAGTATGAACTGATAGTCAGGATGAGGTAATAAAATTTTTCTCACCTGAACACGAGGTGGCCCCAACTCTGCCTGACAGCCTGACATCCTGTACCTGTGAAGGCAGTGCTGGGTTTTTTTGTCCTCACTCATTCATGTGTAAACCTATTGTCCCATAACCCCAGTCAGAGATGGCTATAGAGAGTGTACAGAGGTGTACAGAGCCCAAGGAAGTGATTGTAAAATGGGCAGGGCAAGGAGAGCAGCCTTCACTTAATGGTGGGATGGCTATGAATGCTTGATGCTCCACACTTTACACTATGATGTGCAGCAGATGCCCAAATCTTCTTTGTTAGAAAGAGCAGATAAAAAAAAAGAAATCAGTGAATAAATGCTAAAAATTTGGGTAGGGTCATCCCTGCAATATAGCAGAACAGAGTAGACAGAGGCCAAAATAGTTTCTCACAGATCAGAAACAGATAAATAAGTGAGAGGAGAAAGGCAAACACGCAGTACAGAAAGGAAGATAAGAAAGAAGCTGTTCATCTTATGTATGGAAACCAACTGCTGCGTGTGTATTTCCTATGTAATTTTAGTAACGATCCCCAAGTTGTTAATCTGAAACACTTTGCAGGAAGTGGACCATCTATTTAATTTAAAATGTTTTTTGGGATGCTACAGGATTTTCCGATAGTTCAGCTAACACACAGGACACTCAGTCCATACTGCATAAGGGCTATGGCCAGGGTTTTCACACATAGATGTAAAAGTCTCACTTAGGAATGAGGGCATCTAAGCATTCAAGTTCAATCATTTTTATATACATGCTTAAACATTCTTCTGAGATAATTGATAATTTTATTGAATATAAAATTTCATCCTGGATATGTACGCGTTACTTTGGTCATACAGTCATCCACCAGAGTTAGTGATGGTGAGCGTACACTCAGCCCAAAAATAAAGGCTATTTCCAATGTAATTAATGTAAAAACAAATAATCTCTAAATTAAGGTGGCTGCTAGTTCATAAATTAAAACAGAATATCCTGATGGGAATGCAACGTGTGCAGTTTTCACACATGGCAAAAGTTTGCAAGTGCTCGTGACCATTACAAGGTGAAGGCTATGTTACCGACAAGCACGTTTTCATCTGGCCTTAGACATAAAAATAACAGTAAAAATCAAACACAAACAGTTATTTTCTTTCTTTTGGGATTTGGCATATGTGCTGTAACAGACATAGATGGAAACTTCTAAAATAAATTAAGGAATGTACTTGTCAGTTTATTAATCAAAGTTTACCTGCTTCACATTACATGGAGACAAATTAAACAAGCTACTATGGTACTCAGAAAACATCTGCTAACAAAGTCAGAAGTAATGATAAACAAACTTGAGTTCCCTTTGTGGTTGATTTCCATCCAGCTGCATTTAATTATAAAAGAGCTATCAAAGAAAGCTCCCCATTAGCAGCTAATTCAGAATGACTTCAGAAGAAAATCCCAGAGCCTCCAGTGATATCTCTCCAGCAACTTTCTCATCTCTGCAAGTGATTGAGAAGAGCTGAATTAGGCCAGTTTAGATCAGTCCTCTGTTAACTGCCAGTGTAAAATGAAGATCATATATCTTTTCAGTACCTGTGATTGCCTGTCCTATAACCACTCTTACTGACAGGACCTATAAGATCTAATAGACTCTGACGTGCAAGTAATCTCTTCCAAAAGCATCCATGTCAATGAGCAATAGAGATAACTCTGAAAATTGCTGTATGCATTTTCTAAAGCAGAGCATCTGCTAATATTACTGAGAAAGTGAGAAAATTCATTGCTACAAGTTTTTTTAATGAAGTCTCTTTGGCTTTGCTATTTTTCAGAAAGAAATTGAAGTTATAGTAATGTATAAATACCAAATTCTGGTTTATATCTATCAGGTTATTTTGCATTGATGTAGCTAGAGATGTGGGTAGTACCAGATTGGGACCAGCACGACCACATCTGAATGTTATTAATACATAGCAGCCACTTTTAAACCAGAAAGATGGAAAAAAGAAAACATATCAGTACTCATCCTTTCTTAAATTGAGAAAATTTTGGTAATTCTATGAATAAGCAACATATCCGTTAAACAAAAAACAAAGACAGTTTTTCAATGCACCAAGAACTACTAGAAATTTTTATAAAGCTGCTTAAAGTCCAGCAATAATCATGAACTCCCAAAAGGGCCTTGAGTACACAGCTCAGTAATGCACAAGCAGCCTGCAGCGTATTCCTATTGGAAGGTTTGGATAACAGCAAGGCAGCAAATACGATAAATCATTGAATGATTTTTACTTTTTCTCTCTTAGTCTTTTTCATTGAGACAGCAATGGGTGATTCCTTCCTGAAACCTGGCTGCTATCTGGCCAGCAAGGAAATCTGAAATCAAAAACCCAGCGTGCCAGATATGCACAGCTGTATTTGTGCTTCTGCAGCTCCCAGAGGAAAGCACACCACATGTCGGTTACTTGACTTAGGGTGGGTTGGTGAGGTGTAAGTTAAAAGGGCAGCTGAACACTCTGGGAAATTTTCCAGATTCATTTTCTCCCAATTGCTTTAACAATGTCACAAGCAGCAGTGAAGAGGTACGGATGTTGGGTAACACAGGTAGAGAACAGAAAACCTTTTTCTGCAGCTTATTTCTTATTTGGTCCCCCGGCACTCTTGAAAAATCTGTAGGCATTTTATAGAGGAGTTTTTCCCTGCAAGAATAAAGAGTTGGCTCTGATTGCTGCTATTCTAAGAGGTTAAGAGAAGAAAAGACATTGTTATATATCCACATGGTAATCAAGCAAGGTCTCATGTAGCTATTGCTGTTGATACGGTTCTTCTTGGCTCTTCTAGAAAACAATTTATTGGTGTACCTGGCCTAGAAGTTTGAGAGCCGAAGGAAGAAAATGATAACATGGTTTAACAGACCCTTTGTTTACATAAACATCCATCCACAATCTGTGTCTGATGGGGTGAACATACGGCTTTAATTTTACCCTTGGCACATGGATCAAACAATGTTGCCAATATCTATTGTTCTCCTCCTAACAATATGCCTGGTGGTTTCAACATATCCTCTCCATTAGCTGGCTTCAGATCAAGCATTACTGTGTATGTGCTTGTGTCTTCATAAAACTGGAATATGGATTTTTTTTTTTTCCCCTTTGTACCAAATGTGTAAGAAGGAACAGAGTTGAGAATGGTGGTCAACCGTTCCTATGAGTCATGAGAACAGCTCGCTTCGAACCGTGTGGAGGAGCTGACACACGGGTGGGAAGAAGGGCTTGGATTGGATTGGATTTGAAAAGCCCCAGCCATATAGCTTAGGTTTTTAAAAAAACAGAGGAAGTGGTGAGTCAGATCCTTATCCCTTTTTATCTGGGACTTAGCAAACCTTTCCGGATTTGGTCCGTCTCTGGTCTACAGTAGCACTGATCTGGAGGTATCTGTGAGAAGACCTGTTTAGATTGTTCTCCACACCCCCCGCTTCTTATTTCAATTTCACTTCCTTTCTATTAGCTGCAGAAGACCATGTTAATCATAGAATGGATTGCATTGGAGGGGACCTTACAGATCATCCAGCTCCCACTCCCTCTGCCATGGCTTTTTACTTTTACAAAGATGCAGTTTCTGTAGAGGCAGCGTAATGGGGAGATTGGGATCTGGGGAACAGCACGAGGAGAAACCTCAAGCCAGAGTAGCTTGTCATCTCCAAGATAATCTTCTTAGCTCCTGCCTTGGCTTCTGGATCAGCAGCACTGCTTTCTTAGGTTTCCAGCAGCAATCAAACTTGACATTTCTCCTCTACATTGTGCTGCATTTCAGCCTGCACATCCAAATCTTTAATCCAAAATTCACTTAAGTCAATGGAAGGAATCTCAGTGCCTTGAGTGTATTTCAGATCTGGCACCTTCTTTCCTCTTGATCACTAATGCCTGATTTGTATTTGCTAAATTAGTGAGAAAATACAGCCTTCTGATGTCTCTGGTACCATTTTCACAATAATGGAGATAGTCTTACTGAAAAAAATATCGCTAGTAAAGACAACAACTGTGTTTGGGGCATTTAGGGGACTTTATGTTTGATGGTTTCTTTTATCCATGATATTTTGCTTTTGAAGGCTGAAAGACGATGTTCAAGAGGAACTGAGTCAAAGAGTTGATGGTGCCTCAGTGATTTGTCCTGCCCAGAGCAGAAAGCTGCTGCAGTGGGAGGCAGTGGTCTGACACCATCAGGAGATCCTTGGCCCTACACACAGCACAAAAGCATGAGTGAAAAGTTGCAGGAGCATCAGGAAAGGAGGGAGCTCTGGGAGATAACAGAGTGATAATTAACATCACCAAAAATAGGGATCTGCAGGCCTTTTTTTCCATGCTCTCATGACACTCCTCCTCACTGGAAGCAGTAACCTTGAAAAGCTTTGGGGTTTATTCAGTATTTCTGTTTTCTTCCTACTGCACTGTTTCTCACTTCTCTGTTTCTCTCCAACTTTGATGTTTTGCCTTCTAAATGTACTGAATTTAAGCCCAGTGCTTTGAATTATTTCACTGACCCTGTAACATTGCACAAATACATATTTTTAAGTTTACATTTATCTACACCAACTTTACTTCCCCCTCACATTTGCAAGGAGAGAGCAACTGCGAGGTTTCCTGTGCATTACAAGCTACAATTTAAGGAGTTTAAGAAGAATTAGTGTGGATGCTGTTTGTGCAGTCATATATATGCAGCACAGCTTTTGGTCTCATCACTACACATGTGCTTCAGCCTGTTCCCGACTGTCAGAGCACTAACATTTCTATATAAACTGATTCATTAAAATTTCTAGAAGGTAATTATCTCTGCTGTACAGAATGAATGGAAGTTCTCCCCTAGTTATAGTATGGCAAGAGAAAGGAAAAGATGTAGAAAAGCCTGTTTAATTTCAGAATTCCTGCTTTGCTTAAAAACCTACAGCAGTTCTAGCATTGATCTAAACACACTGGAAAACCTAACAGTAACAGCCTAAGTGTCAGCACTCATATAGAAGCAGAATCTTTCAATAAATGATTCCGGCAGTTTCTGTGTTTTTCTAAGTGTTTTGGATCAAACTAAAGCTGGGGAAATATTCCCCCCAAAAATACCTTCAGGAGCTGGGGAGTCAGGAGAATAAGTGTGCATCATTTAAGATTCATGGTGAAAAAAATGCATTAATTTTGAAATTCTCTAATACCACTGAAATGAATTATAGGATTAATTACCTTACTTGAAGTGGCACTCATTGCCACATGATATTTTGTCTCATTCTCAATTGTGTATAAAAACGGAACATATTGTATTACATATTGTGGCTGTTATTACTTCAAACAGCAACTTAATCAAAGGGGTTTGACAAAAGCAGCTATAGACTGATAACTACTTTTTTTGCCAGTATTTTATGTTAGGAGTTTGTCAATTTTACCATCACTTCGGTGCCATAATGAAATAGCAAATTATCATCATAAAAATCCTTTTGTCCCAAATCAATGCAGTTAGTTTCAAAAATGCATAATCCTTCCTGGCCATTGTCACTTTGGGCATGGAACATAATTTGAGCAGAAATGCAGTGAAAACCAAGAGCACAGCTGTCACCACAAACACATGGGTCAAACAGCAGAGTTAACACAGGGCTGCATTTCACTTGCCTCTCCTGTGTCCAACTTACCTTCAGCTGTTGCTGAAGCTCTGCATGGGGTGGGTTTGAAAGCACCGGTAGAAAGAGATTTCTAGCCAAACATCCTGATGAACTCCAACAAAGTCCTGCAAGTGAGGGAATTAAGCAGTATTAAGCCAAACTGAAGCAAATGCTGACATATAATTAACACAGCATTGTCAAAGATATCTCATAGTTTAATTTTAGTGGGGAAAATATGGTATCTCGGATACCATGATATGGGTGTTTGTTCACAGCCACAGTACCTGTCAACTATTATTATACTGATGCTGCCGTGTTCCCTGAACTGTTTTGATTTCCTAACAAGTAGAGAATTTTCTCTGATGTGCCATCTGTAAGGTACAGTTTATCAAAAGAAAACTTTATCTCAAATTTTTAATAATTTTCTGTCAATTCCAATAAAATCTGATATATTTTTATAATACTTACAAAATAATAGCAAATGTGAATCACCACATGTGCCACTATTTCATTTGATATTCCTCTTCTCCCACTGACTTTTCTTTCCAGCACAAATGCAATTTAAATGTCAACTTGAACTAAAAAAGTTACATTCCTGTGGTGATTGCTGGTATCTCATAGAATCTCAAATAATTCAACTGCTTTCCGCTCTTACCTATTTTCTTTTATTTTAATATCTCATTGTGCAGGTTCTAAAACTAACAAATGGTAGAAGGGATGAAGTAATGCACAGTTTGTTTACATATAAGTGACAGGAAAAAATGTCCTTCCGTGCCTAAAAATGGATGGTGCCAATCCATCACAGGATCCAAAGTTAATTTATTAAATATACCAGTGCACACTGGAGGATTATGATGTCTTTAACAAGGCCACTGCTAACTCCATAAAAATGAGGAGTATAAAGCAAGGGAAAAGCAGTATGAATAGAAAAAAAAAGTAAGAAAATTTATCTACTATTTAGTCTCCGCTTGCCAATCAAGTGTGTAGGCAGCACAAAGGATGTCCATAACACAGGTCTGCTTTCCGCTGTCAGGAGACCTTCTGCTTGGGAAATTAAAGATCATGAGGGTATTCAGAGTTGTGTTTTGGATTTAGGCCTCACTGAGACTTTCAGGCTCCTCTAAGAAACTTGTCATCAATATGCAGGGATGCTTGCACCCTCCACAAATTTGTTTCTCACTGGGACAAAACCAGTGGTGATGGGCGCAGGCCCAACCAATACAACAGTGTTCAGCTTATGGGGACGTGGTGCAGGAAACATTTCCAACTCAAGCTCACTATATGGCCAGAAAACAATGATAGCAGCCAACAGCCCTACCTTAATGCTGGAGTCCATATCCCATCTTTCACTCCTAAATTTGTACATTCCTTTTTTGTTTCCATAAAAATGCCTTATTCATAAGGCCAGAGAGTTTTCATTATCTTTCTTGCATAAGAACCTTTATTTCTCTTCGTTTCCTGGGAAGAATACTGAATGCCATTCTCTGCTCCCTGCAATGTTGCACAACAGGCATAGGAAACCTGGAGAAAACAGCTTTGCCTCCTGACAACAGTTAGACATTTTAAAATTTATTATTGTGAAAACTAAGCCCTGAGATTTAGCTCTAATCTCTGTGTCTCAGTTCTCTAAGTACAACATTACTAGTGCTCACCAGTTTGTGAGGATACACAAGAAAAATCAAGGCAATCAGTTCCTCCATTACTGGTGTCATAAGACTGTTCAGCTTAAGAAGAAACAAGGCAAAAAGGGCTATGGTATTACTGTAAACTACGGATTCAATGCAGCTTGACTTGGAAAGGTTGGAGTTGTCTGTGAAAATTTGAGGTGCAGCATAGCAAGGACACCAACAGCATCTTAAAATGTAGGAAGCAGGCTAGGGTTCAAAAGGAACTTAAAACTCACCTGGAATTGTCTTTGGAAACAGCTTCTGGAAAAGCCATCTGGAAAAAAATCCTCAGCTGAAGAGTTTTCAGCCATCCTGGCTGGACCATTCTTCCCTTTTGAATAGAGAATTTATCAGAGGCACAAAGTCCAGCTGTGCCACAGAAGACTTCATGATCTTGATGATATCTGTGGGGATTAAGAAGACCTGCCACCAAGAGATGTGCCACTGGAAATTTTTAGAACTATCTTCTAGTTAAACTATTGAAAATATGGGACAGAGTTAAGTTCTGTGTACTTAAAGTGACTTCAGGGGCCATTTGTACAATTGAAAATTCACTCTTTCTCTTTTTCTCCAGAAATCTCTGCATCACTCACCACTGCCATGTAACTTCTTTAGCAAACAGGTAAAGACTTTGTTTTTTTTATTACTCAGTATCAGACATTAGATTTGATAAAGAGAGATGTTTAAGGTGTCTCAGTTTTGTTTAGATCATGGCTCCTAAAATAAGCTCTATCACTGTGTTAAGACGCTCAATCCTGACCAGGCTTGCACAAAGCATATAAGTTAGTGCAGTTTGATCAATTTGATGAAGCTTCAGGAAAGAGTGTTTTCTCCAGGTGAGCAATGTGCACGCTGATAAAGTCCATCTTCCCTTTTTCAACATAGCCATGAAGCTTCATAATCTGCTTTACCACACCGATTTGTTCCAAGTCACCGCTACTGGTAACGGTGCCAGGAGGCAGTCTTATTCTGTCAGAAGGAGTAAAGGTTTAAAACTCAAAAGAAGAGATAAAAAGCACAACTTCAGATCTAGTAGGTGGATTTGATTCACTTGTTTAATACAACAATAAAAAAGACAGAAAAAACCCCACCATCAGCTGCACAACATGTTCATGGGGCAGAGCAAGTCCAATTCAACACTAACATAAACAGCAAATTCAGACCCAGCAATATGTCAAACCCAATATGTGACTATGGTACCACCACAGCCTGTTGAAGACTAATGGTAGAAGAGGGATCTGACCTGCATTCCCTGTATCTTCCAAGGAGCCTCCAATCAGGTGTTCAAAGGGATGCTCTGCTCCACTGATGGATGAAGAGCACCTGAAACTGCCTGTATTAACCTCACAGAGGTGTTGGAGGCCGTAATTAATTACTGTTTGTACAACTCATCGAGATTGCCAGAGAAAGGCACTAGAGACAGAGTGGTGTTATAAATTATTACACTTGAAAATATTCAAACTCTTCAGCCTTCCACTGTTTGCCTTCTCACAAACTTGAAGCATTTCCTTTTTTCCCTCCTGAAATAGATTTTGCCCTCTTCACACGCACAAACCATTAGAAGGGTTGTGTTTACAAGCACCTAACATTATTTTCTCAAGTTTATTTTGACATCGACTTTTAATCAACATGATGATGACTGAAAAAGCCAGTCCAGTGTTTCACTGAAGAGGAATATAAAAAATACACTGATTGTGTCTACAAAGATATGCAATTAAAAAGTATGAGCCAAGTGCTGTTATTTAACACTTTACTTCTTTTGAACTCTTGTGGCCCTGTTGTGTACGTGGTTAAAAGTACAACGCTGCGTGTTTCAAGTAAATTGGTTGTAAGCAATTTTATATTTTAATGAAAATAATTATGGTTTGAGTAATAAGAATTGTATCTGAAGTATAACCCCCAATGCTACTTCCCCAGAATTAGCTGTGATATAAATTATTATGATTTATTATGGTTACTCTGTGCCTTGTGTGTTTGTAGGGGATCCTGGCTAGCAATGAAGATTCTTAACTAACAAAGAATTGCATTTCAAAAGCAATTTTTTCTTGGATCTCATCTACAATTCTTCCACAAAAATGGTATGATTTAACTATGCTGCAGTATGTGATATTGCAAAGATGGCATTATTGTGCTGTCATTTTGACAGCTTACTTTAATTTACACCATTTAATGGATGAATACATTTTTTTTTTAAATCTGGTGTTATTCTTTCTTAATACACCATATGTCATCGATCCCACATGCACTTCTTTGCATAAGCACACTAAATTACATAGTGGTATAAAGTAACCTATGTGTCATATGCAACCTATCTTTTGAGTGACACATCAGAAGGTGAAGTCCTCTCTATACTTCGAGGATATTAAGGATCCTAAGACATTTCTGAGCCCTGAGTTGAAACACGTTACACAACACGTTATGTACCGATTGGCATCTGTCCACCTCAGAGATGGGCGATTTTCAGATACACTGTACAAAAATAAATTTGTGAAAGTCATTTGCTTTGGTGGAAGCAGCACTATAGAAAGTTTAACTATTATTATAATTACGTTTCTGCAAAAGCTAATATCTGCAGCAGCTGGTTTCAATTGCAACCACTATTTTAAGCTATTTTGTCAAACAAAATCTCTTCCACTCCTAACATCTTTCACCAGCTAGTGGTAAGTAACTACTCATCAGTACATGCAAAGGTTGGACTGTCTTTTTTTGGGGCAAGCAACCTGATCATTCCTCTGTCAAGGAAAACATGGGGCCACCTCCAAAGGGAACAGAGAATGACCAAGTGTGATCATGTGCTTATATCTGCACACCTCTGATCAACAAACCTCAGCCTGATAGAGCCTTCACATCCAAACTAACTCCTTTATTTAGGCAATGTGCCTAAAGGAGACAGAAGCTCAGATATCTATATTGCAAACTGCTCAGAAGTTGTGCAGCTACATAGGATGGTTAAGATCAAGAGCACAAGCCCTCCTTCTCAGGAGGATCTATTGACCTAGGTTCATGTACTGTGTGAGAACACCTACTTATCTTCCATGTCACCCCTGGCTTCTAACTGCCTTGCTTGGGCTTGTCCACCAAACTCTCTGCCAACTCATTCAGCAGAGCCTACAATCCTGGCACAGGAGAAATCCCTGAGGACTTCAGAAAATCTGCTGTGGGATGTTATCTCAGTGGGGTAAAATATCACGATGCCTTTGGGAAGCATCCCGTTTAAGAAAAAGTTAACAATAATTTCAGAACAGGGTGGAATGCAAACTGATGATACCCCAGGAATTTAACTTTATTTGGTAGATTTTTGTCCACTTTCCAAGGACACCTATGAGTTAAATAATTTATCGCTATACAAAAACAAACAAAAAAAATAGTCCAGTCATTCTATTTTCCTGTTATAAATATTACTTTTGGACAGAAATGCTGCAAACAGAAATGCAGTAAGAGCTAAAGTTTTTAAGCAGGAGGTATCCAAGGTTGAAAAGCGTTTTGTTGACATGAACTGAAGAAATAAAGCATACCTTTATACTTACTTAGCTCTTTGATGTTATACACGATACCCAGTATGGCATTACAACCAACCGTACCTGTCATAAAAATACAGAGATCCCATGTGTAGGAAACCTGTGGTGAATTAATACCTCTGTCAAGGTGTATCTGTGATATATTAAGCCATCCTCACTTCAAATTTCAGTTCACACATTCTCTACAACTCACGTGATCGAGAACGTGCAAACATTCCGGCAAAACCAGGAGTTTGTTTTAAATTCCATCGCACTGACTATCAATACATTTGGAATAAGAAAATGCCTAAGATATTTAGCAAATTATGTGCTTATTCATATTTTTGTGGAAAAATAAGTAATTCAACTCTTTTTTAATGCTAATTTAAAGCAGTAGTTAGGATTTCATCTGTGACTCATTTAAAGTACTGTTAGGGGTTTTATATGACTAGAAATAAAATATTTATGCATAACCAAGACACAGATATTGACAACTGACACTTACTCCCAGCACTACTGAAAATTATCACAAATTTAAATTAATTTCGGATGCTTACTAAAGAAAGCTGCAGACCATTGAACAGTAGATCAAACAACTGCAACAAATATGATTTTCTTCTTTTTGACACATTAGATTCAATGGTCATATCAGGTAGAAAAGTATCAGAGCTATATGGCAGTTAAGAAAAGGCAGCAAATGTTCACATGTTGGAAAGGGCTTTTGATTTTTTTTTGCAGAAGACATCTTTGAGATAGGATTTAGAATTTGTGTTGGATTTTGCTGAAAGGGTAGAGAATGTTGCAGCTTTTAAATATCTGGAAGAGATCCTACCCTGTAGAAGGGGCAGGGAATACCAGTTCTCTCTCCCTCCTGTATGAAAGAACAGATTTAGAATCTTTAGAAATTGGACACACAGCTCTTTGACCCTCATGATACTGGATAATCCTCTACAGTGTCAAGCAACGGATCATCTTACCTGCTTCCTGAAAAATGGACCTTCCTTACATGTGCAGAAAGAGCACTTGTCTTTGTGTGAGGCAGACCTTCTCCCATACTACTTGGCCTAGGGAAATAAAACAAAACAAACCAAATTAAAACAGGAAAAAAGGAGAAAGTGGACAAAAAAATTGAAGGCAACCTCCAAAATATTTCCTAAACTGGCCTTGGCAAGTTTAATTTCTAGGCACTTCTACACCTCTTTCAGGATGGGAAAGGAGCTCTGGAAAAATGCAGCAGGCTTAGAAGACTGATGGAAATTAGAGTGTTTCTGGACTGAAGCAGACTTGCATCATATCATTTTTGCTTGTGATAGATTTATTTGGTCAGCCCTCTTCTTCCTTCCTTGCAATATGTGCAGACTGTTCTATAACACACACACATGGACAACAGCATACAGGCAGCAACCACAAGATCAGATACAGTAAGAGTAAATTTAAGAGGTTATAAATGATTTTTCATAGTAGTATAGATTCACTATTATCAATAATGTGAAAGTCCAGAGGCATAATTTGAAAGCTTTTCTCTTCTCTTATGTGATCATAACATGACAAAGGAAAATTATTTCCATTCTAATAATTTAGCTGTGTTATCATTAGAAGGTGATTAAAAAGGCAAAACAACTTTCATTTTGAATACCTAAGAACCGCTGCCAGAGTGAAAATTAATCAAAAAGGTTCATTCCTGCCATTAAGTCACATACAGGTGGTGGAGCAGTGGATCAGCTGCCCAGGGAAGTAGACATGGCACTAAGTCTGACAGTATTCAAGAAGCATTCGGACAACCCCCTCAGACACATGGTGAGAATCTTTGGATTGTCCTGTGCAGGGACAGGAGCTGAGCTGGATGATCCTGGGGGGTCCCTTCCAACTCAGGACGTTCTATGATTCTGTGAACATTTGCAGTGAGAAGGAGAACCAAGAGGACTGTGATGTTGCTGGTACAACACATACTGTCTTATCGCATCGAGGGAGACACTGGGGTCTTGTGAGACCAGTACTGTATCACCTTCATGTCCAGGCCCCTCTTCATGGTTTTAAGCACAAGTCTAACATTATATACTTGTACAAAGCCTGCCACAGAAGCATTTTGTTCAAAGAGACAATGAGATTTGTTCTACTGGAGGATGCTACGGTCTTGTCTAATGTGGCATATAAGGAAAAAGCTACTTCTTTAAAAGCATTCAAAATTTCTCTTTATACCACCCACGTACGCAGTTGTTACTTAGCCATCCTGAAAGACAAAACTGTGTTCTGCTTTCCTGTACTGCAGAACATCACTACACCTCACACGGCTGGTGGAAGTCTGTGGAGGAACAACATCATCAGCTGGGTGTTCATCAGCTGCTGCAAGGCTGCCAAAGACACAGAGCCGGATTTCCCCAAAGCCTCCCTTCCCTTTTCTCTGCACAGAGCTCAGCACACTGAGAGCCTTTTGGGTGTTCAGATCAGTAAAAACCTGGTCACAAGATTTAGAATCAAAGGCTTTGAGTTTAAAACCCTGTTGAAAACCTGGCACTTACTGAGATGTTGGAGTACTTATGGTCAAAATATGGTCATAATCATTAAAATATACAATTATTGTTCATAATCAGTAGTACTTGCTCACACGAATAGTTTCATTGGCTTCAGTCACAGGAAATACTAATTTTGTCTGACACTGGAAAGGACTTCTAAGACCTAGAAGACAACAATAGCATAGATATTACCAAGACAGAACTATCTTTGCTCAGCCATAAAGACTGGCTCACTACAGCTTCAGTGGATATAAACCAGAATCAGTGTTAATTTTATAAATATTTCTCCATCACCTCACCAGTGTGTGGGAGCAAGAGGTGGGCTGCTTCTGTTCCTTGGAAACAAAGAATCAAAGAGATGATAAACGGGAAGATGAGTTCTCAGTCAGACTATGACTTATACGCAAAGCATGAAAGAGTGACATAGTGTCCAAGAAAGGAAAAATAAATAATTGCTTTGTGAGTTTCGGTTTTGTTTCATCTCAAACTCCCCCCCCCCCCCCCCCCCCCAGTCATATAGTTGAGATATTCAATATCTGAATTTTAAAACAACTGCTCTAGCATGGCCTCTTATTAAGGGATTGGGGCTCTATAACACATTGGCTAATGCACCAGTATGCATCATTAGCAGGATGATAGATGTGCTTCAATTCAACCTCTATGCTCCAGTATTTGCTTATACAACTCTTTGAACATAGGCTCAGGGTCCTGTGTTAAACCAGACATAGCAGTCTTACAATATTTTCTTAAAGTATTGCCCAGCCTTGGAAATACAGTTTAGCGTCTTGGATTCTTCTCATAAAGTGAAAAGGGCCATGTGTCTTGTAAAGACTAGCCTCAAGGGAACTGAGGTAAAGTATTTTTGTAGCCTTAACACAAATTTTCCTTATGTTTATGGCTTCATTATTTTAGTGGGTGTGTTATTTCAGTGTGTTTTTCTGCTACTTATTTTCTATCTTTTTTTTTACTATTTTTTTTTCTCTTTTTTTTAAATGAGGAAAATTGACTCAACAGATGATGCAGAAGTCTTTATAGTGGAGCTACTGGTTTTCTTTTCTGTTTCCTGCATCTTAAATAGTCATGCGTTTAATATGCTAAAAGAATATTTCTGTAACATCATAATTATAAAGTTAATATTAATGTCTGCTCAGTGGAAAAGCTCCCCATGTGAACAGGGGTGAAAATTTCTAGTCATCTGTCTTCTGCTAGATGTAGTTAGAGAGTTAAGACAAAATAAATTAAAGTAATACAATTGACAACAGAAAAATTGTTTCTGATTAGCAGGAAAATCCAGGATTAGGATGCGGTTACTCTGTAATTGCAAAATCTGAACTTCACTAATATCTGGCAGGGTGCATGGGGGAAAAAAAGCACTGAAAGCACTGAAAACAGCTGTTTTAAGGTAAATTCATCTGAAGTACTGGTCTCCACACCTAGGGAGTTTGACCCTGCACTGGTAGAGACCTACCTCTGTAGAATCATGGAATGGTTTGGGTTGGAAGGGGCCTTAAAGCCCATCCAGTTCCACCTCTTGACATGGACAGCAACACCTCCCACTGGAACAGGGGGCTCAAAGCCCCATCCAGCCTGGCCCTGAACACCTCCAGGGATGGGGCAGCCACGGCTTCTCTGGAAATCTGTACCAGGGCCTGTTGAAATTGGTAGGACAGATATTGTCCAGCACATCCATCTAACCTGGAAAGTGTGTTTTGCACTTAAGTGCCATTTTCATTTGGTGCCAAAGGTAAATGAATTGGTATTGCTTCAACCAAATGCACAGACAGCAGCTATTGATCAAGCATAGCTGAACTCATTAATTTTCTATTCTGATGACCCATCCAAATTTCCAGTTTATTATTTATCACGTTTATTTTGCCTAATGGCAACTCACTTGCCACACGCGCTTTACTGGTCACTTGTTTGCCCAATTAGCAGTAATTTTCCTATTAAATGAGCCTGTAAGTTCCCTGTACAGTCTGTGCTTAGGGACTGCAGTGATCACCAAGTTGCTAGTCAAAGTTTTGATAAGAAGTAATGCCTCAGTAAATTCTAAAAGCCAGCACCCTAAGGCAAAATAAGTTCATGGTATGAATAACTGGGTAAAATAATAAGAAGCCTGAATCTCTTCTCAAACCTCAACCAAAACCTCGAGCCAAATCTTTTACAAGACAAAGTTCTCTTTTTTTATTATTTTTTTATTTTAATTTGTCATAGCCTTTTGTTCTGTGCCAGAAAAAAAAAAAAAGAAATACCAAAATATCAAGACAAAAGGCTATTATTGGATTTACGACATGAGAAAATCCAGGAAGGAAAGGAGACCTCATGAGAAAGCCTGTTTTCACAACATTTTTACACAGCTTTCAAAGTCTGGGTGTACGCAGTAGCAGAAAATGGTATGTTGAGCTAATGAAATAAAATGTACCATAACATGATGAGTTACTTTGCTTACCAAGTCCAAATAGCCGGTACGATGCATTAAAACCTGGCAGAGTCCTTACGTTCCTGTCCCATGATGTCCAGGCTACATCTTCAGTGGGAACCTGTTAACATCAAGTTATCCAGTGTTCAGCAGGAGCTCAGGAGAGCCATGGCTTTGCACAGAGCAAAACATCACAGAGCTCTCCTTTTGCAGCTGGGTGTATCTCACGCACTCTCTTGATTTCATGAACATTACAGTGGAGAGATGTGTATGTATATATATATATACATACATACATGCTATGGGCATAAGATATACTCAAGGCAACAGGCAGAAATATGCTCAAAGGAGAGCAGATTAGCAAATTGCAGGAGCAAACATTTTATTGTTTAAAAGCCAGATCAGTAACAACACACAATTGACCCAACTGAAAGCAAACTAGCACCAAGGAACACAGCTTTACTGCATTATTTGAAGGCAAAACTGTTACTCTTTCTTCCCCCAGTCACAACTAGCACAACAGGGTTGAATTTGCCATGGGCGTGATTGCACTCAGCACAGACCAAAAAAAAGGCATCCAAAACACAACATAGAAATTAATTAAGAATGTGAAGGCTATCGCTCGTCATTCTTCTGTAGTTTAATTTTTGTTTCCTTCTGCTTTTGGAGTTTTAGAGAATACTCAAGTTTAAAATTGTCCTCTTCCACACATGATTATACATTGCGCTTGAGCTACGTCACATTATTTCTGCTGAAATACCTCAACCTTCATGAAATTACCAAACTCTGCTTGCAGGCTCTTTTGCTTGGACAATCTAAGGAAGATATATAAAAAAAACATTGGTCATTGATAACATTGAAAAGGCAACCCAAGGTACCAACCCGCAAATGCCTTGTACTATGGTTATAAACTCTTCATTCTATGGAGACCACTGTGAGCCAGCTCAAAGTTTGAGCAGGAGAGCCCAGCAATGGTTATAAATGAGTTTGTTCCTGTAGTCAGGATCTGGTGACTGAGCTAAACAGACTTTATCATCCCTTCCCTTACCGAGAGAACCTGTTTTTCATACCTGGTGTAGGACTTCGGCAGCTGTTGCAATCTGGCCATGTGAGACAGCAACCTTATAAAAGTGGATATTGGTGCCCTTTTCACACCCTTACTTCAAAATATTCCTAGAAAAGCACCCATGTGGGAAGCTGCCCCTCGCTGTGGTCTAACAATCTAACCAGGGGTTAAAATATTGATCTTCACCTAGGATATAACATAGTTTGACATGTTTTATCAAGCGTGTGGTTCTCACTTCAGTTCCAAAGCACTTCTCTGAAAAGCAAAAACAGAACAAGAAACCTAAAATTGTTATTAGCATATAAACTACATTTAAGTAAAGCAAAATAGCAGAGAACAAGTTTTATTGTTGGCACAATAGAAAATTAAACACCAAACTTTAAACAAATTGTGCCATTTGTTTTTGCAGCAGCGAAAGTGTTTATTATTTCACTATTTCATCTCACCTTGTGTCATTAAAATATAGGACACAAGTAGTAAAACACAAAGTAAATATGCACATATCTTTACACCATGTAGTGTAGCTATAAATCTTACTCTTTGATAACAGCTGTACTATAGCAATCATTTGAGTAGTGCAGCTGCCACAACAATATCAAATTTTATAGTTAAAAAGCAGTCAAAACTTTAATGGTACAGTGGAGGTAGATATATATTGTGCTATAAATAAACATTATCTAATGAAGAAATGAAACATGTTTATTTTTCCTTGACATATCGTTCAATATCGTATATCTTTGCTCCTGCAAGCTGCTATAATAGCAGCCATTATACTTCAGCATGTATAACAACAAAGTCTGTAGTTGTACTAATTATGTTAGATTTAAATGAAGGATGGGAGAACTTTAGACAATGTGGCCTTGCAAACGAGACTTTCATTTCATTAAAGCAGTATCTTAAAATGTTATCAGAGTTAACATGTGCTGGCAGAGGTTCTGACGTGGTTGAGAATGCAGTGAGAAATGAGTGGGTTTTCCCCTTAGACAATGACTTCTGCTGTGTTTGTGGTATAATCAATCTGGTGAGCAGGAGACCATGAGAACCAGTGTACTGGTTCAGACAACTGGTCACTGCCACTTTATTCAAAGCCACCAAAGTGTTCTGAATGGATATGAGCACACACAGGTACAGAGGAGGCAGGCTCACGTTCCTCCCAAGGCAAGATGTACCTCAAACATAGTTTCCATGAATTGACTTTGGTTTCTGGGATTACTGGTGTGCTCAAGTGAACCTAGAGATGCAGTGACAAAGCATTGGTGACACTCATGGAGGTGCTCACCCACCTACTGCATAAAGAGTGAATGAGGGCATGGAAATGTGGAGATATTCAGTACGCATACCAGAAATAGTTAATTTTGAAGAGTCCTTAGAACATGACTCGGAATAGGCCACAAAACATTGTCTAGCATTGAGGTGTGTGTTTTCTGTAAGAATTTTCACTTCAGTCCAGAGTGAACTTCTGAAAGATACCTCCCAGTACCTTCTGTCCACCACATCAGGAGCCAGTGCAAATAGCTATCTGGAAACCAGGCACTGAGTGCCCTCTGAATGGCACTTGAATGGAAGTACACACCAAGGGCAGATGCAATGCAGCCCAATCAATAACAGGGGTCAGTCCATGGGACCACACTAGTCTTGGTCCAAAAGTGACCCTGAAACACAAACAATGTAGGTCCTCATCACCTCTTCTTCAAATCTATTCGTGCTGCTCCACTGCTCACTAACATAGGTGAAAGCTCAGACCACTAAGTCAAAGACCCAAGCCCACAACTATGGTATGTCACAACATGAGAAAGGGATGTAGGAGAGAAGGAACAAATATCCTGAGTTCCTGCAACACTAGAGAATTTGGCAAATAAAATTTATGAACTCCATTTTCTGTAAAATCATAGAATCATAGAGTGGTTTCTGTTGGAAGGGACCTTAAAGCCTAATCAGTTCCAAACTTCCTGCCATGGGCAGGGACTCCTCCCACTGGTGGCTCAAGACCCCATCCAGCCTGGTCTTGAACACCTCCAGGGATGGGGCAGCCACCACTTCTCTGGACAACCTGTGCCAGGGCCTCAACAGACTCATCGTGAAGAATTTTTTCCTAATGTTTAATCTTCCCCCTTCCAGTTTAAAGTCGTTCTCCCTCATCCTATCACTAGAGGCCCTCGTAAAGAGTCCCTCACCAGCTTTCCTGCAGCCCTTTCAGGTACTGGGAGGCTGCTAGGAGGTCTCCTCAGAACTTTCTCATCTCCAGGCTGAACAACCCCAACTCCCTCAGCCCGTCCTCATAGCAGAGGATCTCCAGACCTCAGATTGTCTTTGTGGTTTCCTCTGCACCCATTCCAACAGTTCCATATCTTCCTTATGTCAGGGATTCCAAAACTGGACACAATACTCCAGGTGGGGTCTCACAAGAGTGGAGTAGAGGGGGAGAATCACCTCTCTTGACCTCCTGGCCACACTTCTTTTGATTCAGCCCAGGACATGGCTGGCCTTCTGGGAGGCGAGCACACACTGCCAGCTCATGTCAAGCTCTCATCAACCAGCACCCCCAATTCCTTCTCTGCAGGGCTTCTCTCAATTACTATACCCCCCTGATTGCCATCTTGCTGTTCGTTGTCCCCGGAGGGCTGAGGAGAGCGGTTGCCAGTGAAGAGTGAGGCAAAATATTTGTTGAGTACCTCAGCCTCATCCTCATCGATCACTACGAGGTCACCGTTTTCGTTCACCAGTGGGGGTACGGCTTTCTTTAACCATCCTTTTCTGGTTGCTGTACCTGTAGAAGCCCTTCTTGTTATTCTTTGCTTCCCTTGCAAAGTTCAGCTCCAGCTGTGCCTCGGCCTTCCTGACCCCATCCCCACACAACCGAGAAGCATCCCTGTACTCTGCCCCTGCTTGCACTGCCTGGGCAGTTCCATTTTGTTTTTTCATCTGACCAGCAAGTCTCAATTCAGCCACGCTGGTCTCTTCCCTTCCCTGTCTCATTTCCTACATCTGGGGACTGAATGCTCTTGTGCTTTTTGGAAAGTACCCTTAAATATTTGCCCGCTCTGTTCTGCTCCCTTATGCCTGAAAACTGCCTCCTTCTCGGGAAGCTTTGCTTTCCCTCTTCACGTCAGAAAAACGATGCTAGAAGCACCCCTACCAGAAGGGAAATTACCACCTCACTTGGGGTTTGCCTCCTGTTCAGCGTGCATTTCCCTGAAGGTGACACAGGGACACCCTGTCCCCTGCAGCGACCCAGGGGAGCCGATCCACTGGAGATCAAATCTCTGACAAACAGCTTAGCGCAGTTAAACTTTGTGTGTCCCCACCATCAGAGATCCTCAGGGTGCATTCGCTTGCCATTAACAGTGCATTTATCTGAAAAACCCCATGAGATGCTATAAAATAAACCCAACAGCTGTTAGCAGAAGATCACAAATCCTTGATACCTTTTCGTCACATTGCAACCTATATAATTTACTCCATGTTTACAAACAAATTGCTATGGAAAAAGATGAAGTCCTGGTATTTAGAGAAGCTCTAGAAATTACTCACTGCCCTGGAATTCTGCATGACAAATTAAGACTATGCTTTGACTCCTAATAAATGTAGCTAGAGCAGAGTTTCATAAACATTCTTGAGATTTCTTCTGTAACAGCTTTATTTTGGCTCCCCACTTTTCCTGCTTAAACAAATGGAAAGGTTGGCTGATATTGTCAAAATATACCACTTCTCATGAACCAGGAGTCATTTATTAATGTAATTTATTGAGCCTGCATCATAAAACATAAAATCATATTTCTACAGGGGAAGAAAAAAAGCTAATTACCCTAAGCTAAGATTATTTTATTTTAAGAGACAAATTATTGCAATTGTGGATTCTGTAAGTGAGATTATGTGCTTCTAGAACCGGCCTTTCAGAGGCCAACAGGGTAAATTTTAATGAACCATACAATGTTGGGTAAGAACAGAACAGATGTTTGCACAACTATCAGGTAGACTTTTGTTTACATAAATATACCAAGGCTGATAATATCTAATACCTTTCTCATGGCTTAAAATAACCTCCCACACTAAAAACACAAACAGGCTTTTTTTCCCAGTTGTGAACATTCTTAAAATCTAATTAATACACAGCCGACTGCAAACCCACCAAACTCCTCATGCAGGGTTGGACCTGTCATCCAGCGTCACCTCTTTCACTACACAGTCTTAATCTCCTCCTTTGTCATTATATTGCAGTTTTTGCTCTAAAGGTTTCTGCACTAAAAAAGTGGAAAGGTGAAGCCATAGTTCAATTCAATTTATTTTTATATTGCCTCTCATACAGAGTCTTTCAAAACGCTTTATAGAGAGAGATAAAATAATCGTATAACACCAGGTTTCAGCACGGTGACTCTCATACACCCAGGGTAAAGCTACATACAAGAGAAGAAAAATTTAAGAAATTTAGAAACAGAGAGAATATTAGTAAATACGCATTGGCTCCACGCTGTATAGTAATGAGTAGAGGGAAGTAAATCCATTACGGTGAGTTCATAGCCCTTCTTTTAGGTAGGACAATCCCTCCCAGCTCTATAGATGCATAAAGAAGCATGTGCTTGGAGAAGGGTGAGGAAGGCATCACCTAAAGGAGCCCTCTGCAACTACACTGGGCTCAGAAACGGCATTCACTTCTTTACCCCCATCCATAAAGTGCAATTTCCATACAGAAAATGAGAAGAAAATGTCATCTTATCTTGAGAAAGGAAAAGAAAAATTCACTAAGTTACTGCTGCTAAGTCTCAACGTAGGAATAGTCTCACACCCAAGGAGGGAAATGTTTCCGCAAAAGAACACCCTGTAGTGAGCAGCAAACCAAAAAATATTTATGGCAACACCATTTTTGTAGTTAACTTAGATAATTTATAAGCAGTCAGTATCTAAAATATAACTCCTTACTAACTAATGCAATTATTTATAAGGATAAACCTGGAACCAGGTGCACGCCACTCATCAGTTTGGTGCAAACAGCAGCCTGTGTACAGGGACAGACACAGGAGTCAGCGGGGAGCTTCGTTTACTCTGCTAAACCCATTCTCATTGAGACTAGAAAACAAGGACAGAAAAACTGCCTCTCAGGCTCCTAAAGTAACTCTAACCTTATCCAAACAAAATCTGAGTATTAAAACACCAACCCAGTACATTCCAGTATGACCTCAAGCAGCACAGGAGAAAGATGCTCCCAAATACACCCTGATCATTAAACAAAGGGTGTAATAAACTCTGTGATATAGTCTTAAATTGTCATTCTAAAAGTTTACTACATCTCTGAAGTCCATCCTTTTAGAAGTCCACACATAAAAACGCCTGCTAAAAGCTCATTTAAGAAAATACTTGGGCAAGAACTAATAATTCTTCTTACCTATCTTCATGCCCATGCTACTCAAACCAACTCACATCTTTATAATGCACAGTAAGAAAACACAATATATAGTAACTCATTTTCTGACCTTTTAATATTTCTGTCATTGATTGTCAGAAGTGAGGGTTGCTCTCTATCCTAAGGTGATGGATTATTTAATTAACTATTGACCTTTTCAGTATCAGATGTTGACAATGAATGCACTCCTACATAAGCTGCCTCCTCTGGTTGCTGTTCAGTTCTCCATCACACGTTGATTTGTCTCACATTTTGATTTCAGGCCTAACATTTCTATTATCCTCCTTTAAAAACAAGTCAAAGTCTTTCATTTAGCGAGGAATACTTTCATGACCTGCTGCTCTTTTCTCCTGAGTGTCAGCTGTGTTTACAATAGTATTTACACGAATGTTAACATAATAAATAAAATAATTTGTACCACTTACCTATTTCTTGGGTTTCTGGCATGCTTTCAACTTCTTCTGCACGAGGAGGCAAAGAAGCCAACATAGAAAGGAAAATTGCTCATCCTCTGTGCACATGGGTCAAGAGAAGTCCCAGACTAAAAATTATAAGAAACATTTCATATTATACTTTGCCTTTGGGCCCAGCAAAGACTCCAGCCAGGAACATGACATTTGTACCGAGCACCTTTAAAAAGCAAGAATTTCACTGCTTTCCCACACAACAGACAATGTGAAGCCTTGTTTACACATAAGAAAACTGAGATTTAAAACTTCCCCCCCCCAAAATAAACAGAAAAGTATCCAGATCTTCATCCCAAAGACCTGGGATCCCACTGCTCTGCTCTCAGCAATTATATATTCAGCTACAATCTTTTTATAAGTGAACAAGGTATTTTCCTCCATGAGCATGTTGCTGGAACTGAACACCGAACAAATGATCCATGCCTCCAGGTTGTGAGAGAGATTTACATGTGACTAAACAGCAGTTTGGGTATTCCACTGTGATTTCTTGCCAGGGCTGAGTGAGCTGATTAATCTAACATATTCTTGGTAGAAACTGTCCCGTATTTCTCTAGGAAAGAAAAGTTTGAAGCCTGGCACACCTTCACAGTATCATGTGCTAATTTCAGCCGTTCACTTAGCAAACAGTTTTTGCCAAACCAGATAGAGTTTTTAGAGGGTTTTTTTTTGTGTGCTAAATGGTCATTAGTATTTTTTCAGTGCTTCATTTCCCTAACTATTTTGGTACCTATGTAACCATACAATTGCTTCACAGGACTAAAGTCCACCTGCACACCAGCAGAGAATATCAATGATTTCTAGAAAGGCTGTTCCAACAAATAATCACCTTCCCCCTATTTTTTTTATTATTGTTTTTGCCTGTGAAATTAGCAGCAGCACGCACAGCAGTAAATATTCCTACTGCTGACAGATTTGGTACGTGGGTTTAATCAGAAGCTTTCCTTTTGCATCAATCAGCCTGCACTGTAACCTGAGAGGACCCTACATATGTCATCAATACACCCAGATAGTGGAGTTATAAGCCTGATTTTTTGTGATGTTAATGCAACATTATGATAGATATCTATTAGCAGGGAGAGCAGGGTAGCAGACAGACTCCAGTGCCTTTAATAGCGGCTGCACTTTCTTTGTCAGTGTCAATCCACGCTGGAATCGTGGGGAATGAGCGAATGTGACAGGAGAGGACCGCACCAATTATGGATGAAGGGATACTATCTACTCCCACTGGTTGATGTGATTTATTCGATGGTCCTTCTGCATTTATAGAGCAGCAGATTGTAGCTGCTTATGAAGTGACAAATAGTGCTCAATGACATTGACTGACTTGTCTGATCAATTTAGCTTGTCTGAAAAGTAGCCGTGAATTGCTGTCCTTGTTGAATGAAGGCACGAACAGTCCCAGTTCAACTTTCCCCTATGTGAAATCTCAAATGCCATTGGAAAACTGATAAAGATGACTCCCTTTAAAAAAATAACACTACAATCCCGTACAAGGAATGAAAAATACTAACCTTTCGCATAGCGTTGCTTTGAAATGTATTTCACTTAAAGAATGTTTTGTCTTGGAGACCGTGTCAGTGGAACATTTTTATTATTTTATAAGTTCTTGAATATTTGACATATTTTGGTAGAGAAGCAATGTATCTGATGGAGGGGAAACAACAGGAGTTTTCTTGCAGGAACCAACAAAACAACTTTTCATGTTTTTGAGTAAAGTTGCCAACTGTCCTGCTTTTATTGAGCCTTGAGTCATTAGATTCATTTCTAAATACAGAGCTCCTGGATTCTGATGTAATTCAGCTTTTGTATTAAAAACAACAAAATAACAAAAGGAAATTGCTATCCTTGTGTTCAGAGAACAACCTGAAAATGTGATTTCAGTGAACCCAGTAGGATCAAAATCCAGAAGATATTGGAAGCCAACATACAAATGTTGAGGCATTTCGTTTTTTTGTGGGTTCCAAGAAGTAATCTTAGGACTAAAGGAACCTGACAGGACATTTTAGCACTTGGGGTCGACAGCACAGAAACTTCTTAGAAGTCTGGCTCATTTTGATAGAGCTATTTTGTTAATAACCTAATATTGAAAATTGTCAAATTTTCAGTGACTGGTAGCCCTTCTGACAGAAGCAGCTGTTAAATGTGAAGAGATGGTAGAGCCAGGCCACTGGGTGCTATATAATTCTCACTGCTTTTAGAGAGCCTGGGCACAACCCTTCTAATAATGCTGCAATTACATAATAAGGTGATACTTAGCATGACTAAAGACTGCACAGTATGGCCTTTCAATAAACACTGAATTAAAAACCATTGAGAAACTGTTAACAAATTGTATTTTATCTAGCATTAGATTAGTATTTTTATAAAGTCTTAATGTCATAAAATCATAGAATCATAGAATCTTCCGGTTGGAAAAGACCTTTGAGATCATTGAGTCCAACTGCACCCATCTTCTGCTAAACTATGTTCTTCAAAAACTCATCTACCTGTTTTTTCAAACACCTGCAGGGATAGTGACTCAACCCCCTCCCTGGGCAGCCTGTTCCAGTGCCTGACCACCCTTTAGGTAAAGAAATCCTTCCTAATATCCAGTCTGAACCTGCCCTGGCCAACTTATGGTCCAACCATTTCCTATTTCTTATATGAAGCAGGCACAAGAGTTGCCTGCAATTTCATGTATAAATATATACAAACTCATGAGTGGGTCTACACACACGTATCAATATATATATGGTCATGCATACATGTAAATCAATGTCTGCTTGCGGGGGGTGCATATGCATCGTTCATTATATATTACAATATTAAACTGTTATCCATGCACAAGTATATTTATGTATATATTTCAATTTATTAGAGCTAGGGAGTCCTTTACAGACTTAATAAAGAGCACCAGCATTATAAGCCAAGAACCATTTTTCCCTTTCCCTGTATTATTCAAATTTATTAAACAATATTTCACATTTGTTTGACACAATGTCAAACTCGGGACTCCTAAAGAACTGCTGCAGCTTTGGAACTGTTATGCTTTCTTGGACTTTAATCATTTTTGGCAAGGCTCCATTTCCTGTCAGAAAGTGAAACAGCTTAGGAATGTCATTTTCACGAAAGAAAACAGAGAGAATCCGAGAGGAAGTTCTCCTCCACTCCAGAGCCCATAAGATACTCAAACACACTCGCAGGAGGGCTGGAACACATCAAACATTAGCAGAGGGAAAAGGACACACTTTTCCCACATTAAAATACATGGATAAAGTTGAACTTTTGCTAAAAATAGTTCCCATGACTAATCCTATTAAGTTTTTAAAAAATTGGGCCGTTTCTCCCTTGAAGTCAAATTGTTTTTTAACTTCAGAATGACATTAGAAAAAGGCTCTAAAGTGCCTTTGCTTAAGTCAGAGTCCCTGGAAGATTATTTTTTCTTTTCTCCTTTTTTTTTTTTTTAAGTGAGATATGAAAAATGAAGACGGGAGCACAGATCATTTTCTAAAGGCGCAATTTACCTATTGAAGAGGTGGGGAGTATCAGTCTCTCCCAGATCATCGCTTGCAATTTAATTCTTAAAACAGAGGCTCCCTAAAGAGGGAGAAGGTTAAAGGGAGCAGATTCAAACCAACCCTTAGCTTTGCCAGCTCGGTGCCTACAGAAGCTGAGCGTGGCCTTAAGGGACAGAGTTGTGCAAAGCCCTGCAATGCTTCTGGGCAAGAATCACCTATTTTCTTCATTCAGAGGGGTACTTACATAAAACCCACCTTGACTACTATGAGGCAGCAAGCAATGGCCAGATGGATTTTGAGAATGCAACCCACACCCCAGCAGGAAAAACACTCCATTAGCAAAGTTAGCAGTTCCCATTGCATCTTAGCCAGACTGGCAGTAAATATAACTAAGGCCTTCTGACAACCACCAGATCCATATACAATTTATGAACCCTATTGAAGGCTCATCTGGGTGATTTTCTACCAGACTGAATATTCCAGTTTTGTTCCAAGGCTGACTTTGTCCTTGGTTGTTTGTGCTAACGTGCTAGACAGAAATCCCAAGCTGTGGTAATACCACGGTTGTTTCAGAACTGGCTGCAAAGGAGGGTGAGCCTCCATTTCTAAAGGAAAAGCCATTTGCAGTAGGACATGGAGGAAAAAAAAGGGTATTTAGCTTCTTCAAGGAATTTTGCCTAAATTCAACAACACTCATACACAATCAGGAAAGCCAGGTAGGTTTATTTATTGCATTTTCCCTAGAGTTACATTAAATACCAAGTGATGGGATTTTAGGAGCCTTGCAAATATCTTAGCCCTGGCATATTTGTCTCTAATGTGTGCTTAAATCTGTGTGTTACAAACCTCAGAGGGGCATACGCTGGCCTGCAGAACTAATGTGCAAGCCCCAGGGTCAGTGAGCCCAAGCTGGGAGGACACATCCCAGCACCATGGTCCAGAGGACACAAACACAAGAGCCCCAGAAGAGAGTACCCAACTGGCAAAAGCCAAGCCGAGAGTGTGACATTTTCAAGGAAGAGACAAAATCCTAAAGGGAAAAAACATGACCCATACATAGGCTACAAAAGCACACACGCTCCTAGCTCAGGCATGAGAAATGGCAGAAGTCAGCATTAGGAAATCCCTTCTCCAACTGAAGCACTGGACAAGCACTGGTTAGAGAAGGGAAAGAGAAATGAAAATAAATTAATGAACTTAGCAATAAATCTGCACGTTCTACAGTTTGCTCGTGGATTTTTCTATGAATAGATGAGCACAGAGTACAAGGAGATGAAGAATGAAGGGGTCACAGGAGTTGTCTATATCCATAAACCTCCACAGCTCCCCATTCAAAAGCATGCTCCGTGTACCTTCTGCTCAGCACCAAACAGGGAGCGATAAGAACAGCATAAACACATATTCAAGTTTGTTCAGGTAGGAGCACACATATGTGCCCTCAGGGAAGGGAAAGAGCAGAACAGGTTACGGTAGGAAAAATGGCCCCCTCATGTGCTCTTTCTCTCTGCCTCTCAGACAGCACAGGGTCAGGTATGATTGGGTGGTCCCAGCATGTTACACACACACCAGGAGGCTGTAAAAATTCCCAGTGTCAGTCTACATCTGCTCGCATTGAAGTTGTACCCCCCACCCACACTTCAATGGCAACAGAGTTAGGTCAATGCCGAAACACTGTAATCGAAGCATTGCTCCTTCCCACCTCCCAAAACCCCTCTAGTGGCATTGTTTTCCTTTCTGCCCCCAACTGAGCTTTCATGGTGCTCTCTGAGATTCCAGTGAGGAATAACTCATTCCCCCAGCCCAAATCTGTGCAATAGGTACCTTTGGTGTTCCCACCACACCACTGCCAGTCATCCTGATGGTACCTTCTGCCTCAGACCAGCTTCACTGCTCAAACTTTCATTCAAAACCAGGACATGGCATTTGTTTGTTAATGAGAGTATAACTGTGTTTGCACTTACAGTAATGCCTTGTAGCAAGTTAGTCACTGAGGAACATTTCCAGCTACTTATTTTCCAGCACAGGCTACAGGTTTCCATGGCTATATTCCACATGAAAAAAATAAAAAAAGAAAAATTCCAATTTCATGTGTAGATTAAACACTTCAAAGTCTCAAACGTTCAAGCCATCACTAACACATGCAATAATATAAACTGGAATGAATTTTCAGGATGTAGTAGGCTAAAACTCAGCTTTCGGAGCAGCAGGGTTGAAGTGCACTTTGGCACCGGCTCTCCCCATCCCCCTCCTCCCCACACTCTTCCTTACCTCATCATCTTCTCATGCTTGGCCCTGTCTGACAGCAGCTGGCAATCACCGATTGACACCAGAGCTCACAAATTCATCCAAGTTACAGCTCAGTCTGCACTTCCGACCCAGGCAGCCTGAGCACCACAGTGTCAGTTTGTATCATAAACCCATGAAGTCAACTCATTAAATGTCCCTCCAAAAATCTCTCCATTCCTCCGCACCCACTCTTCATTCAAAACCATCTTTAATTTCCTGGTGTCTTTTATTCTTCCCTGTCCATTAAGGCAAACATTGACTCTGGGTTTATCTCAGTGCCATCCAGACCCCTGAGTTTCAAGAACTTCTCTGAAAAGCAGCTACTTGGGCACTATGACAATATATCGAGCGTCTGTTTTCGCAACTGAGTCTATGAAATGCTGTTTGATAAACCTTTTGCAAAAGTTTTGTTCATATTATGGAAGGAGTCTTCTTTTATACTGATGGGAAGCAATTTGGAGAGTGAAATCTAAATGCAGAGCTGTACTGCTATTTTTCTGCGCAGTTAAAAACAAGTAAGGAACATACTGATCTTGGTGAGTTTAAGGAAAAACAAAACCAAAGAACAA
Organism: Tapera naevia; assembly: GCA_033556795.1. Classification (NCBI taxonomy): domain Eukaryota; kingdom Metazoa; phylum Chordata; class Aves; order Cuculiformes; family Neomorphidae; genus Tapera; species Tapera naevia. Next base: position 3,372,613 of record JAUMJJ010000149.1, on the reverse strand, counting down.
ACAGCAAATTACACTATTAATAAGATATTAAAGACTATCACCATGACCACTGTGCTTGATATGCTGTGCCACCCAACTCTCAGCCTTTTCTTATTCCCATTGTTATCGGTGCCTCTGAAAAAGTATTTCACACATTTCCCTTCACGGTCCTCCCTTCTATTAGAGATTTAGATGAGATACCGAGGAAGAAATGTTTTACTGTGAGGGTGGGAGGCCCTGGCACAGGTTGCCCAGAGAAGCCATGGCTGCCCTATCCCTGGAGGTGTTCAAGGCCAGGCTGGATGGGGCTTTGAGCCGTCCTGATCCAATGGGAGGTGTCCTGCCCATGGCATGGGGTTAGAACTGGATGGGCTTTGAGGACCCTTCCAACTCAAACCATGCCATGACTCTGAGACATGCACCTCCTGAGGGTTGCACCCAACCATCCATTTATCTTCCCTTTTTATCAGCTTGTTGAGCCCCTTGATGGTCAAAACTTCTCCCCCCTCCCCCAAATTTCCATTTATGTCTAGATCTTTGCAAACCCAACACAACCTAATGGGCAGGAGAAGGTCTGAGCCCAGATCATTTAACAATGCCTTGAGGGGCTTATTCACCAAAGTTCTATGCTCTCATGAACAGCTTGCTGCAACTCTAATGGTAAGGCATATAAAATGCATCATACATTAAATTTAATGTTGCCTCATTAGTCTTAATTAGATTCCTACATTGCACCAGGATTATAGTTTCTTCATGTTTATGTTTGCTCCTACAATAAAGTCTACACCAGACAACAGTTTGGTGCACTTTCTAACCTTTGAATAAATCTGCTCTGAATTGATACCTACAGGTATTCTTAACCTTGAAAAACAAGAATTTAGGTGATATTACAATTGCCTTTTGGGCAAAGAGGCTGTGTAGAGCCAGTCACAAAGGACTACCTCTAAAGAAAAAAAATATAGTAAACAAAAGTTAGAAATTACTCATCTTGTGTTTTCAGTAGGTGAGAAGTGAAGGGTAAGGAAAGGACTGTTTGTTTCAAAGAACTGGACGAGTTTTCTGTTTCTGTGAATGCTTTGACAGCTTGTTCTCATACTTATTAATATGGTCTTCTGGACTAGGTTCTTCACAGTTTGTTTATCTTCAGCTGTAAAGTCTATTTCAAGATGATGCCTCTAATTCAGCTTTTGAGCTTGGCTGGAAGTTAATGTAAGAGCAGAGCACACCCCATGATTAGACCTAATGACCTACGTCAGGACCATGGCATGTCAGAGTCTGGCAGGGAATGGAAAGAAGAGGGCCCAAATCACGCTTTCCACTACTGAAAAAAATACCACTCTGAGAGCTCCAGAAATGGAGCTGCCATAGCAAAAGCCATTATTTCACCTGAAGTAAGAAACCACATACTCTCGGATTTCACCTTTCACCCGAGTGTTACCTGTTTAGTGCCCTCCTGCCTGCTCCATCTCCCAGCTTTCAGCATTGGCCCGATATGGCTCTACCTGCTGCATTTCAAATAATTGGCCTTGTATCACACCTTTGAAACAATATTTATATTTATATTTAAAATAAACACCTATGAATATTTGGGTCTATTTTATGATAAAACAGTATATTTTATAAGATTAAACCAAATGGATTTTTTGTTTCCATAAAACACTTTTCTTTTAATGGGAAAAGGTCTGACTACACTAGAATCGTTTGAGGAATCAGATTTCTTTTCAAAACTTTTTTCTTCAAGCTTTTCATAAATGGTAGTACCCCATCTTTCTTCCTACAGTTAATTTAACAAACAATTTTATCATTCAAAAAAAATGAAAAAAGGCATTTTTTTTTGTAAATGTCAAAAGGAAGCTTGAATATTTTAAGCACTGAAAAGATGATAGAGGGTCTATAAAATGCTGTAATTCTTTAATTTTGGTCCAGATCTTGCCATGAAATAGTTGAAAGTTTCTTACCTAGCACCAAGTGTAATTCATACCAGTTTATCTCTTTCTTTCCAATTGACTTACCCAAGCATCCACAGTAGTATGGGAGCAAAGAGATGCCAATTAACGTTATTACCAGTTAGTGTTCTGATCACTTCCTTTCATGTCCCATACCATTAATTTGATAAAACTTAATAAAATTTCATTTGAATTTGCACGTAGCCAGTCTTACTTCTTAATTAGAATTTGAGGACTATTATAAAAAAAGACATCACAACTCTATGTATTCCAATTGCTTAAGAGTTTAAAAGATATTCTTTTGTCCTGTTTGGGGTTTTCCTTTTCAGAAATGTTCACAAAATACTGAGCATTTGAGATATTCTTACACTGAAATGCACATATTCCAATGGTCTCACCAGGTACTCTAAAATAATATTATTTCCTTTGAGATAAAACAAGCTGACTTTGGCTTTGAAAAAAATCCTTTCCTTGGCTCAGGAAATGGGGAAATAGTTATGAAAATTTTCAAGAACTATCTGGCTTTATAAGTAGATCAAAGTCTAAATATTTGTATCGCAGACCATACTGAAACAGTCATTTCAATGACTAAGACAGATTTGACAGCATCAATCCCCAAGCACGTTAGAGCACACATGTACTGGCTTTATACAAACTTGAATTTAAACCTTACATCCATCTACGCTACGGTAGCACATTTTCCTAAGGACTGACATCTTGGGAAAGGCCTATGCAACTCAAAAAGGAAAAAGGTTTACATTTTCTAAAATCCCCTAATCCTGCCTTTTTGCAGTCTCTCCATAAATTGCTACCTTTTCCTGAGGGGATAAAAAGCTCAGTGGTTTCTTCAGTTCTTTGAGGGCTTTGTCATATTATATCTACCAGCAAGAAAAGAAGAAAGAGAGGAACAGGTGGCTCCTGTGGCAAACTGCAGCTACAGAACAACTTAAGTCCCAGAGAAACAAACAAAAACCCCAGACATGGACAAAAATCCTGCTATTCTTCATCATGAATTCAGAGAATACCAAAATCTTTCAGTAAATATGGATGAGGGCATAAAATCATTAAGTAATACAATGGTATGTGTTGTAAAGGACCTTAAAGATCACCCATTTCCACCCCTCCTGCTATGGGCAGAGACACCTCTCACTGGATCAGGAGGCTCAAAGCCTCATCCAACCTAGCCCTGAACACCTCCAAGGATGGGGCAGCCACCACTTCTCTGGGCAACCTGTGCCAGTGTCTCTCCATCCTTGCAGGAAAACATTTCTTCCTCAAATCTCATCTCAATCTTCCTTCTTTCAGCTTAAAACCATTCCACTTCATCCTATCCGTGCTCTCCCTGATAAAGAGTCCCTCCCCAGCTTTCCTGTAGGCCCCCTTTAAGTACTGGAAGGCTGCTCTAAGGTCTGAATACGTATCAACAGACTCTTGATGTACTCACAGGAGGAGGGAGGACTGGATTCACCAATCGCATATCTTTAGCAGATAATACCATGTATAATTACAGCACAATGTAAAGCACCTGAAACAAATATGGGAAAGGAAGGGAAAGAAAAGGATAACTGGATGCATGAGCTGGAGTTTATGAAAAATAACTTGTGGCTGTCCAAGGAGAAACCCTCGCGTTCTATCTTAAAGCTACACAAAGTGTTTCAGAATCGGTAAAACTTACCAGAAATGCTTCTTTTGCCAAAAGGCGCAAGAAAAGTCAACTTTGTCTCTCAAATGGATCTGCTACAAGGCAGGATGCAGCCAGGCAGGATACATCCACCTCCCCTGACTGTGGCTAACGCAACCTCAAGCTAAAAATAATAGACATTGAAGGAGGGCTGGGACTTGTTGCTGTCTTTTTTATTGCCTTGCTGCGGTGGCCTGCTGGCAGCAAGAACAACCAGCCATGCTGGGTTTCACTAGGAAAGGCTCTCAGCATGGCTGGAGCTGGAGCCATGGAAGGGAGCACATGAACCCCAGGCACCCTGTGCTGCAGACCAGACCTCCAGATGTTGGAAGGAGAGCAGTTCCCACTCGGCGAGCAAATGAGGAGGCAATGAGGGTGGTGATCCTGCCGCTAGGAACTGCTCTGCAGAGCTGGCAGGAGATGAGAGGTACATTGTACTCTGCAAAGAGCTGCAGCAACTTCCTCTGGAGCAACAGGGAACTTGGCAAATAGTGGCTGTGCACTAAATCACAACTTCAAGGTTTCTGCAGGTGAGGCACAGCTAAGCTCTGCTTTGCACAAATGGATAGTGCAAGTGGGAGTGTGGTCGCCTCATCACCATCACCCTGCACCTCTGGCTGTACCACAGCTTTTTAGTTTTACTGACTGAGGGTGGGGATGATCTACTGGCCTTCCAGTTGGGTTTCACTTGAGACAGAAGGAAAGCTCTGGGACATCGCCTAGAAGCAGATTAATTAATTTACTCTGGCTTTCCAAAGAAGGTTTGTACGTTTCCAGGATCAGCCATCCTCCTCGCACGCCCTTCAGCTGTTCTGGCAAGAGCGCCTCAGCCCAATTTGGTTTGAGTGACAAAAGTTAATTTTATTGATGTGCAGCCTTCTGTGATGCTAGGTAGGAGGTCCGACGATGCGAATCAAATGGCTTCTCCAAAAATATCACAGTGATTGATAACGAGGCAGTGAGGCACATTTTTGAAGCTTTTGATCCTACCGCAAGCAAATGCTAAATTAAGAGATGAGAATTTTAAAAACTAATGCCATGTTGCTTTAAAAGTGATCAGTGAAAAATATACACAGTTTAATGAAGACTAATGTAAGTCAATGAAGATTATTTTAAAACCCAAAACAAAACCATGAGAAGCAAGATCAAAAAAGTGGGTAAAATTAACTTGAAATGAATCTAGATATAGAAACACGTCAAATATGCTGTTATGGTTTAATTTTACTTTTAATGGAGAGGTCATACAGTGCAATTTGATTTCCCTGTTTTATATTACTATATACGTATACATACATGTCAACTATTATGTTAGGTGTATAAGGGACATATCTGGAAATACTTGAACAAGTAAGATGACTGGCACTTACAAGAAAAGCCTTTATTATATGGCTATACTTTGTTTCATTAATCATGTATGTACGTTAACCAATCATAGTAATTTATTATGCACTGTTTCAAGACACCTTGCATTACAATGGTGTCATTTTCACTTTGATCACCTGAAGATCTCACAAAATGACATTTGCAAAGAGAAGACCTAGCACCTCAGTATGGGCTGCATAAGCATGTGCAAGAGATTCAGAAGGGTTAAAAAAACCCACAAAACATGCAGTTCAACATGGTTTGCAAGATACAAAAATTAATTATGTAGCTCAAAGATAACAACCCACAAATGAGGTAGAAATATTCAGGTGAAGTGATTTGCACATGATTTTAATAGTGGATAAGCACCAAAAGAAGATGCTATTCATTTTGTCATTTGATCATTAAGTGTTTTACTCGGTTGTATCATACTTGATCTATAAAAGAGTTTGAAAAACATACTCTTTACAAAACAACCTAAGAACATTCTCAAAAGTCTTGGCTTTCATAGCTACCTTCTATTGCACTTATAAAGAGATTAAATATATGTTTATCAAAAGATAGTTAGGGGTACCATTAGTGTAACGCAGTATTTCCTTCTCCTTACTCTAATGGTCACGGCAAGAAATGTTGGGAACCTAAGTATTAGATAGAGTCTGATTTTATGGAACCAAGGTTTACAACCTCTTTGCTGTTCATTTCTGCCTTCTATTGCACCTTTCATAAACCTACTGATTAATATCAAACAGTGAACCACTCTGACAAGCAGGATTACTAATCCAACATAACTGTTTATAGTGTGAATGAAAAAAAGTGCTCCATTTCCAGCCACCGTGCTTAATAATAAATTCCTGTTGTACTTAAACGGTGAAGGTATTACATAACTGTCTAAGTTCCTTTAAACATTAAGGGTAGTAATCATACTGCAGACACACTATACAGAAGCAAAGCAAATGCTAGTTTAGTTATTATCACCATATTTGCATGGAGTTTTAAAACATAATGTCAGATTCCTAAACATCTTATATTTGTGCTGGATGCGGCTGAAGAGAGCAGTGAGGAAAAGAAGCTGCAAATCCTGCCGGTCATGCTGCAGTCGTGGGCCTTATAAGGGTCAGAAAAAGGAGCTTCACGTGCTATAACATAGCCACAGGGCTGTTCTTGATTACACCAGCTGAAACAGTACCACCAAGACAATTGTGCCAGAAAGACGAAGGGGAATACCACACATTCCTCTTCCCTCTCTCCCTCTTCCACTGCGGGAAGGCTGTTAGATTGGCTCAATAACATCCTAGGACAGCTCTGAAGCACCCACTTAAGACATGCTTATGACAACTGTGACACCCTTAGGACACCTAAGACAGTGATAGCCAGGAATTTGGTGCAAACAAAATCAAATATGCAGATGCTTATACTTTTGATACTTTCCTGCTGACCTACACTATTGGCTTTTACATTTCACATTAAAAACCCAGGAGCCAATTAATGCCTTATAAACAAGGAACATCATGAATTGCCAAAAGTTTCCAGAGAAAATTCTGATAAATTAATTAAACTCTTCATTTAAAAAAAAAAAAACAAACAACCAACACATCAGCACCACTAAAGCAACAAACAAGTCTCTCAAACCCAACAAAGACCTAGATCTCAAATTGCACTCTATATTTGCCTCTTTCACTGTGTTGGAGTCATTTGAAGGATTAAAACCTGAGCCTGGTGCCTCCCCACACTATGATTGTCAGCAAAGAAACAATTCTTTGACTGTCTTCCAATACTCTTTTAAAGGACTGGGGTTATTCATGCAGAACCACACCCTGCATCCAGCAAGACCAGAGGAATGCTTGCCCATGGAAGTTATGTGCACGCAATGAAACTCTGGTTCTCAATTTAGAAATGGGACCCCATTATTTGCATTCCTGATATTCATAGCGCTGCTCACATTCCATGGCACCCATCAGTGCAACCTCAATTGAAAAATGTCTAGCTATGACTTTTATGTTATCATTAAATGTTATTTTCAGACTTACTTACCTGCAGAGCCCTGCAGCACTGCTTGTTTTGGGTGGTAGGGCTCCAGCCGTAGCCTCACCTGAAAAATGAATGTCAGTGATACCAATTGGTGCTAATGTCCTGGAGGAGTGCCAGCACTACAACTGCACCCAAGTCCCTTCTTCCAGTGCTCACTGAACGCTGTTTCTTGGATGTCACTCATTTACACACTGCCACAGTTGCAAGCTTTGTCTTATAATAAATAGAATAATGAAAAAGCAAAGAGGAACGATGTTATTAATCCGCTTCATGTTAAGGTCCAGGGATAGTTACAACATGTTTGACACCTGAAAATTAAGGATTGTCTGGTAACCAACGTAATGCTGGGAGGAAACCGGTCTCCCATGGCCTGAGAATCCTTGAGATGTTGAACATTTTCCTGTACAAACTCAAAAATTCAAAACATTTGCCAATAATATACATGCAAGAATAGAGATGCCTCCAGATAGGGTCTAGAGAAGGTCAAATTGCTTTGAATCGTCGTCTCTTTTTTTAGGTTAGTTATCACTATGGCAGTGATAAATATTTTGTAAAAAGTATAAATAAAGCAGGCTGGATGTCGCATACTCAGAATGGGTGTCACTAGAGAATTTTTTTCTTCCCTAAGTGAAATTTCTAGGAAGGATTTTGGCAAAAAAACTTAGTGTGGGAAGCACCACAGGAAGAGCATTTGCCCTAAGGCATTTGAAAACCTATGCTGGGTTTCCTGTCACTGTGGCTATCACGTCTGGCCCCTCTTCATGTCTTTATGGGAATTTTGAGGAGGGGGAAGAAATCGGTTGCGTTCCTTTTCCTTGATGTTCTTTTACTAATTATCCAAACAAATTCCTTTTTATCAATTAAGTTTTTAATTACTGACCTTTTCTTAATCTCTAGTATGGTGTTTGTCTGCAGAGAGGAGACCTCATGGCTCAGCAGGAGGTCACTTTAGATGTTTTCCTGAGGGTTGGGAAAGTTCAAAGAGGAAACCCCGTGCTCCTTCACTGGATCCTGAGGTCTCCCCGGCCCACTGATATCTAGTGTCTAATGCCTGATGACAGGGCAATGGAGACTGCATGTTTCAGCTTCATTTCTAACACTATCAAAGCCCCTTTCCCTTGTAACTGAACTGTTCTAATTATGCACATTTCCCTTTGCTGTATTCCTCAAGGTCTTGTCTCAACAAATGATGTAACTCTTGATTACAGCTCTTGTATTCAGCTTGTACAACGAGGCTGAAATACTCCTGAACACCTTGATGACAAGTACATGGATTTGCCTGGCAAAACAATAACCACGCTAAAGCTCTTTTAACATCCCGGGTTCTTTGCTGAAAGCATCTGCCTATACTGTCAATTCATCCTGTGCCTCTTGGGTGTCTGACTTAAGCATAAGTATGCAAGTCCTATAAATGAATACATGCTGCTGGGGGTAGCACTTACAGTAGAAGAGTATCATCTCATGAGTGATAAGGGTGACAGAAGTGCAAAGCAGAGCTGAGTGGATCTGGCACTCGCATTGCGAACGACACAGCGCTCATACGGGAAGATTTTCCCACAGAATGACATGCAATAATTTATTCTAAGCCCTTCCAACTTGTGTGTGGTTGGTTTTTTTGGTTTGGGTTTGATTCCCCCCCTCCCCTCCTCCTCTGTGAAGTTGCTATCTTCTGCAGCTTTCCTCTAAAGATGCCGGTGCTAAAATGAAGTAATTCATTTGAAGGAAAACTAACCAGTCCAACCAAGTAAATAATTCCAAGTCAACAGTATTCCCACATGACTGCATTCCACAAAAGTGCACCAGTGAGGAAAACAAGTGTTTTTTAAAATACTAAACCACTTATGGGCTAAGGTAAAATTTTAAAAAGGCCCTATTTTTAATAACTAGGTTGTAAGTATACAAACAAAATAAAAATATGCCTCTCAAGGTTTTTAGCAGGAAATGCTCTTTACTCAATGACAACTCTGGTCTGAGCATTTCAACTTCCTAAAAGTCAGAGAATGAAAGAATTCCAGCTAACCCAGTGCTCTGTGGCACAGAGAAGCATAAAAACTCTTCTCATGAGGCAAACTGGTTCCCCAACACGTCTACTGTCATGTCTCCAACGCAAGTCATCACCAGATGTTTCAGCAGATGCAAGAGTGGGTGAAATAGAGGTGGTTGTTGGACACTCCTTGTCTCGTGAAGGAGATCAAATGCTTTCCAACCGCTTATGACCAGAGACAAGATAAATGTGGGCGCTGTCCTCTCACCGTTTAGAGCCATAAATTGCAATAAGGCACGCTCCCGTATACAGCTGCCCTACCTGGCACTTCTGAAAGGGCCGAATCCAGTGACCCTGGGATCTGAAGTCATAGTGGAAAAGTCTGAAACCTCCCTGGTCACCTATTAACAACCTTTTCTCTTCCCCCACTTCTCCTATCCATGCACTTCTCTCCTTTCCTTGCTACTGTTTAGCTGTATTGTTCAGGTCTTTGGTAAAAATAGCTATAAATTAAAAAATATATTACTAAAATTATCCAATACATTAAAATCACTAGACTATAATATATTTTTCAAAGATCTATATTAGCATTTAAGATTTTCCACTCCATTTAACCACAGAAATTCAAATAAAGGCAACACTAACCTGTACCTTTGTCCTGGAAACTTCTGCCAGCCTCAAGCCTATGCACACGCATCTGTGAGACATGATCCTCTTGCCTCCCAGCTGCCTGTTCTCCAGCTGTTGGTGGTTATTGCAAAAGAGACAGGGAGACAAATACTGCTCTTCAAAACATTTCTGCTCCTCTGCTAGTGACTTTCTCCTTCAACAACTCAGTCAGAGAGTGACTGTTAAGCCTACACCTGTAGCCTAGAATTTCCAACACCAAAATGAGCATTAAAATGAAGAAAGCATTCAGAATGCAGTCAGCATAGTCAGTCTTGGTTTTTTGAGCCAGCAACATTAAAATACAAGCACAACTTTCATAATGCGAGCTTACAATGTCAACTGAAGGTCACATTTTTATTATTTTTAAACTAACTGAGAATCTTAGAATTTCCAAATGGAAAAGAAAGAGTAATGTTGTTTCAGTTTGAAATACCTAACAAGGCTGAAATATTAAAATCCTTCAGATGTAGGAAATACATGTAGTAAATGGCCAGCTCCCACCTTGTTATATGGCATATGGAAAGGAGGAGGAGAACTATGTAACTTTTAAGAAAAGTGGATTTGAAAGTTGAGATTATCAGAGGTAAGAGTCCACCACAGAAACCTGGTGTGAATTTCGCACACAGCCTCTCCAGGTGGTAATCCTCACAGGTCACAGTTGCAGTGCCGTAAGAAACACGTATAAGTATACATACCAGATACTAAGATTAAAAACCCAACAACATTAATAACAAAAATGGTTCTAAAAACAGCTTGTAATACAATAAAGATAGCACCATTAAATGGAATTACTAGAATTCATACACTAAAACCTACAATATAAACAGTAGAGACCAAGTTATTCAAGGGTGTTTAAAATAAAGATAAATAGTAAGAATATTAATTTGAACAATTGGACCCAGCATACCAAAATCGGCTTTTGTGTTTTGTTCAGTCATTGGAGAATGAAAATAAGTTCCCATATAATAAGAAGAAAAAGGTTTTGTTCCTATATACTTTGAATTTTTTGAGATGGTCAGCTAGTACCTAACACCATCCCGGGAGCAACTAGCAAAGTGATGGAGAGATAGAGATATTTATTGTTTTGTTCCATTTAAAAGGTGGAGACCAACAATGCCACTGAGGGCTTGGGCACTGAGAAAGGAGGTGGATGCTGGTGAGGGCCACAGTCCATGCAGGTCATGGAATCATAGAGTCGTGAAACGGTTTGGGTCAGAAGGGATCTTAAAGCCCACCCAGTTCCCCTGCCATGGGCAGGGACACCTCCCACTGGATCAGGCGGCTCAAAGCCCCATCCGACCTGGCCTTGAACACCTCCAGGGTTGGGACAGCCACCACTTCTCTGGGCAACTTGGGCCAGGGCCTCCTCACCCTCACAGGAAAATATTTCTGCCTAAGATCTCGTCTCAATCTCCCCTCTTTCAGGTTAAAACCAATCCCCCTCATCCTATCCCTCCACTCCCTGATAATGAGCCCCTCCCCAGCTTTTCTGAGGCTCCTTTTAAGTGCTGGAAGGTTGCTCTAATGTCTTCCCGGAGCCTTCTCTTATCCAGGCTGAAGAACCCCAAATCTCTCAGCCTGGCCCAACATGGGAGGTGCTCCAGCCCTCGGATCATCTTCATGGCCTTTCTTAGGACTTGCTCCAACAGATCCCAACCCATTATTGTTCATTCCTCAGTTTTCAGACTTTAACCCTTCTTATTAATGCTCTCAAGAGAAAAAGATATGAGAAGGTTCCACATGCAATATGTCCAAGGCCTACCTTGGCAGCAGAGATGAACTGCCACGACTGTGCTTCTTTTTCTCTCCCATCCTGTCATTTCCTTCCAGCCAGACCTTGCTCTGGTGGGTACAGAGAAAATATGTTTGAAAAGTTCTGCTTAGAGGCAGCAGGATCATCCAGCAACACAAGTGTCCAAACAAAGCTACAACAATGGTCACATCAGCTATCTGCTGCCAGCCTGGGAACTGTGACTAACTTGCGCATACATTTGCATAAGTTATATAAAAATGAATGTATAAAGTTATATTTATCTGTACTTGTATCTTCTTTGATATGAGTGGATGTTGCTTGTCCACCCACAGTAAAAACTTACAATATTGTAGGCTTATAAATACAGAAAGGAGGAGAGCAAATTACAACAGATTTCTCCTAGGCTACACTTCAAATATTTTCAGAGGATTGAATTTGTGGACAACAGTTATGGCTCATAACAGATCAACAAGCTGGCCAACAATATGGCACCATTTCCAGTGCTGTTGGATTCTTATGAATAAAGAAATTGGTCTGATGAGGTGTGATAAGTAACTTCACCTCTTCACCTTCATTTCCCACTGCATCCAAGGTCTGTAGACTGATCCCACTGGTAACAGTTCCCTGCACACACTGCATCTCACCCCAAACTGGGCACAACTGTGAGCAATCAGGGTCTGAGTCTACTTCCACTGGAAATTCATGGGAGTTTTCCTGTTGACTTCAACTAGAGCTGAAGCAGGTCCTCGCTGCATAGCAAGGAGGATGTTCACTGAGATTTATAAATGTGATTTTCTGTTCATCTTTCTACTTCCTAACTTCATAATCTCAGTTTCCTGGACTAATGCCACAGGCTGCTGTTCTGTAGCTGATTTACAGTAAACTGAAGAAAAACTCTGTAAACTTGTATTTTACTGCCAATGACAAACATTTCAAATTCTTTCTATATTCTCAAAGAAAAAAAAAAAGTTACTGCAAAGATCTGGAGTAAATTCAGTATTTGGCTTAATCCCTAATTGAAGAAGAGTAGATGGTTACAGAGACACAAATTATATTGTACATAATGAATTTCATCAGAATACAAATATAACAATATTGCTTTTTGCCTTTCAACTAGGGAACGTAATATTTTAAACTTGGGAATCATTTAGCTTTCAGATTTCTCAAAGTAGTTGCAAGGAGACTTGGAATTTCAAAGTAATTGCAAGGGTATGTGAAGCTCAAATCCAGCTTAATGACAAAGGGGAAGAGAAACACAGAAATCTCAATTAGCATAACCAGCGATAACTAGATTCCATTTCTGGGTGAACAGCATCAGATTAGTGCAAGGAAACAAAACACTCATTTAGGAAACATCAAGGTTTTGTGGAAAGAAGGAAAAAAATAACCAGGAGATCGCAAGTTCAAGTTGCCATTACTCCTCTGAAGCATCACAGCTCGAAGAGGGCCAATTGACCAAGGTTATAAAATGAGAGCCTGAACTTTCCTTATTGGGGTCAGTTGTATTTATCATTTAACTTTTAGTTTTGCATTAAAATTTGTCCAGTGGGTAAAGCTAATATGTTTAGTTTCAGGAAGAAAAACAAAAAGTCCTACTAAAAATACAATTCCCCCGACCTATATTTTGCATATATAAATATATATCCATATGAACATAATCCAGCAAGTAATGTAGTAGGTGGCTGTAGCAGCACGTAGAGACACATTTGTAGTTGCTGTTATTCCATATCCAGGCACTGATCTCTGTAAATACAGGATTAACAAGTTGTCTTGAAACTTTCATTGTGCATCCAATAGAACAAGAACATCTTCTTTGGATAACACAATATAAATTAGCTAATTAAGACACATGATCTGTGTAATAAACCCACATATATAAAACATGTGCAGAAAACAGTTTTTCAGCCTAAATGTGTCATTGGATTTTTTTTTTCATTTTCAATTTAGGCAAAAATAAAAGTATACCACATGTAGACTGATAGTCTCCAAATTTCCTTTTCCTTTTTTTTCTTTCAATTATAAGGGCATTGTCATTGCACAAGTCTAAAACAGAGTTCCTCATACTGGGAGATTTGAGAATTATTTTCAGATTTTAGCCAAAACAAAAAAAAGATGATGTGTTCTTCTTTAAAAGTTGATATATAACTATGATATCAAACGTATGTATGGGAGCAATATGGATAATTCTATATCACCGTTACTCTTCTTGCTGAATAAAAAATTTGCATGATAAAAGTAAGCATAGCACATATAATCCCAATAGAGTGAAGTCCCAAAGAGTGAACGTGATCCTCGAGTACATAAGATGAAGTATACACATAGCAGGAGAAATTTGCTCTCTCCTCTGTGTACAGCATTGAGGAAGTCATTACAAAAACCCAACTCTGAGTTCTGGCATTCACACATTAAAAATTCTGGCAAAACCCCCTGGAATTGACTTAGGAAAAATACTCCACCTTAGAGATTTAAACTCCACCTGTTTCATTTATAAAAAAGAAGGGTTTTGATATAAGGTTAATCATGCATAAAAAAGAATCATCAAAAATCCAAAATCCAAACGTTAGAAGTTAAAGCTAAAGAAATTTAAATGAGAAATAATTTAAATACTGGCAAAAATTAGCATCAGAACAACATATTAAAACTTATTCTTTCCCGAGGAGGAATATTTCTCGAGCTGAGGCTTTAGGAAGTATTTAAATTGAAGCATAAATTAGAAATATCATGGTGGTGTTACTGAACAAAGCCCTATGGCCTATAGGTCAAGGGGTCAGAGATCTCCCTTCTGGCCTTTAAATATAAAAACATTTTATTTAGCACTTTTACTGTTTATATTGTGTTAGTCCTGAGAGTTCCCAGTCACAATTAAACTCTGCATCATGGAAGATCCTGAGCAAACAGAGATTTCCCAGGCTCTCCCCAAGAGTTTACAGTCTTCAAGCTCAGTTTTCCAACTTGCAATGAATGCAGTTCCACGTAAGTAGGATCATTTTCCCAAATTCAGTGGTAACACAATACTGACATTTATTATAATGGTACGTCTTCCATTTTTGCCATCACAGTATCGGGGACTTTGACTGCATTCTTTGCTAAGTAGCCTATTCTATTTTGCCCTGAGACTCCAAATTGCCATTTAAAATTCCTGAGCTTATTAACTTTATACTCCTGGTGCCAGCCAGAAAGGCAGGAAGAGGCTTGTGACTGACACAGCACATACGTGTTCCTGGAGGGTACACTGGAGACTTCTCTCTTTGATCTGAACCCCTCTCATAGAGAAAGGTTCATGGCGTTGGCTAGACAGACTATTTTCATATTTTAAGGTATAAAAGGTCCCTGAGTTACCCAGGGAAAGATTAATCCTCCTTCTGGCCTACCCAAGCTAGGGGCATGTCCCAGTTTCAAAATCATCAAGCCATACTTTTGAGGTCTTTCCTGTTTGTTTGAGGGCTATTGCTGATGTACTTCTGGCTACCAGTGCCAAGAAATTACGAGTACCGTGTTTAAGCAGTGCAGTTCATGTCCCCAAAACTGTTATATTTCTGGTCACCACAATAGTTACTAAAAGCTTGCACTCCAGACTGGTGGGATTTGGTTTCAATTTTTAGCTCACTATTTTCACTGCATCCTACACCCAGCCACAGCTTATCTATCATTTGACTCTGACAGATACATATTTTATATTTTGACAAGCAGCCCACTTGACTGCTTTCCTGTGACATCATCTTATCTCTGAATGTACCAACCTGTTAATAACTTCATTTTCTGGTTGAATTTTTCCAAATTAAATTAAGCAGGCGAAACCTGTTAAGCTCACCAAGTCCTCTTAACACTTCTGCTGAAGGGCATCTTCTGATAACTTGTTTTTCAAAAGGGCAGCATACAACCTGTTCAAAGAGGGACTTGGTCCAAAATATCAGGTTTCTCAAAGGTGGATGATTTCTTCCTCAGCTAAGAAATATAAAAAAAAGGACAAAACACAAAACCAAACAAAAAAAAAATCTGTTAACTAATATTCTAAGATGATATCATTATTTAATGGCACTTGAAGGAAACCCTTATGAGATAAAAAGGAGCAACACAATCTAACATAAACTAATTTTCAATTTTTCTTCTGTAGATAGAGAGATGGAAGCTAAATATAGTCCTATGGTAGCATGAAATAATTTTCTCTCTATCTTGCGACAATAAAAAGTCAGCAGAAGCTTTTCTTTCATGTTAATTAAAACAATTTCAGGAAAAAATCTTCTTCCTGGATATAGGATATAATATTCTTAATTAAATATGGGCACTTTTGTGCTTATCTTATTCCACAATTAGCTCTTCTGTAGAAGCAATACTGCACTGGACATGAAATAACAGGACAGTGACAAAATTTAATTGGATAACATAGAAATAAAATCAGAAAATCGGGCTCTTTTCCCATCTGTGTAGCTTTTCCCATTCTGTGCCTCTGTCTGCTGCCATTTAAATTGAAAATGTTGCACCAAGGAGAAGGAAAAATAATATGAAAAAGCAACTTGTTTTTTCCAGTTGTGTTACAAGCTGAAACACAGCACTCATTTCCTGGATGGTTTCCCATGCATTCAGGTTGATTCAAAAAGGAAGCTGGCATTCATGGAGTGGTGAGCATCAATCCCGACCCACTTGGCTACCAAGGATCAAGGAGATGTCCAAAACAGCAGAGTCATGCTGTGACCAGAGGTGAGTCAGCATCCCTGGTCACCACCCCATCTCAGGGACCTCCCCAGTGATGGACCTCTGTGCTCCAGACACATCCTGCCTTGGAGAAAATGCTCTTGTATGTGCCCACTCAAAGCCACAGGGACAATGAGAAGGAGAAAGCCCAACAGCACTGCTTGACACTAGAGAGGAACCAAAAGGCCTTGATGACTTCATTTTCATTTTCCACCTATGAGTTGCCCTACACTGAGGGGATGAATGAGGAGTCAAAAGAAGGGCTGATATTATTCTCCTGGAGTTTTGCCTTTGAAAGCCTGTTCAGAGACCTGAACTACATAAAATGCCATTGCATAAATTACCGCTGTGGTGGGACTTCATTAGCATTTGTAGACTGCATAGTTTGATATATCTGAAAATATCCACTTAGGGCCAAATCCTCATTCTGTTCAATTCAAGGAGCGTAACTTTCAGCTCTTAACAGGGTGTCAGACTCCAACAGGGAGTTTTGAAAGCTCAGTGTATCTTGTTGGGCTTTATACCAGAAATCTTCAATGATGCCTCATGTGAGAAATGCCACCCAGCACCCAAGAGAGCTTCAAGAAAGTACTAGGAGCTGCCAGAGCTCCCCATGTTCATGCCTTTCTCTGCTCCACTTCTCTCCACTACAAACCTCTATGCCAACCTTATATTAATTGGAAAACATATCAAGACCAATAATTCAAGAGTCTGACTTATAATAAATGTTTTCATTTTCCTTACCAATGCTAAATATTTTTTCTGATGATGCTAACAGTGGCCTGATCCCATTCATCATGTTCCTGAAATTACCATATTTCAAAATACTGCTGGTTTTACCTGGGAAAGAAATCCAGAACTGAAGCAGGAGTAATCTAGGATCAGACATTGAAAAGACTGAGCCTTTTAAGCAGAGGTCTGCGTTACTTGGGAGCTACAGACAGCAGCTGAAGTACAAGGCATTGTATCGGGGAGTGAAACAAACAATCTGTAACTTCAACATGTTTAAAACTCAATTAATTAGAACTAACACAAATGCATCTTTCCTTCGTGGCTGGTCTAATCAACACTGGCAGCTTTAATTACAAGCCTCTTTAAGGTGAACATATTGCATTACAAGTGAAAAAGATGCATTATTTTACATTGTAGGTGTACCTCCCACTTCTCTATCTGTCACACAGGCAGCGTCTTTAATAGCTGTTAATCTTATGTCTAATTTTCCAAGCTCAGTTTTTGAAGTTTCTAAGCACAATCCGATGGAATCCAACCCAAATCTAATAATTGCAATCTATTTTATTTTTCCTCACTGTTTAGTTTTCACCACAAAGAGAATGACAGGTCTAATATGAGGTTCTTGAAAAGTAGTTACATCTAAGCTTCAGTGCTCCAGAGCACATAAAATAAATATATGATCAATGAAATGAAACATGACAAAATGTTTCATATTGATGTTATTTTTCTTTTCAAAACGTCTTTTATGGTTAATGCCCTCAGTCACTTTTTCCATACATTTTCTTTTTTGTAATATATAGCTTTCCTAGTTCTGATTTCAAGTTCAGGGTGCCTGGGGAGAATTGGAAGATTTCTTCAAACCAAGACTGTTCCTTCAGCCTTTCACATGAGAAAATTGTTAGGCGCATTAAAGTATTCCTGACTATGTTGCATTCCTTTGTTCAGAGTGAGTTTTGGGAACACATCCTTTTCTCATTATATTTCCATAAAATATATTTGATCTATTCTATTCTTAGAATACCTCTGATGTGGTCTGTGAATGGAGCACAGTATAAAAATATTTCTTTTTTTTTTTATACGAGACAAAATGTTTCCATTTCTTTAGACACATAAAACCTCACTATATAGCACTCCCCGAAAGTAAAACTTTACAGAAAGTTTTGGTATAACTCTATGCAGATCACAAAAGGAATCTGTCCTTGCAGACTCCAGTTGTAACTCAGAGCCTCAACAAATGCACACGGGAGGAGAAAGAGGAGCAGAAAAAAGGAAAGAGAAATAGAGAGCTACTGAGACCTGGATGATACTACTGGGAAGCATGTTCATATTTAGAAACACAGAAAGATGTTAACCATGTGCCTGCTAGAAAAAATAGATCTGCCATAATAGTAGTTGACAATAAAATCACCTTTGGAAAAAATCTTAATGCTTTCAGAGCACAATACAGGCTATTTCCAAATGCAGGCACATGTTTGAAATGTTTACACAGAGAGATTGTTACAGCAGTTTAGGCATTTTCCCCCCTTCACTTCCCTATCTTCTGATTATTGTCGTCTTTAGGACCTTGAGAAACACCAAGTAGCAGCCGCTCCGAGCAGCTCTTTTCTGCAGCTCAGCGTTGGCTTGTTTATTGCTACACCCATAAAATTATGGTTTTGATCAATCTCTTCAGAATCTATTTCTCTGAAGTTTTCCCTTCACCCAAGGAGTGCTGCTCCAGCCTGACTTATTGGAAACACAAGGACCGAGACCATAAAGTCGTCTTTGGTCCAGATTCACCTCGATTGTGTGGGGAGTGAAATGCCCTCACACACACAGCCAGGACAGAAATCACCCTTTCCAGCAGCACAGCATATCCCAGTAATGTCATCTGATGTGAACCGGGAGCCTGCAGCAGCCCAGCTGCATTGGTTACTGACCACAAATGACTTAATCCCCAGTATAAACAAGGCCTAACGTTCAAACTCATCTTGCTGATTCCCTCGCAGCTTCCTACTCACAGTTCACGGAAGATGACTTCTCCTTGTTCCCACGACTGGAGAGTCGGGATCAAAGGCTTGCACAAAAAGAATATAAAACTTTGCTCTTTTATTTTTTTTTTAAAAAGTCAGGTTACTAAAGTCTTCACTGTGTTAAGGTGGTTTAAAAGATTAAAATCAATATGGAAAATTTTTTAATCTTAAGCAGCGACAGACCTGTGTAGGTACTGGCAGCAGCAGCTGCATGGGATGCAGTTTGTGCCTCTTGCTGTCCTCAGAAATGCATATATATGCATCTATTTGGTGTGTGTATATGTATTTTTTCAATTATATATATTTGATTGCTTAACAAAAGAACAGGCAATCCCTCCAGACTATTTGAACAGCCATGGTAAGGCTTCAATCGACTGAGCCAGAAAGCAGGTAAAGTACAAGGGCCTTGGTTTGCTGTTTAGTTTTCTGTTAATTCTCATCAGAACTGAAAAATACTAGGGAAAATCATTGTAAATGGAAATCTAAAATCTGTGAAGAGCAGTGCTTTTTTTTTTTTTAAATCGGTAAGTCATGTTAAAGGAGTGAAACAGAGTTTACAATCCCAGAATCAGATCAGTGGTGACTGTCCAAGAGCCTCTGATGTGTCAACAGCACAAAACAAGTGCCTGATCCTGCACGAACAGCAGAGACAGGCAATGTGGGAGTTATTCGTGTAGGTGCCTTGGCAGGCTTGTGTCATCTACCCCATAATGCACCTGGTTGCTATCACTTTTACTTTAAAGAGCACTAAAATTCAGCTAATAAAATGTAAAAAAAAAATTATAGAAAGAGACATATAAGCAGGTTTCACATGTGAAGAAAAAGTTTTCAACATGTTCTTTGACACGTAAAGTGTGCATTTGCTTTCATCAGCCTTTTCCCAATTAAAATAATGAAAAACATGCACTACCTAAAAAAAAACCAACAAAAACCAACTCACAATAATACTAACAAAACCCCCAAACTCATCTGCATTAATAAGTACTGTGTGTGTAACAGGATCATTCTGGCAAAGGAAATTTTTTCTCCCCCCTATGAAATCTTCTTGGGTAACATACAACAATGCGTTTTCATCACGCTGTCCACAGACTTGCACACATAAAGGGACCTATATGAAAAGGAAGATATTTTCCCCTAGGAACTCTCCATTTCCAGCAGTTATTTTAACTGCCATGCGTCATTCCTCTCCCTTCAGTGTCCTTGGCTCTGGTACTGCCACCCCAAGTGTCCTTCAGCCCAAAGACTTCAACTCTGCCCATCTCAGGAGGTCCCAGCCACGCAGGCAGATCCATGTCCAGGCAGATGGTCTGTGTCACACTTGTAGAGGACACTATATTTCTTGTCACTGTCTTAGGGAATGGCTCCACAAGCACTGGAGTTGCTGATGGAAGCCAAGACTACTCCAGAACACACCTTCTGGTCGAACCACTCCAGAAAAAAAAAAACCAACACAGTGCACCTTGAGTCATTTAAGCTAATTCATTAAGGTCATCCTAAGTAAAAAAGGACAGAAAAACCACTCATGTGAACTCCCTTGCTACTGTGTAGTTGAATTTTGGGCCTTTTTTTCTACTGAAGAGGCCCAGGAGCTCCAGCCCTCACTACAAGGACATGAAGAGCCAGAGTCTGATAGACACCATCTCCTTGCTAGGCTTCATAGCCATGTTCCCTCTCACCTTTGCTTACCATAAGCCCTCCCTGACGTTCACAGTTGCCCAGGTGCCCCTGCACAATGCCTGGCCACACACAAACAGCCTGGCCATGCACATCAAGCATAACATGGTGCCAAACCAGTTCCATACAGACACTGCACGGGAAAATGCTCTCAACCATTTGTCCAGAATAAAAGTGAAGAAAGAATCCTAAGCTTGGTTTCCCATCTGCTATACAAAATCTGAAATGACTGGGAACAGGAAAGCTTTACTATCTCAGTTTCCTCCATCACATGCTGTATCTCAACCTAAGAGCAAGGTAAAGGCCAGTGACAAAGTGAGCACTTCATTTATTGACATTTCTTCATATCAGTTGAGTGTCTGCAGGATCAATCCCTTAATATGCATCATCTTTTAAGCATGTCAGAGATTAGAAATGAGCCATAGCTTGCTTCTTAATAAGTTTCTATATAAATCACTGCCTTATTAAAACCTAAATGTAGTATCCTCCACTAATGATCAATTCTACAGTTTAGCAACATTAATGAAGCTTTGCTGTGGAACACTGAAATATTTTTATAATAAAAGTTGTATTGTATTTATTATAAGCAGGCAGTTTATATTTTTAAAAAATCAATATCTTAATATGTAACACCTAAATATATGACCTTCCTATGGCTACATTTCAAAGGCAATGTGTGTGTTCCTTTTAACTTTTTTATTTTTTAAACAAGAAAAAAGCTCACTTCAGAAAGTTATAAATATTTTAGAAAGCTTGTTAATCATGAAAACTTATACACTGAAATTTGTTCAGGGCAAGGAGAATCTATACAATTTTCAACAAACTGCCTTTGTTTTGGATGCACTGGTTCACGTGTCAGCACACCAATGTGTCATGCCTGGTTACATGTGTCTTGTTGTGTTAAAATTATGTTCCTGACATTCCCAGGCTCAATGCCCCATCTCCATTATGTGTCAGGCTGCCAATTTTTGGAGCGTTAGCTTTTAATATCCTTATTTTTTTTTTGCATTGCCTGAATTTGCTAACTAGAGAGTAAGGCTGATGCCCTCTTCTGTCACTGCTCCTGGAAGAGACTGTCCGGCAAGACTCTTGCATCCACCAGGACTCCAAACATGCTTAAATCATACATGGCAATTGTCCAAGCAAAAAGGAGAGGCTGTACAACAAACAGCTGTATCAGCTGAATATGAGAGTATAGCTGGATTCATACTGCTTTCCCACAGCCCTCCCTGAAAGAAATAAGAGGAAATAACGAAGGCCTTCGTTTATCACCTGTGCAAAACATGCTTGCACTTTAAAAGTTCACAGCCAGGTTCCTGACAAAAGGTTATGGATGCTCCAGCTATGGGGGCACTGTCTGCAGTGGGCACAGAGGAGAGGAGGCTGGCAGACAGTGTGCAGAACTTCATGGTTAACTAGGAATCCTACAGGAATTCAGGAAGTGTGGACTTTGATCCCACTGAAAGCTATCTAGGTAGGGTTATTGTTCTACAACTCAGTTCTCATCCAGCTGTTAGGAGCTCAGACACATGCCAGTCAGCAAGATTAACTTTTGCTGCTTTTAAATACAGTTAAATTCAAAGTATTTTGCCTCTCTCTTCCTCTGAAATACTGCATTATGATCAGCCCAGTACACAGAACTTACTTTGGGACAGCTAGAAATAGTCAGTAAAGACAAATTTTCCTTACAAGGACATTTTTAATTCCTTTTCTCTTATATACCAATGTTGAAATGTCAAAATTCCCATCACAGGGCTCAAGGCTTAAATATGTGTTTTGGTAAATTTATGACTTTTTTTCTCTTCATTACGTAAAATAGAAAAACATCTGTTGTATTGAATTGTTATGGGGCTAGAATGGTAATAAGACAGGTGTGAAACAAACATTTTGTACATTAAAAAGAGGGGTTTTTTATTGCCTCTTAAACCAGTGCATAAGGTAGAGGCCCATAGCACTCAGGGTGGCAGGGAGAATCCCTCCCATAAAAAAATAACCTTTATCTTCTCATGCATGTGTCTTCTTCATACACTTGACTGTAAAAAAAAATTGGAAGTCTCCTTGGGTAAGAAAAAGTCTGTTTTTCTATACTATTCATTGATATTATTGATCACTTCAAGTGGAAAGCAAACATCCCATCACTTAGTATCAAATCATATAAAGCTACACAACCATGATCATAAGAACTGATGTATTAACTTTTTGGATTCCTGTACCAGACTACCTCTCCTCTGGGAAAATTGACCCTAAACCACATAAATTTACATTATAAATTATTTGCAGAAGCACAAAAATGAAGTAAACGTGTTCATAAAGCAAAGACTTTTGTACAGCTGACTTTGCAAATAGCCTCCATGTTTGGGTCTCGAGGCGGCATCTTCAAAACCGACAGAAATCAATTTTATAAAAGCAAGAAGTAACAAAGCAATGAATTATCAAGCATGATTAGGTCACAAGTCAATGCTTCTCCAACAACTGCAGCTAACATACACCGTATTGTCTCATAAACTCATAAAAAGTAACAGATGTTACCTGTGGTGCAAAATTCTGACAGCAAGTCCTGGCTTTGGAAGCTAACATTAAATACTGCCATGTATAGGATAGGTGATCATAAAGGTACTCGAGCAGTTAAATATGAATAAGTCTGAAAATTTTACCTAGTAAGAAGGCCAGACTTGGCTAAAAGACACTTTGTATTTCATAATTCAAACTATAGCTTTTCTTTACTACAAGGCTCCACGTGCCTACAAAGTAGACCACTACCCCTCTTTTCAGTTGTGTTTTAAATAGCTGGGCAGTTTATGACCCAGACACGGTGAGACCCTGAGATAATGTGGGGTTCTTGTTTAGGACTTTTTGAACTGCAGCAGAAGTTTTCTGAAGCAAGTCTGAAAGGCAAACTTGTAAGTCTGAAACTAAACATGTTTTTTAATGAAATTGACCAGTTTACATCTTGCAGGATTCCAAAATATTAGAAATAATAAACATCTCAGACTTGCTGCCTCTTTAGCTGGACAGGTTTCCCACAGCTGAATCCTTTGATGATACTCTTTGGACTTTCTATTTTAGGAAGTTATCCCTTTCTGCTTCTCTCTGGAGGCAAACTCTTTTGCTCTCCTGCCAATCTTCCTCTTGACCTTTCTGTCCTGTGTACTTGGCCCTTCCATCTCTTTTCCAGAGTCTGCTCGCTCTCCTTCCACACTGCTAGACCCTCTTTATTTCCAGTGCCAGGAACTCCCCCCTCAGTTGCCTCTTCTTCTGCCTTGGTTTCCAGATTGTTTAATCTTGCAGCCCTTCTTCTTCACTTCTGCTGGAAGATTTCTCCAACTTCCAGAGAAAGTGTATTGCCAGGACCACCCCATGTATTTGCAGTGTAACAGCCAGTATTGATACAACTGGATATATTAACTGCAGGAACCACACGTCGTAGAAAAAACCTATGTTATTACGATATTGAAGTTATATGTAAACATTGACCTTAATTGCCCATCAAGAGGAAATTACTTTTCAAATGCTGTAGGTAATAATTTTAACTCAATCTCTAATTTCCAAGCTAAAATATTATGTTAAAGAGCACATAAAGATATACTGGAGACGACTTTTTTTTTTTTTTGCATGGAGAAGAGAGAGCTGCTTAGTAAACACCTCTTTACCATGAACACCATAAAAATAGCAATATGGTTAGATCAGCTGCTTTGTGTGGGTTTCATGCGAACTGCCTGTTTGTAGCAATAGCTGCAAGACAGTACCCAATAACCTCTTGCTCTTCAGCACACTCATTGACATAGTTCTTAACAAAATCTATAACTTTCACTGAAGATTATTTATCAGACTATTCCACACCGCACGTCAGACCAAAACTGTCCGTGCCTAAAGGTTAAGGGAGGAAGTTCTTTTTGGCCTTGGACAAAGACCTTATCTATATATTCACATTATTTTCACACAGCAATATATCTCCATTTATTCCAGCCAAATTAATATTTAAACATGACAACATTGTCATTCAGAATCTTCAGGCTTTATCACTGTAGTTCTCATGGTCACAGCAGGAAACCATTAACTTTAGAAGAACACGAATCTTTTGGAGTACAGCAAACCAGAAATAGAGGTGGTCTTCAATCCCATCGTTGTTACACAACCCTCCCCATTAAATATCAAGCTAGATATTTAATTTAATTTCGAATTTCCAAAACCTTCCCAGGGACAGGCCATGAACACAATCACACTGTAGAATTGCCTTCAAATAGGAACATAACCAAGAATCAGACTCATGGAGGCAGAACGAGGAGTTCAGGCAACAAAAAGAAGCTTGCTTCTAAAAACACAGCAACAATGAGATTTCTAAAAGCTGCTAATAATTCTTGCTTTATTGACCTACAGCAGTCTTACAATAACAACACCATAATATAGACTCCACAAACTCCTCTTAATAAATGGGAGATAAAGGAGAAAAAAATTAATGCCTCCTTTGCAAAATTTTGAAACCAAAAAGATGAATGCTGCATAAATACTTATACAAAAAGAAATCAGTAAAACCAGTTGTGAATTTAGCCAAAAATGTCTCAAAATGCTGGTTTTGCCTTTTGTAAACTGTCCTTGGTGCACAGGCATCATGCGCTCAGCTCAGCCTACAAGCTGTTCTCAACCTCAGACCTGTACATTCTTAAAAGCTTCTTATGGTTTTGAAGGCCCTCAAGCTGTACTAGTTTTCACCTGGAAAAGGTACCCATCCGAATCTGCAAGCTCACATTTTATGCAGTAAAGTAGAACAGCTTTCAACTTAGGGAATAAAACACCCTCCAGCTGAAGAAAATTCTCACATTACAGTACGTTAAGAAGAATCTACTTCAATTGTGGTCAGTTGTCATGGAGAAAGAAGGAGGGGGAGAGGGGAAGTATATTCCCATATGTAAACCTTTCTTATTCAGAAATAAAGAAAAAACCCATGAACAAAACCCCAACTCCCCTCTTTCCCGTGCTTGGTATTTTATGCAAAGTAGGTGAATCTGGAATGAAAGTTCATTTAAAAAATACTCACTATGCTATTTATGTACATAAATGTGGTTGTGTAAAAGTACAACAGGAATGCATTCACAATTGGTTTAAGTAATTTTCTCTTGGCAAACCACCATAAAAAACGGGCGTCATGGCGCCACCAGAATCCTAAATTGTGGTGGAGAATCATCAGTACACATGGCATTAATCTCTGTCTCCTCACAGGAGACACCCTTGCCTGCATTACTGGCCTGTCTCTTAAATCTAAGACATCATAACTTGAGTTTAAAATGACACCACAAATAAGATAAACTTCCCCCCCCCCGCCCCCGCAACAAAAAATATCCACTTTTTTAAAAAGACACATATTTCAGAGAGTTTGCTCCTGTTAGCCTTCTTCGTTGCCAAAGCACACGGAAAGGACAGTACTAATGAGTTAATAATAGGTCATGTAATCTTCAGTTATTCGTATTGGACATGATTCAGACTACTGAGAGCCTTTTTAAATACATACATATAATTAGTTAACCCATTGCTATTACATTCTTGTTACTTTGGATTGATCACAAGACTGTAGGGATCTCATTATACCATACCAGTTTATTTTCCCCAGTGACTGAGAACACTTAACTGTCTTTTAACATCTCACTATTAATCACTTAGTAAGATTTCAAATCTTCTTTTTCCTTCTTCCAAATTTAGGCAGAGCAGAGTTGTGTTAATAGAGCAATTTAAAATATCACCATTCTCTTTGCAAATTTCTCGGTGACTCGTAAAACATTTTTAAAGTGTTCTACCAGATGAAATTCATGTCTTTTAAAGGAAACTCTGTCTCTATTTTTGTGGAAAAAAAAAAAAAAGAAGACAGTTTGGGAACACCCACTCAAGATAAAATAAGGATCCTGGAAGATTTCCTGTGGGGGTTAATGGAGGCCAGGCCAATGGTAACTGACCTTGAAGTCCCCAGATGAAGCTTCATGTTTGTCCTCAGATTATTTATGTATTTTTTAAAGCATTCTTCAGTATTCAAATCGAAGTTTGTCAGCCCTGATACGGTGAGAGTCCAAAAAATGTCACTGATAAGTGCTACCTTTAACATGCACTTACAAAAAAACATAGGGAGAAAATAGTTTTAGTTGATTTTCTTATATTCTACTTAGAGCAGCATTGCCAAAAACAAGCTAACATAATCCAGAGATAGTACAGCAGCACAGCACTAGGATATTAAACAATTAGAGATATAGGTATTTTAAATGAAACTTACCCACAGTGACACATGTTTAATTCAGACTGTGAGCCATGGTGTGCTTTTCCCAACAAGCTATATGGCTGCAATGCTGTCTTTAAAAGCTATTATTTTAGGTACTTCGGAAAAACAGTCAAAAAAAAAGTGTTAAAGATCCATACACAGGGTTTCTGCAAATGAATATGATGTATTCCAGAAACAACATGCGTTCACACAGACACTCAATAAGAAAGGGACTGTTTACTCAGTTTATAGCTTGAAAACCACTAGGGACTGTGTTCCAGTATGGGAAATTTTAGTAGAGTGCATTGTTAATACAAAATAAAAAGCAAGCCTGGGAAGTTAGGATTATATTTTTTTGAAAATGCTTGTTTGGACCATTAAAAAAAATATTGCCTTCTAATGTCAAAGTAGGAACAAACATTTTTTCAGAAGAATAAAATCTGTAATCAGTTAGATAAGAGCAATATGCCTTTTTTTTGGCATTTAATCAAACAATGAAATCACATACACATTTCCTGACACAAAAGACAAATGATGTAATAATCTGAAGGAGTTTCTCTATCTCCTTGGAACTTTGCATACTTGACTTGTTTTCCATATTTTGTGACTTTAAATGGTGGGAAAATTATATTAAAATGCTTGTAGCAGTTCCTCTAAACTAGCATCCTTTTTGTTTTATTGTATTTAATATAAAAGGAGCAATTATTTGATTTCAAAGTTATGAAAATATGTACCTTATGAGAAAACAAGCAATTTAAGCTTTAATTGGTGTCATTTTTCACAGAACTGGCAAGATTCTTGCATCCCTGGCATGTTGTTTTCTATAAAACTGCAGAGCTGCTTTCAATGAATGTTTTACGAATGTATAAGTTGTTACATGAAGGTACGTGAGTGGATGGCTGGAAATATAAGATTTCTGGGGGGATTTATTCACAAAAGATGCATTTCATTTCATAGTGTATATACGGTAATTTTTCCTTAATATTCCTAATGTGCTTTGCTTCCCATTAAGCATTTCTTCCATTCTTGTATGGGAAGAAAGGGGAGGTAGGCAAGAGGGATATTTTGCACAGGAGAAATAGAAATAAAGATGAGGGAAACAATGAGGGGGAAAGTGCTTTGAAAGAATTATTTTCTATACAGTTTTCATGTAAAATTAGACACCCCAGCCAGCTGAGTTTGGGTTGGTTTGGGGTTTATTTTTCCATCTCGGTGGAAGGTTCAATCCCTAATTTAATCTATCTTCATGAAGCTTATAGTACTTATGCACTTACCTGTTAGGGGCATGTTTTTCTGATTTGTTTAAAATTGTACCCAGAAGATATGAACTAGAGACCTCTGACATTAGTTCCAGTGAAGAGGAAATAAACCCAGTAGAAGAGCTTGGCCTGTGTGTACACTATCCAACCCCACATGGAAAGAGATACAGAACTGCAAATAACAAGACACCCAAAGTGTTACAATGGCCCAGTCATAAGAAGAAAGCTTATGTGGGCTGAGATATGAGCACAAACCTGAGACACAGACATAACTTTTGTCTAGGAAGGAACAGGAGCCTCGTAGAAGCCGTGTCCTGCTGTGCCACTCATCTTCAAAGCCCTCTCTGAGGCCTCTAGGACCAAGCTAGGGTAGGCACATCCAGCAAGAGCGTGTTCCACCAGTGGGTTGGTTCAGGACTCACTGCTGTCTCAGTGTAAGAAAAGGAGCAGCACTGTCTCAAGAATGGTGTGGAGAAAAGATGTCTCTGTGGATCCATCAACCGCACAGCAAGAGGGAGAAGAACTACGCCACTATGGGATTCTTTCCCCAAGCACAGAGACAGCGGTCACCACTCAGCAAATACATGTGACACAAGGAGCTTGCTAAAGCAAAGCACCAAACAAACACTTAGACATGACATCATCAGAAAGGATTTCAATGAGCAGACCTTTCACCCTGCACATTGGCCAAACCGGTGAATTAACTCACTATCATACCCAGGAAATTATTTCTTCCAGAATAAGTATGTTCCCTTATGAGCCCACGAGTGCCACTGACTTTGGAGTCCACTCTCTTCAATCAGCCACACGTGGGGTTGTTGGTGTCTCAGAGTGAGATGGTAGGAGACCAGAGCATATTTTTAGCCCTCTTAATAATCAGGAACACCACAATCTGAGGTGTCACAAGCGTTGGGAATACCAGCATATCTCAGCCTCAACCAGGAGGGCACATTGGTGCTGAGCACTTAATTAAGGCTTCACAGCCATTTAGTTCATAATTTCTCAGTTCTGGATTTTACGAGGTAGACACCAATGCCTTTGGCTCACAAATGTTTCTACTCAACTATGTGTTTACTGGAACCAGTAGTGGATACCTGGGAAATACCCAAACACAGCGACAGGCTCTGCAGCCTCTCCTCTCCCCATCTACCTTCTTATACATTCCCTCTCTTACATCAAAACACCTACTACTGTGACTTTCTATCTGCCTGTGACCATTCCTTCTTTACACTTCAACATTTTAATTAAAAAGCAATAAAACACTTCAATTTGAGGTTTGTACATAAAAATATAAGTAAAAATGGCCTGAACACCGGGCAAATACTATTGAAATCTGAGCTGAAAGGCAGTTAGAGTAACTTTAACCACCTGAGAAATGCAATAATCACCCTGAAATGCACAGCCTGGAGTGTTTTATTGCCATTATAAACTGCAATTTATACATTAAAATAAGGAAAACAGTCAGACCCATCCATTTATGAGCTATAATAAATATGGTTATGACATCACTGACAACCAGTCACAAACTTCCAAACACATCCAGAGCTCTAAAGCAATTTCATGATTACCTTTTAAATCTGTTTTCTATCAACACGTGTGTATTTCTTGGGTGTGCACGTAGCCACAGGCCTGACTCAGCAGCTGTCTCTACATGGACGTGAAGGTCTCCTGCATTCTGCAGGCTCTTGGTTTGACTTTGTCTTTCATGGCTCTGCACTTCTCCAACCGCCACTGCACTTTCCATCCTTTATCTTCCTCATGACACCTGTACAAAAAATCCCAACAAAAAAAATTCTGACTCTTAAAGAATCATTCCTATGGGGTTTTTTTTATTATTAGTTTATTTTCTAACTCACAAAACATCACCTTAACAGAATTTGTGATAAATGCTGTTGTGAAATAAGCTTCTAAAATAACCATGGCACCTTTAATGAAGCTTCTGTCTTTGAGGGACAAGGATTTCTTAACTATTTATGCTAGGTGGTTGCACCCCAGATGACTGAACCATTGCAAGCAGCCTTGAATACAGCTGCTCAGTCACTAGATTTCTCTTTCAAGCACCAACCTTTGCTCTTTCCACTGTCACAAGTTTCTTCAGGGAGGAGAGTTTCTAAAATGAATAAATTGTACCTCAGGGAACAGCTCTTCTCTAAGAACAAGCTAACAGCATAAGCCTATAATAGAAATATAAATCAACTGCAAAACATATTTTTTTGGAGAGTGTTTTCCTCTCAGAACTAGCTGTGCAACAATTTCCTTCTCTACTGCTCAGCTCCTTTCCTGATGAAGCCTGTCCTGGTCCCTCTGCCCTCCAGCTGCCAAAGTGTTTGTCCCATGCACGAGGCTTCATCGGGATCAAAGATCTTTGACTTCATCCTCAGACCCAGACAACCTAGAGCTAAGCTGGAGAAGACAAGCTGTGGTAGCAGTTACATGGGCCTGATCCAGCAGCAGCTGCCAAACACAAGGGCTCCCTACAAGGAGGACAACTGCTGAAGACATTCAGATCAGAGGGAACTTGCTGTGCTAAAGCAGAGAGGAGCTGGGAGTCACAGGGTGAGGAGCAGTCATCAATTTGGTGTCAAGCTGTGTGCAAGACAGACTGGAGCAAAATGCTGGGGTGACCTGTCTGATTCACCATCACAAGCAAAGGCTAAATACCAGGTGAGGGAAGGAAGGAGCACACATCCTACTGGAGAAAGCACAGCCTTTGATATGCCCAGTTAAACACAAGGTCTTGTCAGATTTTACGGTACTAACTCTGTTATTTTATATTTTATCCCTCCAACTCAATGCATTTTATCCTCCATCAGTTCCAACCTTCATAGCCCAGTGGTTATTGCTTTTCCTCTCCCCACATTTTCCATTAAATCAGCCCAATCTTCCTGCAGAAGGTATTCTGATTTTCACCCCACTCGGAAGGACATCACCTCACCATGGTCTGCTCTTCAAATCCTTCACCTTCCCTTGCCAGGCATCAACCTCAGGCCTTGGAGGAAAATTCTGGCACAAAAAATACCAGCAAATGGACACTGTTCAAGCAGACAAACAGATTTAATGAAACACTGCAAGTAACTTGTGATCAGCAAAGGTAGGATAGCACGGGCAGCATGACAGGAGAACATCAGGTGGGATAACGCCCTTCCATGCGACTTCACAGAAATTTCCTCTGCAGACACACTATGGTTATTTGCACACAGAAGGATCTTGGCAGTTGCCAAGGCTCAAGACATTTGTCTTTGCAACACCCCACTGAAGTAGAAGAAGAGAGTACTATTTTTACCACTTTGAGGAAGTAAAAAAATGAAAACCAAGCATATTGTGTGATTTTTTTTTTTTCCATGGTTGTAGAAACCATGGAAAACAATGGCAACCATGGCAAAAAATTTTCAGGTGACTTGTTCTGTTCTGTACTGCCTATGTTTATACTCCGAGTTACCCATTAACAACAAGATGTACTTACATTCTTATTTCTCTCTTCCTCTTTCAAAACAATATGGATTCTTTGTTTGTTCTTGAGCACAGAATGCTTTTTAATACATGGAATGTAAGAACCAAGACTTTCACCTTGATTTGGAGGCTTAAAAGTCAAAAGCACAGAGCTCCTGAACTTGACTGAGTGTTTTAAAGCAAGCCAGCAGAGACTGGTAACAACTAGAAAGGAAACAAAAACAAGGGTAAGAGATGAAGTCACACTTCAGATGAAAATTGCATCAGCTACCTACATAAGAAGAAATCTCCTGGATCAAACACAGATGTTATTTGTCGCCACCACTGGAGTATCACCTCTTCGATTCAGCAAGTTCTGAACCAAAGCTGAGGTTATGAAATGTCTCTCTGTGATTTCACCTGCCCACCAATACTAGACACGATCTCTCTTGTAAAATCTGCTATTTTACATTACCTTGAGCAGCAATGGCACATGTGCATTTTATTCCACCAATATTTTCCTTTCAATAGAGGAAGACATCAGCCAGTTCTTCAGCTATTTTGGGAAGCTCCTGTTAGCAAAACAAAAAGACATGAGAGGAAGGGGATAAAATTTCTCCTTCTTTCAGCTGTAACTCTCACTGCAGCACATATAGAGATACACGATTCTTCTCTGGTAGTACCCTTCAGGGAGGTGGTGGAGTCGCTATTCCTGGAGGTTTTTAAAAGGCAGGTTGATGGGTTTATTAGGGACATGGTTTAGTAGGGGATAGGTACAGTTGGACTCAATAATCTCAGAGGTCTTTTCCAACCAGATGATTCTATGATCCTGAAATGCATCAGGTCAGTAATATCTCATGAAGACCCAAGGAAGCCTTCATAGTTTGCCAGCAAGCACGGTACCAGGCTTAAAGTTTTGTAAGGAAAACAATTTTCTTGAATGCACAGGAGAGGTGGGGCAGGTCCATCAGGCAGATCACCATGAAATAATGGTCAGCACAGGAAGATTGCTAGAAGATGTTGACCTGTTCAAACCTTTCATGACGCTGCTTTCACTAGTCGTGTAAAAGCAGGTCAGGCAATAAGGAAGATTTTTCATTCATTTTGAGCAGTGCTTGTTAATATTTGCAAGGATTCATTCTGAATAACTCTAGTGGATTTGGATGGCATGATCCTGTTGGGGGAAAGGAGAGAGAAGCAAGTAGTTAAAAATAAACAGCATTAGTGACTAGTAAAATGCTGCTGGGAAGACATTGAGAAAAAAGAAAGATAGAAATTATTTCTAGCTTAAAATAAACTTCTCTCCAGCCTTCATTGTGCATCAAAAGCAAAAACAAAATGTGGTTTTAAAATGTAAGCAAGTTAATATTTGTCCTTGTGTTCATAACTGAGCAAAGGCAGAGAGTGGACCTGGCAAGAGGAAGCACTGCTCTTGACCTGGCGTAATGCATGCGTAAATACACATGGACACACATCACACCCAATGCTTCTCAACCTTGAGTGTGTTCTCAGAGCTCTTATTGAAAGAATTCACTATGATAGTCCGAATTTTGAGAAAATTTGTAATACAAATTCAAAATTTCAAGAGTGATTATAAGAATAGGTGCGTACAGATATCTGTCAAGTATGTGTTTCCTTCCAGGAAAAGAAATCTTCTTTTATAAACTCGAAATATACTTAACTTTTTGAAGATTTCAGCATCAGCACATACAATTTTTTCACTGATACAGAACAATTTTTCTCACTTTCATCAGAAAATAATTTTTAGTTGAAGAAAAAAAATAAAAAAATTCCTTAATAATAGTTTTAATAATTTAAAATGTTTATCAGTTTAATGTATCCTAGATATCTATTTGCAGACTTTCACTTACACATTGCTAATGGGACAAATGTCTTCTTGCATCATTTGCTTTAATTTGGGAAAAGCATTAAGTTTCAACAAAAGCATTGCGTGATCTAAAATTCAAAAGATTTGACCATTTCATTACAACCAACTGATAAGCAGGGATTACTATTTCTCAAACCACTAAGATACTGTTCCTCTCAATATTTGATATATGTTATTTGCTATTTGAACCGAACATTCTATCTCTGCAGTGCTCCTATTCTTTGATTAGATGATCTAAACTCTGTAAGCAGGTGGCTACTCTGATTAATTTGTTCTGGCATCGTTTTTCTCTGAGGGAAGTGGAAATACTTTATCTGGTACAAATGGTGGGCTGTGAGAGGGTGAAAATCAGGCCAACAGAATGATAAGGAATTTAAACCTTTTCTTCTGCACAGGAGTAAGCACTGTGCATGGCTTAGTGTATGGAGCAACAAGCTAATACCTCCAGCCTTTTTCTTAAAAACTGGGGCAATAAAACACTGAAAGCAAAATGTATTTATAACTCCAAATCCAAGCTGCTCTTGTTGAGATCTCTGGTAAAAAAGAACCTGTGCAGTTGTAAACCAAGCCTTAATCCTGCAAGGACATATAAATATGCTTAGCCTTACCCTGGTTGAGCAGCACCATTTTCATCAATAGGATCCATCATGGGACTACTTAGAGATATTAACACTAATTAAACACAAGCATAAAACTCTTTGCAGTATTTAGACCTAAATGACTTCAATTTCATAATTATAGCAAAATTTTGCTACTGGCATGGTATCTGATCTCCACTTAAATGTATGGAGGTAAAACTCTGCTGGTGCAAGTGGTTTTCAGCAAATAAGGACGGTGAAAATAGCTGCATTTGAAATTCTAGGTAAGACATTGGGTTTGAGTTGTTCTCAATTTTTAATTTTTTGTCATTCCTCATTATTACCATGACTCCACCAGCAGCCTCACACCTGACTATCATTTATATTGTTTTTACGTTTCATGGTCTGCTAACAACCTGTTACAATATCCATTTGTGTGCTGCTAAGGCACCGCTTGAATGTGCCTCCTTGCATAACAATGGGGTTTTCAGTACACTGCATGTTTCCCTCTGTTTTGCTGTTCCCCCAGGACCCTGCCCGAAACTTGATCTATCACCCCCTGCTAAATCCTAGTGGGTTTGGGACATACCCTCATGCTTCAGAGAGTGCACTTGATCTACCTGATCCCTGCAATCAGGTGGGCTTGCTACCAGCGTTACAAAATCCAATCAAGACAAGTGCCTGTTAAAGCCTAACAACCACCAGAAATACTGAACTTTCCAGTCTATGTAAATTCTCTTTTCCCAACCAAAAGTTACCTCACACAATATAACACCTCCTAATAATTGACATCACTACAAAGGCAGGCAATATTATTATTTATTGAATCACATTTTGAGTCTGCTGTCTGCCAATTATGTTCTATTTTATCACAGGCAGACCCAGAGCCTGTTCTGGAAGGTTACCAGTTTTAGGCTATCACCTGTGACTGCTGAAAAGCCAAGAAAAGAAAAAAAAAAAGATAAAAGGAGTCAACATTACACCACACCATGGTATTCCAATGGAGTCTGCCCTAAAGAAAAGAATTCTATATGAGAATGTTAATGAGTACAGGCATTGTGTCTCTCAAAATCATGTTCCTCCCAAGTTTGAAAAGTGAGTATTGGACTCACGATCAGTCTTTTGTGGTTTTAAATCCAAGAAACACTTAGCCAGCTATTTTGCCAGCATTGTCAATCACAGCAGAGACACATCTTAGGAGTGAGGCAATTACATTCCTGACATTAATGTGGGTTTGGTTTGGTGTTGGGTTGGGGGGGGGGGGGCATTTTGGAGGGGCATGCGAAGGGGTTAGAGAGAACTAGCAATCCCATTAATAAAAACTCACTGCAGAAGTCAATAGCAAAAGCCCTTCTGAAGATTATAACAAGTTTTAGGTCATTAGCATAAACAACTTTATTTTTAATATTTTTTTCTCACTCAGAATACATGCACTTTAATCTTCTCATAGACCTTTTCCAAGTACTTTTCTAAAATGCAGCAGGAAGCCAAAGCAAAAAACTTAATACGTCCGCTTAGACCCAAGAAGGTATTGTTATCAAAAAACTGGTTAGGAAATCTAACCTTAGGCATGGCCCCAGGTGCTGTGGCTGGTTGAGGTGAGCCCAAAGGAGCAGCATGGCTCTAAGGGTGGACAGCGTGGATTTGAACCTTGCTGCCATCACAGCCCCAGCACCACCAGCTTCAGCACGCGAACGGCGAGGAGCCAAGCGCAGGCTATTTCTGATCTGAACGCTATTTGTACCACTGGAGCCCTATTTTGAGTATTTTGTGTTCTATTTTGAGATTTTTAAATACTCTTTTGACTTTACTGGACACGTATTACGGGAATATCAGGAAATATAACATTAACAAAAATATCCCTTCAAAGAGCGTTTTTTTTAGCCTTCTTTCTGAAACTGGACTGAGACAAATGCAGGACTCCCCCTGCCAAGCCCTTCCACAACATGCCCTGTTACCTCCGTGGCATTGCTGACTTGGAACTTCAAAGCCTTGAAGCAGGCCTCAAATCATGAGATTTACTCAAAAATACCTTTTTTTTGTTGTTGTTGTTGATCATGAGTGAGAGTGAAAAATTGCTTGTTCTTTGTTATGAATGTGCTTCAGAAATTTATTTAGATCTCTCCGCATGGGGAATCACAGAATCATAGAATTGTTTGGGTTGGAAGGGACCGTAAAGGTCATCCATTTCCAAACCCCTGCTATGGGCAGGGACACCTCCCACTGGATCAGGGGGCTCAAAGCCCCATTCAACCTGGCCTTGAACACCTCCAGGGATGGGGCAGCGCCTGCCTCCCTGGGCAACCTGTGCCAGGGCCTCCTCACCCTCATTGTGAAGAATTTCTTTCTAATGTCTAATCTAAATCTTCCCCCTTCCAGTTTAAGACCATCCCCCCTCATCCTATCACTATAAGTCCTTGTAAAGAATCCCTCCTCAGCTTTTCTGTAGCCCCTTCAGGTACTGGAAGGCTGCTATGAGGTCCCTCTGGAGCCTTCTCTTCTCCAGGCAGAACAAACCCAACTCTCTCAGTCTGTCCTCATAGCAGAGGTTCTCCTGCCCTTTCATCATTTTCATAGCTCTCCTCTGGACCAGCTCCAACAGTTCCATATCCAACACCATATCCTAAGACACCATAAGGTAAAAAGAGTTCCAATCCCCTAGGAGAAATATTTTGTTTTGTTTTTTTAAAATGAAGAGAGATGAAAATTTCATGCCACTGAGATCTGAAGGAAAAGAGGAGCATTACTGTATTTACTGAAGCTGCCATGATCATCTGACCCACAGAAAGAAAGAAAGTCCAGAAGGACCTTTTGACCTAGGAACAGAATAAGGTACAGAGACTGCCTTGCAGGTCTTGATTTCAACTTTTTAAGGCATAATCACAAGTTAAATTTCTGCAGTAATAAATGTTATGCCACAACGCTCATTTCCCTTTTGTTGTGCTTAATATTTCTGCATCATTGGAGGTCTGTGCTTTGACTTCACAGCCCCGCTGTGACATCAGAGCACAGTACCTGATCTGCATTTCCAAAAAGGAAATTGTTTTCCAAAAAATCTACGTGGCAGCAAGAGACTCTAAACAGCATCCTCATAGTAACACACAGTAGCACATTTCAAGCCGACTAAACCTACTGGGTCATCCTCTATGTTTACAGCATGCTTCAAATAGTTTTCCAAGAGCCCAGAAAGTAAGCAGCAGGCACAGTTGATTTATTGAAAATTTACCTTTTAAATTGTAGAGTTAATGGCTATCTTTTATGTCGTTGGTGGTCCATGTGTGATGCATGTATTAATAGACAAAATTACAAATAATAAGGGATGAGAGGTGTAAAAATAAAATATATTCACTGCCAAAATAAAAGCAAATATGCAAGTCCTTCTGCTAATTCTAAGCTGCTTTTTTCACTAAAAGATAAAAATAAGCGTCCAAAAGTTTCTTAAGGGTGTTAACAGAGTCATTCAAAACTCCTTCTCCTTGTCAGCGCAGCACATCTTTGACTTGGTTTCTCATAACACCTTGCTAATGTTCTCTCTCTTGAGCTACTGGGATGTCAACTAACAGAAAAGTCAGTCTGCAAGTCTTTGCAGGTACCTACCTTCAACCTGGGCTGAACACATTGCAGAGAAGTGCTGTCACACGTGGCTTCTTCCTGCATCCCCAGCTGCCCAAGGGTCACAGCACACGTGCTCCAGTGGCAGCACATTTGGTGGCAACCTAAGATACCATAAAGTAAGAACTTCAGTCTCTGCTTTAGTTGATGTCCAAGAACCCTGCTCTTGGCCTGAACATAGCAACCTAGCGCCTTCATGTAATGAAGCAAAGCTATTTTAAAATCTATTTGTATGCTCTTAAAAAAAACAGTAAATGACTACAAGGCTGAGAAATAACATCCTTTACCAAATAAAGCTTCCAAGAAATGGTCATGTTTTCACCAAGCACCCAGGTACTGGCTATAGACTCAGCAGTAAGATAGAACATCATGGAAGTTGTAGTTTGTCAATTCATGTAAGAGTTGGTCAGCTTTGATCAGTTAGGGCTGTTTTGGGTAAATCAAGATCAAACAAGAAGCGGGAGCTTGGTAAATACCATACACTGCTAAAGTTTTCTAAGACCTTAGAGGAGTCTTCTCACCATGAGTCTCAACATTTTTTCAGCACATTAGAAGTTCATCCAGAGCTAGATCATAGAATGGTTTGCGTTGGAAGGGAATGTGAAGGTCATCTCATCCAATCCTGTGCAGTAAGCAGGAACTCTTCAACTCGATCAGGTTGCTCAGAGCCCCATCCAACCTGATCTTGAATGTTTCCAGGGATGGAACTTTTACCACCTCTCTGAGCAACATGTACCAGTGTTTCTCCACCCTCATCATAAAAAATTGCTGACTAATATCTAGTCTAAATCTCTCATCTTCTAGTTTAAAACCACTACTCCTTGTCCTATTGCTACAGGCCCTGCTAAAAAGTTTTCCCCCATCTTTCTTATAAGACCCCTTTAAGTATTGAAAGGCTGCAATAGGGTCTAAAGATAAAATACTTGACATAGCAACTCTTATTAGTGGATGTGCAACAATTTATCATGTAATAGCTTCAAAATAAAATATCTTTTTAAAATAAACAAATACATTTTCTGCTTTTCACATTAAGATAACCATTCCTTAGTCATGACATAAACATGATGACTGTCAAGCAGAAAGATGAGAAGAGCAACAGTAAGTTTGTAAAGGAAGTTACTTTTGGAAGATAATTGTTACTCGGGGAAGGAGGAAAAAGTCCAACTGAAGTAAACAATTTAGTTCATAATCATTAGCACAGGGACATTTTGCATAGACATTTCCTTTCATAGTTCACTACATTCATTGGATTAGAATTGGTTAGAGGACTGAAAATGACAAAAACTACTGTAAGTAGTAGCCCATGAAGTAAAAAGCAGACAGCTGAGGCAAATATTAGATCACATTATGCTGAATCTACTCCTACCTGTCCTATAATTCAAGGCTTGTTTACATACATACAGTGAGCTACAAAGCATAAGGTTTATTAAAGATTTCAGCCGTTAGGAAATGATTTAGCATGTGGAATTTCTACAAGAAAAAAAAGAAAACTAAAGAATGTTTATTAGGTCAAAGTTTTTTGGTTTTCTGTCTTTTTTAATCATCCCCTACATAACTTTAACACTAGATAATACAGTATAATGCATCGATACACTATAGCAAATTTTCTGTGCTTTAAATATCACTCTCATTCATACTGTGATTCAATTTAAAGAATCATTCAAAGATAAATCTAAATAAATAACAACCTAGCTTTCAGGCAAACAAATGAATTTGCATTGTTTTATATTCATCATAAATATTTCACTTAATTACTGAGGTACTATGTTCAGAAATACAAAACAACATTATAAATTTATTAGCACTGTCCCTGCTGATTTTACAGAAGTTCTGTGGAATGTAAAAGCCAAAAGTAGAAACAGGCTCAAGAGCATAACCAAAAGAGCAGAGGCTGCATTCAAATGCTAAACTGGATCAACACAGGCTGGATCCCTCTGTATATTTACCACGACTAAAGCTTCCTGTCTTGAATCAGGTGTTATCCTATTTATTCTCGAAACCCAAGGTCAACGAAAGCCTTTTCCTTCTGTTGACTTTCAAAACCTAAACATCTGAATCAGGCTAGTTCAAGTATTATCTTGCAAACTATCACAGGAGTTATTTTTCCCCTCATTGTAAAATAGTGAAAACGTAAAAGGATGTAACAGCATTTTTCAAAGGTTTAGCGAGGTCAGCTATGCGAAGAAAAAATAAAAAGAGCTACCAAAACATAAAAGCTACAGCACGGAGTATTTATCATCAAAATTATTTAAGTTCTTTTAATGGCTCTAAAGGCTATGAAAAATATTTTTAAATGTAAATATGTGGGTCTTTTAGAAGAAGTTATCCTTCTTTATAAGCCACAGTATCACTGGTGATTTATAATTTTCAGAAAATCTTAATCCCACAGGAAATACAGATGAGTTCCTCTTTATTTTTAACCTAGTGCTGGACCTAGTATGGAATGCAGTTTTTATTATTGGTGAACACTCTATTATTTTTATTTGCTTATAATAAATTAAGATAAAATTTGAAAGAGTGCGAGAATGAAACTATTTTAAAAACAGATTTTTTTTTCCTTTACCTTTCCAGCAACTTTCGATGTAAATAAAATTGTGGCTATCACATTTCCCTAGGGATTAAGTACTCTTACTGTTCAAATGTCATTAATTACCCTTAATGCCGTTATGAACTATTTGGAGATTATCATTATTAAACTGTTAGAGTATTTCTTAATTCCTCACCAGAAAGCCACAGAGTATCTAGCTGTGCCTGTCCTCCCCCCTCTTTTGTTGAAGTAACAATAGCCTAGAGGAATTGTGTCTGAAAAGAAATAGTCAAGAAACAACAATAAAAAATACTTTGCTTGACTAAATGAGCAGTAGAGAGAAGAGTTGGGGTTTTAAACCATATGCTTTTTCATAAGCAGAGTATCTGGGTCTGATGCAGCCTGGTTCAAACAGCTGGGTTTCTCCAAGTAACTGGGGAAACAGCATGAATCCCCATAACCCAACTATCTTATCTGTAGCATGTCTGCTTTTGTGATACTGGGAAATGCCTAATAAATACCCTTCATAAATGAGGCCATCATCTATTCAAAGGATATGGAGCAGAAAGACAGTGTGTGCACACACACGTGTGCAGCGGTACCGGTAGCACAAACACACTCCTGATGCACAATGCTCTCTTCCTCTACGTGCACGCTGAACCCACAGGCAAGGGTTAGAGAAGCACCTATTGTGAGAAGTGAATTTTGGAGCAGCTGATACAGATTCTTAAAAAAAAAAATAAAAAAGGTTCAAAATTATTTAAAAAGTTGCATGGTCCAAGCCTACAGCATGAGTGAACAATAAGGTCTTCCCTGACATCTGAATTTTGAGATCTTAAGCACCTTTAATTGCTGTAAAATTCACCAGAACAAAATATCAACATTATACACTGGATTTGGTACCAATAATATAGTACATTTCATACTTAAAAACTCAAACCTTCTGTCCATCGTCATCCTCCTCTTGCAAAATGCTAAACAAATGAGAATTTTCACATGGTTATTTAAATGCTGTCAACTGGCTCTTTCTCTGAACAGCCATTGGGCTGGGAGGACGAGTGTGCTACACCACAGGGTGCCAAGTGTTCCTATTACAATTCAGATACTCTTCTCCTCTTCCAAGATACATCACAGTGCTTGGATTCATATTTTGAAGCCTGTGTTTTGTTTTGTTACTATTATTCTGCTTCTATTTTTCATTCAAACACACACTAGCACTTTTACATTTGTATGTTTTGAAAACTAACACAATAAATTTGCCTACAGGTAAATTTACATGATATTCTCAAACAGAGAAAGGTCTGCACTGAAACTTTCCAATGACTACTTGCAAAGGTAAGAGCAGACAAATCTTCAGCATGTGCTCACTTCTGGATCTGAAAAACAAGTTACTTGTCAGCTTGAAGGCATATGTTAGCACACAAACAGCTTTAGCTTGTGCTTACACATTAGATTAGCTGCTAGGTGGTTTCCCAAGTGTAATTCTTTTTAAGCAAAGGACTAAGGGACCTGCTCCAAGGAGGCAAAGAGAGGACCCCAATAATCCTGCTTTCTTAGTTTGCATTTCTACCTCCCCTAATCTCTGCTCTGGAGGAGTTCCCAATCCATACCTGTAGCACAGTGGGCCAAATTTGGTATTTTAATAGGACAGAAGAGCTGGAATCATAGAATTATCTGATTGGAAAAGACGTCTGATATCATCGAGCCCAACCGTACCAAGGGAGATGAAGGAGAAGCTGCCAGCCACCAGTTTCATGAGTTAACCCCAAATCAGCCAGAAGGGTTAGACTCTCTTGGAGCATCTGTGCTAGTTGAGGGAGGGTAACTACAGAGAAGGGAATGCTGAAAAGCTGGGTAAGGTTTAGAGGTGGGGAATGAGCCTCAGAAGGGCCATTGCAAGGCGTAGCAATAATGAGACAGTGTGGTCTGTGAAGGGAGATGGGAACAAGCTTTTCTCTGTCTCTTTTCCAGATCAGACCTACATGTTGCAGGGGCCTTGGCCTCCTTGCAGAGCTCTGCTGAAAGGTAACGCAATGCTCAGGATCTGTTATGAGTTATTTCAGCAAGGAATGTCTGGCTTTTTATGGCTATTTTAATTGGTGACAGTACTCACTGCTTAACACACTCAATCTGGCACTGATGTTCTCCCATGCCCTGCTCCATCCCAATCGCTCATCCTGTCGCACGGCTGCTTTCTCACCCTCATCAGAAGCTGCTGTCCCACTACTGCGCTTGCTCCAGCATTATCTGGTCTGTGTAACACCAAGCCAGGGTGAGTGCTGGCATATTTCATCAGGGATTAATACCTACGTTGCCTGTCCAGAGAGCATGGGAAGTTGATAAGTGTTACAAGCATTAAAGAAAAACTGAATTCAGACCCTTCTTTATTATTTTCTTCAAACCAGTAACTAGCAGTTCAACCTCTTCTTACACACATAAAATAGATTTTATATTGGTGAAAAATCATAGCTACTAGACATCTAGGTCTGAGAAGTGAGACTAAGTTACACCTTGGCATAATATTTCTTCTAAGTATCTCAGAGAAGTTTACTACCAATAGCGATCTTTAATTTGCAATACTTCTAAAAAAAGGCAATTATTGTTATGCTTTTACAAGTAAGACAGAGTATCTTAAATGTCTTACCAAAGGACAAACAGAATAAGAGTGGTAATAAAGTCAATAACTCTTGGCCAGTGATTTAAACCCTTCTGGTCTGCTGGGCTATGGAAGTCTCCGTAGGCTTCAGACCCAGTGCTGGCTTGATTCGTTGCACATAGAGCATGTAAAACAAAGCCTATGTGGTTCACCTTCTTCCTCCTTCTGGTGAACACCAGCTAAGATCACTGATGTTCACCAGAGAACTTTTCTTTCCCCTTTTCATACTGTGGATGGAAGAATAACTGTTGGCAGGTGAAGATGAGCAACCTCTTTCATTTCAACTTAGAGGAGAGAAAAGTCAGCTCAGCAGCTACCTCTTTGCAGCCTCCCTTATCACTCACCCTTTGCAGCAACTTCCTCCTCCTTGCATTGCTCCCACCTTTGACCACCTCCTTTGTCCACTTCCATTCCAATTGTTCAGCCATCCTAGCATCCACATGGAAAGCCCCTTATTTTTGCTTTCCCAGATTAAACATATAAAAAGAAATGACAACCCAAGAGACACTACCTGGGGGAGGAGATAACATGCTGCCAATCATCTGACCAGTAGCATCATGGGACAATACTTGTTGGAAAAATAGGGGGAGGCTGAAGCTGGGAGCCACATCCCTCCAAGCTTGTGTCCTTCAAGGTGCTATGGCTCACAGCCCTCATTCCCTGCTTTACTCTGCTCAAAGCCAGCCCACGTGTTATGCTTTGCTGGAGCTTGGTAGGCTGCTAACCTCCAGAGTAGGTCATGGAGAAAGGCCTTTCCTTTCATCCCTGCAGGCAGCCTTTTGCAAAAAAAAACAAAGCCAGGGAATAA
The DNA here is from genome assembly GCA_033556795.1 of Tapera naevia. Classification (NCBI taxonomy): domain Eukaryota; kingdom Metazoa; phylum Chordata; class Aves; order Cuculiformes; family Neomorphidae; genus Tapera; species Tapera naevia. The sequence continues at coordinate 3,329,103 of JAUMJJ010000149.1, read as the reverse complement.
TCACAGGGCAGTAGTGACTCACTGTTTCTGTCAGTGGAAAGAATCTCTGCTGCCCAGTGCTCCCCTTCTCCCACCTGGCATTGCCACCAAAACCACCACACCGACAACCAGGGAGATTACGCAAGGCTGCGAGGTCGGAATGTTAACTTTAAAAAGTCAAGAACAGTGGGAAAGTGCTGCCAGCTACAATGCAACTGCTTCCCTAGCCTGTTAGGAAAAATAGGTCAAGGTTTTCCAAGGTGACAGTCAATTTTGGATGTCCAACTTCATGCATGTAAAAAAAAAAAAACAACTTTTGGAGAAAACACTAAATTTCTGTCACTGGGGAAGAAAACCATAAGGCAGCCAGACAGCTGTATCTTTCAAGGTCCTTGCAGTGCAGCACCCCAGAAAAGACAAATTACCTTGAGCCACAAGCCCCTGGAAAAAAAAAAAAAATGTCAACCATTCTTGCAAAAAACAACATAGGAAACCCACGGGTAAAAAAGTAGTGGGAGCTCACAAGAGCACAGGTCTCAGGATGCATGTGTGTTTCTACTGCAGGAGAGAGAACAATTGAATTACGAGGAGCTCTTAAGCAAGTAAAGTAAACATCTTTTGGCAATTTAGTGCTGCACTTTGAAGCCTGTCTGTGTCATACAAATGGTGAAATAGCACGGACACCCTTCTGCTGGCTGGTTTGTTTAATATGGTGAGTCGGGAGTTTTAGGGAGCGCAGTACTCTTTTATGAGCTCACGAGCTGGAGGAGGGAAAGTGTGGAAGGATCAGGAGAGGGATGTGCAAGCAAAGCTATAACAGCCTGGAGCCTATGGGAAACAGAGCAAGCGGGAAGGGACTGTGGTGGGAGCCCTGCAGCATCCCTGGGACTGCCACCGCGGGAACCAGCCCCAAACATCCCCCGCTGCAGGGAGAGAGAGAGAGAGAGAGGTATGGCATGAGGATAATCACATGAGCTGGGTTAATTGCTATAAATATCAAGAATCAAATCAATATGTCAAGATGTGTGTTCCACTTTTCACATATATGCGGTGTGTAAATGAGAAACGGAGAGAGAGGGAGGAAGAGCTAGGAAGAAAAAGGAGAGACTACTAAAGAAATAAGCCCCCCTGTACAGACAGCCTGACGCCAGATGGCTTCTTCTAATAAATATTCAACCTTAACTCAGTTCCCATGTAACTTTGTTGTAAAGCTGCCAGCACACCCACACAGATCTGGGCCAGCAAAATGATTACAGTAGTACAAACAAAATAGTGCAATAGAGGAAACAGGCAGACAGGGTCCTGTATACAGAAAGACAGAGCTGTAAAGATGTGAGTTGATGAACCTTTAGATTTAATACTGAGAACCTTAAAATAATGACTTGGGCAGAGGGGAGAAAAAGCTTAAGGCGGGGAGAAGGGGCAGGGGAAGAACTTATTTTTTTCCTTGCTGTTGCTTTTATTGTTGGGAATACAGAGAACATCATTCTGTTAAGACAGTAAATGAGGCACTATAAATCAGTTTCCATTCTGCATATTTTCTGTATTCAGCTAGAATTCAGATACCTTGCCGGAAACCATGCTGCAGCTTAAATTTCTTTGGTCTGTTGTGCTCATACGGGGCAAAAGGTAAAAAGGAAGAAGGAAGATTTTGTGCATGACATTTGTTATGTTAATTGGGAAGAGAAAGAGGAGTTCTCATATATTTTCTTAAGAAAACACTGGCTCAGTGCTCAAAAACATGCATTTCAGTTCTGAGAGTGTTTTTGCCCCGAGCTCTTTAATTTCAAAATTGGATTATGAGATCTGAATATCAGAACACACCACGTTGGCAACCCCAAAACTATTTAAATAGGACCCTGACCAAATCACGATCCAGTACTAAGATTAGGGGACGGAGGGGAAGTGCAGACAGACATCCTATTGATAATGTGAAGCAAGAAAAATTGTCCAGATCAGGAAATAAATTTTAATAATGCTAAGGATTCATATTACTGGGGCTTTTTTGATCTGTTTCATGCAGAATATCTCACTTTTAGAGGCAGGGACAATGCAGGTATCCAACTCAAAACTTCTGCCTGAGGTTGAGGTGGTTATTTAACAGTGATTCATGGACCAATCATGGGTCAGGAGCTAAAATTCTGCATTTACTACAAGACAGTGCCAACATGAAGCAAAGCTCCTCTTTTTCAAGGATGCAGCCTTTCGGTTTTTAAGCCAACTCGTGGTGCTGCTGGAAGGACATTGTTTTGGATGATACAGAAGAGTATAAATAGAATTAATAAGACAGAATTTAAAAAAAAAAAAAGCAGGAGGGGAGGAGGTGGGCTGAACGTCAGAAAAGATTTCCTGGTTGTGAGAGTTTCCCTCTGCAAAGCAGATCGACAAGGAGATGTAGTAGGCTGTAGAGTCAGGCTTTCACCACTTCCCTCAGGAGATTGTCACTGTGGAGGTTTTAAAAACAAAGCTGAACTCAGCACTAGTAAATATGCTGCAGGGAATAACCTTGTGTTGGGCAAGATATGGACAAGATCAATTAACAGATCTCTTCTATGTCTACTTTCTATTATTTTTGACTGTTGGGAAGAGAACTTTGGTAGAGAAAAGCTTAAACCACCCTCGATCTCCCCGTGTTTTCTTTTAAAAGGAGAACAGACTACCACACTGCAGGCTCATGTTCATTATAACTGCTAAGTCTCTCCCACCAGTTTTGCTCCGCTCACCCTCTATCCCCACTATTATTGAGAAACACTGGAAAGAATTTCCTGGAGAGGGGGGAGAAAAAAGTAATATTGAATCTCTCTTATTTCTGATCTTTCCAGGGCCCTCTTTGTAATATGCATCTATTCTGAGCAGTGTTTGACACTTCCTTCCTACCTACCCCCATTAGAAGTCAGCTATGGATTGCCTCCTCGTGCTCCTCCTTCTCCAGCCCTAAGGTACACATTAGGATTCTATTCTTGTCGAGAGCAGGGTAGCATCAAACGAGGGAAGCAGTTGGATGAAGGCAGGCAGGCGTCTGGGTAAGCTCCGTGCCTGAAGAAATGCACACCTTTTGTTTATGGTTAGCAGGATGAAAGCCCTGCAATGGAGCTGGGCACAAATCTGTCAGCCCTTGGGAAAACACCACTGCTGAAGCTGCTAACAACACGCCTCCTCGGCGCTGCGTACTGCAAGCACATCAAACAGGTCCTTCATTGGCTATGCTGGCTTGAAGTTGAAGATATCTATTCTTACCTTAATAAACCAGGCCTATGACATGGAAAAATCCCCGTACCAAGCTTCGAGGTTCAGGGTCACCTTTCCTTTGGCACTAAGCTTCATTCTGCAGACAAAACTGGATCAAAATTAGGGAAAACTTCAAGATCAATTTATATCCTCCCTACCCTCTTTTTTGTTAAAATATATGCCATACATTCAAGGGATTAAAAACAAAACACATGGATTTCTTCCTGGTGGAAAGGCAGAGGGATGAGCCCATGGCTAAGAAGGTCATTTCCCTGTGTGCTCAGGTGCCACAGGGTGACAACACAATCCCACAGTACAGCCCTGCCATATCAACACACAACTCATTTTTGGATCTGCCTGGTTTACTACAGTGCCAAGTTTCTGTCAGTGGTGTTTGGTTCAGGAAAGAAAATAGGCAAAGGGAAACCAGGAGAGAAGGAATATGGAGAAAATTAAATAACAAAGAAGAACTGGTACAAAGAAAAGGGCGGACACAGTAGGCTCTACCCATTCTGTCTGTGTCCTCTCCATCCTCACTACCACCCCTCTTTCTCTGGAGAAAATGCAGTAGATGTAACACGGCCTCACTGGCAGGCAAGGCTGGAAGCATGTTTCAGCCTTCCCTTACTTCTTAGCTAGACACCAGAATAAATCAAAGCAAGGAAAGAGCAAGAAATGAGGTGAACTCTGGTATTGGGGAGAAAAGGGAATGAGGAGGGAGCTTTGTAATGCTTGAAGGCACCTAGGATGTATGTAAAGAGTAAGAAGAGGACAAGGTTCCAGTGAAACAATTTTTACCACACCTCCACTGGAGTGAATTATCCCCATAAAGACCTTGCTCACATCCCTGTCCTTCCTGCTGTGGAGCAGGGAGGCTGGTTTTGCTCCCACTGAGGTTGCAACAGCTGGGGAAATTAGGGAGAGGCTGGTGGGAACAAAGTCCTTCACAGCTACCTCTGAAGAATAACAGCAAGCATCACGGTCCCAGCAAGCTGCTGGCTGGGATCAGCTTCTCAGCTCATGTAGGCAACCTGGATGAACACTTAACTATTGCAACAGCCTTGGTCCTGCAGCTTCTGAGGGAGTCCTCCTGAGCAAGCACTGGGCTGGCACGCTCAGCACCTTGCTGGTAACAACAGGATTGATTAGGAGAGCATGCAGCTCCCTGCGTCCACACAGTGCAACTCCCATCACATTGGATTTCTTCCGAGCAGGGTGTTCAGCTGGCTGGAACAGCAGCAAATCTCACCATTGCAACTAAAGGAAAAACAAACAGCCACGGTGACAAAATCAGTCTGATTTAATTCTTTCTTTTTTTTTTGTAAAATTCTGTGTTTTCTTAGAAATATAAAATGTGTTTCTGGACACGAGACCAGGCAGAATGCAGTGTTGATGCTTTCAGCCATTAGTTTATAAATTGAATAAGATAGATGTCTTCATTCATATGAACTAATGTAGTTTTTCTTATGAAGGTTTCATATTATACAAATCCATTAGCATATTTACAAATTAATCTTCCCTTAGGAAGAAAAAAGATCAAAGATTTACAGAAGGAAGTGCTTTATTACTTTTAAACTGCCTTTTTTTTTTAAAGAAAGAGAAAAAGAAATGAAGGGAAATTATGTTGAACCATAAATGTTTCTTTATGACTACTGTACAGCAGCTTTGTGGGAGATTTAAATTTACTAAAGGGCAAGGGGGACTTTAAGCCATCTATATGAGTTCAGTATTAAAAATATATATACGTGACAGGTGCCCATATAAGTTCATGCAGTACAAAATATTCCATAAATGAGCTCATTTATCGGAGTAATTTAAAAAGAGCTTCTGCACAAGGGGAGATATTTAGTGTGAATTATAGTCCGTTTACCTTTCATAAGTTTTTTCATCACTTCCCATACCTCCTTTGGTGCTACTGAAAATATCTGTAGTTATCAAGCGTTATATTCAACCTTGCTATTCCCTATTCCCAGGAAAGCCCTATTGGTGGAGTGACTCCATATTCTCTTCAAGAAACACAGTCCATGAAGCCCTGCATACATGATTATTCCTTCTTCGTAGACGCCAGATAAAACCAGATTATGCTGAGAAATCTTTTATCTAAGCAAATAGTTTGAATAATAAAGAGTATTACAGGTAAAGAAAAAATCTGTAGGTTTGCCCTCATCATTTAGGTCCAACTCCGTTGTAAAAAATTCCTCTTTATGTTTTCAGAATGACTTTGTACTATGATTGAAAATACAGAGAAGTAGAGAAGCAAGGAAATGAAATGAGATGCAAACCTTTAATGATTTATTAATAACCACTTTCTGAGACATTTCTAACTACTAAAGAGAAATCAGAACACTAAATACATTAAGATCTTCAGAGGGGATAAAAAATAAAGAACTATTGAAAAGTTATAAAAATACCAGAAAATTTCCAAGGGAAAAAACCACCTGAAAACCAAAGTGCATCTTAGGAAGAGCTGCTCCTGCCTTGGGACAGAAGTTGGAACTGGATGGCCTCTGAAACCCCTTCCAGACATAAGCTTTTTCTTTCTGTGCTGAAATGATTAAAGGTCTTTTGCAACATACACCTTTTTTTTAGTACTTTGTGGAATTACAAAGATTGTCCATTTCCACACCTCCCACCGGGATCAGGGTGCTCAAAGCCCCATCCAACCTTGAACACCTCCAGGGATGGGGCAGCTACAGCTTCCCTGGGCAATCTGTGCCAGGGCCTCCCCATCCTCAAAGGAAAATATTTTGCCCTAAGATCTCATCTCAATCTCCCCTCTTTCATCTTAAAACCATTCCCCGTCATCCTATCCCTGCACTCCCTGATCAAGAGCCCCTCCCCACCTTTCTTGGAGGATCCTTTTAAGTACTGGAAGGCTGCTCTAAGGTCTGCCTGGAGGCTGAACAACCCCAACTCTCTCAGCCTCTCCCCAGAGAGAAAGTGCTCCAACCCCCAGATCACCTTCATGGCCTTTCTCAGGACTTGCTCCCCGTGTCCTTTCTGTGCTGAGAACTCCAGAGCTAAACACAGGGTTCCCGGTGAGGTCTCATGAAAACAGAGAAGAAGGGAAGAATCCCCTCTCTCAACCTGCTGGTCACACTTCTTCTGAAGATGCATTCAGGATATATTCCAAAGGAAAACTTCAAGGGTATTACACAGACTAAGGTCAAACCACCATTCACCAACAGAATAATTTTCGTTTTCTCATGATCATTTCACTCACTCAAGTATAACTTCCTTCTCTTCTTGGAGTCTCCTGATAAGTTGGCATTACGTTGAAAAGGACCAGTACCTGGATACCACACACTTCTCCTCTTCGCTACACACCTGGCAATGAATAGAGCCTTTTCACAGCAGGACAGCTGTGGTTCTACTATACTGGAGTCACAGACACTATGAAGCCATATACAGAAGTCACTGATAGGTAATAAGGGGTTTTACAGGATCTCATCCCAGAAGGGAAAGAGGACCCCAGTAAACACACTATTAAGAAAATAGAGATTTTGATACTGTTAAAAAGCTCTGCAGTCACTCTTCTCAACTTTCATCAGCTAGGGTCTAGCCTGAAGACTACAAATGGAAGTAAACTGGACCTAGCCCTCCTCTTCTGAAATCCCTTTCTCCTCCCGTCCACACTCCACTTATCCTCATGAAGAACACATACCTTGAGGAACTTTTGAATGAAAAGATATTCTTCTGCTGCTCTGGAGTTGAGTTAAACTGTGAAACACCTCCACGTTCTTCTTTTCTCATTCAGGGATGCTCTCCTTAAAGGCAGCTTCATCTCCGTACTCTTTTGCTCTGCTTTCCTGGAAGTGTCAGAGGGAAGTTCTCCAGAAGGTTTCTCTGTAATAGTTAGAGGGGAAATTCAGTGTCAGTTTTTGTTTTACTGCAGACATTGCATTTGGCTATCAGAGTGTTCCCAGTTAGGAAACCATAACTCTTCAACCTCTCAGTTTACCCACCTGAGAAATCAAAAAAAAAGGTAAGACTACCCATGCTTCGGGGTTGTGAGGGTTTCTAAATGTTTCTGAAGGTGCAACATTTTTATAATGGCCTTAATATCTTGTAATTCTACAGATTATTTCATCCCAAAATCTTAAGCTTTTATGAATAACTAACCCTAACTAGGACACTACTATGAGATGTCTGTAAATAAACAATACTGTTCAGAGCAATGCTTAATCCATCATAGCTTAGTTCAAAATACTGATGTCAGATGCTGTAATTAGTCATTCATACAATACACTGGTCCTACTGAAGTCTATGAAACATTTTTGTTGAAATTATTGGCAAATCTATTCAGTAGATTAATGTTAATTAGCTTAGGGCGAGAGAGTTATGTTTTACTTGAAATTTGGCTCACGAAGGGGAAATGGCAAAAAAAAAAGAACCAACAGAAGAGAAGTCAACAACTGAGATTCAACCACAGAAAAAAATACATATATCAACAAAAAGTACCCCTTAGGCCCATGTTTTCTCAAACCAAGAGGCATTTAAGTTTAGCACCTTACACTTTCCAGGCTTTCAGCTCTTCAGCCATCACCACCTCGTTAATGATACTGACTGCATGACAGATAGGAGAGGAAGTTTTGCAGCACAAGTTTTTCAGGTGAAGAAGTGTGTCATCAATGAAGAAGGATTACAAGCCATTAAACTGGAGTGCATGCTGTGCATGCCTTTTCAATTCAATATAGGAAATTAAGAAGTCAAATGCCTGTGGCATTAAATATGAATGATGAATGTGAGAAATAAAACAAGCAGAAGAGAAATCTATGTGTTTCATTACATGAGGTAGCTGTGCCACTGGCACCTTTTCCTTTTGTACGAAAAAAATTGTCTAAGATTAGAAAGCAAAGAAAACTCAACTTAGTTATAAAGAAATTCACATCAAATCTTGGTGACATTAGGAAAAAGTATTTTCCAATTTGGATTCCATTCTGGTAATCTAGAAAGGTGATACTTTACAAATCAGGAATTGAGAAGGATAGCACACACTTTTCTTTGTAAGTCTTCTAAAAGATCAGCCAATATTTAAAAAAAGGACACACAAACTACAGAAAAAAATGTCAGAAGTGGCACATTCTCTCATTTTAAGGCATGTGTCTGTCTCCTTACAATATGAAGGATAAACAACAGGAGCCACAAAGCCTTCTGTGTATATCATAAAGCACACGGCACGGGAAACCACTTCTCTAGCTCTCTGAAGGAAATGGTTTCTTTCATCTCTGATCAAGTTTCAGAGGTATTATTATTTATTTATTTACACATGAAGGGCTGCGAACCAAATTCACCTCATCATTTTGTACAATACCTTGAAAAATACATCTACTCAGAGGCCTCGCCGAGACATCTAACTTTCAGATTTGTGTCCCCCGGGTAGTTAGATGCTGTCTGCATCTGGGACATCTCTCTTGTGGTCATCTGGTGTTAAGAAAAAGTCTATTAATTCTCTGAAGGCAGTAAAACATCTACTGTGCCCGAGAAGTATGAGAACTGGGAATAGCCAGGTGGTGTCTATAGGCACTAAGAAAGAAAATAAAAAAGGTGGCTGGATTTTTTTTCAAGTTACTGAAGATGATGGAAGAAGAAAGTTTATAAACTGATCACTAATGTCACCATAGAAACTGAGGTGAAAATGAAGGAGCTCTTGGGGCTATTGGAAAGAGAAGACCAGACTAGCGAGAGGGGAAAATTTATTTGCTTGCCTATATGGAAATGTGGAATTCAGGCAGTTGACTACTGGTAAATTCTGATGGATTTGTATTACTTATGAGTACTTTTGGACACATAACGATAACAGCAACTGTATTGAGACATGCAAAATGTCTATTTCAACAGAGAAAATTTTGGAACTTCCTTATTGACATGTAACTTCTGTTGTTGTTGATAAAAGCAAATTTTGTTGATTTTTAAGGATAAAGTAATGAATTTTACATATGTATATACATATATAAATAATATCAATGAATTATTTTGGCACACAGTGCATTTTTCTATCCCACATACTCTCAGATTTTTCTCAGTTTATTTTCAGGTGAAAAACATGAGAAATCTGTATCAAGCAATTTCTTTTTCATTACATTGTTATGCAATAGATGACAACGTGGATGGAGTGGATCACATCCCATCTAGCAGAACTGCCATGGAGGTGTAAACAACAACTTGAATGAGACACTCACCAATCACAGAGCATCCAACAATGGGAGTTAATGATACAGGGGCTCCGTTAAGTTACTTGATAGCATCTGGCATTGAGCAGGCATCTAGAAAAGGTAGAATATTACAATTAATCTCTCTCAAACTTCAGGCACTGCATCTCTGTACAAGCACTGTGTCCTTTTGTGAATTTGACATGTTTTTTTGACATCTTGCATGTGCTTTATTGTGGGGGCTGGGTCACTGAAAGTTTTCACAGGCTTCTTGTGCAAAACAGTCGCTGTGGGAAAATCACAACTGTCAATCAGCAATGTCCACCCTATCTGTAATGTGGCTGCTGGGATAATTCAGGTGGCACTGGGATCCTTGAGAATTTCAATCTGAATTAATCTTCTTGAAATAAGATTTCTTTCCCCCAGTGCAACAAGCTAAAATGATTTAAGTGCAAAATCTCTGTAGTAAATTAGCGATAAAAGAATAAAACTGTTAAACGAATATATTTTTCATGCTTGAGGGCTGTGTGTTTAACAGTTTTCTAACTGTTCATTCATTTATATAAAAATACTTTGGTTATTATCTACTTGAGTTGAAATTAGATATTTAATTGACTGGAGGGAATGAAATTCGCTCACTTTTAAATAAGGCAATGATTTAAAAATATTCCTGTAAAGTGATTTGTAAGACCACACCAGCACTAGTTCTTGGCACATGTCCTTGTCTGTGTATATATTGTAAAAGCATGGTTGTTTTTACAAATGTAGTACTGTGAGAGCTAACTTCTTCAGAAACATGTTTATCTTAATTAGGAAAGTCAACAGACTTCTAATGGGAAGAAATGCGTATTTTTCTCTGTGGTATCTAAAGCATCAAAGGCCTCGTTCTCATGCCAAACCAATCTTCCTTCCTGCCTGCTTTTCAAACCCAGGTGATTGCAGACAGCTGAGCAGACATTTTCCCAAAAGCTTCTATTGACCTGGCTCCAGTCCTTTCCCGTGCTCTGTCTCCTTTTCTATCCGCATGTCACTTCTCTTTCTCTTTCTGTGTATTTGTTGTATTTTTGCCTGAGGAAACCTAGGGATATTCATGGCACTGAGGCAAATAATGTGGAATTAAAAACTAAATTCTTCAGGCCTTATCCTAGCAACAGGACCATCACCATCTGTTCAGAGGACAGGACTGCCATTATCCGCTGCATTCTTTGTACGTACTCCATCACCTGTGAGGGGAAAAACATTGCCCCTTATCCTGGGGTCTTTGTTTAAAAACAAAGTGGTCTGCTTCTTTCTGGTACCCGTACATTTCATAAATGTGATATACAGTACATTTAAAGGGATTAGGCAGCAATAAAAGCCTTAAAAAAAAATCTAAGGGAGGACATCTGCATGATAAACAACAAAAGCAAATACTGTTTAATTTAAATAAACAGTTGAGATTAATTCTCATAGGTTCATATAAATTCCTCCAGCTACTACCAATGTCAGTAATTGAAGCACTACACCTTTGACTCTGGGATAATTTTACAGCTGTAATAGAATTGTTGTTAGGGTTTTTTTAATTTTAACACCTAATTTAAAATCTGTTTCCCCATGTGCTGTGAAGGCCGTTTTAGCTGCTTACAAGTGGGCTTCCAGCTGAAAGTCCCAAAATACAGCAACAGAACCTAAAGGGTTGCACACCTTTTACCTCAGGAAAATGTGAAGCTACTCAAAGAGCTACAATACCCCATAAATTAATTTGAATTCATCTTCTTCTACTCTTTAAGGATTATAATCCTTATTCCTCATCTTTTTCTGCTCTGTAAATTCGAACAAGCGTAAAAGTGCATGAGGGAAGAAGAGGTAAAAATTAGTGAATTAAAAAAGAAATTCCTGGAAATCGGAGCAGCAGTTGTGACCTCATATTATGTTTTCAGTTAGAAATTATAATTTAGAAAAGCTGGTTGACTGGCATTCTCTGTTGTTTTTATGCCACTTATAAACAAAGCTGCAGTCATATTTCTTTCTCAGGGCTTACAGACACATTTGTGGTGTGCAGTTTGGCAACAAGTATTGGTAAAATCTGCCTGTTCCTACCAAATCTCCAAAGTGCTCATCCCATCCCATTCAACCACCAATCCGAAAGTGCTTCTCCTCCTCCCAGGTGCAAGAGCAGGACAGAGTGAAGCCCCTGCACCAGTTCCTGTCAGCCTCAACACCCTCCTCTTCCTCTCCCCAAGACTACAGCAGCAAACACAGGCCCAGGAGGAACAAACTCAGTGCCTACACTTCCACCCCAAGAGTGTGAGAAGGGATGAGAAGTCACATCCTTAGAACTGCAAGGGAATTTCCTGTTCTTCCCTCCATATCTTTCCCCTTCCCAATTTCTACAGCCTTTATCCCCATTACAATTTCATTTGTTATCTTAATTAGCTTGTTCCTGCTTTGTTGCAGGCTGAGGGCCTGACAGGTAGAAGCTATTACCCTACTTGGTGGATCACAGGGCAGGAGTTTATCTATGGGGGCATTGAACATCACCTGAACACAGAGGCTGGGCCAAGCACAACATCTTTTTCAAATTAAAAATTGTCTGGTTTCTCGCAAGTATTTACGACGACTGAGAACACAAAAGGATCCAAAAGAAATGAAGGAGAAATGACCTACAAAAAAAAAAAAAGGCTAAAAGTTGCCCTAGACTAGTTCTTTTCACTGATGACTTCCACTCCATGGTCAGGCAATGGCTGACTCTTTAGCTCAGTCCACCAGACACCCAAGTTTAGGGGTGTAAAGTGGTCAAAAGCAGAAGTTAAAAAATCCTGGAAAGATTAAATAAACCTTTTCCACCTCAAAGGATTTTGTTGTTTGTACTATGGAATAAATAATAAGGTCCAAATCTGCCATCATCTCCTCTGTAAGATTACGTATGAGTGGGCATCGTCCTTGGAAACCAGAGGGATCCCAGAGCTCCCTCTTCTCCCAGTGGGATCTGGTACTTTAATTTAGCCCAAGAGGATTCAACTGGCTCTGCATCTCGGTGGCCTCAGAGAGGACAACACGTTGGCCAAATATGAATTTAATTGTGTTTTCGAAATCGCCTCTCAATGGAAAATCTATCTCAAGTGGTACTTCTCCAGTTGAATTATCCACAGTTTTGTCAACACCGACATAAAGATTTATTTTAAAATCTTTGAAGTATTGTTTGGATTTTGGCTTTCTTACCAAACTAAGCTTCTCATCTTTGCATTCCTCCAATATTTCATAAAAGTAATAAACTGTTGTACATATTTACAGAACAAAAAGGATGTTCCCTTCACTGTAGAGAATACAAAGTACATATATTAGTATTCACAGAGTCTTATCATCATTATGAAAGAGCCTTTAAAGGAAAAAAAATAGAAGCATTTTATTTCGTATGGAAAATTGGGAGGTGGCGGGGAGAGGTTAGAATGCAAATGTATGGTACTGAAAGAAAATCTCTTGTTTCAGTAACAAACTAATATTTCTAGAAGTGTTAAAGTACAATATAGAGACAGAACTAATGAGGTCCTCCATTCTTTTCTAGTTTCAGGGAGGAAAATTAGTAATTTAAGGCAGATAAAGAAATCCACTAATTAAAATATTCTAAGAAGAATGGTAGCTTCCAATTATTTTCCTGATTTGACACAATCTAATAGCAGCATAACATAACAATATTTTATGCAATATCAAGGGATTTGGTAAAAAGAAAGTACAAACTGAATTGGAACTTTGAGGACAACAACAACAACAGAGCACTCGCAGACTAGCCCAGTACACTCAGTAACTTAAATGAATACAGAAACAGACAGAAGGAAGCCTGATGTTGGGAAATCACTGTCTTTTAATGAGAATAAAATTTTTGAAGGAGAAAATTAAGAGATGATAATGGTTTGGATGGATGTAACACATGAATTAGATACTGTGCACCTTTTCACTCTATAGTTTTCTTCTTGATGTTAGAGGTGCTATTCCTTTTTTTTTTTTTTGCCATCTACATGTGTCTCATTTTCTATTTCTAAATATCTACAAATATAATAAAGCATAGAGCTCAACATTTCCCACCCCAAAATCCGTCACTACTCAGAAAAACATTTGCCATCCAACCTGATAATTGAATACATATAGCTGCATAAACTTCCTCTCATCTTGAGTGTAATTTAACATAACATCACAATAACTGCCAAGAGCACATCCAAGGTCATTGATAAGTGAACTAAGTGTCTGCAGGGCTATAAGTTTGGCTGCCCTAGCAGTATGGGCTGGTGCAATAGGGACCTAGCAGGGCTGTTACCCAGCTAGGAAAGCACTTTCACAGCATAATGTGCTTGGGTTTAGCCACTTAAGACAAGCTGTATCTCAATTTTACCATTAGTAATATGGATATTAAACATTTGTCTTGAAGCTGATATATTGCCAAGCATTTGTATTTTAGGGGAACATTTTGAAAGCAATAGAGAAGTGTAGGTGATCGCTGTGACTATCAGACCAACATTTAGCTGCTGTTGTACTCTATAAGCATAATGAAAATGGTAAAGACATTTTAAAAGCTGCTCACTACTTCAGCCAGCTGACAGCTTCAGGTTTTGATTCAGGCTTCCAAGCCCCCACAGCCAATCAATAGGAGAGGAGGCAGAAAAAATAAATAAAAAGCTCCTTTCATCGTATAGTGATTCTTTAGATAGACCTAATAGTCCTGCAGATTAATAAAGCTCAAAACCAGAAGTATGGCAAAGGGGAAAACAAAGATAAAAAGGTAAAAAAAAAAATAATTGAAGGGCTTGTTTCATTGATGAGACCACAAGGACCAAATGGCAGGAGACACAAGAGCAGCTGATGGGGTAGGAAGCTCAGGCAACACATAGAGACTGGGAGCCACGGGTGCTTGCCAGAGCGGTGCCTGGGCATCGATGCCAGTGGGAAGGTGGGGAGCCTGGAGAGGCAGAGCTCACGGCTGGAGTGGTGTTATCCAGCCACAGCCCAGCAGAAACTGCTTCTGTTTCTGCTGCTAATGATGAATACCATATGCTTGGCTCTTGCTATTATAAAATAAGTTACATTGCTACCGCCTGTGAGTGAACCAACTCTTTTCTTTCATTAAAATTAGATATTTATGCCCATACATAAATGCTAGTGCATGGGTAGTAATGTTTTAAACTTGAAATATCCTCCAACTATGTCTTTTTTTCACCTTTCATCATCTTATCACTTCAGCCCATCCTGAACTTTGTTCAGATGGAACATCTGCTCTTTCCCTTCTCCCAGACAATAATCCTTGAACAGAGAAATAATGAGTGTGATCATTCAGATATCATTTTATTTTTTCCTTCTGTTACTTTCAAAAAGTTCAATTCATTGTAGATAAAAACAAAATGTGTAACTAGTTGCCTGGAGTTGGGGAAACCTTTCTTTTAGACACAGGGAAAAGTTGCTGTACACATCTCATTTTAGCCTCACACTATCAGGTGATTTATTAAAGTCATTTTGGCCAACACTTATTAATTTGACAGTGGAAAGGAACCTAATGGATCCACTTATTTCCATTTATAACTTCACACCCAAACAGTTTATTTTGGGGTGCCACTAAAGGGGATCAAATCAATGGACATGCAGTTAATTTAATTAGCATGTACCCTGCAGGCCTATATGCTCAAATACTGAAGGAAGTTTCACCATTTAAAACTGTTGCTTTCACAACTGAGTACCTTGTGCAACTGTGAAACAGAAAAGATGTTGCTTTTGGTTTTATTTGTCAACCAACCTCCCCATCCATTTTGTAAGTAAATTAGCATATATGTAAATATTGTAACAGGCCTTAGGTCCCATATGGAGCCACCAAAGCAGAGCTGATCTAAGATTTTGCCGTGGCTTTTGCTGCTTTTGGGATTTCATTAAGATCAGTTTTACTGGGCTGCTCTCAAAATGAAGCAAAGCTCCCAGCAAGCAGCGTGATATCAGCACAGGTAGAAGGAGAGTGGCACAAGTCAATGCCACAAAAGACTCCTTTTTCATTTTCCTTCTGACAAGAGAAACCCTCATATTGTTTCAAAGCCTGCTATAAAAAAAGAAAATTAGAAGGGAAAGAAACCCCAGTCACTGGCAACAAGCCCTTCCCGCAGAGATAACCCATTGCAGCACCTCTCCCTATTTATTTTCTGCCAAAACGATTTCCTATCCACCTGGTGATAAAAAAAGATAGAGCTAAAAGTATCCAGTTATTGTGAATCAGAGTTGCAGAGAAAACTAATACCTTGGCACGGAGCCTGTAGGAAAAAAGAACACAATATATTACTTCCGTCATACATGTAAGAACTACAGGGGATCATTTTCATACACTTGAATAGGCCACTGTTAATGATCAGCAGTTGTTTGGCCAAATTAACCCCAGGTCTACCTCCAAAATGATTATGATTGCATATTATAATTAACGATGACACTAAGGATATTAGGCTCAGAAGGGGTTTTGTTTGTTTGAATGAATGATAGACTCATTCCTTTCAAGTGTAGGTGTTCATGGCACGCTTTTGGCTTATGCATCTACATGAAACCCTTAAGGTAATCTCATGGCTGATGGCAATTCTGGAGAAAAAGGAAAAGGAAGGGAGTCCCTTCTGGATTTTAATCTTATTTCTTATGGAATGAAATTATCTCGACACTTTTTGGTTGAACTCTAGTCTATCATTTTAATTAAATGTATCTGAGTAGTCGTCACGAAGCCTAGATCAGAGTAATAGGTTGGCAAGCTTAATATTGGCGTCTACAGGCAGCAGGGGATGTCTGCAGCAGGTATTTACAGCGTGTGTATTGCCTTAGTCAAACATTCTGAAGTTTTATGCATGTATAACAAATGGAGAAAAAGAAAGAGAAGTCTAAAAGGAGACCAAACCCAAGCCCTGTCTCCAAAGTTTAGCAATCTGAGTGACTACAGATCTAAATCTTTCCTGTCACCACTTGCTATCTCTAAAATAAACCAACACCTGAAGTCACATCCCTTGAACTTAAGAACTTCTTAAATTTGTCTCCAATTTGAAAACTTAGTTACAGTCGTTTTGTTTTTATCCTCCCACTCCCTTCTCTCCCAGAATGAATCCCAATAAGAACTGTTGGAATATTTGGGGGTTTGGACTTCAACAGCAAGCCCTCAAATACAGTACCAGCCTCATGTTTAACCCAATGTCACCCCAGCA
This sequence comes from Tapera naevia, assembly GCA_033556795.1. Classification (NCBI taxonomy): domain Eukaryota; kingdom Metazoa; phylum Chordata; class Aves; order Cuculiformes; family Neomorphidae; genus Tapera; species Tapera naevia. The sequence goes on along the minus strand of JAUMJJ010000149.1, from coordinate 3,312,560 downwards.
GAGAGACAACACACATTGCTATAAGACACACACTCTAGAAGCCTGAAATACAACGAGGTTTTACCTCTCAGCCATCTTTCCATTTGTGTTTAAAAGCTCCAAAGTGACAACATAACAAGAGGCAGGGCTGGGGCTAAATTGTGCCTGGGCAGAACATTCAAAGTAAAGGATGTTTTTACAAAATAAGTTGCTCCCCCTCTGATTCCAAAGCAGAGACAAGTGAACAAATGACATGGCCCCTGAAGCAGAGTTTTCAATTCTGAAAAGGTTATTCCTTGGGACCCCACAGATTTATGGACTTTATAGTTCACCCACGAAGAGCCAAGCAAAAAAGAATCTGCCACAGTGACACAATTCTTAAACTGATGCACTTCATTAGGGTACACAACATACCTTTTGATGGGTTGACATGGTGTGTTATTGCATGTGCAAATCGTGACCTTCAGTACTGGACCTATCAAGAGATTTGTGCACATTTCTAGAGGAAAAATCAACCAGTTTCAACATATTTTTCTTTCTTATTTTTTCCTTCTCTCCCCAACCGTTCATAACTAACAGAATTCCTTCTAATGCTATATAAGAGCAATCTAAAAATTCTTTCTACAAAGCTGACAGTTACAAACTTGTAGACTGAAATCAACAGTTCAAGACTGATATTCATCACTGAGACATATTTTGGCCTATGAAGGAATTACCTTTCACCTGTTACTGGAAAACTGGTAATAATAATCTCTCCACTCATTATTCCATTATGACTGCACATTACATATGGAAAAACAACAGTCAAGTGAAAAAAAAGGCTGATGCTGGATGGCAGTAAAAGCTTCATTTTCTTGTCTTTTTTTTGTATTTACTTTTACACTTTAGGAGTCATATAGTAGTTAATACATATAATTAAATTAAAATAGTTTTATGAGGCAAGATACAATCTCTACTAGGAGGTATTTGTTCTTTTTTTTCTTTTTCATTCTTATGAATGCATTGTTCTGTATAAATACATTTATAGCTATTGTTTATATAGTCCTCTTATCTAGCCTAAAAATAAAGATTGCAATTATCTTACTTACCCCATTTTTCCACTACTAAGATCTATGCACCTGTAGTTTTCTATACAGGAGCTACTTGGCAGAGTATATTGCCGGGCTTTAATCACTGCTGAACATTTCCTGTCGGTTTGTAGGCGCTAAGAGAAACCCAAGGGGCATAATTTATTACAAGAGTCCAGACTGAAGTCATTGGACAGGATGTCACAGGGAATAATCCTAGAATGATGACTGTGAAAACAAGGTTCTGAATAGAGCAAACTGGTCCAGTCTTGGCAGTTTAGTAATCCCTGTCTAACCAGAAAAATTGTAATGGTAGTTAAAACCAGTTATTTAGGAATGGTCAAATATTACTGAACTTCAGATGAAGCATACAGGCAAGTTTGAAAGAAGGGGAGAGAAGAACCACTCATGTCCCAGTGTCTCCCTGTTTCTCAAAAGAAGCAGCAAACCTCGACTTTTTAAAACTAGCTAAAAATGTAGAGATTTTTTGTTTTCTAGTTAGGAAGCTTTCTCCAGTGCTTTTGTCTCACACAAGGGTAGAAAGCATAATGGAAGTTGGAAGAGATCATATTTGCTACTTGAAGCCCAAAGAATATGAATGAGCTGTTTGCATCAAAAAGCAATTCTGCACTGCTTTACCCGGGCACTTTCTTCTGCAGGGACTCAGAGGCAAAGGGGGACCCAGATCCTTCCTGACCCCTTTTTACACATGGGGCAGCAGTGGTGGTAGTGATTTGGCAGAAGGGAACTCGCAATAGGACCAAGTATCTTCGAGGAAAAAAAAAAGTCAGAAGTCACAAGGCAGCTCAGGAGCTGGGGGTGATAGAGAGAAAGAAAACAGGAAAGAGAAGGTGGTTGACAAGAGGAATGCTGACTCTGAAAAAATCAGGGGAGAGAAAACCAAGCTGAATTATATTGATTAAGGAATATGAACACGACTTGCAAATATGAGCTGGGAAATTTACTAGTCTCTCTGGTCCCAAGAACCTTACCTTCCTGTTTGCAGAATGTATATTCCTCGACTACAGACTGACAGGGAGCAGGTGAAAGGGAGAAGGTGTTGAAAACTGGGAGAAGAAAAGCGGGTGCAAAGATGTATTAGTGAAACTGGACTTTCACCGGGTATTGTGCTTAATTCAGCATGGAAATTCCCTTGATAATGTCTAAAAAGAACTCCGAAAAAAAGTCCTCTTCATCTGCTTACAGCTAAATACTTTGTTCAGTAAGTTGCTAAGCCAGGGCCTTAGAGGAGGGAAGTAGTGTTATTTGGTAATGAAAAATGCCTGTGAGGAAGGAAAAGACATACATGCATTGTAAAGAAAGACCACAGCCCCTGGATTTCTTATATACATAATAATTAATAATGACCCATTTTTCCCTATTCCAGATTTTGAAATTCCTTGCTCACATTAATTAAGTTCACTCTAAAAATAGGGTGCTGTAGAACAAAGAACTTTTTTTACAACTTTAAAAATGCAATCTTACTCACTAGATAGGATTTTCCCAGCTCTCAGTGCTTTGGTACAAAGAGCTATTATGACATGATATAAATGCGCTATCAGTGGAAGACATTTTTAGATCAAACTTGATAATGTAACATTTACTGATTCCATCTGTCAAGACAGATAAAGAGTATGAGACTTCATAGCAAAACACACAGGAAACGTAACGGCGACAATAAAAACAAGTACAGGCAGTGTAGACACCACTCGTTGACCTACAATCTGTATTCACTAAATTCTTTCCCATAGACACAGAACCTGGTTTCTTCTCCAATATGGCTCTAGAATCCCCAGTTTCAGCAATACAATTACATTTACTTGACAGAATTCAGAACTTATTTACATTATGTATTTTTAAACATCCTAATTCTGTCTTCTGTACACAATTTTAATGATGAAGAGCAACATAGAGCTACGCAGTTTCCTAAAAACACAGCCAATGTGATGGGATCTCCTTCTGCTGAAGCATTATGAGGCCCATCAACAGCGTTTGGCTCATAAACACAGCTCAGAAGCCTTACGTTTCCCTTCTGCGTCACAAACCTGATTTAAATTCAGAGCAAAGACTTGCATCCCTGGTGAAGAAGAGCAATTATTCTTTAAACAACCTTTGTAAATGCTTCCTGTGCTAACAAGGGAGCGTAGAGTTTGCTTAGGTGAAAGCAAGCAGACAGACAGACCTCCCCATATCCTGCTTTGGTTCCAAGGTTCAATAATGAACAAGGGTGTGCAAAGAAATTAGAGCTGTGGAAGTGCCAAAGGTATCCCTTGGAGATGTGTATATCCTGTTGTCATGTAAAAGAGCCCTTGGATAATAAAGAAACGGAACTCGATTGCAACTAGTTTCATGCTAATCTGAACCAACTAGCTGTAGACTTTGGATGGTATCATGGTCCTCACAGTAATTAATTCACCTCTTCCTTCCCAAAACATGTTAGGAAATTACTATCTAATGCTAGAATTAACTTGGCACTGGAAGATATGAAAGCGTTTGGAGTTACCTTGCAATCACTTTGAAGTCTTATCTCGGATGCAGTGCAGTAGCGTGTGCTACTTTGCAGAGGCAGAGATGTGGCTCTGGAACACCATTGCCATGAAAAACTCCACTGGCCCACACCTGTCGTTGGACAACTGAGCTTATCCCAACACACTGTCTTCCTTTGGGAATGGTGGCAACAGCCAGGCAAGGAGAAGAGAGCAATAGACAAAATTGGGGTGTTTAAATGGAAAAAACGCCAGTCTAGGTACCTTAGGGCACATGAAGGAGGAGATAATATCCATGTTAAAAATTAATTAGCTCTTTTCAGTCCATTATACCACTAAATGAACAACAGCATCTCAATGGATTTGTGAATAAGTGGAGATACATATGAATTTACGACAGTCAGGTAATTATTTAGGCTGTGAGTTTAAAGTAAAGTCCATCCTGTAAACAAGTTACAGTTAGATTTTAAGTGCTTTTGGTTAAAGGTTCATACATTTGGTGACTGAAGTATTCTTAAAACCATATTCACTGAAGCTTGACTTCAAGTTAATAAGAAAAATTTTACATGCAAACAATCTTAGACTGTTCAGAAATAGTCTCACTAATTATCTTTTTTATTTATATGACCAACTTTTTCTAAAATTACATGTAGAAACATCTTCAAGATTTTAACAACCACAGCCACATGAACTCATTATGTCAGATGACACCAGCAAACCACTTAATGGTCAAGCCTGCCCTAGGACTTCATCTACGTGGGGAGACTTAGAGTTGTTTGACAAATGTTGCCTTGATTTTAAAATGTTTCTGAAAAATAAGTAATCCTCCACAATTCTGTTGGAAATAAAATGTTTGAGGTTAGATGCAAAAATAACATCTGTATGCAACAATGTCTCTAAGTACCCAGCAGTGATTTACTAAAGTTCACATAAAGGAATAACAAATGTAGTTTTCATACCTCCAGTTAACTTCACTTATGGCCAGTCTTTGTTTACTTTTTTCTCAGCCTTTGCAAATTGATGGTTTTCTGTGAGCTTTAAAGAGACAATAAGAAGCAAGATGCTACATTAGGTGTCCAGGGTACAAAGTTTTGCCTCTTAAAATCCACAGCTGGTGATGTGGAACCACTGCAGGGAGTCACTCTGCAAGATCTTGGATGGGGGGCAGCAGGGGACCTCAGAGCTGGTCACTGCCTTCTCACAAGGGAGGAAGGGGAAACAGGGGCTGAGCTCTTTTCTTTTGTGATCTGTGATAGGACTGGAGGGAATGGCAGGAAGATGTGCCAGGGGAGGGTTAGATTGGATATTAGGAAGAGACTCTTCCCCCCAGCAGGTGGTGGAGCACCGGAACAGCTGCCCAGGGAAGCAGTCCCAGCACCCACTCTGCCAGCATTCAGGAAGCATTTGGACAACACCCTCAGTCACAGGGTGTGAGTGTTGGGAGTGTCCTGGGTAGGGATGGGAGTTGGACTCGATGATCCTTCCAAGTCAGGCAATTCTACAAATCTGTGATTTTCTTTACTTGTTTGTTTGTGAAAGAAGTCTTGTTTTCAAATTGAAAACCTAAACTCTTCACGAAAGGTAAGGATTGCAGAGATGCACCCACCTGCATCACAACTGAGTTTTTTTAATTAAAGAAAAAGGTCTTGTACATCACCTCAAAGGAAAAAAATATCCCTGTACTAAATAAACTTAATTTTCTCAATTGCAGGGTTTTTTTTCTCGGTAGGGGGAAAAATGGAATTTTGCCCATAGACTGATGACTACAGATCACATTTCTAGTGGGCTTATAACCTACTCCAGTGAAAACATAATTTTTAATTTGCTGTTAGGGTTATTTATTTTTTTTATTATTACACTAAGGGTTTATAATTTAACGTCAAACATAATTTTGCGCGAATTACGAGACTGCACTATGATGCTGAAGATAAGATGTATGTGACTGGTTGGCACGGCCTCAAACTAGGTTTCTGAGAAAATGGATCACTAATTGGCAGGCTGCCACCCCATACACTGCTTAGTGCAACTTAAAATTGAACAAGCTATCCAGCATCCTTTTTGATAGCACAAATTAAAATAGGCATCTTTAACCATGTTATAGTTACCATTTCAGACCATAAAGGCTGCATTCGTTGACAGCAATGGATGGTGATATTATTTTTGCTCTTAAAAAAAAAGCTATTTCTAAATGTTTACACCTCTAAAAAAAGACATTTTAGGATTTCAGGTACCAATTAAAAACCCTAAATTATTGGTCATACCACTTCATAAAAATCACACCAATTTTGATTAATTGTAGTTCAGCCATTTAAGAGCTGAAAAAACATGACATTTTGCTATGATGTCATTTTCCCATTCATTCCAGTGGTAAAAGTCCTCCACCGCAGCTACAGAAAGAATAATATAAAATTAAAGCATGGAAATGATCAGAGGAAATAATTTTGACAATGAAGTAATTTCCTAGATTGGTTTTAAGTATGACTTCTTTGTCAGTTTGAAATAAAAAAAATAAAAGATGCCATGATTTTATTGAACTTGCATGGTGAATGAGTAATGCGCATATGTAAGAAATGGTGTCAGTTATCTTAAAATCAAACCATATGGTCAAGCCCAACTAGAACAGGACACCCCAAGAGCAAACCCAAATCAAACATACACCCAGGAATCCCAAGTTCGGTGCCCTCAGAACCAAATTTTGCTGAACATAAACCCCACAAAACATGAGATGATGAGATCACATGGCCTTTATTCAAGTTTTCATTCAAAGAAGTTAATCAATACCTTAAATTTCCTATCAGAAAGGTCTGTAAGTTTTGAAAAATTTTGTTCTAAACAAGTAATTTCAAAATTTTACTATTAGGTTTGATTTTAATATTATTTTTGAGTGCAGCTGAAAGTGCAAGCATTGCATATGTTTGTATTTTCGTAGGTGCCAAGCTGATGCTAGGACCCAGTCCAACTTATTTTGAAACCAAGTGGAATTTTTCACTTGACTAGAATTCAAGCATCTGTTATTAGCAATTTCAGAGAGAGAGAGAGAAAGGAAAAGTAAAAAATAATCCAAAATGTGGAATCAGGGCACCAAATTTTTTCAGTATTCTAAATTCCATTAGAAATTGAATTATTTGTAAAGCTGTGTGACTTCCCAAATGGATACCAAAACTTAGCAAAAGCAGCAGTGACAATGTCCTTGTGAAAAAATTCCATTTGGAAGAGGTGGCAGCGTTCCTCATCACTATTTTGCTGGAAGACCAATACTTTAAGATCTGATATGGATGCAAACTCCTCACGCAATCCTGAACTCACAGTAGGATCCAAGAGCAGATATGTGGAATTAATTTCCTTTTATTGCGATTTGCATTCACTCAAAATATTTTTTGACTGGAAACAAAGCAAAACTCCTGGTCATTTGAAAAAAAAAAAAAGAGAAATCTTTCATGTTTAGACTTTTTTTCCCTTTTCCAAGATCCAAATCCTCAGCTCTTCTATGCAGACCGTGTAAAGGCCCTCAAATAACACGAAACAGATCAAGAGCCACCCCTTTAGATGCAGAGTGCATTATTTCATTGCCAGTCTACAAGGAAAATGTAAATTTAAATCTGTATCTCCAACATGCTAAGCCATATTTTGCATGTTAAAAAAGAGGGAGTCCCCAGTGAAAGCAATACAGCTCAGAAATGTTTTAACTGTCAGGAAACTAATTTTTTTTTTTTTTTAAAAAGGCAGAAAAAAACAAACCAGAAGCAAATCACTCTGCCTGGGCAGAACTGCATGGAATGAATCATCAGCACCAAACTGGTTTTGCTTTAAAAGCATGCAACAGTTTGTGTATCTAGGATGATATTCGTTTAGCAAACAGACGTCAACAAAATTTGCTCAAGAAAAGCAGACATATGTTTGGGGTAGTGATCTGACCATTCGAGAAGAGGAGAAGCCAAGCTCGTTGAGGCTTCACTGTGACCCTGGATGAGGGTCCAACAGTGGCTTCTCTTGCAAGGCTGACCTGAGCAAAGAAGGATTTATGACCTCACACATCTCATTGCAGTTTATTAACTGGAACATTCAGTTGTAGCAGCAGCTGAACTTAGATTTAGTTAGCTTAGCGTGTTATTATTTCCCACACACAGAAACAATTTCTTAGGCATTGCTGATACGTTTGCAGCAGAAAGACACAGAGAGCTTCCACGGGTCTCTTGCATCTCCATCTACACAGGCCCTGATGCTTGCACCGGTCTGAAAGCTGCGTAATCCCGACTCCCATTAAATCGCAGAGGAGCAGCAGAACAAGCAACATATTTAAGACCCCAGGCATGTGCATAATAGCTGAAGGGCTTAAACCTGTGAGCCTCACTCCTCCAGCAACCCCAGGCAGAAGAATGGCAAGGCCAACCAGCAGTATTTTTTGCACATCTGATAAAATGATGTGTGTGATATTCTATTTAAATCACTGAAGTCCTGATAATAAATTATCGCAGCCGCCGCAGGAGACAGAAGCCGCTCCTACAGTGCAAACCAAGCACAAGAGGGGAAAACACTGCAAGACCTGGAAATGCAGGACCAGTAGAGTGGGTTCTCTAGTCCTTTAAAATTCATCATTGTCTGCTTTGCCAAAAACTTCATTTCACAGCACAAACTGTAAAAAGCAATCAAAACTTACAAAGGTTTTTCTGCAGTAATGGTGATTCTACCACATCCCTGGGCAGCCTCTTCCAGTGCTTCACCAGTATTTTAGTAAAGAAAATTTTCCTAATATCCAATCTAAATCTCCTCCGATACAACTTGAAGCCATTTCCTCTCATCCTATCACTTGTTACCTGGGAGAACAGACCAGCACCCATCTTACTACAACCTCCTTTCAGGCCATTGTAGAGAATGATAAGGTCTCCCCTCATCCTCCTTTGCCCCAGACTAAACAATCCCAGTTCCCTCAGCAGTTCCTCGTAAGACTTGTTCTTCAGGACACTTCACCAGCTTCTTTGCCCTATAATTTTCCATTTTCCCCTGAAATGTATCTTCAGTCTCCAAATTCTGAGCCCAGATGCCACACTTACTCTCCTTTCCCCTCTCCTTTTCACACAGATCAACAGCCACACACGCACAGAGCCCAATACAATAACATGGACCTCCAGATTCTTGGCTGCCTTAAAAGCTCTACATAGAAAACAAGAACCTATAAACTGTGTCATCATCTCTCACCTTTACACATGTCAAGAAGATTTTTTAAAAAAAAATAACTCATTGAAATAATTAAGCTCTCTGTACAGTTTCTTGGGCAGGTTGGGTTTTTTTTTCCTTCAAGCTGCTTCTGAAGAAGAAGCAGGAATATAGGAGACAAGTTTCTGAATCCTTCAATTGTAATTGTCCTTTGATTTACAGGGTTTTTGGCACTATCCTGCTCCCATCCTGTCGCTGTTCTCTTTCACACCTGTAGGCAAGCCTGTCTCTCCCTCCACACTCCTTTCCCTCCAACTTTTTTGTCTTCAACATCTGCTTAGATTGTGATTCTTCAGGACAGGGTCTGCATCTGAAACCATGGGGTTACCCTGTGCAGAGCACAGCATGGACCAGATCTCACTAGGTCCTCAGGGCATTATTTAATATAAATTAAGATGGAGTCGGACATCAGAAGTCACACAAAATACACGTACTGCTCACTGGTACATGTTTGAAGCATTTGCAAAAAACTACCAAAACCCCAGATTTTCACAAGTTACAACACGATTTTTCCCCTCTAAATGAAACATAAGCAAAAAAATTGAAATTATTTATGGAGATGTTGAGTATGTCAATGAAGTACCAGATATTTCAACAGCATACTCTTTTAAAGAAGAGAGAATATGAGTGTATCTTGTCCCAGACTCCACGTGAATCTTTAGTGAACAAGATACTGTTGCCCTGTGGCTGCTGAGACTTACATACACACAATCCTTGCTGTTTCAAGACCTTTGAATTTATGTTTTTCAGGCACGTATAAAAGCACGTATGGTTGAAATAAAAAATAAAGCAGATACAGATGATACATGAAAATTCTGTAGACTCCAATAACACAGAGAATGAAACCATTCGGGGAAAAATACACTGGTTTTCTGTGGTCAGTATCCGCACAGGAAAAAACAGCACAGGTTTCAATATCTTGAAAGCAGGGAAGGTTTAGTGGTTCTTGAACAAAGAATTATTTTTTAAGCTTTGAATGCAGGATCTTCATCCTGCTTTCCCTAACCAGCCAACTCACATTAGCTTTAATAAACAATTCCCCTGCCTGTTGCAGGCAGAGTAAGGCCCTGTGTGCCTGTTAGGTCATGTCCATTAATTGCATTTTGAAGAGGAGCACAGTCCAGTTCAACTCCAACAACAGCATCTGGTAGGAAAACTATCTCTGTGCTAAAAAGAAATCTCTTTTGAGGGAGTAAGAAAGCCTACTATAAGTTCACATCCATCTATGCACATTCTTGCTTCATTGTTTTGCATTATCCTAGATACAGTTTAATACCTTTTATCATATAGACCATTCTCACTAAACAGTACAATTGCTGTTTGCAATGAGCAAAAGCAGTTTTATGGCTTACTTCGCCAGCTTAAATGAAAAGCTACACCTCTCATGCTTTCAGAAATATTTCTCAAGTCAAGAACAATCAATTTAAGTGGAACCAACTTCAAAATGAAATGCACTTGCTACAACCAAAACTGCTTAGTGTAAACTCGAGGAAAGGTGAACTTATTACTACTTTAATCTAGTCATATTTGAGATAAAGCACTTCGTATTTTCAGAACCGAAGAATCAAAATTATAATTGTTTTTGTCATTTGCACAGCAATTTTACTCCTGAATGCGTTGTTTTAGGCAGGAATTAATAAAAATTGCATGCGCTTCAGGTGCTGTGTAGCTCACCCTTTTCCACACAGCCCAGCCTGGAGCTGTGAATGCTCCTTTTCTTATTATCAGTTAATAATTCTCTCTCATTGAGGCAAATTAGGAACTTGACTGTGTTAGAGAGTCCAGAACGCTGCTAGAGGCAAAAAGGGGCTAAATGGCAGAAATTCCTCTCTGAGCAAGATGCATGAAGCACAACATTGTGTCCACCACAAAAGCTGCTCTGTATTTTTGATCCTTTCTAATTTAATTAGCCCAAGAGGTAGCGCATTAATTTGCCAAGAATTCTTCTGATGCGAAAGCTGCCCTCATTGCAGCGAAGGGAAAAAATAACCTGCCTGCTACAGTGGCATGCCAGTAATGAAAGGGGGTTATTTTTGTGTTACAAATGGCATTGCAGGGTTACAAGAGACCTTTAAACCTTTTTATCTCTGGTTGGGTCATATGTAACACAGTGTAACACAAAGCACTAATTAACCAATTCTGCTCCAGAAATCTTTTTAAATGCTTGGAGTAACGCTGTTAGAACCCAGGTCACAGACAGTATTTTTTTTTTAATTTGGGAAAAATATATATACATATATTATGTGCTATATTTAAATAGCATTAAAAAAAAAAAAAAAGAGAATCAATCAGCAGCAGAAGTCCTGTTCTGTGGGACTCCACATCCCAGACATTTATCCTGGCTTTGTTTTCTTTATGTTTAACGATATTCTTTATGTGGGCAATCTGGAGCCTTCAATTCCCTTAGCCTGTCTCTTGGCTCTTAATGCTGTATTTGTTTGGTAAATTGTCTCCATGTTAATCATCTTCATCAAATACTTGGGGTCAGATTTGCAAATCTTTGATCAAATCTACTACCACCCAAGCTTCTTCACTGCCATGTGCTTCTGATATGTTCTTATGCACATTAGCGGGTCATTTACTCATTAAAGAACAATGAAAAACATGCATAGTACGAGAAGTCCTGCAGGAGACTTTCAACTGTTTATTAAATCTGTGAAATCATTTCTCTCACTTGCTTTTTTATAAAAATAAGGAGCTGATAAGAGTGTTTTCAGGGGGATTCCTGCACTCTGCACAGTCTTTCTCCTCCCTTTACTGCATTACGAGGTTCAAAAGCTGCTCTGCAAAACAAAGCTCTGGCACAAGCAGATTCATCCTCCAGTACAGTACAGAGAGTAAATGACTTTCTTCACCGAAAGGGTGGTCAGGCACCAGCAGAGGTTGCCCAGGGAGGTGATTGAGTCACAATCCCTGGAGGTGTTTAAAAGATGGGTAGATGAGTTTCTGATGGACAGGGTTTAGTAAGGGGACAGGTACAGCTGGACTTGATGATCTCAGAGGTCTTTTCCAACCAGATGATTCTACGACAAATTAAAGAGATTTCATGCTTTCCTATGCAGAAATCAAAGGGCACATGAGCTCATCAAGGTGCTGGTTGCCTGTACCAATACTACTACACATCTCAAAGTCTAGCAAGTTAAGAAGGGATTTGCACCATCGAGGAAGGCAGGATCTGGCCCTCACTGCTCCATAAGCATGGTGCATACATGGTTTTACATAGAACCACTCGCACGATGCAGATCAAACCCTTAGCATCAATTTCCTCATACCCATCTGCATGCTCTTAAACCTCTCTGTTAGAACAGTTGTAAAAACAAACACTAAGGGCTTAAACTGAAAGTAAATATTTCCAAAATGGTTTACAGAGTATTTTCCTGGACCAGAAGCAGCATGGGAGGAAGGGAGCGGCGTGGCCAAGCACATGGGATGCGCTGGGGAGACAACCTGGCGAGGGACTGGTGGAGGTCAGCGGAGATGCTCAGGGCATGGGCAGGATCAAGTCCCTCACTATTCCTAGCCAACAGTGCTATTTACTTTTTAGTGGTTTTAATAATGTGTTTTTCTGTTATGTTTGAGGTCAGAGAGACCACAGAGTGAGCCACTTCCAAATAGTCTGAATCCTTTATTTCAGGATTCTTTTAGCTTGCATAATCATTTGGTTTATGTTTATATTTGCCTTTGTTTTTCTAGCACATGGCACAAAACAAGTTCAAGTAAATGGCTTAATCAAATGAAAAGTCCCCTTTTCCTTAAAAAAAAAATTCAAACCAAAAGAACCCAACTTTAATATATTATGAAACTGGGGGTGGGGGGTGAGGGGCTTGGGTGCTCTATCAACTCCAAATAAAGACTTTTTCAATATTAATAAACAAATACTTAAAGCTGCTTTTTAAACTACTTGTCACACCTCCAAAGATTAAAAACAGATACTTAAAGCAGTACGAATATTGCCCCTGTATGGTATCATTTGAGAACTGGGGAGGAGTGTGGCTCTGCCAAAGCAGCATCTCATGCTTTATGGAGTAAACCATTTCCTTGGGTGTCCCCTTACCATTTCCACTGGCTGTCTGATGTATTCCTGTCGCCAGATTTTGCATGTGTGTAATTACACTGCAGGAGACATTGCACAGAGGTGTCCCAGTCACTCTACATAAGCAAAACAAAACAAAACAAAAGCAGAGAAGTTCCCGCTTCCAGACAGCGGCTATGAAAGAACTGCTGAGGGTCTGGGTCTGGTTTTGGCCTGATTTACGAAGATATTGTGCTGAAACTGATAAAATGTTGTCTGATGATGGAGTTGGTTTGGAGCTGGCTGCCTATCTGCAGGGGAGAAGAGCTGCGAGCTGTTTGAGCGTTGCCCTAGAAAACCCATCGGAACAATGCCATAAACAATGGAGTGAGACGACCGTTGGACGCGAAGACGCGCTGGGCGAGAGCCTCAAAGTCAATGGGAGGCTTGGCATCGCTTTTAATTAGGCCAGGATTTCAGCCAGTAAGCTTTGGGCTTTTAGCAGCCCATTGGGAAAGAGGCCAACCTCAGGAAGAAAGAGGCTGACCAGCAGGAAGAGGAAGCTCCCGGATTTCCCCGCGGCGGCAGCTTCCTTTCTCCCAGAGTATAAAAAGCAATGAACCTCACGTCTCTGCTCGGCACGAGCAGCGTCAGGACACGTACCACAGCAAACAAAACCAGGCACCATTTTTTTTTTCCTCCTCTGCATGACGCCTGGAGCGAGATGTTCAGAGACGAGCCAGCATAGGAGTGAGGCTCTGCCAAAATTGGCTGCAAATACTCAAAACCAGAAAAGCACAAAGTCAAGCAACTCATTTGAGTGATGGAAATCACTACGAGAATGCTTAGAAGTTATTTGTCTCTGTTAAAAACCACCTCACACTGCCACACCTGGAGAAAGAGGACATCAGATGCCACAGGGTTAATCGTTCTTCCCAGATTTCATGTCCCAGGTTTTTTCTCCTAGAGTTATTGCTGAGTGCTGGAGTACAGATTTCAGAGACACTGTAGGCTCCTGAGATAATGCTTAAGTTGTAAATGCACTTGCCTCCCTAACGCAGCTTCTGAACAAAGGGGAACATTGCTAAATAGGGAAAGAGAAGAAATCTTGCTGAAAACAGACAGGATAAGACTGCTGACTATGTTACCAGATTCAAAAGGTACAAAAATCACTAAGTAGGTTTTTACAAGAACAAATTAAACAATAAGTTAAAAAGATAAAGCAAACCAGGGAGGTTTCTTTGGTGTTGAGATTAGTTCAACGCCTCCTAAAGTCAAAAAACTCTTCTCTCCTCTAATTCTTATGTTCACGCTGGGCATGCACATGGTGGCTGCAGCCCTCCCTCCGCTGCCCACAGAAGGAGATAGTGTATTGAAGAATTTCTGGCAAACACCTTTCCCCTCAAGGTGAGGACACTTACATTAATTAGGAAAAAAAGGTTCCTGCTGCCTTTTTATTTCATCTTTAAGGATTTCAAGGCATTCATCATCATCACAGAATCATTAAGGTTGGAAAAGACCCGTAAGGTCATCCAGTCCAACGCTCAGCCCAACATCACCGTGCCTACTAAACCAGGCCCTGAAGTGCCATGTCTACACGGTTTTCGAACACCTCCAGGGGTTGACACTCCATCACTTCCCTGGGCAGCCTGTTCCAACACTTCACTATGCTTTTGGCAAAGAAATTATTTCTAAATATCCAATCTAAATCTCCCCTGGCACAACATGATGTCATTTCCTCTTGTCCTATTGCTTGGTACTTGGGAGAAGAGACCAAGACCTGCTTCACTACAACCCCCTTTCAGGTAGCTGTAGAGAGTAACATGGTCTCCCTTCAGCCTCCTCTATTTCTCCAGGTTAAACAATCCCAATTCCCTCAACTGCTCCTCATCAGGGTTGTTTCTCCAGACCCTTCACCAGCTTTGTTGCCTTCCTCTGGACAATTACCATCACCAGCTAAGCTTTTACAGGTCCTGGAAAAAAGCATTCTCTTAAACTTTAGTCATGACTAAAAGCACGTCATCAGACTAGAGGAAGTCTGAAGAAGCTGAGATAGCAGACTGAAGTTAAAAAAATAATGTGAAATAGGCAAAGTAAATTTCCATGTATGAACATCTAACCCTGAAGTGCTGCATGCCCCATATGCAGTGAAGTATGAGTTTTTACTACTTAAAGCAACAGAGATTTTCTGCATGAAAATGTCCAAAAGCCCTGAGAACAACTCCCATAGAAGTCTTCCAGTGGAAATTCTTGTTGATTCATGCCTAAAAGTGAAATATCCATTTCATTTGTTAAGAACAGCCATATCATAGAATCATAGAATTACCCATGTTAAAAAGGACCCAATCATCGAGTTCAACTCCTGTCACTACACAGGACACTCCCAACATTCACACTGTGTGACTGAGGGCATTGTCCAAATGCTTCTGGAATGCTGGCAGACTGGGTGCCGTGGCAGCTTTTTATCTCAAGAACTCCAAAAGATTTTTAGGAATTAAATTAATCTTTAGGGACATTTGCTAAGGTAATGTCACAACAATCTCATCAGACAAACAAAAAGCAGATTTTATATATATATATATATATATATATATAGTAAATACACACCTATGTCCATCTACTGGTGCCTGTACACATATATATAAACCAAATTCCCAGCAAGAAGGTACCTGACCTTCTATTTCATTTCTTTTCAACACACCACTGAAAATATTTAGCACTCTTGAAAGTGGAGGTCACAATAACTTGCAAGAAAAACTTAAGACTTTTGAGCTAATCACAAGACCTAAATCCTTTCTTGTACGTATGGGATACAAACACATCAAAGAACACATGTCAAAGGAGATGACGTAAGTCATCTCCATTATTGGCATTTTATGAAACAGTGAAAGCAGCCTTAAGTGAACAGGAGGCTGGCAGAAACAAGTTAATTTAATAGAGGTGTCATTTTTGAAGATGAGCACTTGAACTCTAGACAGATGTATTAGGGTATTTTTACAAGCACGAGATGTTCACCAGTAACTACGCAGTCTCCTCTGCAGATTTCAATAAATTTAAAATGTCTCCTTTTTCTCAAAAGCCAGTTTCTTGCCAATGGTTTTAATTTCAGGCATTTTTTTCAGTGGGAAATGTGTAGTTTTCTAGTGCCCTAGTTCAAGTAAATAAGACATCACTGACCTTCACAGCCTCAAAATATTAACATACCACCTGCAAGAAACCACCTTCACAGCAAGATCTCTTATTTGAGGTGGAACACTGTAAACATTTTCAGCAAGACAGATTCTTGCATAGAATAAATATGCAGATAGAGTAGATATATAAACACACACAGTATAATCACAGTATAAAATAACTCCATTGTATGTTCACAGGTACTCAAACCAGAACAAGGAAGGTGTCTCAGATATTGTGCTACTGAAACCAAGGCAGAAATCAAGTGCTGCCCTTCAGGGTCTGCAAGGATTTTCCTTAACTGTTTTAAATCTTATTCTCCCTGCCCATCACACCATAAACATTGATGCTGCAAGAGGAAGCTGCAACCAATGTGTTTCTTCTCCTCTCACTTTTTTTTTTAAAGATGATCTGAAAGTCAGACTTTCGTATCTTTTTGTAACAAACAGAAGCAGATCAAGTATTTTAATTACTTTTGGGTTGTTTGCACTCATAATTTCATACCCACATATCTTCAATATTTATAGCAGACACTGAAAAGATTTAACATATGTAGTGATTTTCACCAAGTAACTCCACACTCTTTCCGAATACAAAGATGTAATTTGTCACAATTTATACAACCTGCTAAAAATCCAGTTAGTAATTTATGTGAACAAGTCTCTCCTCTAAGATTTTTAATAAAAACACAAATACCTTGCACACTTCAAATCATAATATCCTGTACATGTACTTTAACTACTACCTGATTGAGGCAGGGGGCTGTGTGTGTAAATAAGATGCAATCTCATATCTGAAGTAGTTCTATGTAACTACCTAAACACAATAAAATATGTATTTTAAGAAGACCCTAAAGCAGCAGCATGTAAAGTAAAAATCAAACATTTAAGAAGTAATAATAACAATTGGTTAGATAGAAAATAAAGATGAAGTCAGGACTAAAGCAAAATACTATTAGCAGAGCAACAATTTCTTATGTTTTAAAGAAAAGTTCATATTCTTTGGAGAATACTGTGAGGAGATTTTCAGAAAGGAATCCATAAAACAGGAAATTTACCGTAAAATTGAAATGGTACCTCACATGGGATCCAGTGGTTGTTTTACAGTTACTAAGTGTGCTTGCTTGTTCAATGAATAAAAAAAAATAAGCTATGATTATGATGCATAGAGGATAAAAACAGCCTCAAAATATATTTTTTCCTCAATACCTCCTAACTAACATCTCCCCAGTACCTTAGGAGCCTTTTATGTTAATGAGAGGTTAAAGCAGTCACTTTTGGATACTTGCATTTGTGTGTGTGTATCCATTGACACCATGTGCTGGCTACAGAAAACCATGCACCAAAGGTGACATTTTGCCCTCGGATGCCTACACAGAGCTCAAATTAAAGCCAAAAGGAGTTGCATGCACATATCTGAGGGAGAGCTGGCCCCAAAATCTATTTCTCAAGTCGCTGAAAATCTCCCTGGAACAAAATGAAAGTGATAATAAGAACAGAATATCATAAAATAACTGCGCTCTCCGGAGACCCTAAGACCACATCCTTTGTTTCTCTGAAACATTGCTTGGTAACTTTTCAGCTCTGTCACTTTTTATTGCCCAGCCTCTGTAGTATTCCTGTCCTCATCATCTTCCCTCCTTTTTTTTTTTTTTTTAATCACCAGTCTGTAATTTGGCAGTAAACTCTGTGTCTTAAAAAGCAGACCCAAAGCTTTATGCAGACTTTTTCAGAAACTGAAGATATATGTGAAGAAGAGGCGTGTTTGAGAAGCTGACATTCAGCAACAATTCCTAGGAAACATGGACAACTTCTTTTTCCTCACTGTTACTGTTTGCTGTTTCATCGAAAAATGTGATTCATAATTTCTGGAAAGTGGGGCCAAGTGGGGCAGAAGGAAATATTAATATCCTAAAAATATAAATGTCCTAGTCCTGTCACTTATGTATGTTAAGCATTGCTTGTACTACAGAACTGCAGAGACACTTTACATCTTCCTGGGCCAGCCAAAAAGACTTTAAGCTAAGAACTGCCAGGAATATTTGCTTATTATAAGTTAGATTAACAGTGCAATTAACAGCACAAATAAATGCTGCTCTGCCTTGCACAAGTTTTCTGCTGCATCCCTGTTTTTGGATAGGCTTGATCACTGAATAATACTCAGCACATATTAACATTTCTACATTAAAGTCAGACAGCAAACTAGGAAAAATTCTTTTCTAGAAATAAATAATTTTAATATTTTCCTTTAAACATAAGTTCGATTAAAAGTATCTTAAAAAAAAAAGGAATGGTAAAAAATGGTTACATACTTGAATCAGTTTGTGTAATCTGGCTGTATTTGTGGCTTCTATTTTTCTGGGAAGAAGATCTCAAACGGTGTCAGTGTATTTCTTGTATTCTCTAGTCCTAAGGGAAAGTTGACCTTATTTTCATTTTCCCACTGCCTGAGCCTTTGGTTTGCTGCAGAATTCCAGGAAGAACTTCCTGCAGGAGAACAATATCTGGCACCCATCGAGCTGACTAAGTGAAGGAGCAGTATACTAAAGGGTAGGTCAGCTTCGAGTAAATAAGGTAAATCATTGTTATCCTGGATACAAGACCTCTGAGGCAAAGCTGTAACACCTTTCAGGAAGCGAAGAACAGCGAGCCGAAGGCTGCTGCTCCCTTAGTAACAGTAAATGGACAGAGGGTCATTCTGTTGTAAAGCCTGTTGTGCTTTTAGTGCACATCTTTATTCTATTAAAAAGAAGGCATCGAAAGCATTTCCACTTAACTTCAGGCTTGGGAGGGAGGGTTTGCTTCATTAATTTTTTTTTTTCCTAAGGAGTTTTCATTAATATTTTTAGTAAATACACATAGGTTTTGGTGCTATATGGAGGTGATTAAAACAATGCAAACAATAGAATTGCAGAGAGCTGTTGGCAGGTCCCCTCATAGTTTAAGTATTAACATAAATGCACTTTGTCAGACAGGCAACTCCAAGTCAAGGCAGCAAATGAAAGCCTGTGCTAAGACTACACAGTGAAACCACACTCACCAAAGGGTGATTTGTCTCAGTTTTCACAAGCACTAACAGAGGCAGCCAAAGGGTGATGGACTTTTTGTGTGAAGGTGAGTTTATTCTATCTGGTGGTCAAATTAAAGGTGAAATTGCTTTCCTGCAATGACCAGTATGCATGAAACATATTTCTCATTTACCAGGTCCAGGCAGAAGAAAAACAAAGAAATGAGCATGAAATGTAGGAGAAACATAGGAGGGGACTAACAGCCTTCTCCAAATCCTGCCAGAGCACTTTTGCTAATCCATGGTAGTTAGTGGTGGGTTCCACCTCCACTCCCTTGGGTCAGGACAGCAAACTTCTCCTGAACTTGCCTCTGCAGAGGCAAGTGCTGTATAAACAAGACTGGTGTCATCAACTCCCTCCCTTAATCTCCTTCTTCCCATCTTGGTACCAAATTGCTAGCGTAGATCTGAGAAACATTTCCTGATAAAACAGATGTACCAGTTCCTTTTCACCAAGCCTTTGCACCTGGAAGAGCTCAATGCATTTGTTAAATGTGCATCGTTATTTCTGAAAATCCATGATCTACAGTCACAGGAAGGTGGGAAAGCACATCTAAAATGTGTCACACTGCCCACAGGCCACACTCACGTAACCATGCTAGGTGCCTCCACTGGCTCCACAGAGGAATACGGACAACAACAACATCTGGCTGGTCCAGAGTGGCCATTTCCTATTCACGATTCTGTTCCAGCATCTAAACTGTGACCACATGCACTGGCTACACATGATCAGTATTCCCTGATCCTTTTGACTCACTCCTTCATTAACTCAGTCTCCATCAGACTCAGGAGCAGGTTTTGTGCAGCAGAGCATTCCTAATAAACACCCACACCTCATTCAAAACCACTTTCAGCATTGACGCTATTCTTAAATTCTGTGGTTAATCTGGACTCTAATTTCAGTGCTTTTACAGCATCTGAGAATCTATTGCCTTAAAGTGTAAATCCAGAAAGGATTATACAAAATTTTAAAAGTGGGGCCTCTTCTTTGAGGCAAACAGGCATATGGTTTTAAATATCTCAGACTTCTAGGTGTACCTGTGAAACATAAGCTTAAGCAGATCACAAGCCTGGGTGCTAGTTAACTAGACTAGTGAAAAAGCTTCAATACACTTAAATTAGAAGGCTTTTAGGGAAAGACATTCCTTTGAGTTGACATTGGCAATCAGATTAAGACACGTCACACTGGAAGGCCAGTATCCCAAACTTATTTTGGGACAGCACAAGGGGTCTGCAGAGAGCAGCGTCCCTTGAGATGAAGGGAGCAATGAGACAAAGAGACAGATGTGTAACAACCACAGGTTTCTTGAGGGAAAAGTTGGCTCTGGCAGAGCTCCAGTAGGGTAGAGGAGGCAGCTGCATCTCGCTCTGAAATTGCAGCCACCACCTTCTACGAGAGGATGAAAAGGGGCTGCCTCTTCGTGTGCAACTCCTTGCAACCCACAGGCATTTCACTGGTGCAACTTTACACAGATGTTTTATTATTCTCACCAGGGAGGAGCATGTTTCTGTAAATGCATTAGAAGTGTAAATATATTAATGCAATACTTTCTCCCAATTAAATAATTTATATCCTCCCTTTATAACTGAAGCATGAAAGAATATATGGCTTTCTACTAATATTTGAAATGGCAGTGGTTCAAGTACTGCCACTTCAAGACAAGTTGTAGGTAAAACAGGAGTGTATGTTCAGCAGCAATCACATTATCCATCATCCCTGTATTTGATTGTGCTAATACGTGTACCTGTGGTGTTTGCTGTATTGCACCAGTGGAAAGTAACATCTATAACACATACTAAATTTTTAGTGCTTTCCCCTAAGTGTGAAATAGGAAAAGAGATATATTCCATAGTGCAATATTAAAAATGTATTTCTCCTCCAACATTTGTGAGAACCTGCAGATCAGGCCTCTACAACAGCTCTCCCCAGGCAGGAAAAAATCATTTCCTGTCTCTTTTTCCCATGAATTTTGCTGCAATTTGCAGGACTTGGTGGGAAATTTGCCACAGTTTGTGGGACGCTTCGGTCCTCTATGGGAGTTTGCAGTCGTGTAGTGCTGCAGCCTGAAGACCTTGCTGGGCTATAGATTTCATATGGTGTGATTGAAACACAAAACTTTACGTGGGGATAGAAAACGGCCTTGTTTATTCCAGATCACTGGGAATGACTTATTACTCCATATTGACAGAGGTTTGAAATCAGCTGGACAATCAGGAGCCCCATTCATGAGCTACAGGTCAAGGATAATTAGGGAGAAAGAAAAGTGAAACTTCTCCTTAAGAAAATTATGGGTCAAACAGGGAAGAAAGCTTAAGGAGGGGGTAGAAATCACAACAAATAATACATATGCTATTGAGAAAGAGAGTTAATATTTTGATCTCACTTTTTTTCCTGCCTTTTACAAAAAAAAGCAGCTAAGCCTTGTCTCCCAGGTAGCTGATCAGCAAATATTGCAGCCTGTAGGCTGCATTCCAGCTTTTCAAGCAAATGGTGAAACATGATCTCACCCAAACAACTCTGCTGAATATAAGAGAACAGATTCCTTAAGTGACCAGAGCATATCTCCAGTACAAGACTGTTTTAAGACTGTGTACCTAAATTGTATTTTTACCTTTTTTGTTTTGTTTGTTATTTTTCAGGGAGGTGTGGGGTGTCTGCTAGTAACTTTACATACTAGTTAAATGCTTATCACCAGTAATGAATGCATTCCAATACCTAGACTGTTCACATATTTCATCTTGGCTCCACTCTATTTCTTAACAGTCCAGAAGAAAAAAAATGACAGTTTCTGCTAAAGCTGGCATTGCAATGAAATTATAGATAGATAGATAGATAGATAAGAAGGAATGTGGGAGAAATCTGACATCATAGCAGATAAACCAAGGCAAGAAATAGTGCCATCATGGAGAGTAACAATTCACCAGGCATTCATGTGTACAACTAATAAACACAAGTGTTTGGTGAACAGGAGATACAGGGAAAGGACAGTGGCTGAACTACGGAGTGACAGGCATGACCCTTCAAGAACACTTTTCACTTATCTCTGGACTCCAACAGCTCTTTAGGCAAATAATTGCTCAGGTCAAATGTACATTGTGTAAGACAGGGATTTGAAACTTCAGGTTTTCTAAAATCTTATAACATATTTAACTTCCTGGAATGATGCTGGCTTTTGATTTCTGGAAAGCAGAAAGTCATCATTGCCTTGGTGTCTCTATTTCAAAGTATCACTAGGAAAAGGTAGATGTGCCCAGTGGTTTCCAGTACATGTCAAGGATTTTACCAGAAATAAACCACTGGACTTCACCTCTAGTAATGAAGTACAGCAATTTTGCAATACACCTACATCCATTCATCTTATGGCCACAATTTAAATCTGTCCAAAATTAATCTGATTATGAATAGATTTGAGTCATTTTGTTCCTTGATTTTTTGTTGATTTCTGTTTTTCTGAAACAAGTGACAACAAATCTTGATGCAGGAAAAGCAAAAAGATTGCTGCACATTATAGATTTCAAAGTAGAATGCTTCCTTCGGAAGAGAGATGGATCTCTAAGTTTTCCAGACATTGCTGTGATCTGATGAGAAAACAGAGCCCCTCATGTTCATTCAATGTAGAAGATGTGATAAGCACTAAGCACCGGATCTGTTTGCAGAGGTAGTTCTAACCACTGTCAATGGACCATACTGGAATTAAGCCTTTTCTACAGAGAGGTCAGAAAAATAGTTCAAAGACCTTCACAGCGTTTGCCAAACATAAATTATTCAGCTCAAATTTCTCATTGTCCCGATAAGTTTGAGAAAAGGCAATGTTCTGTGATTTTTATTTGATGAGCACCTTGGCAATGAAGTCTCAACCAGTCTGAGGAAAGTTCCCACTGCCTCACAAGAAGCCACTCATGGCCCACACCAGGTTGAGTTTTGAGTTATTTTTTACAGCTGTTTTGCAGAGTACTCTTACATTGCATGCTTTTTTCCTCCCGCTTCTACAGCAAAAGCCACTGATCTGGTACTTAACAAGACAGCCAATGAATAATTTATCTGCTCACGTTAAACCAGGTAATGCCATAAAATGGTGGAACCTGCCTTTTAGTTAATTTTTAAATAGTGCTTCTGAATGCTGAGGGAACTGCAAGCACCTCAACAGTATGTAATATTAACACATAAAAAGCTACATTTATATAACATTTATGTGACAAATCAACAAAAGCACAAAAATTTGAGAGGCAAATGCTCCATCCGTAGCTTGGTCACAGACTTTTTACTGTGACATGCAGATACACAGAGGAGCCAAGCAGGGATGTGAAGCACTCAAGCCACAGCAGAACAACACAGGACACGACTGGCTTGTCCTCTTCTTCCTCTGCCCTCACCCACTTGGGTCAGGCACTACAAGTTGTCCTACAAGGACAACATTTATTGTCTGATTATTTTTCATCAGAGAAAAAAGATAAGAAAATCTTAGCATGTTCATGGGGAACTCCATGGATTTTGGTGTTCTGTGGGCAGAAGCTTCTGGGCCTATGGCATCCTACTGCACCATTATTGCTACACGGGATGATTATCTGGTTCTTCTTGCACCTCAGGGCCTCCAAATGCACAACTTCACTTCTCCAACAGCCCACAGATGTGCTGTGCGCAACCTGGATCACAACATTCAACATGTAGATAACTAGACAGTCCATGTTTCTTGACTTGGATTTGTCATTCTCATCTACCCTTAGGACTTTTAAGAGATTACACCTTCCCTGGGCCAACTCTTAGTTTATTTAAACAGAAGAATATTTGCTAATTTCTGCAAGGTTGCATTTAGGAATTTTTCATGCTAAACTTCATAAATACATTAATCTTCAATTCAGTGCTTTGTTATCTTTTAAACATGTAGATAAAATATTCTTACCCTAGAATATCTTATACTCAGTCCCTGGATGAGTCTTAAAATAATAATATTTTGTAATAAATGGAAATGCTTTGCCAGACACACAGTTGCTGTGGCAGTCTTCCAGGAGTGCCATCGTGACCTAAACTATGACTATTCCCAGACAGATAGTCCCTCCAGCCACCAAAGGAGAAACACCACCATGTTGCCCATTACCATTGCTCTATTTTTCTATACACAAGGAAGCATCAGTTGGCAAAGGCCTTGCTCATATCTACTTTCAAGAGCAACTTCAGTGACTTGCCTTCACACACACTTCAAGGGTGGAGATGCTGCTCCCCATCTGCATCGGAAAGTATTTGTTCACCATGCAAAAATACTGAGACAATATGGCTCCGATGACTGCATTTCCTCACTTTCCCAGTTCACTTGACTCAGGGAACATGAACACCTGCACATGGTCTGCAACTAACTGTGAGCAGCTTAAAAGAGAGCTGAACTTGGAAAACAAAACTAATTGTCACTGATCTTTGGAGTCCACTTAACAACAACTGACAGTTTTTCCCCCAATGGAAAAATTACCATTTTCATATAATTACTTTCTATTTTTCAAATTCAAAAAATATGCATATTTTGAAGAGGAAAACCTGCTTTAAGATGCCTGCACAACCTTACCTACGAGACGCTAGCCAGTGCCACTCTAACAAACTGTCATTCAAATGACAGCAAATTTACATAGTGCACTAATGCATGGTAATACATGTAATAAAACTCAGCAAAAGGCTGAATGAGATGAAGTGATTTCCGTGGTTTGGGACCGCCCAGATGAGGGTGTTATTATCACACAAATTAGTATGACTTCAATGTCTCCCTTTAAACGTGTTAGGATAACAATAAAGACAGTTCACCCTAATGTGACCTGCTTCTTCCATAACATTTAACGCAGTCGAATTAAGAGTGAAAATCTGTTATCACTGCAAATAAAAAATATGGTACCTCATATTATTTTAGGACTCTATCTTTCTGTGTTAAAAAAAAAGTAATGGCCAAGTAATGTGTCCTTTCAACTGGAGAGATCAAGTCCTTTGAACAGGCAAAAAATGAATTAGAAAAATATAATCCCATCAATTTTTAAAAAATAATTAAGGATTTGTAGTGTCAATATATCACAGTTTGCTTTATGCTGTAAAAACTTCTCACTTTTCTGTGTTTCTTAAAAACTATAATCTTTCATACACTTTGAAATTGGATAAGGGGAGGGAGGAGTTGAATTGTCACCAATTTTGATAATCTCCTTTAAAGATGGTTTTGTTTATTAAAGTCCCTTTTTTATCCTTTCTATGTAGGGTCTAATTAAAGTACATATTATTTGCAGCACTGTATGCCTGAAGACTTAATATTCTATTCCAGTGACCATCGTCACTGTGCTCACAAGGTAGGGAGAAGGGAATCAACCTCCCCATCCAACAAAAAAACCCTCGGAGTCCACAGCCAATAATATTGAGGTTAAAAACATAGTCTTTGTAGCAATCCCTAGGGATCAACAAAAGGACACCGTGCAGAGCTAGGTTCTTAGTCTGCGTGAGTTCATATTGCTTTAAACACAAGCTGAGTTAGGCTGAGTCAATCAGTACAGAACATGCTCCATGGCACATTACCTGGGACAAAA
This sequence comes from Tapera naevia, assembly GCA_033556795.1. NCBI lineage: Eukaryota > Metazoa > Chordata > Aves > Cuculiformes > Neomorphidae > Tapera > Tapera naevia. The sequence goes on along the minus strand of JAUMJJ010000149.1, from coordinate 3,287,016 downwards.
TTTTCTTACTTATGATGCATTTAACCTATAAGAGTGTCTTCTATCTCAGAGCTACTGCTTGCCAGAAGTGAGGAAGAGAGGACACTATGCTTCTCTGCTGCAATACATTCACAGGTAGGAAGTAAAATCCTGGCATTTGATGACACTGAAAAAGTCTTAATAACTTTTGCCAGAAAGTGATTTAATAGACCTGCTATATCAAAACCAGCAATCAATGGAAATGTAAAAGACTGTTACTAGAATAAGACTGTTAATTTTTCTTCATATTGGTGAACTCCATAAATAACTTAACTTAAGTTTGTTTTTTTAATGAATTAAATTTTAATTAATAAATTACACAGCCTTTTCTTAAATCATAGACTCATAGAATTGTTTGGGTTGGAAGGAACATTTACAGGTCGCCTGGTCCAATGACCCTGCAGGAGCAGCGATGTATTTAACTGGATCAGGCTTCCCCATCCAACCTGGCCTTGAATGTTCCCAGAGATGGATCATCCACTGCTTCCCTAGGCAACCTGTGCCAGTGCTTCACTACCATCCTTGTAAAAAAATTCTTTCTTATCTCCAGTCTAAATCTGTCCTCCCATAGTTTAAAACCATTATTCCTTTTCCTGTCACAATAAGCCTTACTGAAAAGTCCCTCCCCATCTTTCCTATAGGCCTCTAAGTATGGGAAAGCTGCTGTAAGGTCTTACTGCAGCCTTCTTTTCTCCAGGCTGAACAACCCTAATTCTCTCAGCCTGTCATCAGTTAAATCATTTTAAGTCACCTGTTAAATCATTTCCTTTACCTCCTAATACTATAGAACATGGCCAATGTTAAAATTTATTTTGATCAGAAATGATAAGTGAGAGATGTTCTAGAACGTGGTAGGTTAAAGCACTGTATTACCACATTATGGCTTCCCTCGCTCCCCTTCACGCATGCGACACACACATACTAACTTTTTTACCCCTCAGAAACAGATTGAGAGGCTGCAACACCAGAGCAGATGGAGTCTGCATGACTGGGTTCAGTTTTTACCCCCAAAACCAAGCCAAAATTGGAATGAAAGTACACCCCATCCGAAATAGTAACTCGTCTCCAGAACTCATGGTTAGTCACTCCCAAATCAGACATTTTTGCAACTTCAAATACCCTCAACATTTTAATATAAAGCAATGTATTTTGCAGGTCATGTGTGGGCTTTATGTTCCTGACTTGACGCATCCAGTGAAAGATTTTCAAAGTACAAAGGGCAGTCAAGCGCTCAACACCATTGATCTGTAGCAGAAATAGGCCACCTAGCTAAACCTCCTGCATTTAAATATCCCTTGCCTTAAACCTGAAAATGATGACTACTGTTCCCCCTTTCTCATCATAAGCTTCTTATCCCAAAAGAGAAACATCAAAAGAGAAAAACCTTAAAACATTAAACAAACACAAACTGTTAGACTGACTTTTTTTAATAAGAAAAAGAAAAGCTAAGACAAAGCCAAGTATTTCACCAACCAAGGAAAAGAGGATGGTGTTAAGCTCTAGGTCAGGATGTTAATGGTGTTAGAACAAGTCCTAGGGCTAAGGTTAATGATGGTATCTTCCATCATAATCCTAAATGTAAAATACTTGCTATTATTAGAATCTTTTATTCCTAATCCTGTTAAATTTCTACTTCCACAGTGACTTGGAGAGTCGGAGAAGTAAAGCACAGGTCAAATGACTCTTCTGTGTTAGAAATTTCTAATTCAAATGGAAGTTGTTCTTTTCTGTAAGTTAATTTTCATTTAGTCTTTTTTTTTTCCTTCTCCTTTATTCAAAACTGAAATATTTGCTAAGTACGGAAAAAGTAAGAAAACACTAGGATTTTAACTCTTGATTCATAGCCTTTATAAAAAATCAGGGAATATTTACAAGACAGGAAAAGAAAGACAAGGTCCATTCAGTGAGTACTCACCACACCGAAGCCACAGCTCTCATCAACTGTGTTAGTCCCTGGCTCAGACCCAGCATGCTCTAGTTTCTAGGAATATCTAATATCTCCTCACAAACAAGGCTTCTGGAGAGAAACCTGCTGTGGAATACATCTTCTTAAGGCCAGAGACAAGAGCTTTAAGAAGATCTGGACACTACTGAATCCCTGCCCCTGACAGCCTCACTATGCTGAAAGTCAGCAGGAACCTAGCAAAGGTTCCACATGGAAAACGGAGGATTTGTCCTTCACAGCCTTAACCATATCCTCTGTCCTTCAGAGTCTGAAACATGCACTGCCCTCATAACAAAAAGCATCTTTTAAAATGCTGCTGACAGCAATCCCAAAGAAAAAGGGAGCTCACATGAAGTCTATTACATAAGCACAACCTTCACCTGCAATGCAGTTGCCCGTACCTGGGGTTCTGGCTGCCTAATTTACACGTGAGGAAAGTCTAGCCAGCACTATGAGAACATCATCAGAGGCTACCTCCTTGTAACACACAGTACACATCTGCAGGCTTCAGAGGTGAAATGAGAATGTAACGAGAAAGACTGTTCTCACCCCAGCACCAAAGACTCAGCCTCACGGTATTTACAGCTAGAAGTTATAGGAACGTTTTACACAAACACATCAGGACCAAATATTTAAGTATATTCTTCCAAGTATCTAATTGAACCTTACACAAACAGCTTCAAAATTTTAGGAGATATTTCTTCTTTGAAAGAACAAGCTTATGTTGCTTCTAGGTAATAGCGCAGTCCCCACTCCTTGATCTCTTTGAATTCAGTAATAACATTTAAGATACTTTTTTTGCATTTCAGCTTTTACTTGTTAAACAAGAATGTTTCATACTTGTTTCCTTAAAATTACCTAATTTTTTTAAGAAGAAATCACCAAGATGCACAACAAAATTGTCCCAGTGAAATTAGGACCAGCAGATAGGCATTTGCACACCTAAATGGGGTAATTACATGGCTAAATACTCATCTGCACATGCTATTACCTAATATACACACACAGACAGAACCCTTGTGCAAATCTCCAGCCCGAGGTTTGCATGGCACTCCCAGCAGATGTGTTGGAAAGGTGAAGCCATACACATTAGTATGTGAACCTTTGATCCTTTAAAAAAGAATCACAGAAGCAAATTGCAGCCAAACTGCAATCGTTTCTGCTATCATTATGAAGTGCAAAATATTCTATTAAAAGGGTGCCACTTGCAATGTAATGTATTTTAAAATTATTAAAGATGTTTGACTTTAAGAAAACCAGTTTGGAAAAATATGAAACTGCTTCAATGATTTTAAAAGTAATGTGCTATACATTGCCGTAGTCCAGAACCAAGATCAGTTCCAAATTAAAGCACCTATAAAACATCTGTAGTGCTCTGATAATTTTAAATCACTTTACACTGTTGAAGTCCAGATTCCCTATCACTTTCAAGCTGAAACACTTATGATAAATTTGAAGAGCTCTAATAATTTTAAATCATTGTGTACTGCACATGCTCAGAACCTTGATCACTTCCAAATTCAAGGGCATATAAAAATTTGAAGAGCTTCAATTATTTTAAATCACCATGTGCAGTGTATAGAGTGATTTAAAATTGTTGTAGTGCTTCACATTTTTTTAAGCACTTCAGATTGGAAGCGAGTCAAGAAGCATTCCAGCCTCACAGCTCAAGACACACTGGACTGGTTTTAAAATGTAGCATTCCTCGGAACTGGAAATTAAACAAAAAACCCTCCTTCTTCTATTTGTATTCTTTTTTTGGGCTGGGGGGGAATGGGGAGTAAGGGCAGGGCAATTAAAATAATTAACAAGTTCTTTAAGAATTTTGAGAAAAAACCTTTTTTTATCAGAAAAGGAGCAAAGGCACTAAAAAAAAAATCTTATGACACTGCTTGGAATATTTGATTAGGATTTTTCCCAAGTTTTAGCTGGGCTCTATGGAATTAAACATGAAAAACTCCAGTTTCTCCATCCTAAAGTCTGAAGATGATAACCTTTTAACCAATTAAGTTTTTATCCCTAGTCTGACATGCTCGGCCTTGACTATTGCTCTGAAACTTAGTAATTTCCAAATGTTTTAATTTTACTGGTTTTTAGTTGGTCGTGCCCTACTCAAATATTCATCTCCAGCTGAGAATGGGTTGATGCTTTTTCATATGGAGAAACCTTATAGCAGACTCCTGGCACTTAAAGGGGGCCTTTAGGAAAGATGGGAATAGACTTTTTAACAAGGCCTGTTGTGATAGGACAAGGAGTAATGGTTTTAAACTTAGGGAGGGTTGGTTTAAACTGGATTTAGGGAAGAAATTTTTTACAGTGGGGGTGGTGAAACACTGGCACAGGTTGCCCAGAGAGGCAGTGGAGGCCCCTGGCAACATTCAAGGTCAGGTTTGATGGGGCTCTGAGCAACCTGATGGAGTTAAAGATGTCCCTACTCACTGCGTGGGGCTTGGACTGGATGACCTGTAAATGTTTCTTCCAACCCAAAGCATTCAATGACCGTCCTTGGGAATATCAAACTACCTACCAGCAGGTAGGAATGTCTAAATTGGCAGGAATTTCCTACCAGTATGTAGAAATATATGACTACCAGTATGGACCAGCATTTCAACCCCCCCAAACCCAGCAGGGGATCCCCAGAGCCAACAACACTCCCAGTCTACAATGCTCAGACATCCCAATCCTGCAGCTCTCCCATTCAGAGCTCCTTCTTGGCTATTTTTAACTGTCCCACTTCTTTCTGCCTAAGACAGGACTTCGTGAAGGACAGGATGGGTTTAAAGGAGGTGAGGGTTTGTTTAAATTTGCGGTCTTCGTTGCCTGCAGGTCTGCGCTTGTAGCCGGCCGGGCAGTGCCCGGCACGCAGGGCATTCTTCATAATTCTGCTTCAATGAAAACATACTGTCCTGTAGTTAGCAGGAAAAAGGGAAATAAGAGCCTGAAGGCACTGGAATAATTAAGCGAATGCAGTGACAGCTGTGGCAGGTCCTGGGCAGGACTGGCTCCACTGAGCTGAATTAATGGCATCAACAGCCCAGCATCTCCATTAACATTTGATCATTAATTATTACCCTCTGACAGTAAGATCTGAAACCTTCTTATGAGTAGTCTGTTATTAATCTACCTTACCTGCCCTGAAAATCAGGCAGCTCTCCCACCTAAACAGAGAAGCTCTGCTTTGTTTTTATCTACTTTAAAGAGAAAATAGCAATTGCTTTCAGGATTAGTTTAGTGAATAATACCCACAGAACTACTTCTAAATTAATTGGATGCATTCTTAAAGCATCAGCAACATTCCTAGCGTGTTCTTGTGTTGACTTAAACATAATGGTTACCCAGTATATGTTACTGGCTGTGTGCACTTCACATCCTCAGAGGGGAGAAACGTGATTGCTGCTCTTGAGCTGCCTGTTATAACCAAATGAAGGACTCAAAATGAGGGGTTTGAGTTGTTTTGCTTGTTGGGCTTTTTTTTTTTTCAGCTCTGCACGGCTGAGAACATCAGCTTCCCAAGCAGTACAGTGACTGATTTATCAAACCAAATTCAGAAACCTGCTAGCATCAGAAGACCTAGTACAGAAGCTAAGCAAAACCCTGCACATTTAGATCAAAAAGGAAAATAAGTCTTTAAAAAAAAAAAAACAAAACAACAAAGCAACCTGGGTTGGGCTTTTTGGCTTTTCTTCTAAAATTGTAAACAATAGTGAAGTACTAATTATATCACTAGATTTGCATTTAGCAAACTTTGCACAGACTTTTGTCAAAGGGGAGTTACAGCCCATCATTTTTTCATTTTTTTTTTAATCAACATAACTCACTAGCCCTGTGAATATCAGTAAGGTGAAAGGGGCGGAGAGGATAAAATAAATTCTGTACTTGTTGCTGTAAATCAGAAGTGAACATCTCCCAGTCAGAGAAACACCAGGCTTACTGCAGCACCACGTAGGGTCCATGGACCTTCTCCTCCACCAGTACACATGCCTCATCCCCTCCCTCTTCCTTTTCTTGTTGAAGGAGTTTCAATTACTGAATAGAAACCAAATCAGATTAGTTGCCTGTTTGACCTTTTCTCAAAACACAGTGCTGTAGAAGATGCCTGGGCCAGGTCTCTTGCTCTCAGTGGCTTTTCCGATAACAGAAACAAACGGACACGAGCAATGAAGACCTCGTGAGTTATAGGGGGGAGGAAGGAGAGAAAGAGGAAGAGCATACAGGTGGCCAGAAGCCACACAGCCCGCTGCCCTCCTGTGCCAGAGCCACTTGGCACAGATGAAAAGAGAAAGGGGCCAAACTGGCGACCAGGAAGAGATAGGATTACCCTCCGGGCACATTGGAGCACAGGTCCCAGGGCATCGCAGGGCACCCCCCTGCAAGGTAAGGGAATAAGCCATCCTGCAAGCACAATGTTCTGCATGGCCTCTTTGGGAGCAATTTCATTTACAAGGCAGATTCAGGACCAGGAAGAAAAAAAAAATTCTTGACATTTCTCCCCATCCCCCCAGGAAAAAATGAGATTTAAAAAAAAAAATGTTTTCTACATATTAAGATACCATCTCCTCTCCTCTTGAGAGGCATAGCTGCTCATACTGTTTCAGAGCTAACATAATAGGATATGTATTTTCAAAGGGGGCTGTGTTTCAGACCAGATGGTTTCTGTCTTCTCATAGAGAAACAGAGACTACACAGTCACAGCAGTGTTCAGCACCGAGGCAATGGCACCCACATTTTGGGGGCAGACAAAAGGATGATTCGTGAGAATCTCAGTATAACTTAGAGAGATTTTTTCAATCCTTTAGTGTCACAGTTTGCTGTGAAACTGGGTATCGTGTATCATCACAAGCAATCACGCAAGCCTTATTCTGGTTTCACAAATACACCTATTAAAAGAACAGCGTGACAATATGCCCAGATTAGACAGATAACGGGCAGCGATGCTCCCACAGCCATGAATTTTCAGGAATTGACAGTATTTTGCAATTAAACAGCACCTTTCCATCAAATATTTCAAAAACTTTGAAATATCCTTGACAAACCGATACAATTGCTCTTTCTTATAGCCGGAAAACATGTATCTGAACAACAAGAGCTAAGTTTTCTTCATTATAGACATCTGATGCTAGAAATTTGCCACCTAGTTTTTAAAAATGATGAATTCCTCTCTGCCCTTGGCTTCTGCTGGAAGCTCACCATGTACAGCATTACAAAGTTTGAAGCTGTTGTGAATAAACCTCCCTCAGGCTCTCAGAGCTGCAGATAACCTATGAAAGCACCAGTCTCTTACCCTAATATGACTTGCCTTGGCATACAAGCACATATGAACACTTCCCACCTTAAGCAGGAGTGCTCAACTACCATGGAAAACTGGGAGACGTAAGTGAGCACATTAGTTCAGAAACAAGGAACAGTAACAACGAGGCAAAAGTCTCAGTTATGGCATGCATGAAAAGTCAATGTTTTTGCACTGACCTTTCACTTCCAAAGGTGAGACTGGAATGGATTTTTGTAACCCTACAGGGAGTTTTACCACTTTCAAACTTTACAGGTATTTGGGAGGTTATTAAAGAAAACACCCGCACCACAAGATGAGAAACTTCATGGAAAACTTGGGATAATTAAAATGCCTAGCAAATTTTGCCCTTTGCCTTTCTCCTTTCTAGTAAAGCCCTTTTAATTAAATGAGGACTATTTCTCTAATAAAATACCTCATATGAAGCTATTCTACATATTTACACACACTTATATTCTACGTAAAGCTCAAAACATTTTGACAGTTCAATGTTTTCCCTTCCTTGATGTCTTTACTCAGTAAAGAATTACAGATTAAGCAACATTTCCTAATCTGATTCAGTGAGCAGACGTATTTTTTGCACAACAGGTCAATTATCTAACCATTCCAAAACTCTCTAACCTTATGAAAGCATCACAGAACATCTGAAAGAAAATACGTAAGCAAATGCAGACAAGTATTTGATTCAGAAACATGCCTAACTATTCTGAAACAACCTGATTAGCTGAAGATCTAGTGCTCACTGTCTGCAAACACCACCAACATCCATTTTTATTACTATTTCAATCATAGCATTATCCATCCTGATGTGGATATAGCGTGTGAGATATCTCAATTAAAACACTGCACATTCATTTGCAACAAAAAGTAACTCACTACTCTTTCCCCATGCCCTGTGGATAAATCAAGTAAGCTGAAATAAACAAGAATAACCCCTACACCAGGTAGGATTCTGGCAGCAAAACAACCTTGGGAACATGGGTCCTAAGGACATTACCAGTTATCAGACCAAATTTATAGAGCTGCTCCTATCAGTTTGCTAGCTCAACCGCATACTGCATTAATCAGACCAAGGTGCAGATGATGTGCAAAAATCCAGGCACACATGGCCGAATTTTCACAAAATTTTCATAGATTATCTATTTCTCCAGGAAATCCTTCCTTTTCAGCTGTTCTTGATCCATTATGCTGGAATATAATTAATGCCACATATGAACTTGATGTACTCCATTGTTATGAATACCAGAGATTTACCACAGCGATGAGAATATTATTTGCATTGGGGGGGGGGGGGGGGAGTTTACTGGCTTTACAAAGAGTTGTACTATGTTGTTTTGGATTGGCATTAAAACAAAAGGATCAGGTTAACCTCTAATTGCATTGAAGTTATAGATCTGAAATTCGTGCAGAGAAAAAGCTCTCTCAAGAATAGCTTGAATCCATTTCAAATGTTTTTTGCATTTAGAGTGAACAGGGTATTTCCTTAAAGTAAGAAAGCTGAATAATTTGTAAGTCCCTAACCAAGCCAATAAATTCCCATCTCTTTCTCCAGAGCTCAATACCTTCTGAACAGTTTGAATAGTAACAATATGCAATACACTGTTTAAATCTTAACTGTAAGCAAAGTAGGGGAAAAAAGAGAGCTTCACAGAAGTTATCCAGTATGGAAAGCCTTCAAACACTTTCCTAATTCTAAACAGCATCTGATTGCATTAAAAAAAATATTTTTAATCATGTTGGGGATTTGGCAAAAAAACAGACAGATGGGAAGTAGGTCTCCAGTTTCCTTGTGCTACTGGATAAATATAGCTAAGTTTTTACATAGTCCATACGTAACAGATAACATCGTGCTCTGTTTGGGTCACCCGTGAAAACAAGTAGGCAGCACCTGACGGTCAAGTCCTGCTCAGTTTCCTCAGAACAAGGATGAAATTCTGTCCTCAACACAGTTTGGATCAGTTATGAGAGGATGCCAGATCCTAAATTTCCTTTATTTTTTAAACCTGCTGCTTAAATTACAATTTTTGGAGCTATAGCTATGTTACAAAACCATCATGATGTTCGTTAACAAGCATGTGTTTTATTTAAGAGGCCCAACTAACCATTTTTTTTAGGATAGCCCACATCTCATGCTGTGGGAATGCACCAGCCAGCCAGCAACAAGCCAAGTCTTAAGCCAAGTTTTAGTCATAAAAGAAAAACTTAGTCCTTAATAATAAATCATCAAGAACATGTTTTTCATATAATGTGTGTTATGCCAGCCAACAGCCTTCTAGTTGCTTTGATGCCAACCAAATGAAATACAGATTAAACAAACTAAATTTCCTATGCCACTGAAAGCAAACAATTACGATGTATTCAAATCACTGTGCTATGTGTGCTGAACGGTGTCACAGGGAGGAGAGCAGGTCATAGGTGCTGTTTGAACACATCTTCTCTGGTCCAATTTGTATCAAGGCCCTGTAGGACCACCCTAGGATGAGATCTGCAAGCTAGAAGACAGAAAGCAGGGTGAAAACGTTGCCCTCAGTTTTGTCAGAAGAGTCGTTATTCCTGAGTACTACAGGATGTGCTATCCAATTCCCTGTAAATAGTGAATCACTTATGACTGTGCACTAAGACAGTAAAAATGGTACCAGAAGTTGCTACCACCTGACAAACTTCATTGCTTCTGCAAAACCAAGATCGTGTTCATCTTTGGCTTTAACTGGTAGCTTCACTGGAAAGTTCAGTAGAAAACTCGTTGACCGATCATTTCCCAATCTTTAGACTTTACACACTGCCCGGACATGTTGTAAATGTTGGGAGTGTCCTATGTAAGGATAGGAGTGGGTCCCTTCCAACTCAGGTGATTCTATGATTCTGTGACGATTTTGAGCAGCTGACCTTTAGCCAGATGCCTGCATTCTGCTATCAGTTGAGTTTCTGAATCAATTAAATGGCTGTATTACATCAGAGACCATGCCTGAAATCATTTCCCATTTTCAGGCCTTAACCACCTATGCTCACTAAAGCCTGTATGCTAAGCCTCTAACTGTTGTAATATTAATAATTTTTCTAGACAAAGAGACTTTCAGAAATGGACCAAAAGTCATCCCTGCGCTATTAGTTCAAGTGCATTTACAGCAAGAAAAACCTCTGTCCTCCTTCTTAGGATTAACAGAACTGTAGAGATGTTCATGACCCACTCTGTAACCATCTAATTTTCCACAGCTTTTCTTAGTCAGACAGTGGAAGTTTGCAAACAAATGGGAGTAACTGCAGAAAACACATCTCAAAGCTTTCTGAAAACTGTTTTTCTCAAATTGTATACAAGTTATCTAAGCGCATCCTGGATCTTGGGCTGCCCAAAGTGGCTACTTATCAAATCAATGGGCAGCAATCTTTCACAATTCAACTTGCAACCTCTGTGTCACTGCTCATGAATTCCTGACTTTCTACTTGATCATCATGCTTTTCCTTCATTTATTATTTAATAAACTGCTTATAGGAGCACTAATTGTAAACATTTGTTAAAAATATCAAAACTAGAAACGCGCTAGAATGTTTCCCACCTAAAGTTTTAATGAGTTTATAATACCTCCAGCCCATATGCTTCAAAAACGTTATCCTCAATTATGTAACAGGGGGTACACTGCTGATATCTGTTAACAGCTAGAACAGCTGTGGTTTTCTGCTTTTTTGCACCGCTCAGGAGAAGCGGCGAGTTCAGCTTCCTTTTTTTTAATTTGGTTGCAAAACCTCTGAGCTGAACAGGTGTGTGCAATCACGAACCACAGCGATGAGCCCAAACTGCTGCTTTGCTAAAAATTCCACCAGTCAGTGACACACGCTGGTCAAGGTTGCACAACCTTGTTTTCCACAGGCTGTTTCTGATGATTCATTGCCCTCACGGAGGTGAATTTCAATTATCGTTAATACGCTTTTTTTTCCTGGTACAGTACTAAGAACTTCCTCATTTTCATTTCTTCTCCTCCTCCCCCCTAGCTCTCCTAAATTAAGTGAATTCCCTTGTTAATCAAGAAACTACCGTGAACATCATCTCTATTTATCCCCAGAGCAAATCTCACAGCAAAAACTTCCTTATGTAACTTTATCCTTGTTGGTCTTTGTCAATGCGCTCCTCTCTTTCTAAAATAGCTTCATTCCTTTGCTTCTCACTAACAATTAGCACAGCAAAACACTCAGTGATGTTGGGATTGCTTTTGACCAGAGGTACCAAATGGATTTCACATATAGGTGAGTTTATGCTGCTACTGGAATCCAGAGAACGGATCTGACATTAACTTGGCTGCTCTATAGTTACTGCATTGCAACAGTTTGAACGAAATAAATTAATAAATAAAAGGGTACCCTATTCCCTACTTTTCATGTAATTTCAGATCTTTTCACCTCGTCTTAAGAAAGGAAGAGTTGTCGAAGAAGCAGCACCAAGGAAACCTTTGACTTAGAGCTAGATTTCTCACTACTTTCTTTATCAATATAACCTCCATATCCTTCCTCAAGTCACCACCTCTACCTAAGCATCAGCTTATCACCATACATAAGAGGAAATGTGTGGAAAAAAGCTGGGACTTCAGGAGGTCAGACAACACCAAGAACAGCAATCATGAAAGCTGCCATCAGACAGATCTCACTCTTATGCCTTCATGAACTATAGAAAAGTGTAGGATGGACCTTTTAGAAAGGCCTGTTGTAATAGGACAAGGAATAATGGGTTTAAAATAAGGAAGGGTTGATTTAGACTGGATATAAGGAAGAAATTATTTACAAGGAGGGTGGTGAAATACTGGCACAGGTTGTCGAGGGAGATAGTGGAGGCCTCATCCCTGGACACATCCAAGGACAGGTTGGATCGGGTGGAAGATATCCTCTCGCACTGCCTGGGGGTTGGACTAGATGAGTTGTAAATGTCCCTTCCAACACAAAGTATTCTATGATTCTATGAAATCTGCCCTCAAATATATGAGACATCTTGCTTTGTAAAAGTTAATAATAGTTATTTCCATGTGACCACATGGAAAGACAGGATTTGGTGCCTAGAGCACAGTTGTCTCTACCCAAACGAGCAGGAATCACCCCTCGTTGGTTCCTACAAAAATGTAAATAAAATGTCACTTGGAGGGGAATCTATGTGGAGCGGAATCTACGTTTTGCTTCTTCATGGAAGCTGTTCTTTCATAAGGTTTTCCAACCGTACATGTTTACGGGCACGTTCTTCCTCATGGAGTAGCCACACCAGCCCAGAGAAAAGGTCTTCAAAAGGAAAGGCTTGAATCTCCACTCCCCCATCTGCTTCCCTTCACCCCACTCATGGTTTCCGAGAAGTGCTGCCCAACTGGCACGATAGGCAGACAATGCAGGAGGGAGGCAGGGGAAGCTCTGCTCTCTGTTGCCTGCTGCGCTTGAGCAACGTCGGAGTTCTCAGAAGCACTCAGAGTTTACCAACATACACTTTGTATCTAAGGAATTTAGGTCTGTTCCAAGGTTAGGTGGCAGCAGGATGCGGGAGCAGCAGGATGCAGAACATATGGGCCTGAGTTTTGGATTTCTAGGGCCAAAGCTCAGATGGACATTAAACTCAAGACCTTTTGTGGAGTCCGCGAAATCTCTGAAATCCCACCTGGCAGGTACCTGATGTCTAATTATCTTCAAAGACCTAAGCTTGTTCCCTGCTGAAAGTCCTCAGGAGGACTGACGTTGAAGAGATCTGAACATCCTGTCCCCAGGTCAGACACCTTAGTAGTAAACGTATTTCCTGCAGCTCCCCCAACACTGTGCTCTGAACACCTTCTCTTACAAAACCTTGTGGAGATTTTGCAAGTAACACAGGCTGCTCCTCTGCAAAAAAACAAAGTCATTGTAAAGAAGCCACACCAAAATACAAGACTATGAGTTTTATTTGAGGGGAAGTTGGAAGACCAAGTTCAGGACATTTAGAAAGAAGGAACAGAAACTTTTTTTTTCTGAACTTTTCTTTTGGAGCCTCATGACTTCGGATTTTGCAAGTGCTTAAGGAAAGATACGTGCACACTGTGCAAGAACAGGCAGAGAATCAGTGATTCATTGGCCTATGGTCTGTTTAACTCCTGAATCACAAGATCTATAATTGCAGAGTCATTCCTTTACCAGCTTGTAGTCAAGGAGAAGATCCATACAGAAAACAACTAGAGAAAGACCATCAAGGTGTTTCAGCCTCATCCTTTCTACAAGTAGGGACACAGAACTCCTGATTCATCACGTAAATTCAGAAGTTCAATCAACTCTGACCAGTACAGCCTGCTACTCAACAGCAGAGATGAAAATAAATCTCCTTGCTAAAACAATGGTCCAAGCATTGCACACCTGTGTAAAACACTACAACCAGACACCTATTCCACATTTAATACCTTTCATGCTCTGCTCTAATAGTTAATGGATGTTTTAATAGACCTCCTTGCAGATACCACCATTTATAGATAGGTATAAAATAATAAAATTACTAAATAACAATACAGTTACTTAACTTCAGAAGTTATTAAAAGCTCCCCTACTTCAATATATGTTATATGTTTAGAATGCATACAAGAGGATTGTCATTGGTGTTGAACAGCACAGTTTATAACGAGACCTTGAGAATGTATCAGTCATCACCTGCAGTGTTATTGATATTATCCACCGTCATTTTTTCCTTATGTGATAGCTGTACATTTTAAAGAATTGTATTAGACAAAACATAATTCACCAGAATTTACTGACCCAGGAACATGAGCTTCCAGCCTACGAAAGAGACAAAGCCTTCCTGGGCAGTAAAATATACGTTGGAGAAAGATGACATGCATGATGTAGAGAAATTATCTTAAATATCAGGTGTAAAATTACATCTTACTCTGTGCTCCAGCAGTCAGAGAATGACTTAAAGTCTAGGCACCTTATTTAAGTATCTTAAATCCCGCTATACAGTTACTAGAACAGCTGGCATTATATGCCATTTGCTCAGGAATTTTTAAAAAAGCCTAAAGTGGCATTAATAGCAAATGTTTTCTTATCCTCAACCAAAAAAAAAAATATGCAGAGGTTTCCTACCACAGACAAAACAGAGAGAAGAAGATGAATAAAAACAACTTATCTTCTCCTCAGGGTCTGAAGGCAAGGGCTTCAATTCATTAGAGAAGACAGCTTCCTTCACTTTACCTTAAGGCTACTATTCAGGATGTACCTTTTCACATTCCCACCAGGGCAAGTTTTATTGCTGCTTCTCCTCAGATGGATAAAAACACTATTGATTCTGAGCTATCTTTTCCAGTTTGTGTCAGTACCATTATATGCATTGCTATATAATATCCTAATTGTCCCAATGTGATGAAATTTTGAACTGCCATGGAAAACTTAAGGAGACAGTAAGGAAGTTTGACAGTCAAATAAATCATGATCATTTGAGGGAGTGAGCTGCCAAGACAGCTTTTTGGCAACGGGCAGGAGAAAGAAGCCATGACCAATTTATGGGGGTCTGGAACATAGTAGATGCCCCAGATTAGTGACTGCCAGAGTTACCCAACCTGCCTAAATGTAAATTCTTCGCTGCATTTTGTGTGAGTGGTGCAGTGTATAAAATAGTAGTGAAGAAACAGAGGTTTCTAGAAGGAAAGGGGAAAAAAAAGTTATTAGGATTCCATTTTGAGAATTAAACCAGAAGAGTTTTTCCCTCCTCTTTAGGGATTCTACTGGAACAGGCAATGTCAGTAAGGTAGATTTGCAAACAATTTTTTTCATAGAGGGAAAGACTACTTTGAGTCAATTTGGCTACATCTGTAGTGATGTGTAAGTGTTTGTACTGCTGGCTAAATTCTTTGATTACTTCTCATTAGGGATCAGGGAGTAGTGATTTGGTATTTCAAACACTTCAAGTTCAGGCCAAAATCAGATTTATGTCAGTCCAATGTAGGATTTGTAATTTAATTTTAGGCCATGGCTACAACTCACGAAAGTAGAGGTGTGATCAGATTGCATATTGGACACTGAAGTGTGGAAATGAAGCTCACAGTTTATATGCAGCTCAGCTCAAGGGAAGAGGGGATGCTACTGTATTTACTGACTTCATCTTTTGGTGGAGAAATAGAGGCTATTTACATTAAGGACTTGTGATTCTTGTAACTACATATGTTTCTGAAATATTTTTAAATACATTTTACTACTTTACATCTGGTTCTAAACTGGATGTGTCATAATAGAGGTCATCAGCTTCTGTCTGAACCCTGCTGTATCACACTCACTGT
Source organism: Tapera naevia (assembly GCA_033556795.1). NCBI lineage: Eukaryota > Metazoa > Chordata > Aves > Cuculiformes > Neomorphidae > Tapera > Tapera naevia. The sequence goes on along the minus strand of JAUMJJ010000149.1, from coordinate 3,271,511 downwards.
AACTAAGGTTGTAATAGCTCAGTAATAAACCCTTCCTTCTATTATAGATACAGGCTCAGATGAGACCTTCATTTGACTTTTATGTTTTCACCAAGACTGCAGAACTCCATTCTGTCAGAGGAATATCTGGGTTTTTTGCTAATACACCAATCTCAGCAAATAACACATTTCTAGTCAAAAGAGGGGGAAAATTGTTAGCAAAGAGCATAGTTTTAATTTTCAGCTTATGAACCATAAAAGCAATGGGACAGTGTAAGTTCCTAGTGCCATAGACAGGTTTTTTTCTACTTCTTTATCAGTAATAAACAATAACATGCACAACTGAAAACTGTTTTGAACTGCATCTCCTCCTCCCAAGGAAAAAGCAATCCTTCTCTAAATGACACTAGAAATTCCCTATTTTATGGTGTGTGTACATATGTACACGCATACATTTAAAATAAGTCCATTTTCATTTAGTAATGAGCCAGAAGCATTAAAAAATTCTCCCAAAGTTTTATGGGTAGAAAAAAAAATTGCCAGAAATATCGCTAAGTATGTAAACTAAAATTTTAGGGGTTAAAAATAAGCCAAATATTTCCACAAACACTGAAGTCGTTCCTAGGAAGATGGGGTTGTACATATCAGGTGAGCAGAGTGAGAACCACACGCAAGATAGCCAACAGCTCCTGAGAAGCCCCTGCAGGGTCCAAGATCAGAGCAAGGTGCAGCAACTCTTTCCCCAAGGCATTCTGGATTTGGTTCTTAAACCCTGTATTGAGGTCACAGTACATGTTAATGAATCACAAAACCCACGTCTGGCAAAACCACAAGTGTTGTTTAGACGTTAGTGCCCCCCCAAAAATCAAGGGAGAAAACTGACTTCCTAGTTCCATAAAAGTGTGCTCTACAATGGGTTTCACACAGCTTCCACCAGCTCTTTGGGACATGGTTTAGTGGGCATGTTGGCATTGCGTTGAATGTGGGACTTGATCATCTTAGAGGTCTTCTCCAACCTTGACAGTTCTACAACTGTAGCTGAACACAGTCTGTGCTCAGAAGCTGGACGTCTCTTACTGTTTTTGTGACACCTCACCTGCTACAATATTCACTGCCCCCCCTGCTTACAGCAGAATAAAGTAAATCCATCAGCATTATAAAGCTCGGCTCACAGGCTGCTACTCCCAGTTAATAAGTTATATTTAGCTCAGGCTCAACACTCCTGTTTTTTGATAAAGTCTCTTTACTCCAGATTCAAAGGTAATGGGTTCTTCTATTAAAATTTTATCAGACATCTATAAATGTAGCAGTTGCTTTAGACTGCATCACATAAAGGGAAAAAAGAGGGAGAGACTGATAAATCTTAAGGAGTTTATTATTAATACAGGGAGAATTTCCTTTGTTTGTTGTGACGTGTTTTATTGGTGTGCTCACCATGGTTCAATTTAGACTAAGAAGTAGGAAGATTATTGTTTCCCAAGCGACAAGTATCATAAATAAACACAAGCAGAGAAATTCTTGTCTTTATATCCCAGAGAGATATGGCAAACTATCTACAAATAGCCAAGCTAACAGAAAAATTAGAGTACCTACAGGTTCATGGGTAGCCTGCCTGTATTTTGCTGCCCTTGACAAACCCAACTGCTAGGTTTTCTCGAGTTTTGATCCACTGCAGTGCTGGCACTGCACTGTGTCAGGTTACACTGGGTCACATCTCATCTGTGATGTGACATAACATGACATAACTCAATGTGATGCGATGCACAGAATAGGCAGGTGCCCACAGGAAGCATATACTCCGTGACTACGAGCAAGTTGTTCTGCACAGCAGGTACGGCGCTGTGAGCCGCTCTGCACATCCATTGATGTAGATAATTAGTATACAAAGCAACGCTCTGCAATATGCTCATTCCAACTCAGTTATTTCCTATAAAACCATAGCCCTAACAAATATTTTATAGAGGCTGTTGGCTGAGATTATTCCGTGTTTGGGTGCTATGGTATTATAAAGAGCAGTGAAATCACCTACCTCAATAAACCATGTTACATCTTAATTTGGGATGCAGCGTTCAAAAGGTGGCATGCAAAGCGGTGGAACAGGCACTAGTTAAGCATATTTTGTTTTTTATTTTAATAAATAAGACTTTCTATAAATTTCACATGCAGAACATGACCTTTACAACCAAAATAATACTCTCTTCACCCCTGAGGAGAGGGCTCCCCAGCCCACCAAGTGAAGTGTTGATGGTTACCTCTTTATGGTAAACGGGAACCAGTTATATCACAGTTAGTTAACAAGTAACAAAAGAAAGGTAACCAAAAAGCCTACCTGGAAACAGAAAACTTACTCTGCATGCTTATGCAAACCGACACATTATGACTTACAAAAGGACTTCAATATTATTCTTTCCGACTGTTAATTAGCAAAAACTTCTACAACACCTTTCGCAATTAAGTTGTGTTATTTTCTTTAGTTTCCAATTGCCATAAAGAATGATAAGGATTAACCTGTCTCATGATCCTTTGATCAAGGTCTGCTAATCACCTTCTCTTTCACAATCTATGCACTGAAAAGCATCCTATATTCCCAACCCAGTCAATCTCAAGTCAAAAAATACCAGAAAACCCTGCCCATTTCTCTGTTTAGAGGCAATTACCATAAAGTTCATTTTTAGTAAATTATTTTTATTTTATTGAAAATGTCAACAACAAGAATGATGCAGAACATTATTCCTCATTAGGTGCCATATGAATAGTAATTTTGAAGACATACAAATCTTCCCCCGGGCCACCCTACCCCAGGATACCACAAGGCTATTTGATTGCATAATTCTGCAACTAATATGCACGGAAAATATTGAGAGTCCTCACTGAGCCCCAAAATCTTTATCCCTCACTGTGAACAAAAGACCAGAGCTAATGCACTGGTCTGTAAAGACACCAGAAGGTCCTTCTTGCCCCTGTGCTATGCAAATTCCTGCTGCCTTTGAAATATGTGGTTGTGTTTTGGTATTTAATTGGAAGAAAAAGCTCCTGAGCACGGGAGCAAGAGAGGTTTAGTGGTGCTGTGAATCTGACCAGCTCACACATGTGATCAAACATTGTCAGCAGGCCACAGGTGTGCCTAAGAAAAAGCAGAAGAAGCACATGTGAGACTGCAAAGGGAAAGGGCGATAACAGCCCGAGTCAGAGAGCATTCAGCCCAAGGTGCCCTTGTCTTATATTTAGGTATTCCTTGCCTATAGTTTTAAAAGCATGTGTGCAAAATGAGCAGCTTTATTTTGCCCTTACAGGAGAGATGTTCCCAGCCAGCCAAAGGGGGTTGATGTGCTGTAGACTGACAAGGGCTGCTAGGCTTGATCACCACAAGTGTTTCAAACTGTGGGAGAGCTCAACAGAGTGAGAACGTTTTATTTTTAAAAAGCCTGGCAAGCCATGCTCCCCATATAGCTCACTTCCTCCCAGAAACTTTCCCTAAAATATTTTTATTTGATATTTTGATCCAAGTCTTTATCAGATCCAAATTTGAGGCTCCTGACATCTGCTCCCATCTCCTCTGCTTCCCTGGGTGGGGAAAGAGGAGTTGGAGCCTTCAAACCAGGTAACTGCTGCCCCTGCAACCTGACTGCAAACGCCCTTAGGCTTGAGAGCAGAAGATGACAGGACGAGAAGAAACGGCCTCAAGTTGCACCAGGGCATGTTCAGATTAGACATCAGGAAGAATTTCTTCACTGAAAGAGGGTGGTTAGGCCCTGGCAAAGGCTTCCCAGGGAGGTGGTTGAGTCACCATCCCTGGAGATGTTTGAAATACAGATAGATAAGTTTAAGGACATGGTTTAGTAAGGGGAAAGGTACAGTTGGACTTGATGATCTCAGAGGTCTTTACCAACCAGATGATTCTATGATTATCAGCGTTTACCAGCTACTACCCACTTCTCCGAGATACAGCCCTGCCATATGCTCACAACAGAGTAGCCCTTGATGATGTGTTATAACAAGGATGATCCTGTTTAAAGGCAGCTCTTTGTACATAATACTCGTTCTGCAGAAAAGCACAAAAATAAATATCAGCATTATTGGTGCTGGCAGCAATGCATATAATCATTCGCCCAAAACCTCCTCTTATTAGTAGACACTGATTTCAGTCACATTTTGTCTAGCCAATTTTAACTGTTTGAGCTGGCATTTCTATGCCAGGTATCTATTTTAGAGACATGCTTTGAAGACACTTTACTCAAAAAGTTGAGGCATTTCTTTGATGAGGGCTGGGCTGGGGAGTGGAAATGCATTGCCTTGCCTAGAATAATAGCAAGACTTATTCTTGCCCAAAATCCTACCACTATCCAGAGCAAGGCCTTCAGATTCAGTGAAAGAAGGTGTAGCTCTTGTCCAGTGTCACCCGCATGACTTGGCCAGGTTGTTCACAGCAGGTGGTGGAGCACTGGAACAGCGCCCCAGGGAAACAGTTGCAGCACCCAGTCTGCCAGCATTCCAGAAGCATTTGGACAATGCCCTGAGTCACACAGTGTGAGCGTTGTGCTCAATGGTCCTTTTGAGTCCCTTCCAACTCAGGTGATTCTGTGATTCTTATGTACATCTCAAGTTTGAGAGGTTTTGTTTTGGTTCTTTTAATCTTCTAAAAGCTGCAACAACACAGGTCAAGCCTATGCTTTCTCAGGTCTTTCAGAAGCCACCTACACAGCATGTGACAGAGTTTTGCACTGTGCTTAGAGCTGCAGGAGTAAAAAGCTATCACCAGCAGATGCTGATCCTTGTTCCAGTGCAGGGCTGGGAACCTAGAGCAAACTCAAATTCAAATCATCAGTGTTCCTCAGCCAGAAATCAAACAAAAGAGGGCTTGGGGAATCCTGGGTAGATGGAAACACAGAGCGTGTTAAAACAGGATAAAGAGGGGAGAAGAAAACCCGATCAAGACCAGGTGAAATGCTGGGTACCAGAAAGGACAAAGACGACTCTGGGTAGAGCTGTCCCAGCCTCCAGAGCCAAGAGCCTCCAAACATGTGACACCCAACAGCACTCAAGGTAGAGGTAAAACCATCCCACAAGGGAAGTTTGGTATGGTTTGGCTATGGTTTTAAACTCAAAGAAAACAGCTTGTCCGCAGAAAAGCCCACATCAAAAAGCCTGGAGAGTTGATGTTCGGCTTCTCAAACCACGAGATTTTTGTTTCTCCCTCTTCTTCACAGAAACATCTGTCTTGCTGTAACCTCTGCCTCCTTCAAATCACACTTCCAAACATTTACCCCATCGAGTACGGCAAAGTACGTGATCAAACCGTATCATAATGTATACACGAGAAGGCCACTACATATGTATACAATTAAGGTCATACAGCCATCGAATCCCAGGCACTGCAAGCTTTTGTATGCTCAAAGCAATGCGCTAACATACGGCACAGACGCACGAGCCTCCCCCTGGGATGGGGTGAGCTTAGGAGCAGCATCCTACACCGAGGCGAAGTCTCAATGGAGGCTGGGGGATCTGCAGGGTGCTCAGCACTTTTGAAAAGCAGAACATTTATATTTAGATTCCTAAATGAACTTCGCAGCCTAAATTTAGGCGCCTATTTCTGACACCAAATAAAAAAAAAAAAGAAAGATCCATATGAGCCTCCAAATTTAGAACTAGATACCTCAACGTAGTCATCTCGGAGTGAAATGTAAACCTTGCACTTCGGCCCACATTCCTATCAAGTTGATTTCCAAAAGGGGAACCAATCAAGCATGCAAGATTTTAAAAGGAAAATAATAAACCAGACTTGCTCATGTGAATTCCTTGCATCCTGCTTCATTGCTAGCTGCCAGTCAGTTGATTTGGATTTCTCTTACACTGCTGCAACTCCATCAGCTTGGAGCTGGCTGTAAGAAAAGCAAGATTTTGTAAAATTCCCAACTTAGCATCAGATGCTAAATCATATTTCCAAAGGGAACCACGGCATTTAAAAGTTTTAAGTCCCAGCAATGTCAGCAGGGCTACGACTCCTAAATCCATGATAAAGTTTTACACACTTTTCGATTGTGACTCGTATAAAATATCACTGTGCAAATATTTTCCATTTGCAGAAATCACCTGCTCCTGACAGCTTCTCAGGGAATTTTGCTTCACGTGTAATACAATCTAAACATATGTGTTACATTAAGTTGGGTTACACCAGGTCATGCCACCTGACACAGTATATCCCAGCACAATCTAATGGGATGTAAATCACTCATTACAACAAACTTAAAGAAGAAAAAAATCCAACTTTCTTCCCACCTCACAGACAGCTGCAACAGATAAAGTGTCTATATTCTCATAAATGACCAGGTGAGCACCTGCATTTTGGTGCTATTTCAAGGCATTTCAGTACACCCGTATTTCTGTGGTGGTCACAGCTACAATCCTAGCTTGCTGATCAGTAGTAGAAGGAAGGAAAGTTTTATGACTTAGTTTTAGAGAATATTTCCTATTTTTTTTTTTAGCTAATACACACTACGGCAAAAGGAAAAACGTTAGAAATATTATAGCATTGTCATAAAATCCAGTGCGGGTCCAAAGCTCAGTGAAAACCAGTTTGGTGAGGCAGAAGAACAGGTGGGAGAACAGGCAAGGGGGATCAGCTGTCCCAGGAGGTGAACACAAGCCACGGTGCAAATCCATTCCCATAGAGGCCAGATTTCAGGTTCTCCCACCTCAATTCAAGGAACGGAAATGAGTAATTGTGCATTACTTTATCAGCTTTACCCAACTGAGGATGATCAGTCTCTTCTACCAGCTCCCACCAGCTGCTTTATATATAAAACAGGGCAGGCAGGAGGAGACATAACCATAGTGCAGGTTATCTCCTGCAATAGACCCACTCCCATCATCTGAAAGTGGCATAGAAAGGTCTGAATACCCCACTCACTCTGCACAGCATTTCATCTACACGCAGCCCTTGGAGCCAGCAAAATTATTCTTAGGGTTGTAAAGCAGGCATTGAAAATCAGTAGTTCTTCCATAAATATTAAACTATCACACTCATTATGACAAAGGCATCTGCTGAAGGCGATTATTTGTCTGAACATCCCACACAGCGTAGGTAGAATATGGGTTATGTTAAGAGCCTGTTGAAGGATGCAGCCTTGTATCATTTTATAAAGTGTGAATTTTACATCCAGGGGGTGAAGTTAATATCATGAATTATAACTGCAGTAAATTATTGCCAATTTTTTTTTTGGCAATTCTATAATTTTAAAATTCTCTACCTGTCCACTAGAGCTGCACCGAGTTGAATTTAATTGCCAACAGATTTGTAGTTATAGTAACAGGAGTGTCTTTTGAAGTAGCTACAAAAGGACACTTACAGGACCAGGAAAACAACATCCTTTTACACTGAAACAAACAATTACTGGTGATATAAAAATATAGAGTCCCACAGGCAAGCAAGAACCCTTCTTATCGTTTAGATTATTTCAGCTGAATTGGCTTTAAACCCCAATTCATGTTAATGTAGGTACTGTAAATACAGCTTGAACCTTAATTCAATAATGAGATCAACAATTACACTTAAAGATTACTTAGCACTTCAGCAGTGTGAGCAAAATCCTTTTGATCACCTATATCGTGCTAGTCATTATTTTCTTTGATGGTTACTAACACTGAAATGCGCTTGTTAAAAAAGAATAAAATGAAGTACAATATTTATACCTTATTACAAAGTGCATTAGCAAATATGAGCTCTTGGAGCACCTACATTAAAAAGAAAACATCATCAATATTTGATGTTTGTCTTCTTTAACTTACAGTCGCATTTTTAACATCAGGAAAGCTTTCAGCCCTGAATCCATTGCAGAACCCAGAAATGCAATCTTTTACCCCCTCCCCAGACCCATGTGCTGGCCTTTGTGTTACACATCTTTGTTTCCTTCTTTGTGTGGCCTACAGAAAACAGAAATCAGATTTGCAGGCCACAGTGTAATTTCAAGAGGTGAGTGGCGGGAGACATTTTAGTAAGCAAGAAGAAAGCAGTTATTTGACTTGGAGATTTCAACACTGTTCTAAGTTGGGGGGAAAATAGCACAAAGACATTGTGCTAGGCAACAGATCATGTAAACATTTCCTATGACAGTCTTTCATCATATATAGGAACATTTACACTGCCAGATCTTGTCTTCTTTAAAAATGTCAGCTCGGTAAGTTTGATGCACATGTGCTCCTTCTGTAAGTGTCTGCTGAGGCAGACAGTTTACTAATTTGTGGCTCAGTAAACCTTTCACTGCATCGAGCACCTTGAGGTTAGCACATCTCTAATCATTATTTGATAACAGAAATCTGTAAGCATCACATCCCTGGTAACAAGAACATTGTATCTTAGCAACCAGCCTTGATATTCAAACAATTTCATTAAAGCGTAGCACCTCTTAGCAGGTGGGTGAGTGCGGGTGTTGATAAACATTTATAACATGATCAACCATTGTGTTTGCCAACACTATAATCAGCATGACAAATTTATGAATTTGTTTACAAGCTCTTAGGTAGCAACCTAAGTAGGTAAACTACCTTATACCACGCTTCTGTATCTATAGATAGAGGCACATCCAGAGATTTGATGCTTCTTTAAATTGAACAGATTGGGTCAGAGGTTAACAGATGAACATCACATGTCACCGTAAAAATCGCCTTTGAAATTAAACCACAAAGGATGCGTTAGAGCCAGGGCAAGGATTATATTTTACCTGCAAGAGAGCAAGGAAGGAAATTTAAAGTTGAAACTGTCTGCAGTTTATGCTCAGGTTCCCATCAGGGCATGTGGGTGGACAGGGTGGTCCAGCCCCCTGGTGCAAGAACCTCACCATCACCGGGCAAGCGCCAGGAGCCAGGGGGTCACTTCACCACATGACAGGGAAAGATGGCTCATGCAGGATTTAGCAACCCTGCCAAAGAGAGATACTCCAGGATAACCCATCTGCCTCCCAGGGGAAACAGTCAAGGCTCAAATTATTTCAGTCCACCAGATACCCTACAGCACACCTATACTAGAGAAGGAGGGAAGACATTGAAGAAAGCAAAACCATCATCCTATTTTGAACTACAGTGTGTACATTCTCATACTCAGCAAGAAGGGTTCATATAAAACTCTCTTCTTCAGTGGAAGCACTACAGGCTGGCTGGGCCAAATTTTGCCTATAGAAACATAGGAAATCTTCACCAGTTTTGGGTTACAGACCCCTGTTCCTTGCTATCCCTAAGAAAGCACATCATATAATACTCTTCATAAAACTACTTAGCTTCATTTTAAAACCAGTTAAAATTGTTAACCCCATAATTTCAACTGGAAACTTGCTCCAGAACTTCACTCTTCTGATATGTTGAGGACTCCTAATCTAGGATCTGATTTTATTAATGGGTCTTGAATATTCTTTTGTTCTCATGCCAATATTGTCATTTAACTGAGAACACTCAACCCCTCTTGGTGTTTACATCTTTTTTTTTTTTTAAACACAGAGCAATCATGACCCCTCTTAGTCTTCATTGTTGGTAGGCTAAACAAATTGTACTCTTTTATGGCTGCATTACATCAACATAACCCTGTGGAGGGCAATAGGTTTACTCTTTTGTAATCAAGACCAGCATTTGATCTCATGAGCTTAAACGGAATTATCCTTCTATGAGTATTACTTTCTAAAACATTTTCCAGCGGCGAATTGCTGTTCAAAGGAGCAAGAAGGACTGAAAGAGGACAGCAAAAGAAAGTTAGTTGGCCTGCCCAGGGTCAGAAAATTTGACCACTCTGTTTATAATTTGATGTTCCAACAAAAGTCCATCAAATCCTTTTGAGGGCCCAGATGTTATGCACGTGTTACCAACCTAAATTATGAAGTCATTTATTTATCCAAATGCACCTAGAAATGCAACAATCTCTCCACCACTTATTTTCTCTGTAATGAGAAGCCACCCTTACCATCTCACCAGGTGCTCTAAGACCAAGACCGCCAGGCACTACACGATACTGGCTTAGTGGATGTCAGACCCAGGTCCAAATGCACACTTGAATTCAAAATTCTCATAGGTTTACATTTAACATGTGTTTACATTAAATCCTGTTGTTGGGAGGTCATATCTAGAAACTTCCAGACATTCCTTTTCTGAGATATCTTCCTACATTGCCATTCATGGAGGAGAACAGGGCAAGAAACAAACAAAGGCACCAGGAACAGCAAAAACATTTAAGGTCAACGGATAGATAAACACAATACCTCAACTGATTAATTGTCATTTTAGTCAAACAAATCTGAAGCAAAATGCTTGGAACAGTCAAGAACTCCTTGATGCGTCAACCTAGCCTCCAAGATAATGACCTATTCCCCTTTTATGTAACTGGTTTGCAGTAATTTTTCAAGCAAACCCAATAACTGCTTTGCAAGAGCTGCAACGTGTGTTTAAAATTTACCAAAAGGTGGAAGACAAAATGCAAGTAAGAGAAAAACAAGAATATGAAGTTTGTACCTTGTACCTATTGCAGCCAAGGTAACACTACCGCATCACTGATTTCACACTGGGTACACCAGGCTATTAATCTACCTGAAATACCTGAGACCAAGTGAAGCATTATGAAATTGGTAACTGAAACTCCCTTTTTGAAATGGAAGTCATCCACAGCAAAAAAGAACAACACATTCTATCATTTTAGCTTGTTGTCTTTGTGGTTAGGTTTCCTCTCAATTCTGAGATCTGATAATAAACTATATGCTACAGCTGGGAAAGAGAACCCACCTGACACATTACAGTAAGGTTTGTGTTTTTTCCTCTTTTCCTTTCATCTGATTCAAGTTTTTAAAACTAGATAAGTTTTAACTAAGTATCTCAAGACATTTCAAAAAAAAACCACAAAAAACTAGAAAAAAATCAGAATGAGAACTGAGGACTGATGTGAACCATGACAATTACTGTATATACACACACTTTACTAAACAAACAAATGCCAAGTGCACATGCAACAAATATAACAACTACAACAATGGCAACAAATTTGGATTAGTTGCACACAGAAAAAGGAGAAAATATATTTAAAAAAGGAGACCGAGGAGCAGTATATCCTGAAAAGAATGAAGAAATAGAGAACAGCATAACTTGCATACACAAGTCAAACACATATTTGTTAGCAAGATTCTTTTTACTCTGTATGTACATAGCACACAGTAGTCTACAGAACAATGATAGCACTAATCTAGAAGGATATTTATTCCTTCCCTCTGAACTCATTTCTTTTGCAGGATATGTGTTTAGCAGTCAAAGAAGAGAAATGAATGAGTATTTGTCATGCAATGAAAAAAAAATCAAGTCTAGGTTAAAATGCCACACTAGAGGAAGCCACTTGACAACACTCACTTAGCTCTACAATACAGCACAAAAGTACCCATTGCCCAAGTCAGCAAGGAACAGACGTGGGATCGATAATAAACATCCTACTACAGAAGTGATAACTACTTAACACCACCACGGGCTAGTTAAATATTATCCCCGTTACACAGTTAGGGAAAACAGATGGAGGTTGTGTCGAGACTACGTGGAGTCAATCAGCAGAAGTGGAGTTTGCTCTCGTCAGCTTCAAGTCCTAATTTTTATATCCAGACTCAATGCCAAAAAGGGAAATGTTTTCAAACACAGGGATTTTTCTGGAAGTGGAAGGAATAGTTTCTAATGCTTTTATGGCCTTTCTCATATCAGCTATAGGACCGCTCAGCAACTTTGACTCACAAAAGGAGAAGGAGAAGCATGCTGAGGCCACCTGTGGTTCCACATTCTACTTTTTCATTCTTCATCCTTCTCCTCCCCAGCCAGTGTCACCCCTCCTTCCTGGGAGGAACCGTTCCTCGGCCACTTAACAGAGATGAACATTGGGTATCCAGGATGTCTCATAAATTTGAAATACATCTGCAATTCAAACTCCAGCAAGCAGTTTCCTTCCATACTGGGTCAGAATGGCCCAAACTCAGCAGAAAGCAAAGGGCATGCTGAGAAACAGATCCCTCTGCACTGCCTGGAGGTAATGTTCACATAGAACCAGTCTAAGATGCCACAGAGAATTCCTGAAGATAAATATACACCCTTCCATAATTAAATAGCATCTGTTGCTTTTTTAGCACAATACTAGAATCTTCTTGATTTTTGTACTGACAGTGCAGAACTTCCTGAGATTTTAAGCAGAGAAGGATAAGAATAAGAAGGCTGAGGGTGTTCACACAAAGCACTGCAGGAGACCCCAGTTTGGGTCTTAGAGAGAAATGCAATGGATGATAGAAAAGCCAACTCCAACACAGCTCCACCACACAGAAGCTTCCAAGACTCCCAAATTCATTTTATAAACACTAAAGTCCTTGGAAAGTTTTTGCAAGTTAGGCTGTTGAAGTGCCCATCCCAATCCCAAACATGCAGGCTTAAGTAATAAAAATCTTTAGGACATACATGTACATCAGCATAAAGCATGTCCTTCCGCTTGGTTCCTAGCAGGCCATTTCATTCAAATCACACACACACACAAAGTATGAAAGCAAAGACCACCACCGTAAACCAGGTAAAGCTGAGTTTTGTGCTGGTCTGAAACAACTTATTGGCCACCTACTTAGTACTATTACACTAATTATAAGTATTCTAATGGGAGAAGAACGTAAAATCAAAAAAAAGAGTTTTTGGATGTTCTGCTGGATATCCTGAAGCTGTATGAATTTCCAGGCTTCAGTTCTTGAGAAACCCATCCAGTAAACTAAAATCTTGCTGTGGTCAGATGAATTATATGTGTTTTTCATTAGAAGCGTGATAATAAATATCTATTTATAAGTATATGTGTGTTTATACACACACATATCTGTTGGATTCAATCATTCAGATCAAAATGGTAAGTAGTTTTAGCACAAGTGATTTTGCCTTTCCAGCGTGCCATAGAGAAGAAAAGGTAAAGCTGTGTATGAACATAAATCAGAGTTACCTTTAACCACTTTAACTCACAGGGAAAAGCTATCGTGTTTTAGGGAAAGAATAATCTTCGTTAAAGGAAGGGACAATCAGCCCATTAGGTCAATTTTAATTTTGAGACCAGAATATTAAATACTCCCTTTGATTATGAATTGTATTAAAGTGATTAAAATCTTCTAATAAAAAAATCTTAATCCCAGACCTGCTGTCATATAAACATACATGGTTCACAATGTCTCAGTTCAATTTAACATTTGTGATAAAGTACATAATTTATTAAAAATACAGTCTAACAACATTCAAATTAGGGACATGGTTTAGTAGTGGATAGGTATGGTTGGACTCAATGACCTCAAAGGTCTTTTCCAAGCAGATGATTCTATGAAATCGATTTTGAAACGCAAAAAAACCATACACTTCCACTACCCTACTTTCTGATGTAAAAGAGTTTCAGTAAAAGCACTGATTGCTTCCAGCCTTTTGCTCTTTTCCTTATAATGTGGCCACCTCTACAACATAAAAATGTCTTGAAGAACTCAAGAGAACTCCAGATACTGTGAGAGGAGTGACAAAACCTACAAGCAGAAGCCCTAACGTTTTCCTGAAGTGTCTTTGTTATTATTTATAAACACGTTTTCTGTTGCTATAACACAAGTAGGAGACATATGCAGATAGATAAAACACCAAATGTTTATTTTAATTTTTTTTATGTTTTAAAGTGATCTTTGCATTATGCAGGATTTTTCCTTCAGATCACTGTAATAGTCTTCTGAGAGGCAAGCTGCAATCCCCGTTTGACTCATCACATTATGTGCTTGTATTAAGTTCCACATTAAATCCCAGTGCCATCTATAACTTACTACTAATATCTTTACACCACTGAGGCTTTGATATTTGATGGAAAGCCCCCGAAACCTCACCAAGGGTCTCATCAAGACTCACTTTCCTATATATTTATCAACTGAAGCATATATTCAAGTGAACTTAGTTTGAGGAGTCCATGGTTGGTTAATCAGCTATGCAGAGTTTTCTCAACCTATCTTTTTTATTAATATAGCTAAAATTGTACAAAACAGCATCCCTTGATGTTCTACCTGAATATCACTGCTTTATTGCAGTAGAATAAAAATGCTATCTCTCGGTCGTGTTAATTCCTTACTTCTCGCTTAATGCAATGCATCTAAAGAAATGAAACTTATTGAATCAAGTTTAATAACATAATAAATTTTTCCCTTCAGACAACGTTGAGGCTTAATTCACTAGTGCACTTTAAGCCTTTGCCTTTAGCATCTGATGGGTCATTAGTCTGTAATCCAGCAGACGGCCTATTTTGAATCTAAACTAAATCAGCAAGTACCATATCAGTAGTTTCTGAAATATGACTGGCAGGTCAAGTGGCCTCAAAAAGACTGCCTGGGGCAGTTAAGACTAGGATAGGGCATGACTGGAACAGAAACAGTGATGAATCTGGAAGCATGTACTCAATAAAGACTTCATTCATTCTAACTCACTAAACAGCAGTACTTCAAATGACTTGACTTATATTTTTGATGTTTTTAACCAGTAGGTCATGCAATAAAATTGTTCTGTATGTGCCAATAGGCTTAACACACAGATCATTGACTTGCGTGCTTGGGCATATTTTATTTATATTTTTCCCTCGAGTTTTTCCACAGCAGCTTGAAATAGGCAATAGAATCACCATCGTGTGGGAAAATACGCAATCTAGTAGACTTAGATCACAGAATTTTCAAAAGCAGCAAGTTTGATGAAACACCCTTTTGTCCAAAAAGAAAGAAGCTCTGAAGTGTTCCTACACCTGAAAAGTCACATTCTTGAGATGTTACTAAATCTGTGCTCCCGGCTGAATATTTCTCATATTATGTATTAATAAGAACTCTTATACAATCCTTTTAGTGTTTTTCAATACAGGCTAGAAAACTGACTGTGCTTTGGAATTTCAGTTGGAGTGTTTCAGACTTATTGGAGAGCAAAGTGTGCTGTGCTCTTTTCCATCCCACTCCACCGACAGCATACACCAAACATTCATAAGACCTGATACAAAGTCCACTTCAGTCAATTGACCCCAGTGGTCTTTAGATCAAGCCTTTAATCTGTACATTGCACTAAGATAATCAGTAACAGCTTGGTTAGAGGACATGTTTTGGTTTGTTTTTTCCACCCATTATTCTGCAGATTCAACGAAATATTTCCAAACCCCTCAAAATAAAAGACTAGCACTTTTGGTGAATATCGTCTGTCGTATCACTTAAATCATGACCAGAGTGTATTTACAGTTAAAAAAGAAAACACAACACAGTAGAGGAAAACTAATAAATGCATGAGCTTGATGCTCTGACTCCCAGGAGATGTTCTTTCTTTGCTGCTTCCCTCAACCACTTTTCAGCTCTTATGCCATAGCAGTTTCTCCATGAACGTAAAGGACATTGACACCAAGCAGAGGGTGGAAAGGAAAAAAATCATGCATCAAGAGTCATTTTACTTACTTCACTGCTACATTTCTTTATTTACAGTAATGCCTGTAGTATAAAGATACTTAGAAATATTAGGGCAAATCCACTTTATGCTAGCTGAGCTACCAAACGTACCATAACCCTACAAATGGTCCTACTGGCTTCCACAAGATACAGGTGTCAATGGGCAGATGCTCCAGGGAGCAGCAGTAATAGAAAACTGCTGTAAAGCAATTCTAAACACCACTGTATTTAGAGAAATTGTGGGTGCTTGGCTAGTTCCTTAAATCAATGCCTAGCACTGCAGGTCTGTAGTGAGAAGACAGCTCCTAGCAAACCAAGTTGTAAATTATCACAAAAACCTCCTACCAGTACCTTCATTACAGAGCAGCAAGAGAAAACATGGTTTGGAAAGAGGGCATGAGGTTGTATTATGAACTCCAGACCACAGAGTTATCCCACTGCACTTACAATACCAAAATACTAGGATTCTAAGGCAGACAAGATCATCCCTACATCCCCACTCCCACTGCAGAGCATGTGTGGGAGACGAGGCTACAATCAAACCATTCAATAGTTACCTTTCATGGAGCAGTTGTGTGAAATTCGGCAAGGCAAATCCCAAAATATCCCCAATTAGAAAGATAACTCATTTCCAGATCCAGCTTGCTCAAAGTTGTCTACAGATTAATTTCAATATGCATTAAACACACTGTGTAACAGAGGCAAAATTACTTATTGCTTTAAGCATGCCCATGCTATTTTAAAATAGCCTGGCCGTCATGAGCATTTCTCCTATTATCTTTGGTGACATTTAATCAGTGCTTAAATGTTGAGAACACAAGGGAAAGAAATCAGGTTACATATCTGGGAAGGCGACTCTTAGAAATTAGGCTTCTTTCCAAAAGAATACTTAACTGGTTGCTCACTGACTAAGCAAATGTAGCCAGAATATGCACTTTCTCCCTGGTAAGGGGAAAGTCATAGAATATCCCAAGCCATGTCCAGTCCATTCTGGGGAGACACTGGCGAAGCTCCGATCCCAGAAGACTCAAACGAATAAGTTCAGCCTCTATAAAGTAATACTCCCATTCCCCTTTTCTCGATCTCACACACACTGCAGAGGTAGAATGTATTTAGAGAAAGGAGAAAATGTAATTTTCTTTAAAAAAAATATTATTGAACTATCAAAGGCGCTCTGTCATTTGGGACCTCCCTCCATCTTCAGCTTTTATATTCCAAGGTACTTCAGTAACAGCAGTAAGTGAGCCTAAAATGCCAACTTGAGATTTGCATTATAAATGGCATATACAAAGAAAGATTTTTTAAACTTTGGTTGATCTAGCATATCAAAGATCTTTTTCTCTCTTTCTAAGCTACTTCAGTGACTGTATTGAAGTGAACTGAAAGGATTAGCTTGAAAGTGGCAAGAAATCTGGCATGCAAAGAAAAAATACCCCCCCCCCCCCCCCTTATTTCGGTTGCATTCTTCATTATGTGAGGGGCTCTTTCCTCTTCTAAAGTGTGTTTTTCTCTCTGTCTCTCTCATGCTATCCCGTGCTGTGTCAATACCAAACAAGGTGAAAACTCAAAGTACGGAAGAACAGCTTCTGACACCAGTTCTTTCAGCCCCCTCTGCGTTGCTAAACAGAGCACAAGAGTGAAGATTAGACCACATTCATTCATTATTTCCTCTTTAGCCAGAGTCAGTGGTAAAGCCAGTGATGCTGATGGTCTCTGCCTCTCCCACACCTTATCCTGAGACACTTCCCTACAGTACAGGCCATCCACGTGATTGCAGTACGTGTCACAAACACACACATAACATGTTCTCCTCTTCCCAAGGAAACTGTGCACTGTTTTCACTGCTTGCGGTACAGTTAGCACAGTCTTGCTCCAGTAACGTCTATCTGGGAAAAATGAAACAGCATGGAAAAGTCAGTGGGGGAAGAAGAGCAGAAGGAATGACTCAGCTCTGAACCTGAATTCAGACAAAAATGAGTAAGAGCTCCCAAAATCAAAAAAAGATTCATGAGCGCTGATACCAAACCTCCATTCAGACATGTTTCTAAATAGAAAAGTTTACAAGTCAGATTATTCTTTAGAAATACTGGTTGTTTTGCAGCTCTCTACCTAGCCTGGTGTCCCTTTTCTTTTCTTCTTTTTGAATAATTAAGCCCAACCAGCTGCATTTACTTTTTGAAACAAAAGCCCTTTATGTTTACTGACAAGTCCAGTGATAGTCCCAACCGAACAACCAGCATTCTCCTGGCTAACAGTCCCAGAAATGAGCTCCTAGCCTGTTTCTGCTGACAGGCTGAAGGTCTGAGGGAAAAGAAGGGGTCAGCAGGCACAGGCAGGTGGGAAGGCTTAGGTTTCCCATGCTGGTGTTGAAAACAAGAAGGTGGCTGTGTCAGAGCCACATGACTCTGTTAGTTCTGTGTGTTTCCAGGCTAAACTGTTATTCCCATCACAAAGGTTTTGCATTGGCCACTCTAGTCCAAGCTCATTCCTCTTACATCAGTGGCTTCAGAGCAAAATTAGACACATACACAGCAGGGAAGAAGCCAATTCGGGCCAGCGTAATCTTTGTTTTCTTGACTCACTCGAGCCAGGACAGCCCAGCTGTTTGCAGTGGAAGCAGTGTGTGCTCAGGCGTGTGAGGATAGACCATGGGACAGTCAGGGTGTCCAAAATATGGGGAAAGTTATCCCTAACTTAACCAAATATGACTTATAAAGACATGCTGCTGCAATACTCTTTAGAGTGTCGCTTCCAGGAGTTGATTTATCAGCAAATAATTACAGAAAATACAAGGGGGCTTTCTTCATATCACATGAGCTACAATAGATGCTCCATCCCTCAGTGCCGATGACACGGGCACCCTCTCAAAGCCTACTGACCCCTCCCCTTCATCGAGGGGGACTTGCTAATGTCCTGAGGTAGAACTGTGTGAGTGTTTGCTGGCAGGCACACTAGTGAACTTACAAAACCCACCCCAAAGACAAGCAGGACCTCTGAAACCTGCAGAAGCAAAATCAGAATTTTTCCTTCATCCCAAGATTAACTGCGGAAGAGTGCTACAATGGCTATTCATCAACACACCACCTAAAGCCTCTCTTACTGCATATATCAACATGTCTTGGACTGTGACTAATGTAAAAGGCACCAACCTATTAAAAGGAATAAGAATGAAGAAGCCATCAGTAACAGGCATCAAGTCAGCTGTATCAAGCTAATTTTTAAATGCAAAGATTTGAAGTAAATACAAGCTCAAAAAAAAGGCCTTCTTTTTAATTTTCTCCTGATAAAGAAATGCAAAATGCTAAAACTCTTTAGGTTTATATCTAGTAGTCTTAAAGAGATAAATAAGAATAAGCTTCTGAAACACCCAGGAAAACAACACAAGACTGTGATCCCACAGAGGCTACACGGATGCTGAGCCACAACACATAAAATACTGTTTGCATATGTGAAGTTCAACACAAAACAGACTTCTGAGAAGGGAGTAACATCAAATGAAAGACTAGTTGTGTTAATTGCTATATTCACTTTTGCTGTTGCTATATTCAACTTTCCTATAAGACAATGTATATGGAGAGGAATTAATTGAGTGCTCACAGAGGAGAGCCCACCTTCTTTAATGACCCATCCAACTGGGTCAGCCTGAGCCTGATGGCAGAAATGAGCAATAAAAAGTTTTAACACTGTCTGAAATAATCCCGGATTTCATTTAATCTCCCCTCCTAGTACTAAAAATAACAGAGAGCAATAAAATCTCAGATGGTGCATATTGCGAGAGCTGCCGTTTAATCTTGCTGATGAGAAAAAGTGACAGACCCCTTTTGCAGCTCCACAACACTCAAAATTTTGTTTTTATCCTGCACTGCTGGAATATGCACCTACTTCTTGAATTCACAGAACTCCAAATAACACACATAGGGGCTATTTTCCTACACATAAACATGCCTTCTCTGTTCACAAGAGTACAACTGGCTTTGGGAAGATATATAAAAGAGTTGCTAAAGCCAATAAAGTAATTTCCTCAGCCACACATATGGCTTCTAAGTTTAATAGCAATTATGTCATTTTTATATATGATTCACTTGATGTTGTTTTTATGTGAATCATTTGACATATATAACTCTGGCAGATTTCTTAAATAAGCATATCACCAGAGACTAAATTACTAATCAATTAACCAATTTCTCCCCCCTCCCCATTCCCCAACTTGGCACGCAATTAAGAGAGAAGACTAAACTTAGAAAGGCAGCAGAGGCACTTTGAGAAAATTAGGTTTGATAAGCCCTGGATTTTCATTTTGGGGGGGGGGGGGAAGAAGGGGATTGCAGAGCAATAAACTGGGTGCTACAGCAAGCAAGCATGTAAAAAGGCTTGGCATTCAGCTCTCTCCCTGGTGTGACCTGAAGAGCATCCATACAGCACCCAAGGTTTCTCCAGCACCCCAAATGTGGTGCAGCACCCTCTGTGGGGCTGCAGCCCTTCATCTTTCCCTCACAGGAGAACAAATGTGGCTGCAAACACCTGCAGTTCAGCACATGGGCAGGTGCATCAGGGACAACGACACCCCAAATACACAGCTTCTCAATTCTCACTTCTCTTCTTGCTGGGGAAAACAGGGGAGGCCAGCATTGCGGAGGGAACAGGGAAGGAAACAGCCCCGTCAGAGAGGTGTTTACAGTTTTCTTGCCTGACCTCCTTGTGTTCTTACCACAACACACACCCTTCTTTCCAGAAGAAATTTTACACCCTGCAACACCCCTTCCTCATTTTCAAACCGTTCACTGCACTGGTGCTCAGTAACCTGTGCCTTGGCCACAGGCAGCAAACCAGCTCTTCCTCCCCTTTCCTGCAGGCAGGCAGCTGGGCATCCCCTTCCAGTCTAGTAGCAGATCTGCTCCTCTTACTTTCAGGATCAATGATCAGAAAAGGTTTTTTTTCCTTGTTCAACTGTTTTCAGCATATTTTCATCAGCTCTCTGCTTGGTGTATAAAGGTAAAATACCTGACTCATTGGATTTACGGGGCTTGAATGGATCAGGTACAGGCATTTTCTACTGTCTTCTTATTACTCTGCTAGAGGAACAGACACCTTTTGAAAGGAAAGTCCCTTCTCTTGCTAGAAAATAGCAAGAAAACCAGCTGTGATGCCTTCAGCTTTAACTGCAGAAAGGTTCTGTACTTAATGTAGTTTTGCATCAATTATTTCTTTCCATATTACAAGCCCCCTAGCTTACATAGAAGTAGAAGAGTCCTCATTCACAAGGCACAGAGAGAGGAGATATCTGCCCACAGAACCTGCTCAGAGCAATGATGTATGTAGCTTAGCTAGAACAAAAAGAACAATTAAGAACACACTTAATACAAGCAAACAAATAAATGCACTAACTCCTTTAAGACAACCTTATTTGCTTATTTTATTTAAGAACTTATTCAAGAGATTTGTTAGAAGAAACCAAAGTAAACAGCAAGACCAGAGCTCAGACACTGAAGAGCCACAAGACCAACCTCTCCAAGCCATCTGCAGCACTGAAAGGCAATTCAGATTTCATTTTCTGATTTTTAAACACATAAATATCACAAGATATCACAGCACTTTGCTCAGCTTTTCTGAGACTCCCTAGCCAAGATCTGCTACTGCTACAAAGTTGAGACAAAGTGCAAACAAACACTTTCCTCTACCATGGACACCTGGGTACACTTTAAGGAGGTTCGTAGAAGTCCATACACCAATACATGCTACTTAAATTGGCAAGTAAGTTTTACTCATAATACATCTATTGAGACTGGTAATAATCCTCCTCCTAAAGGGAATAGGCATGCTAATCACCTGCCTCTTGTTTTCATGGTAGTCATATTCAGCTTTGCATATAGGTAAAAATACTTAAGTAGAGCTATCTTCTAGTTCTTTACCTGATTCGCAGTAGAAACTGGTGATTTCCTCCCAGCACACACATCCCAAGCTGTTGTGATAAGAGATTCCCTCAGTTTCTGCAGCTGAGGATGCACCTCTGAGTCTCAACTAGTGCATTCAAAAAAAGAATAAGAGCAGCTGTTGGGTAAATCAGAATCATAGAATCATTTAGGTTGGAAAAGACCTTTAAGGTAATTTGAGTCCAACCATAAACCTAACAGTGCTGAGTCCACAACTAAACCACATCACTGAGTGCCACACCTACACTTGAAGCTCCTCCTGGGCAGCACTAGGATCTCAAACATGCTGCTGCATTTACACACCTGCTCATATTAAAGTGCAAACGTTTCAAGAGGATTGGAAAACATCTTTGTATATGTGGGGGCCGGGTCATTTTTCTAGACATCAACTATTTGGTTACCACAAGTAAGGAGAAGGCAAAATTCAGTGCTGACTGTCTGTAGCAAAACTTGTGCCTCCTTGCACCCATGTGCAACCCAGCGTGGTCAAAGTACCAGCTGTAGACTGGAGCCCCTCTGGCAGGATAGGGGTGGAACAGAGTTCTGATGAATCACAGTGTCTTTAGGCATAGAGCAGGCAGTAAATCCCTTCCCTGGGCATTGGTGCCTGTGTTACAGGTGAGAGCATCAGTGTCAGGAACTGAAACACAGCAAAGGGAGGAGCAGGGAGGGTGATGTGTGAAGGCTTGTGGCACCCAAATAACAAGATGGATTTCTCTGGTGATAACGTGCCAGGTTAGTTCTCATGGCCTAAAAAGTTAGCTGTGTTCACAAGGAGGTGGAAAAGTCCCTGAAGTTATTTCTTACAGTGATTGTCCTCTCTCCTGCCACTTATTCATCTTTTCAGGTGCCTATTCCAGTTGCTCATGCTCAGACATTGCAGGTTATTACTGATAGGAGCTCCTCACTCCTGGAAGTTTTATTCATTTTCATTCAAAACCTGGGTTTTTTTCCTCATTTTTCCTTGTGATGTAGAGATCTGCCAATTTGATTTTATAAGACAAACGATTCCCCAAAGACAATTGTGCTGACAGGAATCAATACAGCTGGTTTGAATCCCCTGAGATACGTCTTGTTCAAGGTGAAAAGCATGCTGGACTTTCTTTACCTGGCTCATTAATTACTGTTATAAATAAGAAAGTTATGATTAAATAGAATTCATCTCCTCCCTGTGCGCGTCTGGCAGGACCATCTTACCTGCACAGGAGAGAGGAACTTCAGCATCAAAGATGCAACTTCATTGTGGAGGATCAGCTTTGGAGTAGCTGCTCCAGCTCTTGAACATGACACAGCTCCCAGTTTACTGGTCAGCATTTTCCAGTGGGGGTACCTACTGCTACCATCACATACATTATCGCTGCTGGTTTATGTGCAACTGGTGTGGTGTTCACCACAGGACCCTATCTTTGTTTTGTGAATACTCAGTTCCCTTTGCACAGCTGCCTATGAACCCAAGGCAATCAGCTGTGGCTTCCAGGGAACTTCGTGAGCTTCCTCAGAGCTTCGGAAAACAACGAAGCTCAAACGCTTCTCAAAAGGGAATCCCCTTGTCTTGTTTTCGATCCTGCTTACTACATATACTTGATTAACAGAACTGCATCCTGGGGCTACATGTTATCAAAGCCACGTGCCCTGTTCTAACAGAAACCAGGGCAGAAAATTAGTAATAAAGCCTTTGCTTGGCAGAAAATTTATCTGCAAAGCGTGCCTACGCCGCATACCAAACATCTTCTGTTGCTTCTCCACCTTCCTTGCCTCGCTTTTCCTGCAGCTGGTCCATCTGTCCTCACTTGGGAGCTTTGATTTCACACATCTTTACCCACTGCTTCTACCCTGCTTGCTGTGTAATCCTTGGGCACTTTGTGATTGGTAAACCTGCACAGCAGTTATACAGTGCGGTTTCTCATGGCTCCTGGCCTCCCTGACTTCTGTATTTTGTGCTGCTGACAAACCCACCTTCCATCCATCAGCAGGTTCCAGGGCACATGCTTCCACCCACCCTGTTTCACGTGGTCTGTGCTCTGAATGTCAACAGCACAGGATCCTTACATGCTCTGCCTGCTGAGTTCCAGTCATCAGCATCCTGTGCCTTGCCGTAACCAAATTAAATAATCCTCCTGGAAGAAGGATGGAGATATTTTGCAGAATGATCCTCCCTCTACTCCCCTCCCTATGGCTAATTCATCCAAGCTTTGCTCCTGTAGACCCTCCATGTGCTAATACATGAGGGGGTGATGCTGTTCTGCTGGGGTATACAGAATTATAGAATCCTTAGCGTTGGAAATGACCTCTAAGATCACCAAGTTCAACCACCAATACAATACAATACCAACATATCTACTAAACCATATATCAAAGGGCCATATCTACAGGATTTTTGAACACCTCCAGGGATGGCAACTCCACCGCTTCCCTGAGCAGCCTGGTCCAGTGCTTCACCAATCTCAGTAAAGAATTTTTTCCTAATATCTGTTACTTAAGAGGTGGTAGCGAGGTGGCTGTTGGTCTCCTCTCATTTCAGGTAATTGTAGAGAGCCATAACGTTGTCCTTCAGCCTCCTCTTCTCCAGGCTAAACCACCCCAGTTCCCTCAGCCGCTTTTCATAAGACTTCATCTCCAGCCCTTTCTCCAGCTTTGTTGCCCATCAGCAGGTGCATCCAGCTCAGGAGCTCCTGCTCTACTTAACTGATACAACAACTCCCAAGTCCAGATGGGTCCTGAGAAGCATTCACACAAAGAAGACATCCCAGCCACGGAAACCTCAATGCAGACAGTCTCTGCCATCCTGGTCCTGAGGCCATCCAAAGTTAGACTCGACCCATCAGACATGTTTTGAATAAAGTCATAAAGACTAAAAGCTAACTAGAAAATAAACAGAGGGGTATTTTTGTATCAAAGTAAAGTAAAAATGTTGAGGGCAGTCTCTGCTTCCCTGTCACACAGTAGGCCAATTAGGATTCATTTTAAACTTTGTCATACATTACTTAACACAGATACTAACATTTTCCAGGTTTTTTCTTCTCCAGATTGATTGATGCTACAAAAGGAAAGACAAAGCTCAGCCTAGATAGATTTTAAGGGGTCTTTCTAAACTAAATATAATATTTAGTGAAATGCTGTGCAGCTGATAGGCATTGTTGGCCTGCAGAATGAGACAAACACACCCACTGTTTAACTGAAATGGTGCCATTTCTAGGAATTAAAGTTATTGGAATTCAAGCTGAAGCCCATTTTCAATATGTAATCGTAATGTGATCCTCGGGGAGCTCTGAAATTATCATCTTCAAGTAAGTGATCTTTTCATGCAATTTTATTCTAGCACTATATCTAGGTATCTTCTCCATAACTTCTATGTCCACAAGCTTATTTATCTCCTTGCTAAAGTTCAAAATCTAATTTCCAACACAGGTTACTTACTGTAATAAACTGTACAAGCTTTAAAGTGACAAGTTGAAAGATACAATTTTTTAGAGTTATGAATTAATAGCCATATATGTCAAAGAAAGTGCCAACTTTTTCATATTTATAGATATATTATTGAAATGATAAAAAATGAACTGAGGGAAGAGAAAAGAAGTGAGGAGAACTACATATAATGAATCAAACATACTTAACAAGACATGTACAGACACTTTAGTGTGCATCTCTTTTATTACATTACATTAATCAAATTCTGCTAAAGACATCCATCTAAGTGAAGTGTCACAGTGATATTCTAGAAAAACATTCTTTTGAAAAAGAGTCTTCCCTGACAGCAGTATCAACTACACTGTCTTAAGTGATTGTCAGGGCTGCATTACTCAGAAATTAAGAGAATTTATGTAAGTGCCTTGCGAGCTCCCCTGAAGAAAAAATAATTTAATTGGAGCAAGTGTACAAACTCTGATAAAGGCTGGTAAAACATGGATAAGTGATTTAACTTCGAAAAGCATGAATGAGGAGGGGTTCTGCTTCCTCCTGCTTTCGTTCACACTAACAATATACTTTCTTAGTCTGGAAAATCCTGGAAGAAATCCTCTCCTCTGTTAAAACAGGTAGACTATGAACAATATTTTCCAAGTTATCCAGCAAGATCTGAGCAGCTGGGATTTTGAGCTTTTTTTTTTGCTTTATGTGTTTAATTATTTATTCTAATGAGCTTACAAACAGGACTCAGGAAGGCGTTGGAGGTTTCTTTCCTGTGCAGATGTGAGGCCCAGATGTGGCAGAGGTTTGCCTGGCCTGGCCCTGTGGGTAGGGGAAGTTCTGGCAGGTTGGACCATGCAGATTGTGCCGACCCGTGGGTTCACAGCATATGTCACACCTGACGGACTCTTCTGGCTTCCTACCAACAGGCAGACACTGCAAACCCATGGGCTCATTGCAGGTAGCTTGGTATTTTTATAACATATTGTAGCCAGGCATTTCATAATGGAATTTATAACGTATTCCTATTAAAAGAAAAGGTTGTGGACTTCAAATTTTGGTTTAAACTTTTGTTATTTTGCCTCTTTTTTTTTTTTTAAGCAGTTCAAACCAGGATATCTTAACTTTGACCTTGCCTAGAAAATATATGAAGACCAAAATCCCTGTCAAATAGTGAATTTGGATTATGAGAAGCTATTTTCAGACTCCAGTGTTGGAAAGCCACAGAGAACGAGGGGTGAAGGGTATTGCATCACTTCTCCTCTATTATTTACATGCAATGGGATTCATAAATCCACAGAGGTGACATCCATTAGGTAGCATTAAGGTAGTACTGGTATTCCCACTCAGCCCTGGGCTTCCCATTGGGGGGGTTGATTTTGCTCCCCTGCAAATCAAGGGAAAGCTCCTCAGGGTAATCCTTTAATGATGTGTCACCAAGTGTCAAAACATAAAGCAAGAAACAACTCATGGGTAACACTTTTATCTAAATGATTCACTGGTAGATCACAAAAGCAATGATTTGCTCTTCCCAATTATTCACTGATTTCACCATCAAACTATTAGTGTGGATGTTATTCAAAACAAAGTCAACACTGCAAAAACCAAACATAAAGCTCGCCATTTGCATAACTTATTAACTTAAATATGTAATTCATGTGACAGAACATCAACTTCAAACTGTGTTTTCAGCTGCAATGAGAGCTGTTTGATCCACAAAGTTTAGTTCAGGCACCTACATAGGAAAAAAACATGCACACACACACACAGAATTTGTCAAACTAGTCAATGCAGTACAATTTTGTAGTGAACTGTAAATAGAGGAGAATTGTGAACACATTGAATCAGAATTCTGCTATGAATTCAAACTAATATTTACCAAACCTCCAGTTCACTGTTCGCTCAGCTGCTCTTATCAATGTTATAATAAACTATAAATCCTAGCAAGCCCTGAGGCAACTTAACTGCTGTAGTGATGCTGGAGGGTGATTAGGAAAAAACCTAAAGATAAGATCCATTGTTTTTTTCATGGTTGTGCACATCATTTTTCTATTTCTGATGCTTTATATGTGATAATCTGAGCTTCCTCAGAGGTAAATTCTCATCTAATCATAGCTCCCCACATATCATCAGAACATATCCTATGTGGTCTAACAAAAAAAAAACAGGCAGTAAGAAGTACTTCATTAAGAACATGGATTTAACCTACTGTAAGCTTATTCTTAGGCTGCAACAAAAGACCTGGAAAAGGTGAAAATTAAAAGATGCCACCTAAAGAGCTCTCTAAAATTAGAATTAATTTTAATCTGTCTGAAAAAAATGGATCATGCTGAGAGCGATGAAGATGGGGAATATTTTAAAAATATATATAATATCAAACAAAGGGAAAAGGTAGTTGCATTGTAAAAAACATGGTAGGTATCATATTCAGCCAGTCAGCATCAGATTTATATCAAATAAAAATGGATCATCAGGGCCTGCTCTGTGATATGCCTGATACATACAGTGTACACAAACAGGACAGAGGGTGCAGTGAGGTTACAGCAAGAGGAGGAAGAGCACAAGAGGAAGAGAAGGTACAAAGGGGTCACCTCTCCCAGCCCCAGAATTGCTAGAGGAGGGTTCTTGGTTCCAAACTGACATCAAAAAGCCATGCTAGTAAATTCTGGTCACTGCAGTGCTGAGAGGCAGGAGACATCTCCTCTCACTATTTTTGGGTTGGAGCATCCATACCCAAGATGGGGTCTGCTGCTTAGCCTGATCCACCACAACCAGAGCAATAAACCTGGAGGACGATGGGACTTGATATCATGTGGTCTATTAATTATTTCACCCTTTTCTGTTTTTTCCACCTCTATCCCTGCTTGGTTTGGCCAGGGAACCCACTCCTCTCTCATAGGCCAGGCTGACCTTGCTCCTGGTGGTCCCAGTGAGTCATGTGTCACTCACACACAGTGCTGCCAGGATGAGCCCCAGCAACTAGAATTTGCCTCCCTCTAAGTGACAGCTGCCATTTTAATGAACCAGCAGCAAAGGTGAATTTCATCTTGGGAGGCAGAGAGGGAATGCAAAAAGAGAAAAGAAAGGTTTCCACAAGAATCTCTAGAAGATCAGATGGATAGGAAGCAATTTGGGAGTTAATTCTATATTTTTAAAAAAAATTAAGCAATTTAACAAATAACTTGACCGGCTGCCACATTGCACTGATGTATATCTAGAATTCTATTTGAATGTGTTAGTATTTAGTTGTCTAATTTGCAATGGTTCTTATAGAACCCAACTCTTCTATTCTCGCCTGTCTGGTGAGACTGTCCAAGGACAGCCCCCTGCCAGACTATTACACTTCAAAAATCATTTCAGTGACTTTCCCTCTTGGTAATGAGATGGAGTGATTAGAAGAGCTTTCACAATTACCCCGACGTTTTCCTTTAAGACACATATGAAAATTCCTTCCCTTTCTCAGCCCTTGGCACGTTCAGAGTTACTGTTCCCACTCACAGCTGTCACTACCATGCAAACTTAATAAATTCCATCTATGCATGACTTACTTAGCTAACCTCCATCCACCAGAGATACGCACTTCTTACTCAGACAAGCAGGACAATGACACAGTAAAGCTTCAAAACAATAGCTCTCATGTTTCAAATATGTATAATATTGCAAGGGGCTTAGCCCAAACCTGGTGATCCTACCCTAACAGAAAGGAGCTTTTCTTTCCTACTGTTTAACTTTGGAATTTCTTTTTTTTTTTCCTTTGGAGGGTGGTTTCTTTTTTTTTTTCCTGTGAGTTGGTTTTGTTTTGCTTTTTTTCTTAATTAAAAGTAGTTTGAAAATGCACAGGATAGTCAATTGGAAAAGAGAGGTCTTCTAAATAAAAACATAAAGTTAATTATGAATGAAAAAATAAACAGAGTTAAAATGGACAGCATTCTGCATTGGGCAAAATGTAGCCACTCAAGATTTTTGACCTAACCCACCTTTGAAATTTCCAGTAACAAATCAAGCCTCTGGAACTGTTGCAAATTTAAATCCACACAACCTAGAGTAAAATCTGGCCCCTGAACAATTTTGTTAGCAGCAAATTTGTCATGCACGTTAAACCCTACCCAGCAACAGCCTCAGGTCATGTCAGCTGGGACCCTGCACCAGGCTGGATACCTTTCCCCTTTGCCACCTTGTCGGTCAGTAGAGCAATCAGCACTTTTTGGAAGAGCTCAGCATTTTTCAGAATTAATACCATAAGAGAAGTAATCATGCCTACGTTAAATAAATATTCTCAAATGCCAGGTAAAATGCACATCAGAGTGCATCAGGCAGCCACACAAGGTATCTGGAGGCAGTAGAACAAAATATGCTTCACTTTGCATTAGGGCAGGCGAGCGCTGAAGCCTAGGAGCAACAGAAAAATGCAGGATGAGTAATTTTACTAGGTGCTTCCTCGCAAGATTTCCTGGGGCCAAGCACTGTCCTGGCTTCCAACCCACGTAATTTTGATTAAATCAATAGCTGTTTATCAGTACACCATAAAATGACAGGAGCCAGATGCAACAGGATTGAACCCTAACACAGGTAAGAGAAGAAGAGCGGCAGGGCTGGTAATTGCCAGGCTGATCAACTTCAATTTGAGGATGGGCTTCGGAAAGGTTCATTTAAGCCTTTTGTTGTTCAGTTCCTCCTATTGGATGTCCTCTAGATCATATTAAAAGATGGATTTCCAGGCAGATTTAGTCTACTATATACTGCCTAAGTGCTATGACACAGTAGATCCAGTGCAATTTTGAAAGCGTGAGTTCAGAAGATTTGAAACATGATGCAAACTATCAGAAAGTATCTTTTCTTTTTGTTTAATTCACATTTTAGAGCTTATGGGCAAACTTGAAAAAAGGAGGCCTCAAGAAGCAACATTTGCTTGGAGTGTGTCTTTCTCTGCTCACTTTGAGTTACTGACAGCAAGCCTTGACCTGACCCCGTGGACCATGGTCCTTGGACTCCAACCCCTTGGTGTTACCAGACATAATCCTGCCAGGTGCTCCTGCTAAACATGGGTTAGAGGAAGCTTGAGTGCTTTCAGTAAGTTTGCAAGAAACTTGGACTTCTTCCTAGACAAAATCTTGCTTATGCTCTCTGTCCTAATCTCTCAAAGAAAGAGATTGCACAACAAATGGGGTTCACAAACACATCAAAAAGGTGTAACACATAACAAATATAGTTCAAAGACGCCATTTCTTATAGAGTATTCATACAATTAAATTCTATTATAGACTTAATTTCCACTCAGAAAATGGATGTCATAAGAGCACGTATAAATTATTCACATCTTTACTAAATGAAGGACTATCAAAAAATTGTCACAGGCCATCCATTTGTGGTATGACTTGAGACACAATTGACAACGTAACTAATATTTTTAATATCCCTGTTATTTCATAATTACAAGACTGCTGATATTTTACAGGACTGGTTCAACATGCGAAACCTGGAAGACCAGTAAACTTGTTGAAACCTCCAGGCTTGGTCCTGCATCCTTTGAAAACCTCAATCTAGACACGCACAGTGTTTTTATGGACCGGTGGGTACTTTTGGGTATGCACAGAATGAAGAAATAGAGCCCCATAGTGGTTAATCCCCAAAGCTAAAAATAAAAACAAAACAATACCCTACTCAAACCAAAGCCTTTTAAAGCTGCTATCTCATATTTTAAACGATTTATTAAAATGTTAATTATCTGCATAACATTATGCTTGAACACAAGGAGAAAAGGCATTTTGAAAATTGTGCACTTTTTTAACTGGGAGGATAATTCACAGATTTCTTTCAAAATGACAATTTCTTTTTTATTCAGCAGCTTGAACACTAAGTCAGAGCACTCTTCAGACTGCAAATATAGCAATTATCCCAAGCAATGCTTTGACACTGTTACCACAGGCAAGTGGCCAAAGTGCATCAGCAGTCAAAATATCTAAGCAAGTTAACAAGCTCCTTTTACTCTCAGCAGAGCAGGAGAAGAAAGAGAATCCAACCCCTGAGAAATGTTAAAATAAAGGAGAAAGAAAAGCTGCTGGTGTTTGTTAAAGAAAATGGTGTCACTGCCTCGGCCTGATCAAGGTGTAATATCTGACTCCCTGACAGATGTCCCTGGCTGTGTGGGATAGGGAGGGCTCTTCCCAAGCATCTCTGCTGCGTGTCCCCAGCTAATGACTGGCTGCAGCCCACCAGGACCCGCCGTCAGCCCACACCTTGCTCCTCGGTTTGGTGTTCTTTCTCCTCTCTCTTTGCCCCATTTTTTTTTTTTCTCGTTCAGCTCCATTTGAAAATGCCCCCACATGTACCATACAAAAGACATCTAAACTCATTAAGGAAATTCCCAAAGAACTATTAACAAATCATTTTGCTTCAGCCAGAGATATCAGATTTAATTAGGTGAGCGGTGTTGATGGGGTGCAAAAACAAAAGCCATCTCCTGTCTGAAAAGGTTCAGGTCCTATGTAGGCCCCATTCTTTCCTCTGCGGCACAGACAATAATTGAGCATTTTTTTAAAGGACATGGGGATGAAAAGAGGACTCTGTTTCACAGACAAAAGCTTTCAACTAAGATTTGTTTTCCTTTCTCACCAGGTGACTTAAGGGGAAAAAATCTTCAGCTGTAGAGAAATGGCTATAACCTACAGTGAGAACACAGCGACAGAGAATATAAAACAGCTCTAACAAGCATAATTTTTGCAAGTGATTAATCAAAATGTATTTAGCCAGTCATTTTCAATGATAATCAAAAGACCTGCTTAAAACAATAATCATTTTGCAATAATAACAGTTATGTTCATTCAAATGCAGGAAGGCTTCGCTGCCTGGAATGAAACATCGACTTTGGACTCTGCTACGACATCCCAACAGACTAAAGGGTTTCTCCGACTGTGAAATGACCAGAACAGAGCCTACAGGTTGCAGAGATTAATGACCTACATGCCATGGTGATGCAAAGCACAGGGGAGACAAAAGTTTATTTTTCCTCTCTTGTTTTCAGCCTTTGGGTTAATGCTATTTTGTAGGTCTGGCCAGTTGTCATTTTAGGACAGTATTATCCAGGTGGTAAGTTAATACCACCACGCTACTTGGTGTATAAAGGGAATGTTTTTCTAACTGCTTCCAGATACTCCAGAGATCACATACTGTTAAAGAAAAGACTATCCATTTTTTTAAAATGCATCTCCAAATTAAGAGGCTTAAGAAATACTAATAATTGACATATGCCTTTGTGGTACCAGCTATCCCTCCAGACCCAAGCATATTCCTCATGTCTCCTTCCCTCTTGTACTGAGATGAAAAAAAGAAAAGCAAATCCCACATTAGTTGTCAGAATATCAGATCTGAGCTTGCTCTGGGTTCTAAGAATATATCTTTATAATTTAAGGCTTACAAGGAGCATGCACCAATTAACACCATAGAGAAAGCTTTTGATACAAATCATCATTAAATAAACAAGCTGAAGCTTTTCAGAACCAGAAGCTACAAATGATAACAAAAGAAGTCAGCAGATCCAGCATGAAAGTGCCAAAAACTCCTCCAAAACGGGCTCTGATGCCACTACACAAAAAGCATTGCCTTGCAGAGATGCCATAAGCAAAAAAAAAAAAAAAAAAAGGGAGGGGGGATAAAGGTTTTAAATCTGCCATTCTAATTTTTAATTGTTTAACAGTGTATATTTTACTCCTGTGAGATAAGCACTGCAGCCCAGGACAGGAAGAGTAACAGGACACTCTTCCAGTCCTGAAAGTCAACAAAAAAAATAATTTGGAAGTATTTTTAACTTATTTTATCTGAAGCCCTGACAGTTAATTTGGTGTGAAAAACTGCAACAGTAGAAAACAGATGTTAAGGGGCAAGCATATAGTTAAGGTCAAAACAAACATAAAACACAGCTTCCATTTCTAAAGGGGGGGCCGAGTGTGCAAAAAGATCTGTCCAGCAACAGGTTTTATGCTAAACCTGCTTTTTTATTGTTCTGCTTGTGATATCTGCAGACTACACAATGCAATACTGTCTGCCATAGTGCAATACCTCTCAGCACTAGTAATTTAAGACTTTCTTCTCTGTAATACACTAAACCATCATAACCTGTCTCTTCCTATTTAGTTTAACCTACAACCACCACATACTGATTTGGCTGTGTGTGGCTTTCTCTATTGCCATTTATTACTCCGCTCGACTCCTGAAATTCTGTTTGCAATTTAAGGCCACAAATTAGAAGCGTAAGTCATCTGTTTCCTATAATCCCCCTGTCAGGGCTGGAATCACATTTGGAGCTCAGCACCAAGCGCGGTCCTGGGCCGGCGCTGCCGCCCCGATTGGCCACGCGGGCTAAAAGCTGTGCTGGGAATAAAGAACAGGCAGCCCAGCACAGGGCTGGAGGCGGCGCGGAGCGAGGAGAGGGAGAAGCCAGCCGGCTGCGCAGGAGAAATAAATGCTATTTTACAGCCATAACCTCTGGAAATATCCTAACCAAGCGAAGAGGGATTGCTCTGGGGGCTTTCATATATATACACATTTATTTTTTCATATATATATTTTTAAGCCATCTTCTAGGGATGGGTATAACTTATTCAACACCAATCTTTGACGAGTTCTGCCACCTTTGTCACACCACATTTTCTCAGGGCTGTCTTTTGCTGTCCTAATTAACTGTTTTCCCCCCACACGGCAGGAAATATACAGAGCTAAAATGGAGATTTTAACACACTGACTCCATTTTTCTCTTTTTTTTTCTGTAATTATTCTAATGAATCCATGCATTTGTTACTTTGATGCCAATGGAAAATGATTTTAAGTATGTAGATAAGAAATCTTAAAAGCAGATCCTTCTGTTTTTATCCTTTAGTTAAAATTAAAAAAAACCATAACCCTTTCATGGAAATATTTGGTGTTAGGTCCATAATTTGAATAAAATTTTCTTTTCTTTAAGACATTTTAATAGTAATTTAATAGTTCCTAACTACCACTCACAGGAGCAAAAATCAGTCAGTATTTCTCACTTTCAAAGTTTCTCTTTATTGCACTGTGAGTAAGAGACCATGTTCTGTTACAATCTGAAAAGAGGAAGATAAAGCATCTCTAAAGACCCCAATTCAGAAAAGCAGTCAGTGGGGAAAATATCTCTAGCTAATAGCCCAAAGGGAGAACTATTCTGATTAGAGAGGGGTGTAGGAATAAATAAATAAAGAATAAAACTAGATTCCAGTAATAAAAATCCCTGTAACTGATTCATATTTACAAATAAATATACTTTTACATGCGCTTTGAACTTCTAACAAGCAAATCAGCATGTTCTAAGTAGCGTACTCTGGCCGTGTAGACAGCCAAATGCTGAATTCTGCAGTGTGATCCAGGCTGAGTTGCAGCAAATGTTTTTTTTTTTTTCCCTTGGATTTAAGCAAAACAATAAAAACCTTATAATTTTTGTTTAAGTTAGAGGAGTCCTAAAAAAGAACATTCCATTGCTCTTTGTGCTTCTGTAACTTAAAAATTGGCTGTGCTTTTAAGTGAAATTTGGCAGGCTGTTAGTGTACAATGTGACTAGGATATTTGGACATAACAAAATTGGCCAAGATATGACATTTTAAATGGAACTACTGTTCATGCAATCTCGTAAGGATTTTTTTTTCACTATGCATTTGGTATTACAGTTCTGTACACACAAATAAATATATGTTATGACTCCATAATATACAAACACAAACTATTGTCAAGATGCATTTTACAACAGGTACAGTGATGGTTTCTGAGCAAAAAGACCCTCTCATAATAATGAATGTCCATTATTAGAAATAAGCACACAGTAGAAATAACTCATGGCACACAGGAGCACATGCAAACCACTTGGTTTGTTCCAGAGCTCAGACACCAGCGCTACTATTGCCGAGCTCCGCATTGGAAGCACAACTGGAGTTCTGCCATGGAAATGAGCAGCATGCTAAGGAGCAGATGTTCCTCTTTGGAGGGGTTGGGGGGGAAGTCTTGCACCTAAATGTTGGTGGCCCCTTCTGGATTTAGAAGCCAACCCAACCACCGAGATGCTGTCCTGAAACTCTAATGGACCTGTCTACTGAAAACCTGGAAGCTGCAGGAGGTGCACCTACAGCAGTGCTGAAGAGGCACTTTGAAAGTTGCATTTAACTACTGTTTCAAACCTCTGCAGGGGCCAGGAGACTTCTTCCTCTTCACTGAAACTTCACATGCTTCCAAGTTCCCAGAATAATCTGCACATCAAAAAAATACACCAACCATCTTGCTCAGTAGAAAGAGGGCTTGCGTGTGCCAGGTTCCACACAGACAGACACATGGTATAAAGTCAAATTGGCCATTGCTTTTATTAATTACCAATTGAACCAAACTGAGCAACTTAACCCCAGGCCTGGAAGCTGTGCCAGCTCCACTGCATGCTGCACTGCCGCACAACCTCCCCCAAAAACAATCAAAGCAAACACGTCTGCCTTGCATCTCGCTCCACCAACACGCACAACACAGCCCTGAACACTGCAACGTGGCTCTGAAAACAAGGCAAACCTTTTCTGCTCTGCTGTGTTCGCTCTTGCTCTACAAAAATCAAAGTTACATTCATTTTGCTTGTCCCAGGGTTATCTGATTTGCCATATGAGCAATACAACCCTATTTTACATAGTAGCACACAAACTGCATCCCAAAATATATGATGCATTAAAATACATGGCAGCAATTTCTGATGCAAGATAGAGGCCAGAGTGGTGTAAAACCATGGTATAGTGAATACATGGATATATTCCACAGGCCACCTGGGAAGCTGGTAGCAGAGGCAGGTGCAGGAATTTTGTGGTTTCAGGGCTTCAGCTCAGGCCATAGCACAGCATTGAGAGGATGTGAAGAGCTCTGGAAAGGAAGGTAAAACCATATGCAAAGCAGAGCATCTTGAGAAGACATAGGAAATGCCTTTTGTTTTGCACAGAAAAATAGGGAGCTGCACATCTATAGCACAGTAGCCCTGGAAGAAGAGATTACATAGAAGTGGTGAAGCAATATAGGAGAAGAAAAAAAAAGAGGAACCTAATCTGTAGCTGAAACCCTACATCACCTTTAAGTAATCACACTGATGCTCAGATTTTGCTCCCCCAAAACTAAGTCAGACAAACCTGCAGACAAATTCAAACACCCCTTGGGGACCGCTATTTGGAATAAACAAGAAGGAGCACATGAGTGGTTTTGAATTAAGAACACAGTGTCAAACTAAAAAAAATGCGGGTTTGAATTAAGAATGAAGTTTTGAAGTGGAACCTAAAATCACCTGTGGACAGAAGTGCTTTTGTGTTGTTCCTGGGAGTGCAGAGAGACATGGGCAGTGAGGAGCACTGGCTGCGGCAAGAAAGCGAGCCTTTCGTTCTTCTGCACTTCCCAAGTCCTACAGGAAACATCCCAAATCCACACAATGTTCCCAAGTGCTACATTTTGCCTATGGATCTCCAAGCGATCTGACAGATGTGTAAATTCACACTGAGCCAAAAACTGCCCCGGGATAATACAGCTGTGCATGCTAAAGAGTGCGAGTTATTCCAACATTCACCCGTGGACAAAAAGCCTCATCATTTTAACCCACGTTTTACTTCGAGGTGTACAGTTGCCTGAGGTCATTTGGGGCTGATTTCATGCTGTTGAGGTCAAACTGACCCCTTTTTTGCCCATAAAAAACCCTCAAACACTAGGAGGATTAGTTTCTTCCTCCTTTTTTTTTTTCTTTTGCTAATAGAGTGAGTGTTTAACAGGCGATGCAAGGATGAGCAGATTTTCTTAAATGCCAAATGTTGATGGATACACAGTACAGATACACTGGTATCATAGGCTGTAAATGTCACTTAGCCTCAAGAATTCCTCTGTCCAACACTGTTATAACAAGGTGCTTTTAAAATTGGAACAGGATTTACACCAGAGAGGTGTGAATCAAGGATACTTTTTTTTTTACCCAGTGATAGCTCATCAGCTTGTTACAGAAACCTGGCATGGTTTAGGCAAAGCTGCATCGTTACTCAAACCCACAGTGATTTACAGGGGTTGGTCTCAATGCTTTCAAAAGAAGCTATTACTGGATGTCCCAAAAGTAGCTTTGAGCATAATAGTCTAGTTTGTGATACACCAACCAAAGTAGCCAAACAATCCGGAACATATTAATTACAGACAGAAAACAGATTGTTCCTAAAAATACAGTCTTACTCTGTCTTTTCATGGAAAAGCTGTTTCTGAGTAGGTGAAGCACATGATAATTTGCTCTCCAAATGTACCATTAACAGGGGCGCAGTCAGCAGCAGTCACTCCTTGACACCAACATTCACCAGACAAAGTTATTAACCCCATATTAATCATTGAATAGAGTCATAATGGAGTCATATAATAGCTGAAAGATTACAAACGTGGAGACCTGGCGCAGACAGAAAAAACAGCAGAAAAGAAAATAAGTTTTATATTCAGTGAATTCTCGGTGGTTATTACTTCAAATCAAAAACTTTTTATTTCCAGACACTCTCCATCAATGCATCAGAAGATACTCAGGAAAGAAATGTCATTTTCAGGCATTTGGGATAGGAGGAGGAGAAGGAGAGTGAGACAAAATACATCCCAGTGGTAAAAGCTCCCTCCTTGCTGTGCTACCTTCACTCCATTTGCAAATTTTATGGGGAGGGAAGGAAGATGGACTGATAACACTTACTTGCCCTTGAAGATATTAATGAGGCTCCAATTTATAAATGCTTGTAAATCACTGTTAAAAATCCAAGTGACCAAGCAGTTATTGCACAGGACTGGGATGTCCACAGCATCCTTTCCCCCTCTGGTTCCTCTGAGGGCACTTTAATAAAATCTCTGAATTAGCAAGTCCCTAGGCTTGCGGAGCCAAGAACAAGGTACTAAGAAACTTGTTCCAAGTGCTCATCCTTTATGGACAGCAAATATCTAAACCATCCCTAAAACCAGTGAGTTAAGAGTGCCAGAAACAGCTCAAAGATGGGCCCTCCTTGACAGGCGAGATGCTTACAGGGACTACCCACAGCACAGGCTCCTGGGATGCCTCGCTAGCAAAGCACCAGGGATCTCATTCAAAATCTAAACATGCTCAAGATGGATGTATCCTAAGGACGCAGAGCTTCCCCTTCTCTTTATTGTTTACTGAACATTACTGTTTCTAATCCTTTTTCCATACTAATGCTGACCTGGAGACAATGCAGACCAGTTTGCTGCTGGCCTTCCAGAGTCAACTGAAAGGCTGGCTGAAATGGCACTGCAAAGGAGACTGCAAATCTCCTCATTGATTTCAATACAGTGGTAAATAGGAAGATTTATACTGAAGGGCCAACTATGTACAGCTTTGTATGGCTGCTCTTCATGCCAAGCCACATCATTAATGCTCTCAGGGAACTGGTGAGCACGTGCAACATCATGGCATTTCACCAGCATGGTGGTGTGTGTCATAAAGTGGCACTGAACACGCAAGCACGCACAAAGAAAAAAAATCATAAAAATAGGATGCTTGTTACTCTCTTAAACACAAGGTTAAATTCTACATTTGCATTGCTTGAACCTACAAATCACAGCATCACTCATGTTACTTTGTGGGCTTAATCCCATAAAACTCAATGCAAGAACATTGAAGGCAGTTTCATTTAATAGCGTAATAAGTGTTTTCGAATTATCTGAAGTGATGAGGCTTTAAGCATAGTGGCTCTAATGGATCCCTGCTCAAGCTTGGATCTAAATGATCTTTAAGGTTCCTTCCAACACATACCATTCTACGATTCTACAATGCTCAGATTACAGCACAAAAAACTAAATTCCAGGAGGAAAGCCACACATGGGAGCAAAAATCCCAACGGATTATTGTAAAATATTCTAGAGGATCTCTCTTGAGATCCTCAGCATAAACAAAAGTCCACTGTGGCTTTCAATAATGAATTCAAAAGACAGAATATTCCCTTATCATATTTTTATGAATAATTCTCCCTATTGATCACCTGTCAGTGTTTAATGCACAAGAATTTCTTCATTGAAATTTTGATTCTACAAAATACTTTGCATTTGTTCATGGTTCAACCTACAGCATGGGAAAACGCTTTGCTGGAGTACTGGGGGTGAATCCCTCCATCTGTCATTGAAGGTCCTTCATGATTTAGGACTATTTTTCTCTAACCCCAGATACCAACCCAGACAGCCTTTGCTGCCCCTGTCAACAGCAGAGCAGGTCTCTGTTCTACCTCACCTCTTCCTTCCCTTACTGCCTGTTTGTCTCCTAAATAGTTTGAATTCTGTCCACATGGTGTTCCTGATCCCCCCTCAAGAATCTGTTGGTAAACCAATCCAAAATTCCTCTCATGTTCTTTGCCTTTGCAAGGTTCTCATAACCTGTGTCAGGGAGAGCAAATTTTAACAGAGGAAATGTCATCTTAGAGAAATTAGCATTTTTTTGGGGTTACCCAAGACCCCTTCCTATCCTTGCAACACTCTTCTGCACTTCACCCTTGGGGTAATGTTTGTTCCCTAAACACTTCACAGGTCTCACTCCTTTGCTGCATTAAGCCAAACTTCCCTACCCTTCTTAGGGCCAAATTCTGTCAACTTTGGGATTTCAATCATTATTCTCTCCAATGCCGACTCTTTTCAAAGGAAACAAATACATTGTACAAAGGAGAGAATGAAGAAAAACACCCGGCTTTTGATTTTATTGATATCTATGAACGTAAACAACTTCAGGGACTGTTGCTTAGTGAAAATGCTTTTTGTCAGCTCTTTTTTATACATATAATTGCAGACTTTGTGAACATTTTGAATCTGTTTTCATCTTCAAGAGTGGAAAACGAAAAAGTATAATGCTAGCTGACCTGTGAAATTTTCTACAGATGGAGAAAAATGCCCTAATGGACCTCAGAGAGTCAGAAAACTAACTCAGATTTCTTAAATTAGCCAAAACATAGTGTTAATGACAATACTTATTGCCTAATCCAAGAACCAAAGTACATTTTGCCCATGATATGTAATCTATAACAAATGTTTTAACAATCTATTTCCAACATCCAGGAAAACCTCTCAAATGAGTTTCATCTCTAGGCACCTCCTCAAAATGGAACAAGATCTTCTGTAAATGATTAACACCAGCCCTCGTTTCATTGCACTCATCTGCTGCTGAGCGCATGCTCCACTTGCTCCGGTGGCAGAGGGAAGCCAACCCATAGGAAATGGGTCTGTTGCAGTTTACAGTGTCTTTTAGCATGGTAACTACAAAACCAAGAACAGCTTTTTAAACCAGAGTCTCATTTACATATGTATTGATTCCTTTCCCTTTTGTAGTGGTGGTTAATGCAATCTGATGAGCCGCATACCAAATATTTGAACACTATGAAAAATCTGCTTTTTAGGATCTGTATGTGATAACTCAAAAGCCACTAATGTGATCTAAAATTTTACAGCCTGCCAAAACAACTGAAAAATTTTGTACCTGATTTTGAGAGGATTTGGCACTTTTCTGTGTTGATTTCTTCAGATATACATAGCAGATTCACTCAGGACAGAAGTGCAGCAACCTCTAGCTCAGCACGTATTAACTCTTTCACAGCACAGGACAATGCACTGGAAGTGAGAAATATTGTATCCAATTAAAATTGCATGGAAAATGAACGCAGGCAAAATTTAATTACTCAAACTGGAATTTGTCTAGGACATAAAGGCTAACACCCATACAGTTTTCTAAAAAGACATAGTCCCTATAATGGCCATATTTAATATTTTATATACGACCTAAGGTTAAATCTGAAAGATCTGCTATAGATCAATTATAAACCACTGACGTATCCTTGAAAAGGAAGAAAACAAGTAGTTTTCTAATAGCACTGAAGAACGTTACGAAACATCAAAGACCTTGCCCTTTTCCTGATAATATAGAACTCAGGCACTGATGGAAAAAAGCTTTCACAGTCACCAAGTAATGACACAGTAATGAGCATGGCAGTCGTCTCCTCTGCTATCTCATTATAATACATGGTATTGTGGTGTGTTTACCAGTGTCTGAGAGACAGGAAAAACAGGCTGACATGTCTACCCAGCATCATTTTGGGTAAAAAAAATCAATTAAAGTTAGACAATTTTATTTCTTCTTGAGAATAATATCCTCAAAAAAAATGCATTCCTGATTTAAATGTTTGTGGACCTGGTTGTTAGCTAAGCCACATCACCAGAAGTTGACCATTGCTTAATTGTTAAAGTCGGAACAGATCACTCCAAGAAGAGATGTTCCAACCTATCCTTACTCACGTAATTCCATGAAAAGAATGAGGTAGATTATGTTTACCTACATGCTACTCACCTTGAAATGCATATAATTTCCTTGGTCTACTGAATCCAGCGTAGAGGAAATCTTGGCACTCCCAGAGAATTCCACATGAAAGAGTTAATGCACTTGCAGCCACTAGACAGGAACACGAATCTTTGCAGGTCCTGCTGTAATGTGGCTCCCCTGATTGCCTCAAAAAGACAAATTTCTGTTGCAACATGGAAACATTATAAACTAAATCCACCAGAGTCCCGTTGTGCCTTAGCTGGAGAATATGATTCCTGTATTAAGTGCTTTTAATTTCAGTGCTTCGGAGCTGGTTTAAAACTGTCTGCTAATTTGCAGCACTGTAACAGCCACATTCTTGTTGTTGTTATTGTTATAGTTGCATTCAGAGGCAAAACTTCTTTACTGTGCCTCCTCTCATATCACTTCACTCAGTGACAAGCCTGGGCACCTCTCCCCCTTCCCAGGTAAATAAATTAACTGCATGAAGCCTCTGACAGGTGACTTTGATGTACTCCTGATATGAGTTAATTCATGACAGGTGATGCTCAACCTAGTTTTACTTCCAGCTCTCCAAGCCTGTCTCTCTTATCTCAGAATCATAGAATCATTCAGGTTGGAAAAGACCTTTAAGATCATCAAGTTCAACAGTAAACCTAAGGCTGCCGAGTCCACCACTAAACCATGTCCTGGGGTCACCATCATCCTTCTTCATTGCAATAACATGCTCTGGGGAATCTGACACTCAGGAACCCAAAAGTCCAAAACCATGAACAAACTGACAGTGCTCTTGCAAAATGTGTTTGATGGCATCGCATACCTACAGGCTCACACAGGGCCGTGTGTTCAGCACCATCCCTGCCACTGCTGCTGGAAGCATCATAGAGCAGAATGACCGGGTTCACCTTTCTCATCGCCAGCTTCAAAAATAGTACAGGGTTGTCCTAGGTCCTGGCCACAATGAAATGTTTAAAAAACATCCAGTTGACCAAATATTGAAAGCCTTCCTGCAGGGAACATCAAAGAAATTCCAAGCAGATGTGGTCCTCTGTTCCTCTGCATCCTGTCTACTAAAAAAATGTCTCAAGATTGTTGAAGGTTACATGATGTAATCTGGTACAAGGTGGCAAATACCGAAGGCTTGGGGAAAAAAATCTTTGAGTTCAGTTCTCAGTAGTAGATATTTCACCAGAATTTATTATGGCAGGTGGAAGTAGGGTAGATGACAATGACCTGCAAACCATAAACTTGTAGGTATACTTTTTCCTGTGGAAGTGAATTATTTTCAGGTAGTTTAACATATCTCTGATTGTAATTACTACACAGACCAACATCACTCTGAACGTTTGACCTGAGTAGCTCCATTTCCTTGTTTAACAGATTTACTTGAGGCTGGTGCAATATGTGAAAGGAGCTCAGCGTTGTGGCTCGGAACAAAAATGGAATATTCATTAATTTGTTTTTGAAAAACATTTCTATTGCATCAGAATCTTAAAGTGGGGCATTTTTCTCTATCAGAAAATGCTTTTTAAAAAAGCATCTTTTAAATAAAACAAGGGGAAAGAAAGAAAAAGAAATCATTCTTCTTCAAATTGAAACCAGCATAAAATATTACCCCAAAAGAACTGGGCTGATTTCTTTATAAATGAGCACAAAGTTAGAACCATGGCAAAGGCAAATTGGCCTACAAGAAAACTGACAGCTTTATAGCCCCTGCCTCTGATTGAAATGTTGGGAAATCTCTTGGCAATTCTCCCAGACATCCAGGTAGAACAGTGAGTTCACTGATTATGTTAACTAAAACAATCTGCCTTTGCACAAACGCACCTCGAGCCCAGCCAAGTGTGAAGGCTTATCAACGTGCCAGACCAAGGAAAAGACCTATTTACCTGCAGAGAGCAGCTAAACGATAGGGCTCTGCAAAACAACACAGGGATATCAGTGTGTAGGGCACTTTTTTTTTTTTAATATATAGCCTGAAAGAAGGCAATGAGCTCTCGGTGGGACTGCAAGGGTGTTAAACAAGAACTCAATTCCAACCAATGTGTTTGAACACCAATAGTAATTATTAATAATGAGAAACACCATTCAAAAAGTATTCAAACAGATACATTCAGAGAAAATAAGCTTATTTTGGGGAGAAAGAGGCTCAATGTAGTCCTCAGTCATTACCTTTTTGGCTGGCTGTGGCACAGAGGAAGCTCTGCCAGGACATGGGTGTCCTGCTCGCAGGGTAAAGAAGGAAATTGTTTATGTTTTCTAGAGGGAGGGAAATGACAACCATAGAGTAAACCTAAACAATAAAGATTACAAAAAGAAACAACACTGTTAAGTGGCAATCTTTTGAGGTAAATGCATAGCTGAATGTTATTTTAAACAGCACATAACCCAGGGAATTATGATATTGTTTACACAGGCCTGTCTCTTGGAATCTGTATATGTTTAGAGTTTAGTTTGTTAAACGTCTTGGTTAAGCTCTCCAATATGTCTGTCTTCTGAAAAGGAACCCTATGCTGTGCTAAAAGTTCGACCCAGAAAGTTAGAATACAGAGAAAGTACCTTAAGTAATGTCCCCTTCCCCAGAGATGTCCTTGGTAGCAGTCAGTAATGCAATCAGATATCTAGGGTTATTTCGATTGCCTGCCAAAACCTCACTCATGTCTATTAAAGCATCCTGAAAAACACCATTACATCAATTCCAGCAACGGCATAATTATTCTTCTTTCTGGAATGTCTTCTGATGTGAGTCACCCTGCCGGCGTGGGATCTCACTGGAAAACGGCTGGAGGAATGTCCCAGGGGTTGCAGGGTGGGGTGGGGACCAGCAGAGAGATGCTCTCATCCTACAACTCGGAAAATGCCTGGGACAGTGGCTGAATGCACCATGTGGTGACATCCCACCAACAGCTTAGGTGCAACCCCCTTTCCCAAAGCCGTGGAGCTCAATGTGTTTCTTCTGCACTTACACTCCGAATTTTGAAAAAGAACATTTTTCCAATAGCAAACAAAAGCAAAGCACTGACAAGAACGCCTTTTCCAAATCCCTTGGGTTTCTCCTTAAAAATGCAGGCAGCAAGTTTCTACGAAGCACCAGGCATAGTTACAGTAGTTTATGTATTAACAAGCACATCTGTGCACTGTAAGTTACCCAGACTGCAGTTGTCTTAGGACTTCCACATAGGCAACCCAAACCAAACCTCCTCAGTCCACTGCAGTATGACTGTCCACTGGGACTGTAGTTTGTACATCTTCAGGAACAGAATGATTTTT
Source organism: Tapera naevia (assembly GCA_033556795.1). Taxonomy (NCBI): domain Eukaryota; kingdom Metazoa; phylum Chordata; class Aves; order Cuculiformes; family Neomorphidae; genus Tapera; species Tapera naevia. Next base: position 3,227,142 of record JAUMJJ010000149.1, on the reverse strand, counting down.
ACAGTCCTATATTCTGAGAGTTAACAAAAATATATGGAAAATGAGTGTGAGAAATTCTGGGTTTGATTACCCTAGTGTAAATCCTGATTTCTTTGATGTCAATGGGTCATTCAACACTCATATAACACAGGAGAGTTTGGCCCTATGCCTTCTCTTTTAATGTTTCTAACAGAAAAGTTTTAACTTGATGAAATTCTGCTTCATTGCAGAATAATACTGCCTAGAATAATGCAGTATTCATTTTGCATTTTACAAGAATAAAGAGCATTTGACATTATCACTAAACAAGCAACAGTATCAAAAGTCATCCTAAAAGAACTAAATGTGAATTATTTTTATGGAAATGTAGAAATGAACAAGTGCCATTGTTAAAAAAAAAAAATAAATTTATTTTTGCTGTTCTAAATGAACATCCAGACTGTTCCTATCCAGTTCTATGAAACTGTGGCAGTGCTGACAGACTTGTAAATAAGACCTGGAATCATTGTAATCAGTTAAATTCCCAGCAATTTCCCAATTTGTGTCTTTCAAGCTATATTCTGCTTGGTCAACTTACCAGAGTCCGCACCAATAGTGAACTATTTATTCAGCTATCGGATAGATCCTAATGTCACAATTGAAATGAGAGTACGGGAAAGGCTCTTGAAACAGACCCTTTGAGCATCCTTACATAAGGAAAAGAATCATAATTTCAATACTGAATAGTCAATTGCTTCACTATTCTAGACATGAAGACAAATGTGACATTCTTTTCCACCTGTTGTGGGATTGCCTGTTTGATGCTGGTTATTAAAAAATACCCTTCTGAAATTTCACTCTTACTTTCAAGGAAGATTTGTTAACAAATTTGGAAGTGGGGATGAGGGAGGGAATTGTATTTTCACTGCAAATTCACAGGATATCTTCATTAGGAAAGTAACCAAGTTGGAATGTGACCAGTTTGAATGTGAGGACCCTGTGCCATTTCAGAGAGTTATTAAATGTGATTTGGAGGCCCCTTCTTCTCCAGCCAACAGAGATGTTTTTAAGAGGTTATGTTTTGGGAGCCTTAGTAGATGGAAAGTGCAATCATCCTCAATCTCAAGAGCTGTGCCAAGGGGTTTGGAAAAGGAAGTTTGCAAGGGTGTTGATGGGAAAAATGCACCTTCCCACCTTCCACTGGAAGCCTGAAGTAACTCTTTCTGCATCCTCCCATATTCATTGTGCCACTTTTTCCCTCCCCAAAAGCACACTTGCAGGGTCAGAACCACGAGGCCAAACCCTTAGCTCTGTCCCATCCGCAGGCAGGATATTCTCTCAGTGAAAGAGTTACTTGAATAAAATCTCATCCCACCAAATTTCAGTCATCATCCCCCTACAAGTGGAAAGGCCATGACCAGGCCATCAGCAGGTCCAGGCTTGGCCTGTTCATTACTATTAAGCTGTGAGAGATGTGAATGTGATTAGATCAATTTTATTAATGAAAAAATGGAGGCAGAGAAGCATGAAAATTTTTCATCCTTTTCAACAGGATATTTTCATATATTTGGCATTTATCACAATTTAATCTATTTTACGTTTTCATGATTGTTTATTGCAAAATGGGATAGATACTTTGAACAAAGCTAGAGCAGGAGATGAGTCAATATCCAGCAGCAACAGATATTTAGAGGCAACAGATTTGTAATAATTAGATGGAGACAAGAGATGATGAATTGGTAAATCTGAAAGTCTTTACAAACTCTGAAAATCTCAGATGATCGTTTAATCCATCAACTATCTTCTTAAGAAATACAATCACGGAAACTCCTGCCAAAAAAATCCTTACTCTAATCCTACCTTGATCTCATCCACAAATACACGTTTTCTATATAAAGACACGATCCCTCTTAAAAGGTCAGCACTTACAGTTGGCTACCAAACACATCAATGTGCCTACCCAACAATTCAAGTGCTTTAATGTGTCTGTTTTATAACCTACAGACACTTCTATGGCAAAGAGGGGAAAATATCCCATGCCTACATGGCAGACATATATTTCTCCACATACCAACTTCCACTTCTGTTCCTCACAGGTTACACAAAGCCTAGGTGCCTTTTTAGCTGAATTTATAGTGAACTTATTAAAGATGAAGTGAACAGGCATTTCCTCATGGTACTGCCTCACACACGGGACAGCTTAATGGCTTTGCAATTAATATATGCATATGTACAACCTGCATTGTCAGTCGTAACAGGCAAGTTGGCTACTTGATAACACGTAATTAAACAACACTGAGGTTCTTATATTCCATGCAAACTTGTGATGTAACTATTCAGAGGTGGGATATGGTATGAGGCTATACCTAGTTTCTTTCAAATACGTGGCTAAACTTGCTCTGAAATGGTGCTCTTTTTATTCAATCAATGGAAAGCACTTGGTCTCATTTCTCCTGGCAATGAGCAGCGATTTTAAAATGATACTGCACCCAATCACACTAATAACAAGAGAAAACCTGGCCCAAGTTCTATCTAAAAATAAAAACAAAACAAAAAAACAGAGAATCTCTTATCTGAACATGTTACAGAGAACTGCTGTATCCTGGAAATGGGGCCCCAGAAAGGGAAATATGAGGAGATATTTTGTTATAAAAATTAAGGATGAATATCCTTACATTAGAGGGATGAATAGAGGTTAAAAAAATCCTGAGGAGGACTGGGGAGCTGAGGTAGGGTTTTTTAAGCAGTGCCTTCATATAAATTCTAACTCTGCAGTTAAATGGAGAAGTTTAAGCCTGTGAAATGAGAAGGAGATGAGGAAAGGGGGAAACCCATATACATGAAACTAGCAGATATAGAGCCATTTTATTCAGTTCAGTAGGCACGCTAACATGAACTTAATAGTGACAATTGTTTTAAATTGATTCAAATAACAAATACACATTTCAGAGATTATGAAGTTTTGCACTGCATTTTTCTTTTTATCTTTCAAAGAAAACAATGCTAATAGTTTCCTTTTTCCTACGCTCAATGACTATTTACTACTTTCTTGATGTGGACTTTCAAAATACAAAGAAGGTTTGGCAAGTTTTCAAAGTCTTTCTTCAAAGTCAGCTCTTAAGTACTTTTTATAAAAACATGAAGAATACTTCTTTCTATGGAGAATTGATAATGTACTGCTTTCGTTATTTGTATATGAAATACTGTCAGATAAATGCACATGGATACATTTGTTTGGACCTTCTCTGTTAACCTTATGTATGAAATTGATTTCGATTGATCACAACAGTCAGGAACGTAACAATTGCTTTCAACCAAAAGCAGCTCCAGACATTATAAACCCAAGTTTCAAAGCAAAAAAAAGTTACTGTACTTGCAAGTTTAGAGTCAAACTTGGCAGTTTTTCCAAACTGAGTGGTCAGAAAAAAAGAAAAATAAAAACAAACATCCTTCCAAGATTTTTTTTTTCTTCTTGAATTTGCCATACAAAATAACGGTGCAAGAATGTCACAACCCTTTCAGAAAATTATTCATGAAGACATAAGCAAAGCATCTTACATACTTTGTTGCTGGATAGCTGAAATTTGTGTAGCATTTCGAGAATTTAAGGAACTTTAGAAAGTTGTCAGCTTTTTTTTCTGCTGCACGGAGTTAAACTTAAAAACGGGGGCAAATCAAAGCATCCCACTCCACGTGACTAATCTAAGTGGTCAGACCATTTATAGCGGATCACGTAGATCTGTTTATATCAGTGCTGAACTCAACTGGGGGCCAAATTCTGAGGTGATTTGTAAGGCAGTGGAAATTAAATTGTATAAGTAGGTGTAAGTAGATGTGAGTGAGTGTGAGGGCCTGGGATGGTGGTGCTTGCATGTCAAGGGGCCTGAGAAAGGTACTAAGCAAGCTGGGAGGGAGAGGAGCAGCCCTTTGGGCTATGGTGATGTCTTCTTCCAGATCTATCTGCAATAGTTGAAATGGTAACCCCCACCCTCCACAGCCCTGCTCACCTCCCTGCGAGGCTGGCAGAGGAGCATGCGTGTGAACATCCCCTGGCTTAGCTCAGAAACACCTGGTTGGGTAAGTTCAAACACTCTCCATCAACAAAATACAGATCTCAGGTTGCTTTACCTGGAAGTGGATAACAAGCATCTGCACCACCTCTTCCTCCTCAGAGCCCCACGGGCAGCGGTGACAGGCAGGACAGGATGGCACAGTAGCTTTCCAAAAGAGCGTGTCCATGCTTTTACCCCAGTTGTGAGTCTTCCCCTTGCATTGTGGCCTTCATTTCCCTCCCTGCTCCTAATGCCCCTGTCCCTCCAATTTCCTGTCTTCGGTGCTGACACCGCTTTGTTCATGTCCCATCTTTTCTCTGTCTTGTCTATTTAGACCGTAAATTGTTTGGTAAAGGGATCATGACTTAATAGGTGTTTGTACTACATCTGGCACCATTTGGTCTTAATTTGATCTGGCACATGAAGTCTCTACTATTAAGCAAATAATTAATAATGATTAGGTCCTTAAATAGTAATGTGAAACTCCACTAACCTTACCCACTGCTCCTATCACTCTTCTACTTCTTCTAATGCCTGCTGTCTTCATCAGGGATTACTCCCAAGCCATGTTGACCGAGGGGCAGCAGGCACTGCTGTTTGGTAGCCAACTGGATACTTTCTCTCCTTTTTGGAAAAAAGGAAAGTTAAACTGGAAATTATGCTAAATGTGAGTGTAAGGTCTTAGGAAATCTTATAATGTATTCTTGTGACAGGGCTATGCTATGCATAATATAAACAGCTGTATGTAAGGGAGACCGCTGCTCTGTTTCAGGAAGTAATAGCTAAAGAAGCATTTATTTCTGACAATTAATGGACATAAAAGCCTATGTATTATCTAAAGAGGAGAAGATTAAAGGAGGGAAGTAGCTTACACTATTGGATTGGCTGCACCAAAACAAATAACCTCACAACTTCATTTTGTACAGAGCCTTCCATAAAGTCTGGATAATAAAATGCTTTACAGTGAGCAAGGAGGGAGGGAGGAAGTAGAAAGCAGAACAGATATGTTTTGAGCCGAGATTGGATACGAAGCCGAGAAGCTGTGCCAAGCAGCAGGAGCTGCAGAGGAGAAGCTCTCACCCCAGCAGCAGCAGGAGCCCGGGACAAGCCAGGCAGCGGGCTGGGCTTAGGCTCAGCAGTGTTAAAAAAAGGAGGAGGGGGGGAATAAAAAGATGAAGAGCCAAATTTTTTCTCCTGATTCCACCAACGCAACCCCACTGACATCAATGGGTGTAACTGAGATCAGAGCCAACCCGAGGCAGCCCGACAGACACACAGGGAGGGTTTGAAAACAAACAGGATGGTCCTGATGGGTGAAGGAAGGTGGATGGGGAGCTTGCAGTGTTGCTCCTGGCGGTCTCACTCCATGGCAGACCCCATCCCAGACCCACATGGCAGCAGCTGGCTGCACCAAAAGGTTTTGCTCTGGAGGCCCTAGAGGCACAGCTCATGGCCTGGGACAAGGGTTGAGCAGGTTAAAACTCCTGGTCCCCACAGACCAGTGTGTCAGAGCCCAGGAGGCAGCGGGCGGATGCTGGACACAGGGCTGTTCCCCACAGCCTCACTGATTTTGCATGAAAAGGCACATTTCTGATGGGCTGATCAGCTCACAACACAGGGTAGGGAAAGAACCTAATCCTAGGGAGCCCGCTGCAAGAGATGTCTATCGGCCAAATCACAGGACCCCCGTGAATATTTCTGGATCCTGTTGTAGCACGTAAAAAGACCAGATTCAATAAAAACATGATTTCCATCTTCCCCAGTGCAGAGATCCATGCGAGCCTTAAAATAAAACTCGATTTCTCCAGGCTTGCACAGTCTTGTGCTGAGTTTGGTGGCGTGTGAAGCAGACACGTTTTTATAGAATCTCACCCTAGATTACTTTCAAAAGTAGCTTTTTTCACAACATATTTGTTTGGAAGATTTTGCTGTCTCTTCCTCTTTTTCTATTTTCAGACAGCTTCGCTTAGTGGGAAATAGATAAATAAATGCAGATCTTCTTATGGTTACTCAACATTTAAAAAATTGATCTACTGAAAAAGGAAGCTATTCGGAGCGTGTGGGACACACACACACATATCCCTGTGTTCTCTAACTTACTTCCCAGAAAAAAAAAATCCAAATAGTCATTTTGAAAAGTTGCTGGGAGTACACAGACAGCTGTTCCTCATACATACTGCAAATGTTTCTTTTAAATTCCTACGGACGCAAGAGTTTGATACCAAGCCAGTACCTCTAGAAACGGAGAAAACTAAACACACCCCATACTGATGCTTTTACTGTCCCAACAAACTTTCTCCCACAACTAAAACGTTAAAACTTTTACCCCACATCCCACATTGTGAGATTAGTCCAATAACTAATGCTCTGTCCAAGTAAAATACATTTTGTCATTGCTTGAAAATGTTACCTTTCACAGAAGTATAGTATTTCTGACCAGCAGGGAACATATGTCAACATTATCTATTATTACACAATGTCAGGACCAGAAAGGGAAGGTGGGTGGTGGATGTTAATAACAACTTAAGCGATTTTCTAAAAGAGGCATTTGAGAAGTACAAAGCCAGAAGTTTTAAATGTTTTGTCTGATTGTAGCTGTGTCAGCAACCTGCCCCCACCACTAGCACAAACCTAATTCTGCCTGTGACCCAGTGCCTAGTTCTCTTTTCAATTTGAGCCAACTCATTGCTAAACTGGAAAGTTTGAAAAATACCTTAGAAAACTTCTCCACCAAAAGGAAAGAGGAAAAAAAAAAAAAACGAAAAGAAAAACTTACAATCAAGCTCTGGTGAAAGTGTGAAGGCTGTGATCCTAAGACAGAGATTTTTCACTTTGATTTTTTTTTTAACACTATGTTAAACTGCTTTTTGTGCACTGCTACCCACAACTATATTTGTCTGCAAAGTGTCTTCAAATTAAAGACTCTTTTCTTGGTGGTAGAAACGCACAGTCCCACACGACAGGCTATCACAGAAACCATCTCTCTGTTCTAGCTGAGGAATTGGGAAATTGGCTGTTGCCCCATATCCTGCTGCAGATTTCTTGAGAGCCCCCAGTCATGTCATTTTTGCCACCCCACACCTCAGTTCCTGGAGTGCTGCTCGTGGCTGACCACCCTCCCACCTCTCCCAGGTGTTGTGGGATGTGGATGCCATAGACCGTGACACAGCTACAGCAAAAGGGCCTTCCAAACACCCAAGATAAACAGAGAGCCAACTGCAATGTTTACTTACAGCACACGTGCAAGATTTCACTTCGATTGGTAAACATGAACTGCTGAAGCAGCACACTCAGGTCCCAGGAGTCGTTTGGAGGCAGCTTCAGGATGCTGAATGATGGACCCTTTGAGTGCTTCACAGGACAGGTTCGACACCCCTCTGCACCACTCAGCATTTGGGGTGATTTGAGTAGTTTTGATGCAATCAAACCTTTTTGGCATGGATTTGCCTATAAAACTCTCACTCAAGTAAAGTCTAGGAGACTCCCACTTCCCACCAGAAAGCCTGCAAAGAGAAATCAGAAAAACAAATGTTCACGCTAAATAAATCAGGAGATGAAAAGCAATGCTGTTACTCGGCCACATCTCCAGTAGTAATCCTGTTACCTGAGATGCTGAAATTAGTGTCTTCAGCATCTCTTTTCTATAGCCTGGTGCTAAATCAGAGAATGAAGCTGGAGGGGAGACACTCTATGGTGCTTACTCCTGTGCGAAGCCAAGCTCCTGTCACCCATCCAGGGATGGTTCCCTGCAGCCAGCCAGCATGAGGGGTGAGCACAAGGGTCCCCACGTGCTGGACTGGGAATAGGAATATTGCATTTTGCTTTAAACAATTTCCACGCATAAAACATGTTTGGGGCACATATTGCTTAAGCAGCACGTTTTCACGTAGCTGGTGTATGAAAGTGTTTGACTCAATCTCAAGTCTCCACAAAGAGCATCGTTCTGGTATTTGGGTGGGGTTGCCACTAAACCCCATTTTCTGCATAATAATGTCAAATAATCAGCCTCACATTCGATTTTACACTGTGCATTTGGATATTTAGAAAGAAAAATTGCTTCCCCCCATCACAAACACGGTAATGTCAAAGTTTCTGGGCCTCACCTATTTTTTTTGTTGTTTTCATATCTATTTACAGAATCTATGTAATTTCTTTGCAGTGTATTCTTTCCCCAAAAGCAAATCCTTCAGGGTATTCATTCCCCTCAAAATACAAATTATTCTGTTCCCCGGTAATTATCTGTTTTGCATACAGTTACACAGCTGAATCAGAAGCAGCGAGATATGAATAAATATATAAATAATGGACACACCGAGGTGTAGTTTCTCATGTTTAACATAACACAGGGGAATACGTTTTTATAGCAAGCCAGTAAATGTTGCAAACTGATGTTTTCAATTCCAGTGACTTAGAATTAACTTCTAACTGTGAGATCTAAACTAGCTGCAGTCTTTTATAATCTCAGGCTTTAAAGCTATAATGTTTTTTTTCATCTGCTGTTAAAGAAGAAATTATATTTTACTAGGAGATGGTAAAGCTAAACCAAAGAAAAAGTCTACTTCAAACTGCTTAAATATGATTATTTTTGTTCCATGTGATTTCACTCAGTGATATAAAGGAGAGAGCCCAGTTAGCTTATTGGAATGGGAATGTGCCGGTGAGTAAATAAAAGCACACATTTTTTTGCCAATGCCTATGGAGTTTACATTAAAAAAAGGGGAAATAAATCAAACACTGTAGGAAAAGCACTTTTCTTCCCCCCGTAAGCAGCAGTTCAAACATCTACCGAAAGCAAAACTTTGTGCTGTGCCTTTTTTATGAGGCCCAAACCAGCACCTTTAGAAGCGACTTCACACCTTTTCTACAAGCCATGGCAAGGGGCTGCCACCTCCCCAAAGTTTTCACTTGGTCCAGCACAGGCCAGTGTTTGCTTTGCATGGGTTTGAACCAGACCAAAGCCAGCCCCGGGATACCTTTAATGAGTATTTTTTTACACTGCTGACCTACCACTCTCCTGATCTGCTACAGCGCCTTTTTGGCTGCTGCCACCCCACCTGGCTCTTCTGCAGGGCTGGAGGCACCCCAAGGCCACCATCACTTGCACATAGGCTGGGAAATTCAAATGCAACGTGTGCTGGAGCTTGTCTGCCTGACTCTGCTTTTTCAGGAATGGTGTTGGAACTCTGAACTCAGATTTGAACCTGGATCTTGGGTTTAGATCCAAGGTTTTGGGTTGGGCCCCATCTCTGGTAAAAGAAGGATAAAAAGAGATGAAAAGATAATTGTGGAAACTTAAAAGCCAGTGCTGCATTCTTTTAAAATTACAAATTAAGCTATAAGCTATTCCAAACTATGCTGTTTTTATTAAAAATGACTTAATAATCTAATCTTCTTTTCTTTTCTTTCCTTTTGGAATTTATCCTATATCCTAGTAATCGCACATAGAAATTACACAACAACGCACTGGATACTCATGACAATATAAACACAATTGTTTATCCAGAAGCATTATAGGTTCATGCAAAAATATGGCATATAAAGCTTGTGGTCAGATCAAGAAACCACAAGTATAATTGTTTGTTTATTCAGCCAAGCATTACTCCACCGTGTAAGTTTATGGGGGTTTTGTCTTTATTTATTTATTTCTAACTCATTTTAAAAATTAAAGTTATGGAGCAAAAAGCAGATGATTAAAGGCAAACAACTCACATCCCCATGCATGGAGGAAGGTTTTTAATATGGAAATCGCGCCTTTGTCGTAGCTCATGTTACCCAGTTTCATCCTTCCATGGAATCCTCGTGATAACAAGGCCCTTTGGTGGAATTTCGACATATTTTTCCCTTTAGTTTGGGGCAGCTGGTTTCTTTCCTCTCGGAGAAGAGAGTCGAAGTATATTTATCACTCCAGCAGTGACTCAAAACAAACAGGAAATCTTCATCAGCAGGCTCCTGGGCAAGGCAGATACCAAGGTACTGGCAGAAAGGAAACAGAGGCTTTTGGCTGTGGGAGTCCAACATGCAGCATATATTGCAGCGACAGCAGATAATTCAGCTAAAGGGCCATCAAATTATTCTTAAATTAAAAGTAAAAAAAAACCAAAAATAAAGAGGAGATCTTAAGGTAGCTGAGAGCACACACAGCATCCTGAGGGGGTGGTTGAGCTGGAAGCCCAGCCCGGACACGTGGCGGGAACCTGGGAGAGGGAGGAAACCTGTGTGCCGGCTGGGTTGGGAGGTTTCTCTTTGATCTGATGGCTTAGGAAACCCACTCCTTTCGCCCCAGCGAGTCCTTCTTTTAAAGCAGGGGTTTCCGGTGGGGCTGGCTGCCTTGAAACCAGGAGGGAGGTAAAAAAAAAAAAAAGAAGAAAAACAAACCAAAAAATTCACCAGGACACAGTTAAGAATTTTAACTACTGAGGTGATTATTAATGTTCACGGGTGGTTTTTAGAAAAGCCTCTGAAAACAGGGTAATAAATGGCATGACAGCAGATAACTTCTCCTGCATTGATTAGAGACAGTCCTGACACAGAAACTGCTCTGTTGAGGTGGGCTTTTTTCCCTTTCTTGCCCCACCAGTGTCATGAGACGTTAAGCTCAAATATTTCAATCCATCTTAAAGCAAAATAGGAGCAGAGTACAAGACCCGTACTGGTAGAGATTGCTCAGGCCTAGGCCATGCAGACAGACCCCTTGGAGACCCCTCTGCTAAATGGAGGAAATTCTAGAAAGGGTGCTGCAAGGCTGTATGTCTGCAACAGCACCAAACACACAAGCGGTGCAGTTTGTGTCACACTCGTGGGCTCGGCTGATCCATCAGACTAAGGAAAGTGTTGCTGAAAATGAGGAGGATTGGGAAGAGTCACTATCTGCTTCCCCTGCTCTTCTCCCCATGGCCAGAGACGGGGCACGGTGATCCCTCAGTCTGACCTGCTGTGGGCTTATCTCCAGAGCTGGCAGGAAACAGTGGGGCTGCCCAGGTCATGCTTTCAATCGTTAAAAGGAGACTTCTGTACCTTAAAATGTATAAATGTCTTCCCTTGCTCTTGGCCAAGCCCAGACAACAGCAGTGCAGAGAACCCACTACACCAGATAACTTACCCTCTTGAACCAGATGCACCCCTCTGGGTGCCTGGAAGGGTGAATCCTACAGTGACTTTTTCACGTGTCCAGGGTGGATTTCACTTGAGCTTTCACTACCAGTCCTGCAATGCAGTAGTCGTCACATCTTTATTGCCAAGTTGCACCCTGTGACATCTAACCTCAATGTCTCACCACAGAAATCCAGCTCTCTATTAATAAGGATGACTGTCTTGGCTGCAAACCTAGGATGCAAGGGGCTGATATGGGGAACACCAGACACTCACATCCTCACGAACCGTTGGAGGGCTAGAGCGCTAGGATGCAAACACTGTCTAACTATGGAAAGAACAACATGAAATCACCATGGCCTGAAATATCCTGGACAGAATAAGCATTAGCAGTGAAAGAACCAGTTTAAAAGAGTGAGTGCTTCCTACTGGCTCATACACAATCTTCATGGGACTGCCCTGCGGAAAGCTGGCTCAGGTCTATATCAGAGAGACAACTGCCAAACCTCTGGGTCAGGACAACCCTTTTTTGGAAGCATCTGGCAGAATGTATCACCACTGTGTTGAGTCACAGATGTGTCAAGGCATGAAGTCAAGCTAGGTGGGTAATTCTGGAGAGTTTCTCTACAGATCAGACTGTCTGTATGCTCCTAAGGAACAGTCTGGTCTAGCCAGCATTTAGGCCAGTGCCAAGGAAGGGAAAACTGGTGTAAGTCAGTGCATGCTGTGCAGTAGGTGAGAAGGTTAAGTTATCAAGGAGAAGGAGAAAACAGTAGGGTTGCAAATAAGAAATATGTGGTATGAGGGTGATGGAGGCAGTCTACTGCTAGAGATATCCTGATTCCAGCACAGGCATTTCTGGTTCAAGTGTGTAAGCTTTACTGGAACGTTGTATTGACTATATACTTACTAGATCAGGCAAATCTTCCATGCAGCCGGAACTCCAGAGCACCAAGAGTTTGGAAAAGCCACAGTGAGTGGTCTTCCAGATAACACACCAGCTGTGCCATCCTGCATGAGCCCAACTGCCAATATGAGGTGGTCATCCCTACTGATAGGGGATGCGACACAGCTGAGTTTCTCCTTCCTCCCGGAAGAGTCAGATGGAAAGCAAAGCAGAGCAGGTCCCTCAACTATAACTGCAGTGAGGGCAGGAGGATGGGGTCCAGAAAGTGATATCTTTTCATCCTCTTGTCAAAACTGTGAAGCCTTGGTTTGTAAATGGAAATGGCTACTCGCTGACTCAGACCCGAGTGACATGCTCTATTTTATATTTTGCCAAAGATACAGAATTATAAGACAAATACAGAAAGCTCTTTACTGAGGATGTGATTTGCCAACACAGGGAGCAAGTGTCAGAGCTGAGAAAAGGGCAGAGATCAGTAACTCATCCTCAGGGCTATACCTACCTCCTTAGGCCTCAGAAATGTTCAAGCAAATTAGCCAGCTCACAGCAATCATTAGCTGCTGTGCCCAAAGGGCAAGGAGTACGTTAGAGCAGTATTTGGGCTGCTCTGACTAGCTTGTGCTAGTCATGAATTTGCCATCTGCAATGCAAGGAAAGCTGGAGTGCAACATATTTCCACCACATGGCTTTCCATCTCCTTCCTTGCCTCTGGCAGAGGCTTTACAATCAGGGCTGTGGCAAGCAGTTAGTGTGTGATGCTGGGAAGTCTGACCTTCCACATGGCACCAGAGAAAACCAGCGAGGCAGAGACCCAGCTCCCAAAGCAAAAGAAAGGCACTATAGTCTCACTATTTGATCTTCAACCAGCTGCATTCAAAATATTGGATAGCACAGGCCTTTTGAAGCTGCTCTCCAAGCGATAGAGGATTATTGGCTTTGGTGATGAAGTGCACTAGTCAGGATTGGTTGACTGCAGGAATTTTTTTCCTTGGCGTTGCTCCATGCCATCTCATTTAATTGCAATATTTCTTCCTCTCAAATGCATATTTTCCTTCTCCTAAAGTTTGAACAAGTTTGTGTTGCAATCCAAAAGGTCTACATGTTAGGCTTCAGCATATTGCACGTTGTCCAGGATTCAGATTCTGGACTTCTGCCCACTTGCACCAAACCTGAGATGCCATCCTGCCTACAGACCTAACAACCAGCCAGAGCGAGGGCTACTGCTTGGATATCCCCAAAACAAAGTAACACACACACACTCATGGTCTCCCATGGGAGATGGTGCTCAAGCAAAGCACTCAAAGATACACAGGCAACTGATTTTTATCACAATTCTTTTTCAAACCAAAAAGACACTTTCCAAGCTGATATTCACGTGTGTATATATAAAACCTAATTCTTAAGCAGGGTCAAAAAACAGATTGGAAGAATCGAGGGGAATTTATGTGGAATCCAGAATCAGAAAGAAGAGGATAAAAGCAGAGTAAAGTGTTGTGCATTCAACTGCTTAAGTCCTGCTCAACTCCGCGATGACAAACAAACAAACAAACAAAACCCGTGTCTCTTTTTCTCAGCTCAGTGATTACAGCAAACCCACAGTGCCAGCTTCAGACTGGCAAGGCAACTAGCACTGCTCACAAAAACAAATGCAATGGATTTCTCTTCTTTTTTTTTATATCAGTTCATTTAATACAAGGGTCTGCTACACTCTCACCTATTTCCTTACCATCAGTCAAGGTATCCTTCTGTTTCCACTGCTATTGCTTCAGGTTTATGAAACAGCAGAAACTGGTGAATGACAGGAAAAAAAAAAAGATGCTGCACACACAGAAGCACTCTGAAATAAACTCTTTTAAAGTCACTGATTTAAATCTATGTGCAAAAAGGAAACTCAGAAAATCCACGTTGCCACTGTAATTCTGATCTGCCTCCAAGGAGAGGTGGTTTTGATCTTACCTAGGTATAATCCAAACAAAATATGTCCGAAAAAAGTACTTGTCATCCCTTTTTTCTCCTAATTCGGCATTTCCACTGGCAGTAAGAAATAACTGTGAATCAAAACTCTTAACAGAAGTAAAAAATTAAAGAGTTAATTATTAGGAGAGAGATGAACTCCTAGGGTGCCCTAATGCCTGGGACTTTAACCTGGCTGCTCTACTATTGTGGGCTCATCGGGACATCAAAAATACTAATTTAGACTCAGGGCATTAGGGAAAAGCTCTCCTGTTTTAAACACGGAAAACTGTTATTCACTTACTTCTTGAACAAACACACTTCAAACAATGTGAAGGAAGCGGCACTTCCCATTTATACGAGTTTACCAACAACAATCAACCATGAAAAGGACAAAAACTACTTCAGGTTTGTAAGGGCTGTCCATTATAACTCACTGTCCCATGCAGCAGGGTGTGTAGACCTTGTAGGATCTAAGCTATCTGAGAACTTACCATAGTTTCTTAAGCAAGGACCACTGCCCATTGGCATCACAAATGCAGTAGTATCTAGTCCCAAAATAACATTCATGAGGGTGGCTGTACGTTAGTGAATTAGCCACTATTGCACAGCAGCCTTCCATGAGACCCTGTCCCCACGCAGCTTCTGGAGCACCGTAACTCACCTCTCCTCCCTCTGGACCTGCAAAGGCAGGTCCTGAGTTCATTTATGCCACTGCAATTTAAAAAATCACTCCTTCAAAGCAACAGGTTGCTCTGTTTGGAGTATTTTTGAAAGAAGCAAAGCCTGCAGCAGACAATGTAAGAGGCAGTTTATGCTCTATGCTAAACCTATGCAAATCAAGAGTAAATGTAAAGATGGTAGCAGCCCACCAGCAGAGTTTGGCAGGGGTAACAACCAACACAGGGAGACAATTTAAGGCTATAGGCTCTGAAGGCTGGGAAATAGAAGTATCAGGATTGCCAGAGCATTTACAGCCAACTGAGGCTGTTCTCCTACCTTCTTCTAGGAAACAAAAACTGATCCTTTGCACTTCACCCTGAGGGAGGAAAATAATCATTAGCTTTACATTATAAATATGCATAAACTAAATGTCTCTCTAAGATGCAGACATGCCTGACCAAGTAACCATATGTGTGTACAGCTGTAGTTTTTACTGTTGTGACACAACCTACCCTCACTATTACCCTCTCTCATTAGGTCATTCCTAAAATTTAGCTCTCTGTGAATTGGGACCATGTTCTGATGGTTTGCATAGCTCCTATTTTTGCCACTATAAATAGAAGAAACAGCTTTGCCTGGCAGATTCTCCTTTGAGTTACTTTGTAGGTTAAACAAAACTTTAACTGTTTCAGATAAAGGCAGGCAGAAGGTGTTTTTTCCAAACATCCCAAGCACAGGAGTGCATTTCCTGCTTCCCTAATTCAACCTACGGCATCAGACATCTGTAACTCTGTTTACATTCCAGCCCTTCACAACTTAATACCGCTTGAAGCATCAATAATATAGGGCACATTTCTGACTGTTCTTTAGATATTTTTTATCTCCATGGGACTTCCTGGTTTGGGATTTTGTAGTTTACAGTTTCTCACTAATAGTAACTAGCTGCAGTATTTGGCCTTAAGAGTTTACATATTATTTAACTAGATATAGGCAGCCTATTTTAATTACAGTAAAGAGCCCTATGCAGGGCTTGTCTGTTTTTTCCCCTCCAACTACATATCATTTGGCTTAATAAAGATATTACCATTCCCTATAAACTGGGCTGTAAACAAGTTCTTAGATATGCTAGTATTTATTAACATGTATTTGCCACTTTAAAAAACACACTCTGGCATAGATCTTCAAGTACTTAGATGTCCATTGCCTTAAAAAAAAGCAGTGTGTTTTCTATAGCCTGCATACATTTTATGTTGTGTGTGTGCACATTCCAGCACTCCTGAGCAAATTTCTCACCCTCCCCAAACCAAGGGTCGTCTGCTCTTGCATTAGAACACACTATTTAACAGTACAGGTTCTGCTCTTAGGACAAGCTCTCCTTTCCTGGGGGATATAGAGCACAGGATTTCCTTTCCCTTACCTGCAGGGTCAGCAAGGGTTTCATTCCTACTGTCAAATTCAATGTTCAGCATAATCCTACCCTATCATGCATACATTTCTGCTTCCTCTCTGTCCTCATCTTCAGGTCCTATCTTCAAATTTCTAATATGCTCTTACTATATATGCTCTCTGACCACTATTTAGATAACGTTACACAATTTATTTCACTTCTTTCCATAGCAAAATGCTTGCCTTAAGTTGGCACTACATGCACCTAAACGCAATTCAAATCAGCCAGGGTCTTGCTGCTGTCAGCATTTCTTTGAATCCTACATATGAACCAAGGTGAGATACTGAGACTTCACTTTTCTTATTTCACAGGGCTGTTTTCCTCAGTCAAGGTATCAAATTAGTACCTGAACATCACCTACCAAATCGACCATGCATATTCACAGCTCTTCTAACATTTGCAAGTAACGTTACTGCAAAGGAAAGCTCAGACAGCTTGATTAAGCAACTTGCCCAAGGTCATACAGGAAGTTGTAGAAGAGTTGAAAACAAAAGCCAGATCTTCTTAGCTCCTGTCCAACCCTCTCTGGAATGAAAAGGCCAAACTACACTGTGGAAATATTAGCAGAGTCATAGATCTCATCATATAAATTTCATAATGAATTCACGACTTAGCAAAGAAAATACACAGAGTTCCCAGTGACGCTTTCCAAGGAAAAAATTGCAACCCTGCCACAGCAACTGGGAAGCGTTCCCTGAGCTCCGAGCCGTGCCCGCTGTGGCCGCAGCTCCTTTGCTCAGACAGAAAGAGGAAAACGAGGAATAGCAACACCCTGCAAGCGTCAGGCCATCTAATACAAATGTGTTCTGCCATCCTTTTTCCAGTCACTTTCCTCCACTTCAAGAAAGTTAAAACATGCATCTATTGAAAAAGCTGCTGAAGCCACTCAGGAGAGAGTATGAAATTGTTCAGGATAGCAAAAGGAGCATCCAAAGTGTAACAAAGGCGGTATTTATGTCTGTCCTTCTCCCTGTCTGCATGGTTCTCAGTGATAGCCACAGGAATAAACAATAGCCTTGGCCCCTTGGCTGCAAACAGTTCGCTGCAGAGGCCCAATTAAGTCGTTGAAAGTCTAAACACAGGCACAGGAATCCGCTAATGCGGACAGGCCTGCACAATATGGTCTAATCCTGGCTCTGCTCTGCACGTGCTCAGCACCACCTTGCTGGAAGAAGAGATCCCACATCACTAGCAAGGCTCTAACCATGCAAAGATCCTGCTCAACTGCAAATGTGCTTATTTCCACTCATGTTGGGGAGGATTCCTGGCTCCCTGTAGCATCAAGTTTGTGCTCAGTGACACGAGTTGGACAATCTCAGGCTTGCTATCACCCAACATGCATGTTTGCACAGGCAAAGGGTTATTAAAGAGGGATTCCCCTCCCAAAATCTCCATCAGGAGATCACTTCAAACAGCCAAAGCAGCCTCAATAGCAATGCCAAGAGTAGACAGAGGCTTCAACATTGTCTCTGTACACAGGATGCCGGCTTGACATCATTTAGTGGAGACAATGCTCGCCCTCTTTCTTTTGGAACCACGTAAAATACTTGGCCGAATATAAAACAACTTCAGAGACACATTTCTGTGCCAGCCAGGATGCATCAAAGTTGGGAAAGGAACGACCCGATTCACCTGATCCAGGGAGCTGATAGAGAAGCGCGGGGAAGCGGCTTTTATCGATGTACCTTCACAGCACTTCCTTCCTGCCCCCAGTGCTATTTAAACCCCTTGCGCCTACCTCCAGCCAGACTTGCCATCCTCTGCTCTAAGGAGGAGAAAGGAAAAAGCAAAGGGAAGCCCTAAAAAAAGACATCCCTGCAAATTTTTGTGCAGTTACCGGGCAGTCACATCCTTCTGCTTTCCCATGAAAAATCAAGTATCACCTTATCGTTTCCTTACCAAGATTAACTCCTGCTTCCTGAAGAGTATTTCTGAGGTGGAAAGCAGAGGTAGTGAAAAAAAAATATATAATAATGGGGGGGAGGCTGAAAAGCCCAATCTGTCAAGCTGCGTTTTAGAAGAAAGGAAAACTGAAAAGTGAACGTATTTAACATGAGCTATTTCCTGCACTCAGGAGGGAAGAAAGCATGCTACTAACTGTGTGCATGAGGAGATCTGCACTAGTGTTATCTCTGACCTGCAGCTTAGCCCTTGTGTCTCAGCTGCCAAAAAGCTCCTATTCAACGTTATGCTGAGTTCATCAATGCTCCACGTGTCAGGATCCTAACAGGAAAAAGCAGGACAGACAGTCACTCTATTCAACTGCCTGGGGACCCCATGACAACTAAAATCCCCTTGCAGACTGTCCATATCAACCTACGACAGGTCAGAGCGCATAACCCCTCCAGAACCACAAGCCCAGGCCCACACCCTTTCCCCTTGTCAACATTGTCACTTTAAAACAGCCCATCTAGCCTTATCTCCAAACCTGGAGTAAGTATGACAATTAAGATGGATTGCAAAGCCTGCTCGCGCTTTACAATTAACAATAACTTGGCAGCGTGTCCCACGCAACTGTTGGGTGGTATGGCAAGAACTTTATCCCTGCTTAGTACTGCATTAGCATATTTAGTAGGCTGCAAGACATAATTCCTCAGATATGAACATATTTTGTCTTTTCAAAAAATCTGCAATTAAGCCATAACGTGCAGGCAGTGTGCAGCCGGCAGTAAATTTCGTTATTAGGGGGACTGTGCTAAAACGGCCCTTTTTGACCTTATGTCAATTATCTATTTAGGAAGGAATCTATTCAATTAAAGAAAACATCTTTGCTAGGAAGAAACAATATTCCAGAAACTACAGATGATATTCATTCAGCTCTGCCTTCACTCCTTTAAGAGGACTGTGCTTAAGTGGGTTTGAGGAGGAGGTTATTTAAAAACAGAAGTTGGGGGTTTATCTTTTAATTTTTGGCTAGAAAAGGCAAATTCTTTGCCTCTGCTACTCATTTTAAAAGTTTATGCTTAAATAATTCTCAGTGTAAAAGAAACAAACCCCAGTTAGTAGCATCTTCCTCTCTATATTTTGTGTATCTCCTTTTTTCTTCAGGACTCTCCTGTTTACAGGTAAATTAAGTCTAAAGTAATAAAGTGCATTTGAGGAGCAATTATTTAGCATGGCCTAACTTTATCAATTTCCTACACGCTGCACAAGACTCTCTCAAGCCCCTTAAGCTTTTTAAGTCTGTTTACGGTATACATTTATCTAGAAAATCTGTTCAGGTGGGGGCGAGGCAAAGATCTTCCCTCGATAACCCAGACATTGTCCCCCTTGACATCTGTGTTGCTGGTGGACAGGATATCCTGCCAAATGCAAGAAGACAACTGCGTGACCCACCTTGGGCAAGAGGCACCGCTCGCTGATGCGAGCACAGCGGGAGCGGGTGCTGCTTCTCCTCGCCCGGAGCCGCATCCTCGACACACAAAGAGCAGCCGGAGAGCCCTTGCCAAAGCAATAAAAATAAATAAATAAATATTAAAAAGGCAGTTTAGGTGAGCAGCACATACTCGATAAGGGAAAGCAGATGAGAGCAACAAATGCAATGCAGCAGACAAAGTCTTTCTTCATAAAACCGGCAGAGGAACGGATTAAACCACCTGGCAATCTTGGCAAGAAAAAAAGAAAATCTCAGGCAGTGACAAAACCAAACAGGTGGAACAGGTATAAAACTTTTGCTTCCCAATAATACCCCTCTCTTCCCTGGAATGCTTTGACAGGTGCAGAAGTTCAAGTTACAGCGTGGAAGTGGCAAATAAATACACAGCATTAGTGTCTGACGTGCCCGCCGAGCAACCGGGGATGTTAATAACTGGCAAGGTACACTAATCTCTGATTGCAACATTTGGTTTACCTTAATCTGGAGGGACAGCTGTATTAAAGAGGGAATTATACTAATCAGTTCAAGGCCCTTGCATATAAAACTTCCCATTAGGCTTAAAGTACAACAGCTTACGCTCATTCTCTAGGAGCCTTACATCTGGTTCTGAATAAGGCTGTCTCTCATTTGCAAGGTACAAACCGAAAACAAGGGAGGGGGGGAGCTGACAGTTGCTGGAGGATGGTTGATAGAAGAACAAGCTACTAATTCTTTGAAATTTTTTACAGCGCAAAACTGGCTGTAAGGCATCTTAATACTAAAAAAACAGGCATGTGTTATCAACCCTAGGCCATTTTTTCCTGTTACCGGAGGTGACCAACATAAAATAAAATTGATGATGTCAGTCAAAAACAGCTAAGCACAAAGCTTGGCTTTGTTATCTTAAGTCAGAAGGTATGATAGGCCATGCCATATGGCTCTAATCCTCCTATATCTTCCATCACCTAACAGGCAACCTTCATGTAGCATGACCTTATTTGGCTGGTCTCAGGTTAGGGCTGCCCAAAGGGGATTTTTCTGTTTCTGCTATATCCAAAGGTTTATGTTGATTTTTTTCCCTTTTTTTTCTTTTTTTTTTTTTTGAGCCCTGCAAACTATAAATCCGACTGATTACTCTGCACTCTTTTGCTTGACTGAGCCTTTACAATCAGACATCCCCGTTAACAATAAGCTCCTAATGAATCAAACATCTATGGCATTAGTTTCACCTAGCTGCCTCTTTCCCATGCACTGCAGCTCTTTGTCAGACCTGGCTTGATGAGAAAAGCTAGTGACACTTGGTGCACCTATTGATAAACAATTCAGTAATGAGGGGCATAACAAAAATTACCTAAAACAACCTGATTAAAAATGACAGGCAAAGGGTACTACAGAGCTTTGCAGTTAAGGTAACTCTCGTACGTCGGGAGGGATGGAAAAAAATAATTAGGTGTAACATAATTTGCTTTAAAATTAGAACTTTGCACTCACGTTTTGGATTTTTTTCCCCTTCTTCTTTGCACTCAGAGTGTGATGGCTGTTTTAAGAGGAAAATGTTCTGTCATACTTTATAAGAGATTCACCTTTTTCAGAAAATTTGCAACTCAATGAGCTTTTCTCTCTCCTTTTTGAAGTACTACATTAAAAGCAAAATGCATTGCTATTTGTAATGCAACTTTCTATCTATAGCAAATTTCTATATTACAACTCAGCATTTTACTTCCTTTGTTTAAATATTGGTTTTGTTGCTTAAAAGCACATGTGGGCTGTAAACAAAGGATAAATAAGCTGTGAAAATAAAAGCAGGCTCCAAAGAATAAATAAGAACAAAATGGAAAAGACTGCACCGGGCTCCTGCGATGAACACAGGGACCTCTTTGTGAGAGGGGGAAAAATGTGTTAAAAGGGCACATACTGCAACTCTGAGGCAAACTTTGAAATGGAAGTGTGGAAGCATAAGAGCATTTGATTCAAAATCAGCAATGTGTGGGTTTGCATTTGTGTAGCAGCATGTTGGGAGGGTTTCAATCAGTGCACAGATGCACTTGAAAATCAAATATGGACATGGGGAATGTTTTTGGATATAGCAAATGAGGACTGATGACATGTTTACACTTTGCACATGGATCCAGTACAAAACCATACCCTGCAAAGAAACAATAACCACCATTTGCTGCTTTTCAGGGCTGTAACAAAATGGTGGCAAAGGGAGAGAATACAAGTGAGTGTCTGCTCCCACCTGGGAGGGGGCTGCACCCTTTCCCTGCTGATGGGCTTATTTTGCTCATCATTCACTTGAGAAAGAGACTTTTTAACAACTATTGAAAAAAAAAGGACATGGTGGTTTGAAAAACAGAAAAGGAGAGAAAAGGCAAGTTTCAATCATCATTAATGCCTGTCTTTGTTGTCAAAATATTTTCTTTACAGAAGAATTAAAATTATAGTTGGAACATCACTGGAGTAGAAGGGGGAATAAATGTAAGCGAATGCTCTTTCATCATCTCCAATGGAAAAATTGCAGTTTTGATATTATTTTGGTATCTAGCTTCATATCTCCTTAAAGGAGAACTTTCTGGCTTATAAATTATGTATTGCAAGCTCTGCTGAGTTGTTAATGAAAGTTTATCGAGATGGCAAAACTTTTTAAACAAGGCAATAGCTGTTGCAGGCAATTGCATCTGACCAGGCTATAATGTATCCCTCTGGAAGGCAGCTTCAGTTCACAGTATGAAGTAATCTTTCGTGAATGTTTTCCAAACTGTGATGCATATTTTACATTTTAGAGGAAGAGGCAACAGTAAGCTGTCTGTGGGAAAAACATCTGTTCTATACTTTCTGCTAATCAGACATTAAAGATGAACTAATACCCCAAGTCTTAAACTTTTATCAAGAGTTCAATTCAAACTTTTAAGAGGGTACTGCTATAGTTCAAATAGTACTTCAGACATTCAATTTCTGCCGCTGATTATTAATAACAACCACCACATTTTCCCTTACACTTTTCAGCATGAATTCAGAATGTCAAAGCTAATTTTCTCATCAGTATCAGACTTACTTAAAACACCATAAACTTGTGAGTCCCGTTCTCTTCTCGCACACTTGGGTTTTACAACAGCATGGGGGTAATATCCAACTTCCATGACTGTGCATGGAGTGAGCATCTGTCTGACTGAGGGCCACACAGAGACCTGGCAGCTGGATTTTTTACTTACAGAACCTGAATCTGGGGGTCTCTTGGCTCTATTTCTGGCATGCATCTGGCCAGAAAGCCCAGTGGATTTGTCTTGGTGATTCTAGATCCTGGTTGGCACTGTAAATCAAATAAAAGTGGAATTATCTAAACAAAGTCAGGCTACAGACTTCATGAGATATTTGTGTGTGTATTTAGTAAGATAAGATACTCAAAACTTAACTTTTAACAATTTTCCCTTTGCATATTTCTAGAGAAAGATCCAATTCACTTTTACATTGGGGCCACTTTGCTTCACATTGTCCCACCTGATGCCCTGAAATGATAGCAAAGACCTTGGAGCTCAGGTGCAAGTCCCTGTTTCACACAAAGCAATGCCACTTGCTTGAATGGAGTTACAACCACATACATAACTAGGAACCGTGCCTCAGTAAGTACAATTTTTTCTGTTTTCTGCTTTATTTCCAAGTGCACACTCTAATCTATTAATTGGGTATAAAACATAACCAAAGAGCCAGTCAAGAGAAATTGTTTCTCTGTAGTCATGAATAAGGTGACATTTTACTACAAGGACTGTGAGTGCACTACAGGACCATCTCTGTTGGTAAGTGCCTGTCATACAGACCTCCTGCACAAACTTGGGGAAAACAGATTCTTAGAAATCACCTGCTTTACAGGGAGGTGGGTAGGAAAGCAGCCCTACAGCTTTGGCAGCAATCACAGCTACAGTAGAGAGATCACATTTCATCAGTTCTGTTCTTCCAGCTTCTCTTTTCTGAACACATCCTCCTTTAGCTAAGGATTTAGCATAAAGTCAAAATAAACATCAGTGAGTGATGTTTCCTTGCATTACAAGGCATTGGCAGTTTAATTTCAGTGTGATGTGTGCTGGGTCATGGCTTCCTTCACAGTCAGCTTCCACCCTGTGCCATGCTGTTCCATCCAGTGTTTGTATATCCAGCAGCAAAAGGAGGAACATGTTAAACACCCTGGTTTGCATGCTCCATAATAAAGGCTATAAGAGATTATTCTTATGAAATGCCACCAGGCTCACAAAACCTTAGTGAACCTATTTAAGAAAACAAACTGGAATTCTGAATTGTTCCTGTGTTTAATACAGAGTAAGGCATTTCCATTTATTTCTCAGATAAGAATGCAGTGTAATTTCCGTTTGATAGCTAAAAATAAATACAGTTGTGCTTTGGAAGCCCTTTCATTTAACATCTTTTCCTCAGGAAAGGAAGAGATAGTCCACTTGCTATAAAATTATCACAATTTCCAACTGAACAAAATCAGTGTGACTGATGTTACCTTAGTGAGGCCAAGTGGAAGGTAACACAGGTTACGCTTCCAGTATCACACAGAGCCAGTGAGGTGGCAGGTAGATACCAAATCCATCTCATTCATGAAAAGACAACATGCAGGTTGTGGTATCCCAAAACAACAGGTGGAGTAGCCTTCACTCATGCAGCTTCTGAACCAGATACCTACCTTCTCAAAATAAAACAGTAGCTGTCCTCTCGTCCTTCTTTGGGTGAGAAGCGTAAGGTTCCTTCTTCACCACGTGTCCCATACCTTGTATGCAAGAGAAAACAGACCACATGAACGAGAGACAGGCAAACCCTCATTCTCTGGGCTGAGGAGGTATTAAACTCTCTTGGTTAAGCATCTTGGTGGTACTGAGCACAATTACGACGCCTTACCACTTCTCCAGATTTAAATGCTTTATATCTCTATTGTCCTTCACCCAAGAGCCACTTTAATTCTGGAGTTTAATATTCATGTCATCACCATTGCTAAGTGTTAAAAACCTGAACAATACAAATAATGAATTAATATGTATGTGCAGATTTCTATTTTGCCCAGTAGTTCTTACACCTTTTTTATTGGAGCCTCAGCATTCTGAAGGCAAATACAAATGATTCTTCCCCTTTCAGCCTGAGTTTGTTGTCACAGTCACTGCAGAGCATTAGCAGCTCCACTTCTGTTATCACAGTTATCATGGAGGATAGGAGACTTTGCTCAGGTACATCCAGCCAACACATGTTAATGCACCCAGCAGCCCCTCCACAGGCATGGGAGGGATCTGGTTTCATCAGCATCCCTTACTCAATCCTAATGAACTCTAGTAGTAAGGACTGTCCTTGCATGGGCAGGGCTAAAACATTGTATTGGCAAACAGATACACGATCATTGCACAGACCTTCAGGGTTAGGAGTTTATTTGAAATAAGAGCCAACAATTAATTTACTGGGCACTCTCATATGAGCAAGTGACATCTCAAAAGGTTCACGATTCAGCTTTAGCTGGGATTTGCCCTCGAAAAGCAAAACTTGGTTCTACATGCTCAGTGGGCAGAAATGAACTCATCTCTGTTTGCCTCAACAGAACAAACTCCAGTTACATTGGCAGTAAATTTGGCCCTAGCCCTGCGTTTTGGGAAGGAATCTTAAAAAACAAGCTGCATCAGGACATTCTTCTTTCTTCTTCCTTGTTTTTTTTTTTAAACTTCTTAGCAATAGACCTTTGCATAGCTTCATTTTCAATCCAAACTCTGCAGCAAGGCCCAGCTTGAAATAAAAAGGAGACAAGATCAGTAAAGGTTCAATTTCTCAGTTTTATTTTTAAAATTATTTGGAGTACAGTGAAACCTGAAACACACCACTGTTATTATACATAGGGCAAGTTTTTTCAAGACCATATGTGAGCCAGGAGATGCAGAGGAACACTTGGTAAATGTTCAAATTCACTTAAGATGAGACACCCGAGCAGCATGGTCCTCTAGAGCCATCTTACTATCAGAAATACATTCAAAGGGTATTCATAACCTTATCTGATATTTATCAGATAAAAATACATTTTTTGAGCTTCAGCTGCCACATAATTAATGGTGGAGCTATATTTATTTTTTATCACTTGAAGATCTGTTCTGATTAAGTAAAAAGACTAAGTAGTAAAGACTAGAATTTTATGTAACTAAAAGTCATATACTCAATAAGTTCTTTATCACTGCAGAAGCCAGATGACTTCCTCACACCATTGACCTTTAGTTCAAAACTTGCTCAAACATCCAGTTCTGAGAGGTGCCACAATTTTGAAAGGCGTCACTGAAAGCCAAGCATTAAGAAATCAGGTGCCTTTCCTCAAGGTAACATCTTGCTTAGATCAGGAGATCATTTTCCCTTCCTGCTCTTTAAAAACATTGTTATTCACTCAGTGCATCCTGTTAAAAGAAAACAGAGAAAGTTCTGATGCATTATAGCAGGCATCTGAAATTCTGACTTTAATTAACAAGAAGTCATCTATAGTTGTCCAACATCACATTATTAATTCACAAAGCAATAAAGGGATATATTTCAGACTGAATGAGACGATAGGTACCGAATGGGGTCATAGTATTTCACTAGGAATAATTTGTCATAATCTTTACCTATTTCAAACCTATAGAAGTCAAGCTGTACAATGCCCTACCGTGAATATAATTTCTCATGTATAAAAAGCAGATACATGGTTATGATTTATTCTTGTGAACTTAAAACCTGAATTAGATCTAAATCTGTATAACCCAGGGTTGCATAAGGAAGTATATTTTTACTATGAATATGTAGACTTTTGCCCTCTATGTATTTTTGAGCAAGAAAGGCAATTCCAGGGATGTTGTAATGTCCTTTCTGGCTTTATGACCAATATGTATATTAATTTATTTAAAAATTATATTTAGTAATGGGAATTGTAGAGTTGATAATTCATTAAAAAAAGCACATCTCAGTGAAATTCTAATCAACTTTACATTTCCAAAGGGAAGGTCTTTTTTTAACCTACACCCCAAAAGTGAAGGCTTTTCAAAACACATTGCCACTGAGTAAAACTTTCTTCTTCCTTCTCCTTTCAAAAAATTATGTTAATCCTAAAGTATAGGGAAACCTGAAATCATTCGTTCATTCATTACCTTTCCAGCAAGAGGATGTGCAGTTACTAGAATTTTATACAATTAATGCTCTGAGAGTCCTTTAAATGCAAACCTGTAAGAGGAAAGTAAAAACAAATCAAAGTTAATCGTGACTGGCTGGAACAAAATGCTTAAATCAATATTACGATGGCTCATCTGCTCGTCATTTAGCCATTACCTGGGAGACGAGGACCTCCTGCTATGCCTCATTTTTTTTTTTAGTACAGATTTACCATCGCCTCAGTCCTGCAGACACACATAAAACCAAAGTCATTCCAGACTCACTCTGTCATTACACTGTACACTTTTCATATTTTATGTTTTATATTCCTGTTTGTTCTTTATGTTGGATACAGAGATAAACACGCATAAATATTGGAATGTTCAACAAGTTTAGTGCAACAGAGGGAAAAAACACCACCTCACGTTTCTCCATCCTGGAGAAAAGGACAACGTAATAACTCCCCTAAAGAAGAAAACTCATGTATTGAAAGATTTTCTTTGAATTAAATCTTAAAATGAAGAGGAAAGCTGCACAGTTTAAAAATATTTTGAAGTATTTTTTTTGCCATGCACAGAAGTCAGATTAAAACAAGTTTCTACTACAAGTTTAGAAACAGAAATCTCATTGTCTAGTGTTCAATATACAAAGCCCAGGGACACGGGGCATATAACTAAGGAAAGGGCATTTTGGTGACCCTATGGACACACAAGGCCTGATCCTTATCCTACTGGCAACAAGAGAAATCCCAAACCTGTTCAAGTCAGGGTTGTTTGACTGGTCTGCCACTGGGACCAGAATCAGAGTCGTTCTGTACATCCTTGGCTTTTGCTAAAAGCCACAACACCTCCCTAGAAGCATCAGCCGTGAGGGGTTTATAGCAATGCACATCTGGGCAGCAAAGACACTTGGCTGTAATCGTGACAAATTGTTTTCAGTTCTGGTTCCTAAACTGGAAGCGTTTCTTCTTTTGGGGAGATGAGAGTAAAATGGAGCCAATGCCAACTCTGGAAGCAAAACCTATGATGCAGCCTCAAAATAAATACCCTTATTTGCATATACAAACACTGGAGCCTCGTATGTATCTACTAATATCTCTTCCTTAAACAGTTAGGAATATCACATATGCTACAGCTCACACCAACCAGAGCAATGAGGGAGGTGTTGTTTTTTGATATATTTATAAGTTCATGTAACTCTATAGTTAAAGCAACTCAAGGTTCGTCAGAGATATCACATAAAAAAAAAAGAACTGATTACAAATAAGTATTTAATTTATTTAGTTTTATTTAATAATCAGCTGTCTTAACTTCAGTCCTCTCTCAGACCTGTGTGCTCAGAGTCTTTATTACAGCCTAATCACCCTGCAGCCACAGAAAGACAAACTCTGAACCGAGCAGCTACTGTCACCTCCCTCTCTCTTTTCCTTTCCCAGCAGGTTAAAAGTGGAAAAATGTTAAAAAATCTACTGGGAGTGTGTCTAAAATGAAGTGGAAATAGGTATGGAAAACCTACGAGGAAACTGCTATGGAAGGTGCCTGAATGGCAAAGTGCAAAGGGTGACAAGAAGAAAATTGTGACGGCGTACAAAAGGCAAGAGAATAAGAAAGATGTGATACAATAGATAGCTGGGGTGAGCCTATCAACGGGCTGGTGGCTCCTGTTCCACCCACCTCCCCCTCAATACCTTCATTTTTTTTGTTATGATAAGGGACATTCATGATCAGTAACAATGTTATAATGACAGTAAATGTAGGATTTAAGGTATATAAAACCTTCAGCCAACATTAGAAAGCCACCAAGGGGGAGTTACCTTGCATGAGTTTCTATTTAGTGATGGCTCCACTCTTTCACTCCCTGACTGCAAATCAGCATTTTTAGTGGACAATAGGCTCAGCAGTGGCCTTATGATTGCCTCTTTTCAAATGGAAATGGCTATCCTAACTCCTCTGCCAGGTTTTTCTTACTAGAGCACAAATTGCAGTTTACAAGGCTCTAAGGGGAAAAAAAAAATCTTAGCTGAATATCTTTTTTTTATTCGACAAACTGACATGTAAATTACCCTTTAAGTGCTCCACTCTAGGGCTCTGATCATCTCCTAATTGTCACAGTCAATTGTAGCCAACAGTCTCTTCAATCCCAAGCGCTTTGACAACAAGCATAAGGATCAAAGCAGAATCAGCTCCCTTCAATATCCTTCTGTTTAGGATGCTACAAAAAGCCTGAAAAAGAAAGGTGTAAGGGCATTAGTGGAGAAGGAACTGCGAGTAGAAAATATTATAGCAGTCATTTTCTTCTTCGCTAATATTATATATTTTTATATACTTTGTTATTCCAAGTTCAGCATGAATACATAAACATCCCAGAGAATAAATACGGTTTATAAGGACTCGGATATATTACTACTTAAAAATAAATGCCTAATGCATTTCTGCTGCCTCCTGCACGCCCCCCTCCACCCATTCTCCCCCCTCCACTCTGGGAAAGAATTAGCTTATTTTTTTAAGAACATTTGGATGTTCCAGGATGAGCTGAGTTTCAAACCAGCCTATCCTGATGGAAACCCCTCCAAAGCTGCATTCATGGGGCCGGTATGACTTAGACATGAAGTGGGTTATTTGTGAAGCTCTGCTTTTGCTCTCTGAAGTGCCTATAACCTAAGGTCAGGCAGAGGCTGGAGCAAAACCCTCTCATTCAGTTGGAGACCAACTCTAAAAACAGCCAGTTTCAGTCAGATCCAGAATGACTGGGGAGAAATGCAAGAATCGATACAGCAGTCCTCAAAGTCTGCCTAAGGGAAAAAAATTATTTGCTCTAATTCTGCCAGAAGATTCACCTTTCATTGTATTCCAGACCACTTTAAGCAAGCACTGCTCTAGCTTAAGCAAATTTTTTTACTAGTTTGCTGTGTTTGATGATACGGGCTTGCTCGCTCTGCAATACGCTTTCATACCCTCAGTGCCTTGCAGACACCTCAAAGTAAGCCTTGTTGGAGTCGTGTTTCTAGGGAATAGGGGTAAAGCGAAGCTGTTCCGAGACATATTTTTACTTCAAAACTTGTCCATATCCACTAAGGTAGCAGTAACTCCCACAGAGCCTCACAAACAGCTTCTGCCACACAGGCGGCAGGGGAGGAATAGCACGGCTCCTGCAGAAGATGTGCTGCTGAAGTGGGAGAAAGCCTGCAGCACACCAAGGAGGCAAACTGGGGATGTGCCAAGCTCTAGAGTAACTCAAAAGGATCTCCAAATGGATAGCCAGGCTCTGAAGGCTTAGACAACTGGATCATTTTGGCCTCTCTGATGATCTTGCTGCCACGGAAAAGGATGCCAGAGACTTCATCCATTTTCATGCAGCTCTGTCTCTCCCACTCCTGCAAAATATACTTTCCACAAGAGAGATCTTGAATGCCTGAAGTCCAAATATAATGGGAATTTGGAGGCAAAAACCTATTTGCTCCTTCGTAATATTCATTCACTTCTTTCAGCTATTTTTAAGAAATCGCTACTTGACTTTTCTTAAACATGATTCATCTTATGCATTGGCTCAGCCAGCACAGGAGGAATGGTTAGATGGACAGATGGACATGTCTAACAACCTGCTGCCCCCTTCCTACACATCCCTGCTTCCTCACACAAATTCTAGACCTCTCTGTACAAGATGTGCCAAGTCAGATCCACAGACCAGCAGAAAAAAGGGTCATTCGTGTATCAGGACCTCAAGGACAGGCTTTGAGACAGATGTTCCTAAACCATCACCTATATCATGTTCCCCAAAGAAGACCAAAAGATTTAAAATGCAAACAATAATTGAAAATTTACATGGAGAAGTCTCAGAGGTTGTAGAGGGGACAGTACAACTACAACGAGTTCCTACAGAGCTGCCTCTTCACTCACACACGGCCTTGCACCCAGCCATGCTCAGAGCCCCCAGCACCACCTTGGACACACAGATGAGCATTATTGAGTCAGAGATGCTAAACATGCTATTTTGTGACACACTAGTTACAAAGACTGGTGAGAAAAGAGTGGTTTTGATAATGAGAAGGAAAAAAAGTCAGATTTTCTCCAGGGAAACATATTAAAAAATATATTGATTGGGAAATATCAAAAGCACTCATTTGGATGATGTTGAAATAATACAGAAGGTTAAGCTAATATATCATTTAAAATAAATAAAAAAACAAAATTATAAAACTGAAGTGAAACGTTTATCTCGTCAAGCTCTTTTATTTCTATATTATCAAAGGGAAATATTTTAACTCCTTCTGAATAAAAATTTCGCTGGAAAAGACGTATTCTAAAGAAAATTTTCCAGTGTAGTGAAACATGCTTCCCCCGTCAGCAAATTTACAAATATTTTGCAGCTCTATGTAAAGATCAATATCTTCCCTGAACAGCTAAATTTGGAGGTGGCTCCAGTAAAATATTTTCCTTGATATTCCACTACACAAGGCAAATCCCATTAATTTTTAGGAAGGTTGTTCCAACATACTAAGGCACCTTCCAAATTAAACCTCCCCGGCGTTAACAAATTGCCCTGTAGCTATTTAACTCAGTAAAATTTACTTGGTACATAAAGGTATTTTCACCTCCTCATTCTCCCACAAGAAAAAACTCTGAGGTCACCTGGAATGCAATTAACTTTGTTATTTCTTTTAAAAAAAATGTGCTTATTTAAACAACAGAAGCACTTCCAAATAACAGAACATCAGCTAACACAGTCTGCACTATTTTCTCACCTGACTTGAAAATGCATCCAAATACTTATTATATAAAACTGTTGGTTCCCATCTTTGTCTGTAGAGCTGTTGCTGATAGTCTGCAGAGATGAGCAGTAGTATGTCCTGTCATAATCCTGGACATTTTCCCCATTTTCAGCTGCTAAATCATAATAGAGAAGGTTAAAATAATACTCTTTCCCTATCAGAACTTTTCCATCGGGATAATGGCTGTAGCATTTGCAAAGTACAAATTTCATTACCAGAAAGTAGTGAAGGGCCCACATGACCACGAATGGGAGGAGATAAACTCAATGAGATGGGTTTTTTTCCTTAAAATAAGACACACGTTATGGAAAAGAATTGAAAAACACCCCTGCCCTATAGAAGAATGTGTTCTTTCAATGCAAGGAACCTACAGTGCTAGAGACTGTGAGATGGGCTGAGTCATTTGTTGCACATGACCATTTCATGAGGTTTCAGAGCTGCAATTTATTACAGGCAATTGAACGATTGCCTTGCAGAACTACAACAAGGAGGAAAGGTGCTTGTGCACTGGAGCAGCAGGCAAGGAAGTGTCTCCCTCGCTGCTCTACCTGCCTGGCAAGGCCCACGCACAGGATCCTCAGGAGGTGTCACCCCAAAAAGAGAACATTGGATGTCCATCACCGTGTGGTTTACTGATGGGGTCCTACTGCCCTTTCCTACAGACTTAACACAAACCCCCAATCTGGTTGTGAAGAAGCAGAATAATAGTGCTCATTGTGTCACTGACATTTCTCTCAGAGGGGGTGGCTTTTCAGTAAGCAGTTATGTTTCCTTATTTAGTTCAGCACAATCGTGGACGTTTTAGCCCTCATTTTTGCGTTTCTGAAAAGCGAAAGGATTAAAGGTTACATGTGGGGAGTCTAGAAGTGACAGCCATAGCACGTGCACTGGTGTGATGCAAAAGTCTGTGGCCACACAACCACTTTGTGACTATTGCAAGGCTACTGATATAGCTCCTAAATTAGCAACAATTAACAAAATGTGCTTTGGTCACTAAATCCTTGTTCAATTCAGTCTTTCAGACAACAAAGACAGACTATTTCTCTCTGGGATGCCTTGCAGGTATCAGTGCTGAGCTTGCTAAGAACATATATCAAGTCATTACCTCTGCAACAGCCAAAGCCATGTGAAGTGCCTTCAGAAGTCCTCAGGAAGCCATCTGCTTAAGCCTCAGCTGGGACTTGTTTTAAGGAAGTCACATGCTGCTTTTTAAGTGATTATTTCTAGATGGTGCTCAGGGGCAGAGAGGGAGGGTTGATGACCGCAGCTCCTTCTGTGCAAAGGCAGGGGTTCAAGCCATTGAATACTGACAGCAGTGATCACAGGACTTACGCTGAAGGAGCCAAATTGTATGTAACTCCTTGCTCTTGGGGAGAAGAGGCTTTCTTAGGTGTCTTCCTAGCTTATTAGCACAGTTTCTACTGCAGCTAGTTTAACCACACAGCTTCCACTCTAGCCACATCCTCCTGAGCCCAGGAAAACAGTGGAATCCTGTTTTACAGAGGAGGACAGAGAGTCTGTTTTAACAGTGGGACACAAGTCTATTAAAAACTAATGAGAAGATACGCTGTCCAGTGAATTCACTGAAGTCATAAAAAGTTGGTTTCAGTGCCAGGGCCACAGCACAGCAGCTCCCAGCTCCTAATCTGTGCTCGAGCTGTTTGGTATCATGAAGACCTTCCTGGTTTTAACTCCTGCTAGGTCAGTGCCAGGCAGCGAAACACACACTGAGGACTTTGCTCACTTCCAGGTTTATGCACAACAAAATACAGAACAAGAGCATCATTCACAGACATCAACATTAGGACTTGATTGTAAAGAAAGCTTTCAAATAATAACCAAAGAGTTAGAAAAAAAAAACCCATGCCTTACCACGTCTGCTAAGAAGAATATTATGCAGCATTTAACAACTCAGACAAGAGCTTGCTTCGTGAAACCGGTTTCAACATAGGATTTTAAGCATATGGCAACAGATAAAGTGAATATAGACATTATTTTACACTAGGAGAATTTCTATCTATTACTAAGCTGTAATTTTAATTGGCATTAAGCAAGAAGAACCACAAGAAGAGAGTGAGTGCCCATTTCTCACAGCTCATCTATCTGGCATAGAGTTACTTCAGGCTCGTATACCACCAGTTTAGAAACATGCATAATTGCTTATGGTCAACATCACATCACTGCCAGATCACACATTAAACAGATAACCACTATTATTATACAAGCAACTTCCTTGACCTCATATTTTGGTCTGGCTCTGAATTCCTGTACTTTACCAGTTTGGTTTGATGCATTATGCCAGCCTTCTGCCTGTACATGTCATTTTCTACTCTTGTAAGTGACCGGTGCAATAGAGAGCTTGCTATAAAAATGCATATTTGAGCACATGAATAGAATAAATTCAAGAAATATGATCACAGTTGCTCCTGCAATGTTTTTATAAACACAGTCTCTGCTTTTTTATTATAGTTAAGGTACAGTGTGTTATTTGGCAGAGGAATCTGACTTGAAAATGTAAAAGGTTCAGGCAACCACACATTTGGAAGTAGAAATCTTTCCTTAAAACACGGCTCTGGTTTTTAAACATAGCAAAATTTCTGGAAACTTCAGTTTCTCAAAATCTGCCAAAGCTCCAGTCACATGTAACATATTCTTGGGGCTTACATATAATGTTTCAAGTAACAAACAACATCTTGTTTAGAGCAAGATGCAAAAAAAAGGGGGAAAGCACTCATTAGGAGTCAAAGCTCTACATCAGTACTAAAACAAAAACATGTTTCTTGCATTGAATCCTCAGCATAAATGCGATAATGTATCAAGAAGAGATCCAGGTGCTCTTCATACCTCTAATAACTGCAGTTAAGATCATGGATTAAATTCTTACAGCAACTGGAGAAATTACATTACAAACGAAAATTTCATACTCATTGAAATACACTCAGGTTTTCAGTAGCAGGAAGAAAAGGTGTGTTCAGCCCAATTCCATAACAGAATGAGTTACATATTGTACATAACTATACATTGTCAGTAGCTCTTCACTGCTGCCTGTATAACTCATTTATTGAACACTTTTTATTCAGGAACAAGGCTGTATTAAGAAAAAAAAAGAAGTTGTTTCTATCCGAAGGCTCATCATGCAGAATATTCACAGCTTAAATATATGCACAGTCATCTCTACTAGTCAGACACCATTTCAGTCTGCTCATCAGAATACATATTAACAAAATGATATTGAGATACAGAAATAGCACACCGCAGCCAGGACTGAAGTATGGGCCATAATACCCACCGCACTGGGATCTAGGAAGGTTTAATTAATTAACGCTTATGAAGCACTATGAGCTCCTCAGATCATCACTTCAATTCATTATCACCCCCATTTGTTTTGTGTCCCACTTTCCCCCTTAATTCAACAGTGAATTTCTTTTGGAAAGTGTTGCATTTATAGAGTAATGAACAGATGAAAGCAGTTGGAGTGATTTGGCCTCATTGCATTTGCAGGAGTATAAAACAGAGCAGGACTCCTTCCCCTTCTTTTTTACTCAGGTCCTTTGGTGTCTGAGGAGAGAAGGAAGTTTTGTGATGTGCAAGTGTTTTATCAAGAAGCCACCCTAATCAAAACTGTATCAAAAAAGTTAAAGGTAAGAATATAGAGTTAAGCAATTAGATATTATTTTGAGAAAATTCCTTGTTCACATTAATGCTAATTAAAAATGGGCATGAGCCATAAAGCTCAGAGGGGGTACGGATGCAGGCATTTGTTTTTTTGCCTCATCTCTAATAATTATTAGATATGCTAGATGGAAATAGTTGGAAAGAAAATCAATAAGAGAATGAATCAAGAAAATTAATGGCAATTTCAAGTACTTACATGTATAGGATTTCACTCAGGAGTGAGACAAGATAGAATTAGCAGTCTGTATTAAAACAAAACAAAATACAGTTTGATCAAACTTCCATTCAGTGGAATCTTCTTTAAAGACTTCAGGTTTTGACATTAAATAACTTGGGTTAGCAAACTCAACAGAGAAGGAAGGAAAGATTAACTGGTGGGACTCCAAGATTGCTCTAGACTTTCAGAGAAGAAGCCAGATTAAGGCAACAAAATTACTAGTGGAGGAAAAGCTGATAAAGAAGACTAGAATTTGATAATGGAGGAATTTAATTATTCAGGTATTGATTGGTATCGTAACTACTTGGATGCTAACAAAATTTGTTTGTAGTGGCAATGCTATTAGTCTACTGAGCAACCAGTAGCTATGCTGAGCCCCACATTTTGAGGTATGTACTCTGTTATAAAATTAACCAAAGTTAAATTTCATAATTAAAATTATATTTAATTTCAATATAAATTTTGAAGTTAATGGTAGGGAGTTCAAATGTGCCAATAACACATGGTAGTGGCATTCTGGTAGTAGTGACCCAGGGTAAAGCAAATAATGTTGGGGAGGAGGTGTCTTGTAGTTACTGTGATTAAAATTTCTTCTGACTGGACTTCAAAGATGGGCCCTCATCTTTCAGAACTTATAAATATAGTTTCTTCTTTAGATATTTTTGTTCCTGGCATACCAAACCAAGGGCTTAGCAGTTTATAAATGGAATTGACCTCGTGCAGTCCCATGACCGGAAGTCTCCAGTTCCATACATTATATATTTAATCACCGTAATAAAATAGGTGTACCTGGGAGCAGGTGCTTAAAATCCAAACCCAAGGCTGGTTGAAGCTGAAGTTTTCATGGTTTAGGTCTCCTTCAGAGCAGTGTTAAAACTGGCTGGGTTTTCCCATGTGCTGGGCACACGCTTTCATAACCAACTTAGGTGAAAGCTACGACCAGTGGCTGTGTTTTGTGCAACACCGAACTTCCCCTCTGCGAAGGGAAGAGAGGTGTCTAACCCTGGTGGGGTGGAGGTTAGGGACCCCCACAGGATTTGGCATATTCCCAGGCTGCTGGGTAATGCATGCAGAGCCTGTGGTGTCCCCAAAATATCTTCCTGGCTTAAATGAATGTTGCTTTGCCGAGCTCTCCCCTTGGCCTGTAGAGAAAGCTCTGCTCTCTCACATCACATTGCCACCTCATGTTTCTGCCACAGATGAGAAAAAGGTGGTCCCACGTTGGTCAAAGCTTTCCTATCTGACTTGCTTTCTCATTGATTAAAAAAAAAGAATTCTTTCCATGAAAACTAGACTTTTTTTAAGGGCAAAACTCAGTTTTCATTAAAAAGACCCTCCAAACCTGCATTAAAAAAATTTTTGCTTTTCCATGGAAAAAATGTTCCTTTTTGGAACCATAACCACAATGCTCCACTGATTGTTCCTTATCGTGATTTATTATAAACCAGACCACAGTTCATGCAAAGTATTTTTGCCCTTCAGCAGAGACCTGGACACTGCAGGAGGTGAGAACCCTATTCATGGAAGACTGTAGCAGCTGATAAAAGGTCCAAGAAGAACTAGACTGTACAGATTCCATTTGTTTTAACCTTAAATTGTTTCTTTTGTTTCAACTCAAGGGGAGGAACTGTTTCCTGTGTAAAATGTCAGCTTTCCAATATTACAATCAAATTAAGCCTGAATCTAATATTAATCACTGACTCTATTTACCAAAAATTGCCAGGTTCATGATTGTAATAAAGATCTACAGATGTGAATGGGAAGCTGGAAAGGATAGTAAACATCCTAAAATAGTCCAAGAATGGAAAAATAAAGCATAATAAATTACCAATCTGAAAATATTATGTAATATATATAATTTAATTAAACATTAAGGATTATATTTGAAGCAGCAAATAAAAACACAGTTCTTGAGCCAAAAAGAAAAAAATCCAGAACAAAAGTTAATAGAGATCTGTAATAAATCAGAAATGTTAAGAAGCATCCCAACAGTCATTTTGATCTTTTGGCACTGAAGTAAAGCAAGTGCAGTGCATAAGGGTTAACTCCTCAGCTCACATAAATCAAGTTAACACCATTTAAGTTAGCAAAATGTATTCAAAGTCAAATTCATTTACTCCAGCCAAAGATCTGTCCCTAGCTCCATCCTTTGCATGTTATAGTGCATTAACTATTTTAACATATTCAGATTTAAAGCCCAATATACTTCAATATAATCTCCATTACATATCTGCACTTTTGTGTACATATGCAGAGGAATACATACATATAAAATGTTTTTTTTAAAAAAGTCATAATATAAACAAATTAACATAACACAATTCATAGCTATGAAAAATAAAATGGGAACAGTTTTGCAGGATTTAGTGAGGAAAAGCAATGAAAATCTGAATTTTAGTAGAGTCAAAAAAAAAGTGAATTTGTGAGCAGGAAATCTCGCTCAAATAATTTGTTGGAATTCTTCAAAGATATTCCTGCCAAGGTAGACAAGAAAAAATACTATGGATGGTATACAATATGCCTAGACTTTCAAAAGAGTGTTTGATAAGATCCTGCATGGGAGATTACCAGCAAGGTACAGAGCCACTGCATAAATGATAACAAACTTTAATGAACTGATAACAGTCTGAAAACTGCATTTGCTGAATGACTTAGAGACTGGCAGTCAATACAGGATAGCGCTTTGGTCAGGTTAGGAGCCTGTCTTGTCTGTAATCTATGTAAAAGAATTAAATCAGAATATCAAAGGTAATGTATCAAAATGTGCCGAGGGCATAAAAGTTCCAGGGGCTTTAGCAACAATTGTCTAACACGGGTTATAAATGCAAGATCCAGCTCATTGGCAAACGCAGCGTCAGCACCGCCAGGAATGCGCTGCCGTGCTGGAGCCCAGGGCTGATGGAGCAAAGTAAACAGGTTTTTCTGATACAGTGGAAAAAGTGAAAACACGCTCCACGTGGGCAGAGGGATGGAAAGCTATGGTGGAGATGATATGCAAAGGGAAGAGGGAGGCCTAGGTGCTTGCTGCTTGGTGAAAAAGGGAAGAGCTCCGGGAGGAACTGGAATTCCAAGAAAAGGGAAGGAATAAACAAGGGGATGTTTTGAGGTTTTTAATCCTTAGGGGATGGGAAGTTTAAAGGAAGCTTCAAAAACTTTTGAAATTAGGGGGAAAAAAGTTGGGGTTTTAATCCTAATTTTATGGATAAATGTTTAGATAAGACCTTTTATCCCAGGGATAGTTGTGACATTCTTTTACCGTAAGGGCTGGATAACAGAGCTAAACCTGCTTCCCTTGAACCCAAACCCTACGTAGTTTGAAGCACTGCCGATCTCTTCCTGCCCCAAGGATGTCCAGAATTCCAGCAGACCAGGGGACAGGATAAACACCTCTGGGCTTCTTTCTGTGCTGCCATAGCTCAGAACTGTATTGGAGGATCTTGACAGCCCTCCTGATGCTTTTTCAGAAGCACCAAAGAGATTATGGCTCTTAAATCCCATTTACAAGTCTCTCCTCACCGAGAAACACAATTTGCATTCACATTCAATGTCCTCCTTGAAAATGGGGCTGGGTTTCCTAAAACATGGAGGCATTTTATAGAGCTGGAGACAAGTGAAGATGCTAACTGGGACCCTTTGACCTCCCTCCCAGTGGGACTTTTGGTGTTACCCAGGGACCAAGTCTATGAAAGGAAGATGGCAGAGAACCCAGCATCAGTTCAGAGTTACATCAAAAAAACCTCTCTGACAGCAGAGAGAGACTCTATTGGTTTTACTGCCATATCTACTTCACTTATTTTAATGGGCAATCTTTCAACAGCAAGACCAAAAATTTTGGGACTCATAAGCATTTGTCAAAAATGTACAAATATTAAAATTTTAGCTTGTTGTTATGTGTATTTTTTGCCAGTTATTCTTGTTGTTATCCCTATGCCAAGACTCACTAAAGAGTGGTCTGACATTGTAATAGTCATTACAATGACTTCAGCTTTTCCAAACAGTACCTTTGGACAAGGAGGGTAAGCTATGGGTGTTTACAAGCCTACAGGTGCAATAATAAATATCTACAGTAAATAAATAGATATTTACTATTTCTTCATTGCCTGGAGAAATCCTGTCTAGACCCAAAATGGCTTTTGGGATCCTCTTTGGATCACCAACTCCCTGGCAACGTTGGATTCAATTCTCAGAATCCAAAGATAATTTTTTGAGTGTTTTAGAGATTTTTCTTAATCCCTGAGGATCCTGGATACAAACATGAAGATTTCTGTATCTCTTGGATATTATATACTAGTTTTATTTCACCAGCTACATGCCCATATTTTACCCTCTGTCATAATTATTTCCTCACCTGCCTGAAACCAAGAAATGTCTTATTTTTCTTCGTTTTCCAAGTTTCTCCAAGTTCTTTCACCCATCACTGCCATGTTAGTTCCTGAAAAAAATCTCAGTGTTTCTCAACAGGGCGCAGAATTTCTTCCCCTTAATCTCTGCTAGCAGTGGTTGTTTTTTCAGGGGAAAATAATAAGAAAAAAAAAACAATCAAAATTTCTATTCATCGTAAAAGCAAGTTTCTTCCCTAAACAAGAGAGCGTAGCGAGATATCAGAAATAATTGTAAACATATTGGTCTGCTGGGATTTCAACGCACTTCAACAAATTTAAGAACCTTTTCTTGATCTTGCATCACAGTGATCTTACTTTGCCTGCTTCCCACTTTATGCTTCACTCAGAGTATTTTTGTTTCATTAGCCTATTGGTCTTTGAAATTGCAAAATCACGCAGGTTTGTTTGTGACTTGCGTTTCTTTCCTCATGTTTGTGTTCAGATCTCTAATGACATTCTCCTTTGAGTTGCCTCAGAGGAAGGGAAAAACCCAGGTTTTGTACAATGTCGGCATTCTGAGGAAGCATCTGTATGCTAATTCACTCTCAACTTTGCTAGCTGAAAATTTAAAGGGAGATAGTTTTTAATAAATGAAGACCAGTTAGCAGTCAGGAATCTTTAATGTCACTGGTTTCATGGAAGCTTTTTTCCTCCCACCAGCCTTCAAAGCTGTTTCTTGGCTTTAGGAGATCATTATAAGTTAATACTTGACTACCAAAAGTCCCGCTCCACCTTAAAAATTGTACTGAATCTGTCAAACATCAATTTTGAATCAATGCCAATTCAGTATAAATAAAGTGTGATATGGACACTCCAGCAAAGGATAGCCTGCAAATCAAAAGAACTGTTATCGCACAAGGAACACGATAGATTTTCTCCAATAATTCCAATTTTGATCACCTTTTCTAGAGAAGAACTTTAGTGACTCGAATAGGAATAAGATATGAAGAAATCTTTGTTTCTGGTTGTTACAGATGCTTGACATAAATGAGGGCTGAGCCTAATCCTTTCTAAGAAAGACCTAAACATTAATATTTTCATAATTAGGATGAAAACTGAAGCACTGGTAGTATCTGGTGATTTTAAATGGAAAAAATAATATGCCAATTAAAAATGAAAGGTCTAAGAATAAACAGTAAATTGATGTAGAGCTATCCAATTCACAGTGTAGCAGGCATTATGTCAAATAAAACCACGGGGTGAACCGAAACATTAATGAACAGAAGAGATAGCTGGGCATGTTTATATAGGCAGACAAGGCTGGGGGATATCTCAACAAGGCAGGGAGGTGTGTTGTAATAAACTTGAAGGGGGACAGACTTGTTGGGCCAAGTGTCCCTTTCCCATCCAGGAATTCCTCATGTTCTCATTACCCTTTCACCTCTGGACAGCTGCAATATGGAAATCTGGCTCACGTCTTAAGGAAATTGAGTTTAATGTCCTTAATTTAGTCCCTGGTTCGCATACATCCATATCACAAAACAACCACACAGCTTGGCTCAGCGGACAGCGTCTGCTCAGGAAAGGGGCCCATCCTGGAATGGCAGGGCAAGACCTCTATAAAGCACCCATAGCCTGTGTAATGCACCCATGGTGTGTCCACACTTGAGAGAAACTGTTTTATTTTAATTCCTTTGTTTTTCTGGTATCCTTTGCATGTAGAATTTGAATTTCCAAAGCAGTCAGCGCGCTCCTCTATCATGACAGCAGCCACACTGGACAAGAACAAATGTGTGCTCTTGGTCTTCTCATTTTTCTTTCCTCCCCAAACGAAGAGGAGCCTCAACAAGATGCAAGTTATGGGCCTGATTCAGTAGGACTGGCTCTTCTCTGAAGCACAGATGAGGGCTGCAGGGTTAGGTGCTGCATTGATAGATTACGTAGCAGAGAAAATATTCGTGGCATGTTTTGGTCCTGAGGATTGATATGCAACGCTCCGAATGTGAAAGTCAGCCACTAAATAATGTGGAGTCAGAAAGGGGCAGAGAGGTTGTGGTGGTGGAAAAAACAAATGTGAAGGGGATAAAAATTAATCATTGGAAGATTTTATATTTTATATTAGTAAATCATTTTAACTAATTGATTACATCATATCTCCAACCAGACTTCCAACTTGAAATCTTCAGGAATTGGTGTGCAGGGATGTAAAATACACTTGTTCTCTTCCCATAGAAAACATCTGTGTTGCATGTTTTTAATATTGTGGGTTTTTTTCTCTCTGCCTTTCTTTAAGAATATATTGTAATGTCTTTATGATGATTTTCTTCTGATCCATTTGCTTACCAACATAAGGAGCATAAAATAGTGTGCAGATATTTAGAGTGTTTGTAGAAATGTCAACACACTGAGTGCATTTTGGGGTGGAAAGAAGGATGTAAGATGGAAGGTAAGTCTGTCAGCTCGAGGCAGAAGCAGCTGATTTGTAAATAACAAAATTGTAGGATTTATTCTTTTCGATGCACTGCACTTTTATTAAAAGAAAATCCCCTGGAAACCTCTGTAAATGGCATGAAACATATAATTAGACTTCACTTTTCTCACTCTCTGCTTATTTAAATGCTCAGTAACTTCAGTGGTGATTCAGTAACGACTGATTTTATAGAAACATCTGACATTGAGAACAAATATTTGCAGTGGTTTTGGTCTCTGCTCTATATTTCTCCCTGCTCACAGTGAGGCATGAGGGAGAACTTGCCTTCCTTGTATGTAGATCAGCACTGTTTTCTCCACTGCTCTCACCTTTAACTATGTCCTTTCTTCAGCACTAAATATCAGGCGTGGCTTTTCACACCTTGATTCTTAACTCCAAAATCTATCCCCCAGGTGCTGAACACACAGCTCTGATAGTTCCTGTCCCCCCAAAAATGTGTGCCACCACCAAGTTCAACCTCTCCACCTAGGACCAGCCACCCCAGTGCCAAGTGTAGTGTTTGTAATGTCCCATTCCCTGCCCCTTTTATCTTGATATCTTCTGGAGCATGTGGTGGGCCTGTTCACATCTCTACTGGCTTCAGTGGCATCTGCTGCCCATGCCACAGGCAAAATCAAAGGGCAGATAATCAATATCACTCTCCTAATACACATGATGTGCTGTATCCCTGCAAATGATGTCTTTGCTTGTGGGGATGTGACTCAGTCAAATTATGGCATAGGACATAAAGACCAAGAGATGTGATTCTTGACTCCTTGGAGCCAAGGACATGAATGCTCACAGCAACCCAGCCCAGGCTGCCAAAATTTTTCAGGAAACCATTTGGCCTCTTCCCTAGCCCAGAATTTGGGAAATCACACCCATTCATAACCTCCTTGTGGTTGGCCCATGGACAGGTGGACCCACTGGATGAACACCAAACGCTACTGTCATAACCTGCCCTATGCATTTTCTGCACCCACTTCCAACCTGTCAGAGCAAGGGAGAGGAATACAGTCAATATACTCACTTCTGATTTTTTTTAAAAAAAAAGATAAAAATAGTCATTTTTAGAGGATTTCAGGTTGGAAGTTGCTTGTCAGAATCCAAGAAGAGAGCAGCAGTTGTTCTGACACTGCGGTTTTCACATCCTTGTCAGAGATTTGAAGCAGGATAGCTGATGTGTGTTAAAAAAGGATGGTGAGGTTTAAAATAGTTTAGATGCTGCCTGGAGCAAGTTTTAAACGATATAGTAAGAAGCATTTGTAGAAGTGTACATGCACCTAACACCATCTGTATGGGAAAATAACTTGTTCAAATGCTGGGATCTTTAATGCCACACTGACCTCAAACACCACAGAGCAAATGACCCAGAGAGGTGTCAGGAAATTTCCCAAGCAACGTTTTTAAAACATAAATTGGGGAAGGAATGAGAATCTGGAGAAAAATGTCCATGGCAAGGGGGAAAAAGAATAAAGCCCTCCCCTCCCCTGTTTTTGACAGCTCTAATAACCTAGAGTCTAAGATTTGGACTTGGAAAGAGGCCAGTTGGCCAAGCCTCCATCCACAGATGAGCTGGAGATGATGCTGATAGTCAGAGGGAAGCAAAGAGAAGAACTGACAAGTCTGGTGCCACCCCTGATGAAGGGGATGTCTGCCAGTTTGTGGGTAAGTCTTTAGTCTAGGTGTGCAGTGGTCAGTGGGACGTGTTCCTGTGCTTCTCTTGGTATCTGATACAGTCAGCAGCTACTGGCAGAATGGCAGCAGTTTTCCAGATATTGGGCAGTTCTCCAAACATGGATTTTCCTTCAAAACTCTGCTTTAATATCTAATGGTTTCAAATCATTTGGGCTTCTCTAAATATCTTTGTCTCCCTTGTGTTTCTGTAGATTTTTAAAATATACAGATAATTCCCTAAAGATGCAGAGAGAACAAAATGTTTTTCCTGCAAAGGTGGTAAGAACTAGTTGGGGCAACTGATTGACTCTGAAATTTTCAGATAGCCATCAAAATGTCTTCTTTGCACCAGATTCTCTGCCAGTACCTTCACCTCTATCAGCTTAACCAGTAGAGAGGAGGGAAATAGTGAAAGACTAAGAAAGCCAGGGAAAAGTAAATGTGATCTAGTCCCGAACAGGCATTATATAATTATATAATTACATCATTTATATTCATCTTTTAGCCCAATTAAAACATCTGTTTTCCAAGCTAACAGATCCACCACAAAGTTATCCATTGGCCTCACGATGGCACAGCAACATCCAAGGGGCTTTGACCAATGCTCTCAGCATTGGACACCTTCACCCTGGCGCTGCTGCTCCTGTTACTCATGGCAAGGGGTGACTCCAACACCAAAAGGAATCTTT
Source organism: Tapera naevia (assembly GCA_033556795.1). Taxonomy (NCBI): domain Eukaryota; kingdom Metazoa; phylum Chordata; class Aves; order Cuculiformes; family Neomorphidae; genus Tapera; species Tapera naevia. Next base: position 3,182,760 of record JAUMJJ010000149.1, on the reverse strand, counting down.
CCCTTTGCAAAGAAGTGTGGGTGCATTTGCTTTCTCTCCTAATTTTGGAAAAAAGATCAGATATTTAAGCTCAGATCTTAAAGATGGAGAGGGGCTCTTTATTAGGGAGCGTAATGGTAAGACAAGGGGGAATGATTTTAAGCTGAAAGCGGGGAGACTTAGATGAGATCTTAGGAAGAAATATTTTGCTGTGAGGATGGGGAGGCCTGGAATAAGTGGCCCAGAGAAGTGGTGGCTGCCCCATCCTGGAGGCGTTCAAGGCCAGATTGGATGGAGCTTTGAGCCCCCTGATCCAGTGGGAGGTGTCGCTGCCCATGGCAGGGGAGTGGAACTGCATGATCTTTAAGGTCCCTTCTAACCCAAACCATTCTATAACTCTGTGATTCCCACCTGGTTCCTTTGCAGAGAGCTTGCTGCCATCACCACCACCTTGATGGCCAAACCAAGAGCAGGTCTGGGCAGCAGGCTCGGAGCTGGGCCCTGTGTGCCACAAGCATTGCTCAAGTTTACCACTCTGACTGTTACAAATTCAGCCCTCCTCTAGAACAACAACAAAAAAATCTGTTATCAGTGAGCATATGTAACTGCTAAACATCCCATTCAATATAACTTCAGCCTGTTCTGAGAACTACATTTCACAGGTTCATTATACAGTATCTGTCTGTCAAAAATTGCCCATTCTATTACCACGGTCTATATAATATATTTCCACCATAAAAAAACCCCATCATTGGAGTGTATTTTTTACTACCTGGTGTGGAAAAAAAAATATTAAAAGTTTTTATTTTAATTTTGCATTTCACATGTACTACCTACCCTATATAAATGCCACTAAGTAAGCTTAACAGTACTGTGTATTTCTGCCTCCATTTTGGTGTCACTTCTTTCGGCTGCTAAACATAAGCAGTACTGCATCAATGTAAGGAATTTCTAGAGCATTTACTGCCCTGGTTTGTCAGTGTGTCAACAAGGAGCTAATAGCCTATATTCAGAATATTTGGACCCCCTGCACATTTAAATATGCCACTAAATAAAAATTTGTGAAAGCCTTCATTTCTTAATAAATCAAATTCAGACCTGGCATAAGTAAATGTAGCTCCTGAAGTCCAAGGCAGGCAGTGCTACTACAATTAACCAGTGGTCACAGGCAGTGGAGCAGAGCCTCATCCTTTAATGGCTTTATATGGGTTTTTTTGTACTTTTCTGGTTACAGTTTTGTCCAGCTGCCCCTTCCTCCTTTCTGTTCCCCATGTGGCTGAGCTGTGCTCATACCAACCCAGTGCTGAGAAGGGTTGCACAACAAACACCACTGCTTGCACCTATTTGCTGACCAACTTATAACTGACCTACAGCTTATTTTGTTTTATCACCACCGGCTATGAGCAAGGGGGTTGAGGGATCTTGAGGATTCTGATTTAGACATACTAAAGCACAGAAAGGAAATGCTGATGTCTCACTAGGAGACTGCAATAAAAAAAAAAATGAATAAAAAAAGTTCTTGATATTTTAAACACCTCAAATTGAAACAACCTTTGGTCTTCTTATGAAGTGTCATATAAACAAGAAGGGAACACTGTGTATCTGAGATATTTCTTTATGATTTCCTAGCTTAACCCCACATGATTTGTAGTAGTGTATATGTATTGCAGGAGACCTTACCACTGCATGCAAGAAAATGAGACCTAAATGTGCTCACATCCAAAAGATCCACGGTCTTATTAATGCATATATGCCATGCATAGATTATTAACAGCTTCTTAACTAGATAGAGACTTACATTTCAATGAACATACTTTTACAACTGCAAAGAGAAAAAGTTTTGCATTAGGATGTTACTTACTTCATGTCTTTGTCCTGGGAGAATGCAACTAAAGAAACCACATTTAAAATCAGACATTAGATATGCAAATATGTGTTCAGATCAGAGATACAAAAATTATTCAAATGATTAATTATTCATCATAAAAATGTCAATTAATAATTCTGAAGCATAATAGGCATCTTTCTAATGCATCTTTATTTTTCAAGCCTAAATACTGTTGAATCTGTGTTCAATTGCATTCTAACAAGTTTTTAAAAATTCAACAAAGTAAACAAACAACTATAAACAAAAGTGAGCAGCGAATTTTAATCACTGCCAATTGAGCCAAGAAATGTATCCAAACTTCAGCATTGATCTCAGAAGAGAAGGAAAACCACCTCCACCTCACGGTGTGGGAATGGACTGAGGATGCTCACTCACCCACCAACCTGATGCCACCTCTCCCAGTTGCCAGAACCACTGGCTCCTCTCCGCTTGGCATGGGAAGAGGATTTGGGTCCTGTGAGTGCTGATCCCCTACCACAGACAGACGTACGTTGTGGATGGGAGCTGAGAAGCTCTAGGCCATCACAAGTGACTTTATAAATGACAAAATTAACAAAAACATGCGAGGGAGATTCACTTTTAACATGCAGGGACTATCACAAGATTAGATGTTACAGTGATCTGTTTGTTCGAAGTGCCCAGGGATAGATAAATTAAAGCCAGACAACCTTTTCCCTTGCTTTTGGCTCAGATCCTATCCCTACATGGGTTTTCCGCAGAACTTGAAAACTTCAGGAATGTTGATTCAAAAGGTTTCTTCACAAATACCTCATCAGCGGGTGGGGGAGTCATTCCTTGACCCTTTCTTCCTCTCCTCTGTGCCCTCACCTACATGTGGAACTGGAAACAAACAAACAAACAAACAAAAGAAAAAGGCTTTGCTCTCCAAATCTCAGTTTATAGGGACATCTGTATCAACCAAAAGTATCCAGCAGCATCTTGGGGCCACACAGGGCTTTCCCTGCTCAGAAAAAATTACCCCACTCTGTCCTATCTTCTGCCACCACAGGTGACTGCAGAAAATAATCCCCCCAGCATTGTTTTTTGGTTGGTTTGAGGAAGGTTTTTTGCAACCTCCCAATTTTTTCTGGGCACCCCAGAGATCTGTGCATGAAAAGCAGCCGGCACCCATGGGGAGCCCCAGGCTTGCAGCAGCCACTCTCCTGGCGGAACAGGGCTGTGAGGAGGGATGCTCTCCCCTGGCTTGGCTGCAAGTGGGAACATCTAGTCTGGGTTCTATACGCAGGGGGTGTTTAATCCCTGGTGCAGGAAGAGTTCTGCACTTTGGGGAAAATGTTGATAAGCTACGAAGGACCCAAAGTAAAATCCTCAGAGCAACTAACACAGTTTTAAAGGCATTAAAACAACTTCTGAAGTGTATTAGGTGTCCCTGTTCATTGCAGGGGGGTTGGATTAGATGACTTTTAGAGGTCTCTTCCAACCCAAACCACTCTATGACTCCATTAGTCAAAATCTACCAGCTTGAGCATTTTTGCTGCTATTACCTAGGTCTTCCTTCTTCCAGGCAGACAAGAAAATACACTCCCCATTACTCGCCCTCATCCTGTGCCCAGGAGAAAGCAAAATAACCAAAAGAAATAAGGCTGTGAATCATCCCACCAGCCCATGCCACCAGGCCCCACAAGGCCACGATAGCAAAAGTTCTCAGCCAAAGGCCGAGGTCCTCCAGGGCCTGTGCCTTGCAGCCCCCCTTTGGTGGTTGGTTCCCTCCTCTGACCATCCCACCCAGATTCCCAAGGATGTCTCTAGGGTTCTCAGGGGGGTTCTCTGCCTGCACAACCCTTTTCTCATGGTAATGAGCCCCTGGCAGCAGGATTTGCCCACTACAGACCGGTTTGTGGTTGGGGAGGACATGGAGTCTCCACCACAACGGGTTCAATGCACAAAGGGAAACCCACTAAGAAGGAGGAGGCAGCTAGCATCACCCGTAGCATTGCTCACACAGGTTTGCATCAGAACCACCCAGCCACCCCCATGTCAACTTTCTACATTTCCACATGGGAAAACTTGAGGAAAAAGGGAAAAACCTGCATACAGAGAGATGCACTTAGAGCTATCTCCAAGGCACAGTGCCGGATGCCTGACGCATGGAGAAAGCTGGTATTCGTGAGGATATTTTGGGTCTGTTTGGTTTTAAACCGATGGAGTGCGGTGGGATTGTATTTGCTAAAGTTTAAAATAGAGCAAGACACGGGCTCTGCACGGGGATGCTGCCTGTGAAGGGGCTGGGAGCCAGGCTGCCAGCACCACCCCAGTGAAGGCAGGATCTATAGGCTGTCATTATTTCCATCTCCTAAGGAAGCCGCACACCCGTTATTAGTTCAGAGCAGGGCAGGAAATCATCGCCTGGATTAAGGTTAAAATCCATCTCAGAAGGGTTTAGCTGATTGCTAAATGTTTATGCCCAGTGTCCAAAAATTAAAAAAGAAATACCACCCCCACATCCAAATTAAAATAACATTTAATAAGGCTGGGTGTTATGCCACTCCTGCAAAGATCAGAGCAGTTTATCGCTCCGATGCAAGCCCTGCTGAGACACTTCAGAGCTGGAGAAACTGTGAGATTGAGGGCTGAAAGAACAGTCTGCAAAATTATGAATAGGGATTATCTGCCAATACCAACATGTTCCTTAAAGCCCTTGAGCGTCGTCACCCGGTCCTAGGGTTTGTTTTTCAGTGTAGCTGCAGATACAGGTTTTAATGATATAACATTGACGGCGCTCCTGCCTATTGCAGGTTAGGCTGCAGTTTCTCTTAATCTCTGGTTCATCCTCTCGTTTTGTAATCTGGAAATGTAGGAACAATATGTAAAGCATTTCTGAGGGGATTAATTTCTTCGGAGAACTTGTTTGTTGGTTGTTTTTTTTCTCATATAAAACGTGGGTGACTGGAAATCGAGCGAGTCAATAATTAGCATTCACTTTTTTCTTTATCTTCCTTTTTATCATATGCATCTAAATTCAGTTTAGCTCTTTAAGGAATTGCCAGACTGCCCTTGATTTATAGGCAGTGTCTCCTGGATCTGAGAGGATCTAATTCAAATTAATAATACTTGATCATATTTCAGGATATTTGCACTGTGCTATATATTTCATTAAGATATCATCACTTGGGGTGGTTGTGTGGGTGTGATATGGCTCTGTGTATACAGGTATATTTAGGCATGGACAAGTCACACATCCTGCAAGAAATAATATTGGCATTTAGTGAATAAAGGCAACAAAACTTTTAGCAGAGCCAAGTTAACTGGTCTCAGAAAAAAATATAAATAAAAATAAGAATAATAAAATTAAAGAACCTTATTCCCACCTTTGGATAATTAGGGATTTCAGCGGCAGCAGACCGACAGCTTTGCTTTAAGCCGCTCCGTGGCTGCCAGCCCTGGCGTGTCCTCCTCCCGGGCACCCGCGCAGGCAACGCGCAAGCAGCGCGCATCCTGCCTTCCCCTGGCTCCCCCCGCAGCGCCCGGACCTGCAGCTCGGGCTTGGGAGAAGGGGGCACTCGGAGTGGGGAGGGGGGATTGGGCAGCTCTTTCTCCCACCTCGGGTCCCCTCCTTGCCCGGAGCCCCTCTCCTCGCCCTGCGCTGCCTCTGCATCTCAGAGGGGCGCCCACCCTCGTCTAACTCGCAGGGCAGATTTCACTAACAAACGACCAAAATAAAAACCCCTCCGTGGCTCTGATGGGACCCTGCGGGGGGGTGGGAAAGAGGTTCCCTTCCTTCTTTTGGCAATATTTAATCGTCAGAAAGGTGTTCTCTGAGCAGGAGCGTTTTGGAGTGCCATCACCAGTGACTCTTGCTCGCATTCCAGTCCTTGCTTTAGGCACGCGTTCAAGAGCAGTTTATCTTAGCTTAATGTAAGTAAAAGTGTAGTGTCGGATCAGTGGACCATTTGTTTCAGTTTTCTTCAGGAGGGGGAGGGAGAAAAAAAAGAAAAAAAACGCTGTAATAGATTTAACTGTTGTCAAAGGAGGGAAATTGTTTCGCAGCTCCTTTAACACAGCCCCACGTTTACCTTCGGAAAGGACCGTCGGAGTGAAGTTTATCTCTTTGCACTGAGATTATTTCGAGCTCTTTCAGAGGAAGGAACGGTTGTGCTGGGAGCTGGGCAGGAGCGGCTAAAGCCTGAGCCGCATCAGTCCAAACGCCTTCGTTCAGCATCCCCAGCTCGGGCTGCCTTTACTTCGCTCTTACTTCTCAATTACGTGCAGTGTAAACCAGCTTTTTGATTAACAAAACAGCGGAGCATTGGTTAAGAACACTTAAACTTCACACACACACACAAAAAAAAGAGAAATAATCCCCCTGGGAAGTGGGCTCTGAATTGGTTAATAATGTGCAGTACTTGCTAAATTGCTGACTTCCAGATGTGGAAAATATCTTTCTTGTTTAGGACCTACGTAACCTGATTGGATTACGACAGAAGCGTCACATTGGAAGGCTTTTGAGTGATGATTTAATTAACCATACAGTAGAAAGCTGTATTTGCCAGGAAACCCCTTCCATATTTGCATAACCAATCCCTTCAGTGCGAAGGTGGAGTCTGTTTTTCTCTTTTTTTTTCTTTTTTATTTTTTTTTCTCTGCGTGATTTTATTTTAATTTTAATACTTGAAAAAGGTGAAAAACTTGTAACCTCCCTGAAGTTCAGTCCCAAGCGTTGCTCGTCCACGCTGCCTCTCTGCCCATCCAGCTACTTCCAAGAGAGAGTAGAGGCAGGAAGAGAGTCCATCTCACCCCTGATCCATATCTGTGAACAAAACAGACAGTCTGTAAGATCTCAGCACGGGTTGCTTTTTTTTTTTTCATCAGATTTAGCTGACTACTCAAATAACCTGGATGAGTGCTGAAATGAAAGGGGGGGGGGGGAGCGAGGGGGGGGAGAGTGGGGGGGAAAATGCCCCAAAAGAAACACGTTAAGGATAAAAATAAAACAGCACCAAAGCGAGCAGGACTCAGCCAGGAGCTTGATTGCAGTGCCCGAACAGAGTTTAGTTTCTAGGCTTTATGTTAGGGTAAGTTTTCTCCTCCGCACGAGCTGCGAGAGGAGCTTGGAACCGCTGCGCCGGGCGCAGGATGCGGCTCCCGGGCTGCTGGCGGCGGGGGGGGGAGATCCCGGCGCGGGGGGGGGGGGGGCGGGCAGGGATCCCGCCCGGGAAGCGGCAGTGATCCAGCCTGGGGGCAGGGGATCCGGCAGGATCCTGCCCGGAGGGGGGGCGGGATCCGGCACAACATCTCTCTTGAGGGCGGGGGATCCCGCCTGGGGGAGGGAAGGGGATGCTGCCGGGGGGAGAGGGGGCAAGACACGCACCCTGGGGGGCAGGAGGGCAAAAGAGGCAGCCAACGGGGGGGCAGGGGTATACTCCGAAGCGGGGTAGAGCAGGGATGAGCCCGAGGGGGGGACACCAGGGATGCGCCCGAAGGGGGAGCAGGGATACAGCCAGGGGGGAGCAGGGATTCGCCTGGGGGGAGCAGGGATGTACCGGAGGAGGGGGACCAGGGATGCGTCCGGGGCGGGGGGGAACAGGGATGCGCCCAGGGGGGTAACAAGGATGCTCCAGGGGGCACCAGGGATGCGCCGGGGGGGGGTGGGGGGGGTGGTGGAGGGGTGGGGGGAGCAGGGATGCGCTCGCGGGGGGGGGAGCACAAAGCTGCAGCCGCAGGGCAGAGGATACAGCCCCCCAGGGTCAGGGGGGTCTGAGGTGCGGAGCCAGGGCGCGGTGAGTTTCCGCGGGGCGAAGGCGGAGGGGCGCGGAGAGGCGCGGAGCGGCGGGGCGGGGGGCGGGCGAGGGGCGGGGGGCGGGCGGGAGGAGGTGGAATTGCATTTGTGCCGCTAAAGCGTTCGCGGAAGACTTCAAGGTATAATCTATCCCAGATCCTTTCCCAGAGAGAAACTTGGCGATCACGTTTCCACATGATGCTCACGTTTGGTGCTCTTCAATTATCCCTCCCCACAAAGATAGGTGGCGTGTGTTTCAGGGTCTCTCCTCTCGCTCCTACAGAAAAGAAAAAGAAAAAAATGTCATTAGAAGAGGCGTAACACGTCAGTCCGTCCCCAGGTTTGTGTTTCCTGGAGTGGCAGAAAGAGATCAGTCCTAACCTGCCCAGCAGGAATAACGGTCCTTCCGACAACTCTTTGCAAGGCTTTTTTTACAATTTCTCCAGGAGCTGCATCTCCCTTCACCTTTTCTCCTCCACTTCGCGGCTTCTTCATGCTTTTTCTTCTCACCATTTCTGGCCAAAACTACAAACAAGACTTCGCAGGTAGGTTCGGAATTTAATTCCATTTTATCCTTTTTTTTTTTTCTTTTCTCCCCTTCTCTTTTTCTCAAACCACCTCATACTCTAGCAGGCTTATTTAATTACTATAATATTTTATTTTCTTCTTCCTGGCTTGTTTATACTTGGGGTGAGAAACATTTTTTTTTGCTTTTTTCTTTTTTTGAACCGAAACCTGAAGTCACTTCGGTACCACTCCAGGAAGGGGCGAGCAGTTTCGGGGGTCTCATGGCTATGCCGCCACCACCACCTCTGCTCCCCTTACCTGTCAGCCAGGTATGGGAGGTGTCTTTTACAACGCAGCAGCAAAAGTTTTAGTGCTAGGAAGTGACTTAGTCTTCCTGGAAGGAAAAAAAAAAAATCTATTTATCCCCCCACCCACCTCCTACTCTTTTTATTTCAGGTTTCACATCTTAGCCCGGAAAGTTTGCAGGTACCTGTTAATGCTTTGCACGCCCTGACTCTGCAAAGCCAGCGCGGCCGGGCACCGTTGGAGCCCCAACCCCGGGCAGGGCTCCCCGGCAAAGGATGTGTTTCCCCAAACAGAAAGTTTGCTGTTTTGTCTGCTTAGTTAGTTTCATTTCTTTATTTTATTTTGTGAAGCTGGGTGAAGTAACACCTTAGCTTCTGGGAGCCTAAAGCAAGAAGTGAAAGTATTGACTGGAACTTAAAAGTCGTTTACCAAAAAGCCAAAATATGTATATATTCTTTAAAAAAAAAACCACAAACCTAGTCAGTCCTCTGGGAAGAAAAGTGTTCTCGAGATCTGCATGTTTAAAATTATTGACAACTTTTTGTGGGAGGCTGAAGAGCAGGGAGGGTAATGAAACGCATTTTAAACAAATCACCATTGGTCGTTTTCCATTAAAACGCCAATTGCCGAGGCAGACGAGGGTCTCGGCTTGATTCGTTTCCTATGCTTCCCACTCTGTCACATCTCCTGGCAGATCTGGTGTGGTGATGCCATCATTGCCCACTCCAGGATCGGGAATAACTGGCAAATAGTAAAGTTTTTAGTACATTTCTAAGCCTCTTTCTTCCTCAGCCACATCCATCCATAGAGCCACCAATTCACTCTGTCCAGGCGCAATCCCAAGCAGGAGAGTGTGAGTAAACAGGCTGACCCCGCACACACTCCCTCAATATTCCCATCTTCTTACCTGCTCACAGAAATATTTTTAGTCAATCAGGTTTTATAACCACAAACCTTTGAAGAGAGAGTTCAGACAGAATAAAAAAGACCTAACTGCAACACACTTCACTGTTCAGTCCTGGTGTGAAGCTCCAGCAAAGTAAAAGGACACGCGAGGAAAATAGGAAAAAAAAAAATAAAAAAAAAAAGAGAAAAAAAAAACAAGTTTGACAAAAAAAAATATCTTGAGGCAGGCAATAATTCTTTTTAGGTTTTGTGTAAAACTCTCAGTGCAGGAGAAGACAATAGATGCGAAGGCGAGAAGGGATCCTGCTCAGGAGAGCAAGGGTTAATTGCCCTTGTTTTACAGTTTGCATCTGTTACATCTTTTATAGCCCCCTGTTTAAACTAATCCTTAAGTCAAAGCATCTTTAAAGCTACAGCATCTTCTTCGAGGTGGACTGAGTTTAAGGAGCGTTCTTGCAGCAACCCAAACGCTCCAGCCCTCTCCCTTTGACAGATAGAGCCTCCTGCACAGCTCTCGCATACAGGCACACACAGAAGGTCTAAAAGTTTACAAGTTAGGAAAAAAAAAAAAAGCACAAAACAACAAACCAAAAACCAACTGAAAGCCTGAAAACTCTGAAAACGTTAGTTTTGATTTCTGTTTCTTTACTGGGGGAAAAAAAAAAAAAAAAAGAAAAAAAAAAGACGCTCTGGGAGCTTTGTTTAACTAAGGGGCAGGGGAAACCCTGAATATTGTCAAACTGACTAAAAAGGTGACGGAGGTTTATAATTACACTGCTCGTTGTTAGGGGGGAGGGGGAGGTCTCCGTGGTGTGCTTTACCCCAAAAGGAGAGGGGAGAGCCATGCTTCCATGCTTCCCTCTCCTCTGCCCACTTTGCTGGAGTGCACTTTTGGGAGGGGGAAAGAGCAATAAAGGCAGGAGAAGCAGGAGAGGAGGCTCTCGGAAAGAAGTTCTAGTGTCAAATTAAAGTTCTTTTAGGAGGAAATGGTCCGCCTAGCATTGAGTCAAACAGCCTACTGTAAAAGCTGTGCATTCCCTCATACGGTCATGAGTTATGACTCATTTGAGATGTAATTCTTGTCTCTCTGATCTGCTTTGCTGGTGCAACACACACACACAGAGGGAGACACACACACACACACACAGGGAGGGAGGGAAAAAAATAAATAAATAAAGAAATAGAGAAGAAATCAGCCCGGCTGAGGAAGAAGAGAAAGGGGGAGTGGGAGCCCGCTCTGCTTTGCATCCCACCTCCGGGATGCGTGGATGGGTTCTTTTCGGGGTGCGAGCCGGGGGTCCCCGTTGGCGCTCTGCGTTTAAATGGGACAAGCCCGGTGCCCACACAATTGTCGCTGATGTTTGGTTGTTAACATTAGAGCCTGCGTGGTGCTGCTGCTGCTGCTGCTGAATCAGGGGGAGCCGAGCCCATGCGAACTGCCATCTGATCCTCTCCTTATCAATGAAGCAGCAGATCATGGCGGATGGCCCCAGGTGTAAGAGGCGAAAACAAGCCAACCCCCGCAGGAAAAACGGTAAGCGGCACCCCCGGAGGAAACTTTTTTGGGGGGGACAAACCGGCTTCAGGACGGGGAGAGACGCGGAGGGCACCGGGGGGGACCTCCCACCCCCTCCTCATCCCTTTGCGCGGGCGCGGAGAGTGTGTGTTTAAGAGGGTGCGAGGAGGAGGAGGAGGAGGGGAGGGATGGATGGGGTTGGGTCCCCAAAGTTTGTTGGCTGCTTCGCCTGGCGCTGCGAGGGTGTCCGGGGCGCTGACAGGGGGTCCTCGAGGCGCGGAGAGGCGCGGAGAGGAGCGGAGGGGTGCGGAAAGCAGCGGTCCCTGGGAACCAACCCATCACCGTGAGAACCCCCGGCTGGCACCGAGTCAGCGACTCGCTCGCTCTCTTTTTTATTATTATTATTATTGTTAGGGACTCGGGAAAATGAAATGAAACTTCCTCCTCTCCCTAATAATTAATGATAGTAATGAGTTCGGTGCCCGGCTGTCCATAGTTTGCCCTCTCCCCGCACAGGGCCGGGGCTCAGCGGGACGCGGTGTTCTGGGCTGGTTTCACATTTTGGCAGCTTTCACTTGGTGCGGGGTCTCTTGTGTCTCCGTCTCTCCCCGTCCCCCTCTCCCATAGTTTCTTCCTTTCTCCTCCGGCTGATAAAGTCTCTCCCCCGCCGGCAGCCTCCCCCCCACCCCCCGGCAGCCCCTCGCATGGCCATCCCGGCCCCACTTCCAACAACTTTTCCTCTCCAAGATATTTGTGTGAACCTGAACCCATGCGCTTATAGCTCAGCTACTTCATTTAAGTGGAAGACGGGGGGGGGGGGGGGGCGGCGGGATGGGGGGGGGGGGGGGGGGCAAAAGAGGAGGGGGGGCAACAACAACAAAAACACAAAGACAAGAAAATGTTGATTAGAAACAAATGATCCTGCCCCCTCCCTTCCCTCTCTCTAGGTTGTGAGTGTGAGAGTGTGTGTGTCTTTTTCTTGTTGTGGTGGAGGCGTCGAGCCATATGGGGGAGTGATAGAGGAATTTTAGTCAGAAACTGTTCGTTATGTTACACTGGCTTTTCCCTTTGTGTTGTCTTTGATCTATTTGCTTGGCTTAGTATTACAAAAAAACCCCAACTAAAATAATATATTCCGAGCAGCTTCCCAAGGATCCGTTTCTTGTTATCTTTTTTTAAAGTCTCTCCCCCTCCACCACCACCCTTTACTCTTGTGTCTGTCATTATTTAAGGTGGTCCTCACAGAGGAGACCTCCCCTTCCCCTCATCTCTGGGTAATTTAGTAGACATTAAAATTACACGTAATGTTTCCCTCTCCTCTCTTGTGTTTCCTCTGTTCTTTTTATTAAATGTTGGTTATTGATTTTCTAAAATCAATGTCTGTTGTGGGGCTTTTTTCCCCTTACAAGTATCTAAAGCACGTTGCTGATCAACTGGATAACAAAAGCTTTGTGTCAAGTAGCCTTTTTTCTTATGTTAAACAGTCATTTTTTTGAGCGAAAAAGAGAATGAGATTTAAAGCAACGCATCCAGAAGTGCTCTCTTGCAGTAAAGAATATTCTGAGTGTTTGAGGGGGTTTTATTCTGCTTCTTCTTCAGCCTCCTTGCTTTTTCATACAAGATTATTAGTTTAGCGTGTTAAACCCATCACATGCCCTGTGATGAGGGATGTGTCTACGTGTTTAATATTTTTTCAACACGACTCGAGTCGCAACCTCCCCCCCTCTAAAATAAATAGCTGGGTGCCTCTGTTTGCCCAGGACAGCAGGACTGCAGCCCTGATATTGCAGCCAGGTCTTTGGGGACACGTATGGACCCGGGTGGCACAGATTCTAGGTGCTCCCATGCCAAAGTGTGTTTCTCAAAGAACTACACTAACTTGGGAAGCCACCACACTTGGGAGCCGAAAGTTTAATTGCGATTTTTAAGGTAACCACTTAAAGATCCTGCAAACTTCATTCCAAGTGTGTGCGCTGGGTACACGAAGGTCCAACTTCTCCCTTCAGTGTCTTGCTTTGGCCAAGACAAGAAGAGGGACATAATTGTCGACTTTCTGTATGCCCAGTCTTCTATCTTTATGCTCCACAATTTGTTTCTTTCATTCATTTCTGAGTGAGAAATGTCCTGGTTCTGAAGCAGGTATTCGAGCGAGGGTGGGTTAGATTGAGGTTGGTTTTTTTTTTTTCATTTTCTCTTTCTCGACAAGCACGTATCCAATGCCTTTCCCGCTGGGAATTGCCCAGGATTTATCTGGACTGAGTGGATTTTTCTCCTTTCCTGGATTCGTGGAAAAGATGTCACTTCTGAGCTTGTGTCTTTGCTGATAACACCAGAACTGTGATGCTTATCGAAAACAGACAGAAATTCCTTAGAAACGCAGCAGAACCAAAATAAATTTTAAAAGCCACCAAAAAAAAAAGAAAAGATATGGATGGTCATCAAGGAAAGAAGGGGAATGTGAGTGTAATCACGCACAAATTACAGACGGGGACAAAACAGAATAATCCAACACGCCTGTGTGCGTGTCCCTGCGTGTGTGCGAGGATGGACAAGGCTCGGGATTAGCTAAACGGGGCTGGATAAAATTACGGCGGAGCTAAATAGGGTAGAAAGGAAGCAAAGCTCGGGATTTTCCAAGATAACGGGGTTGATGAGAGGTGTGCGGGGAGGGGGAAAACTGAGAGAGACAATATGGGAATCAATGAGGGGTGAGCCCCCCGGGGATGGGGGGGAAGGAAACGACACAGGAGGGAGGATGGGAAGGAGTGGACCCCGAAAAGCAGGGCGGGGGGGGGGGGGCGGGAGGTGCGCGGAGCGGCAGCCCAGGAATGCGGCGGCGCTCCGGGAAGTTCAGTCAGATGATTCCCAAGCGCCTGACTCACTTCGCGGCACTTTCACTCGGGAAGAGAAGTCGCGGCAAAGGAGGAGGAGGAAGAGGAGGAGAGGGCAGCGAGACCCCCTTTTCCGCACGGGTGCTCCGCAGAGGCGGGGGCTGCGCTGGTGCGGAGCGGTGCGGAGGGCAGCCCCGGGTGCCCTGCCCTGGCTCAGCAGATGAGCTGAACCTCCTTCTTGTTGTGGGTTTGGCTTTTAGTTGTGGGTTCCCCCCCCCCCCCCCCCTTCCTTTCCTCTCCCTCCTCAAAAATAAAAAATAAAACCAAAATCCCCAGCAAGGAGGAGAAGGGGGCGAAGTTGGACCTCATTTACTCCAAAGTTTCAGTAAACAGCTCTCTTTGATTCCTTTGCCATCTCGCTTCCAGTTGTAAAGAAAAGGGAGAAAGTTCAATGCTTTCAGGGCGTCTGATCCGAGGGAGAACACAGACCAAACAAGCAGACACGATTGTACTTGCTCAGAGCCTTTCCCAAAAAGATACCCACCCACCCTCTTTTGGGGATGCTGGGGAAGGGGGGAAAAAACCTCCTTCACTTCCCACTTGAAAAAGAGAGAGGGGAAAAAAAAAAAAAGCCTGCCTGCTGCCTTTAGTGAGTGGGAAGTGAGGCTTGTCTTCCCTGCCTGGAGAAGTTTGGAGGTAGCTAGACTGAGGCTCGGGTGTGAGGATGAAAGCTGCTTTTTGTGAAATTCAGGTGGCACAAGGCAGAGTGGGCATCTGGGAGCGCTCCTGTTCCCGGAGACCTCTGCAGGGGTGGGAATCCGTTGCGAGGAGATTACTTGGAGAGCTGGTTCCTGGGTAGGGAGACAAATGTAGAACCTCTAGAAAAGCACCTGGAGATAGGTATTAAAAATTAATGCAATAAATGCGAGTAACCAGGGTGTAATGATTATCCAGCTACAATTTCTCGGTGCAGATTCATGTCCAGACTGAGCTGTGACACGGAGCAGAGGAGGCTGTTTTCTGTGTCAAGGCTGATCTATTTATTTTATTCTGAGTTTTGAGAAACCCCGGCGAATCTGGAGATTGGTGCCTGATTTACTGTTTGCCATTTGTGACCATTCGGTACTTACTGGCTTTTACTTTCTGAGCACGCTTCGCAAGGAAACTTTGGGGGGAATTTCTGATTGCTGTAAGAAAATACATTTGTTGCTTGGAAAAGCCATATTTGAAAAGGAAAAGAAAAAAATAAGGAAACCAGTGTTAGTTAATTATTGATAATTATACACAGCCAACTGCCCAAGGTAGGGAAAATATCTGGAAGACTGAGATGCAGGCTCTCAGGACAGGCTGGTAATATTCCCCAAGAAAAATATGTGTCTGCCTTTAGAGTGGAAAGAAGGGTGTTGATTCTTTTACAGCAGCCCCACATTCATTCCAAGAAATAGGAAATTCTTCGCCTCACAACAGTTTTTGGCATCTGCATTATCCCAGTGCTTTTAAGGTGCTTTTTCTCCTCTGTGAAAGAGAACTCTTTGTCCTTTTTTTCTCCAAGACCATGGCTTCCCAAGGTAGACACTATTTTGTGCCTGTCACATAGAAAGGGAGTGCAGGTTTGCAGTGCTCACAGACAATTGATTGTCTGCCCTAATGTGTTTCATTTACATGTTTATAACGTCAATAGTGCTGGGGTGTCCACTGTACCATTCATTCCAGCATTCCCACAAGGGTGCAATTGTCTGAATGGCCAAGTCAGACACCTTTTTGATTGCTCTTTAGTTGTCTTTTTAGAGTATAGAGAAAAAGGAGAGAAATCTGTGATGCAGAAACACTAGTTGAAAATATTTCGGAATTAAACGTCACCATTAAAGCAGATGTGAGCATTAGGTGGACAATATATTTTAACTAAGATTCTGAAGGTGGAAACAAATTCAGAATAGCGGGGATGGTTACTGCACAAGACATCCAGTCCTTTGACTTTTTTTTTTTAGGCTTTTTTAAATGATTTCTCGTTTTCATTTTCATTTCAGCTCCTGTAAATGCAGCCACCTCCTAACTCTTTGCATGCTTAACTGTAATTTGCTATTTTTTCCTGGATATTTACATATCTCTGTTTATGCCAACAGCATCTGCTAACCACTTGGAAAGTCTATTAGAGAATATTTAGGGTGTGAGAAATAAAAATGTTTACAAAAAAGAAAGAAGAAAAGTAAGATACAATATTTCTTCATCAAGTATTTTAATTAAAAAAAAAAAAGACAATGCCTAGACTCTTTCTTGAAACAATTTAACTTGAATAGCTGTGCACCAACTTCTTGCTCTTGCGATTACAGTCCTCTCGCACCCTGAGCTTTCAGCAAAGTGTTTCTAGGAGTTTCCCAGTGAATGAAAGATCACTTTTAAAGGTGTGCTGTGCTGTTCAGATATGCCACACTGTCCTTTATCATTGAAGTTGCTTCTGAGGGAGGCAAGAAACGCTTGCTCCTGTTTCGTATCTGAATAAATAAGCCACGCAGCTTACTGAAACTCATCTATAGAGCTATGTGTATGCATGCATATACACCTATGTGAGCATATGTCATGTGTACATAGATATGGTACCTATAGGTACGCCTAAAAATAACGCTTCACATTTCAGACGAGATCACTTCCCCTAAAAATGATGCTGATCCCAAGAGGTACAATTAATTCAAGTTGACCTGTTCTGTCTGTGATCCATAAGGGAAAAGAGCACTAAGTCCTGTAGCTTCTGCTCAGGAGGTAAAGCGAGGGAAAACTTTTCTTTCTTTTTCTTTTTCTTTTTTTTTTTTTTGTTCCTCTCTTTCTATAATTTTTGTTGTAATTTTTAAAAATGCCTGTTTGTGGAGAGATTTTTTTCCCCCACTTTTTTTTTTTTTTTTTTTTTTTTGTGCCTAACAGGGAAGACACACACAGTAGATGCACCGTTAGCTGAACCCCTGACACGGCGGTCTTTTGAATGCCTTAGGTATGATTTCACTTTCGCTCACATCAATGCTGACCTGAATGCCTTTCATATCTGATCCGCTGTGTCTCTCCCAGTAAACATCCCCTGAGGGGAGAACAAAGAAAGGAGCTCTTCTTCTTCTTAATCACAATTCAGCCCATTCACCGCCGGCAGGCTACATTTGCATTCTGCAACAGAAAGCCAAGATGAAAAGAAAAAAAAAAAAAAGAGAGTGAGAAGAAGGGGGGAAAAAAAGCAGAAGGGTGGAGGCTGAGTAAAATAACTTAGGTGTTTGTAGCTGTTTGTTGGGCTTCCCCTAGTTACAAGCCTTATATAGATCCTGCTCTTCCCAGCCTTGGCTCTTCTGACAGGCAGATAGTGTTACAAGATGGCATGCCTGTACTATTCATGGCCACTCGCTCTAACACTTGAGGTAGAAAGTGTCAGAGAGGGATCAAATTCTACTCGGAGAAGTCTGTTATAGTTAGGGTCAGGTGTGCGTACTCTCAGCTCTTGACTGTTGCCTATTATTTTGTTTTAATTACTATTATTGTTTACTTATCGTGACCTTGGGGAGAGGGGGTGGCTGGGGGTGAGGCAGGCTTGGCGAGCAGGTTAGCGGGGCAAAATTGCCCTTATTTCCCTTATTTATTATGTGTATATCTATTTAACATGTTTTCGGGGAAGGGTGAGGTGATGCTGCAGGCCAGTGGCGGTGGTGGTGACAGGGTTGTCCCCAAGGCTGGTGACCAGTCCTACATAGGGAACAGCAGCCACTCAGCAGCACCAGAAAGTGCATATGAAGGAGGAGGAAAGTGAGGTTCGGGGAAGTTTCCGAAGCTTGATTCCCTCGTGCGGGGTTCACAGTCACATTCGTGCACATTAGTTATATTTGTGTACATTTTTTGGCTCTCCCCCCCCATTCCTGTGCCCCCTGCTCCCCAGATTTGCCTCTATGTTTGTTCTTCAGAAGCTCTTCTCTGCTTTTAATCAGCCAGTTTTTATAGAAATGGCGAGGTCTTTGGTTGTAGCCACTTTTTTCTCACCAAGAAAAGGTTTATTTATAACTGGATCCTGCTTACTGAGAAGTATTTAAGCCCTTTCAGGCAGAGCTGTCAAAATTTCCCGTGTTGTTTGCCTCTATTTGCAACATGTAAAAAGTAATATGCAGTTGCTGGTGTTGGAATAACCAGGGTAGTGCAGAAATCTCAAGTGACAAGTTTTCAACTACACTATCTCCTGCCGACCAAACTGTCATTTTTTTTTTTCCTTCTAGAAACCACTTTTAAGATCCTAACAGGTTTTTTTTTCCCCCCATCAGCAAATAGATTAAACGTGCTAAAGCAACTTCGAGAGGGAAGAACAGTTTGAACAATGAGGAGCGGGAGGGATGTCTTATTTTCCTGTAGCTGCTATGGCAGATCTCACTCATACGGAGCACGCTAACCGAGATGTTACCAGTTGAACAGAAGCATGTGACACAGATTCCTGATTTTTTCCCAGAAGATTTGCAGAATTTACAAAAAGAGATTATCTCTACACCTTCCACCCTCCTAACCACCCCCATGACCCAAGCAATGGAGGATTTAGGCAGATTTACTTCAGTAAACACCTTTGGACACTTGGGGAAAAGTAGAAGTCTGTTTGGAAAAGCAGGCTTTTGTTAAGTGAGGTGCTGGATAATGCTTTACCAAGCAGCTGTGATATTAACCTACCCAGCAATGCTGGAAAGAGCGTTAACTCCTTGTGCACTCTGGGGCCTTGCACAGTGGAGGCCCAGTAGGTACCAGGCTGAAGGGAGCAGTTTGGCAGGGGTTGGGGGAGAGAAGGTGAGGAGGTGGCACTGCTGAAGCCACAGCAGCCACTCGACCTGACACATCTTGGTGGCAGCTGAATCTTTCGGGCTCAATCCGTCAGACACAGGGCCGGGAAGAGCTGTGAGGCATGGCCAGGAAAGCCTCTTCCATCAGCTAGGGGTCATCTGTACGTATGTGCGTGCACACACGTGCACTCTAGATCTACCCCCACACATGTAACATATCCCAAAACTCTCCAGGAAAGCCTGAAACATTGCTAGGACAGTTAGGAAGGTGAATTTAGGTTTCACACTCGAGCAGCAAAATAGCTGAGAAGTTATGCTGGGAAACCTGTATGAGTGGCTTCCCGTTAACTCGAGGTTCCTGGAGTCTGAGGGAACACCACCAGCTTTCTCAGGGCCTCACGTTCCCAAAAGTGAACTTCGAGAAAGCTACTTATTGCTCTGTTCTGAGCCATTAGAAAAAGGAGTTAATAAGTTAGTTATTTTTGCTGGGCATAAGAATAACTTCATAGGTGATTCTTTTTTTTGGCTTGAGTACGATTGCTTCATTTGGGAATTTTTGTTGTCGAGGGTTCTTTATTCTTTCTTTTTTTTTTTAAAGTGTAGGTGTCAATGTTAGAGCAGCCACAAATGTGTGAGAAAGCAAAGGGTATGAGACATGACAGAATTAAAGGTGTTTGCTATGTTGTTACCCGTGTGTCAAGCTGCAAGCTCCCTTTGTCACAGCCTCCTTGTGATTTGATAGTGCGGATACACTTCCCTTCTAAGTGATACAGCAGTTTCTAACTGGGGGGTTTAATGTGCTGCGGTTGTTGCTGTTGGATTTGCCTCCCCAAATACATTTAAACACCTCACTGTCGTGCACACCCCATTACTCCCACCTTACTCAAAGGTGCCGTGTGCTCGAGCACCAGGACAGCAGCCATAGCATTACAGTATCTGGCATGGAGTGTCATTTGGCGGGAATGTCATCTGCCAAATCATCCCATAATTACGTTTCATGTTATTTGTATGAATGACCAAGCATGCAGTATTCCTTTTGAAATCAAAGGAAGGCTTAAAACGCGTTTTTGAATACTTTCAGACCATGGTCAGGTCACAGTTTGGGAGTTGAATTAAACTGATCTCATTTGTGATCTAATTGAGGTTGGCAACAACCTTAGCAGTAGCAATAACATACAAATACAAATCAAAGAGCAGAATTCAGCAAATCAGATCTTTTGCTCGAATTCTGCCTGGGAGTTATTCTCTGGCTGCCAACAGGGAAGTTAAACTTTGTCCCGCTTCTCAGCAGCAGTGCAAGCCTTGCATATTTTTCGGGTCTTTGACGGGCAAGTTGGGTTGGATGGATGGATGGGCGCGCAAAGGCGAGCGGGGAGCTGTTGCCTCCTTGGACAGGGGGTGAGGACAGGAGCAAGGCACAGCGACTCGTCACGTATGAGTATGGAGAGTATGGAGCATAGGAAGTGTAACAGGGGAATACGCTTAGGAAGGACTAGGAAGAGGAATAGGTCGCAGTAACCAGGAACGATTATTCCTAGCGGAAAGTCGAGGCAGCTTCCTATCTTTACATCTATCGCTGCGGATTCCAGGAATGTAATTACCGCAGTGGCTGTGAATTGTTGACAAATTTCCCTGGGTCTGCCGGGAGCTGGTGTTGGGGCTGGGATCGAAGCCGCGGCCGGGAAAGAGGGGGGTGGGTGCTTTGTGCGGGGCAGGGGGGACAGCTGCCCCCAGGCAGGGAATCCCCGTCGGGGTGGGTGGGTGATGAGTGGTGGGTGCCTAATACAGTCCCCCTCCCACAAACCGGGATGCTGCCGGCTGCATCCCTCGGGACCTCCCCATCGGGGCAGGTGGGTCATGGATGGTGGGCGCCTAGAACAGTCCCCTACCACCCTAAACCGGGATGCTGCCGGCTGCATCCCCCAGGGCATCCCCGTCGGGGCGGGTAGGTAACCAGTGGTGGGCGCCTAATACAGCCCCCCTCCCACAAACCGGGATGCTGGCGGCTGCATCCCCCGGCGGTACAGCCCCCTCCCATCCTACACCGGGATGCTGGCGGCTGCATTCCCCGCGACCCCCCCGTCCTGACAGGCAGCCGAGGCGGCAGAGAGGGGCAGGGACCCCTGGGGGACCAACCTCTCTCCCCCTCCCCCCCCCCGGGGAGCATCCTCCCCACCGCGGTGCGGTGCGGGGCTGGAGATGCAACGGCAGGCGCGGGTGCACTTGGGTGGGGGGAGTGTGAAGCTGCCTCGCCCTCCCCAGCCCCGGGGCAGAGGTGTCAACCGCCTCTTTGGAGGGGGGAGGACGGGACGGAGCACAGCCCTCCTCGGGGAGCGGTGAGAAACGCCGGCAGCCCCAAACTTTGCTCCTGGGGAAGGGAGAGGAAGAGAAGCTGCTCCGCGCTGCCAGCCGCTCCTCCCGGGTCTGGGATTTCAAGTGTGTCCTCAACACCCCCCCATCCCCGCGGGCCATTATTTTCTTTGACTAAAACCTGTTTACTCGCCTCTTTGTTTTTTGACGTTAAACGAGTTTCCATCTCCTACTCCTGCGGATCTCGAAGAAATAGATAAACCGTTCTATTTCCTCATTCTGCTCCACCCGCTCGTATTTTAAAGCAGCGATCCTGACAGCAGTACTATTATTGCACTTTATGTTTTAGTGGATGTTTGCTGTTGCTAGTTACAGCAACACTTATCATAAGACAGCAAGAAAAGAGTAGTCCCTGGTAATTAAAGTAATGAAATATTCATTTACTCTACCTTTTCAGTAGTCTCACAAATTAGGCTGCTACATTTAATGCCTGCACTGCCTCTGTTTTTATTATAATGGCAGCTTTCGCATCTGCAATTAGGACTAATTCTGACAGTTACAATTTCTGAGGGATGGTAAACAGTGAACGAGATGTGCAGCAGTGGTATTACACGTGAAAAGCCCTTGTCTCTTTAACCTTGTTGTTTTTTTTTCTCGCAGAGGTTACCTTTTCCCGATGGTGCAAAATCGACTTGACATAACTGTTCATCAGTTTCAGGGTTTTCCCTGGAGGTATTTGCATCAAATCAGCCCAGTCAAGCTTCAAGTTGGAATTGGCAGGCCAGAAACTGACAGGGTAGGGACTGGGAAAGAGACAGCTAAAGTGCAGGCAGCGAGCTGACAGCAGCGGGAGAGGGCTCAGCACCCGGGGCTGCCGAGCCCCGCTCCCCCTGCTTCCCCTCCATCCCTGCTGGAAGCCCGCTTGGGGAAGGGGAGGAGGTAAAAAACTCCAAATCCCATAAAAAGGGGAGAAAGGGTGTCGTAAAACAAAGGGAGAAGTGCAGAGTTGAAGTTGCTGTGGCTAACAAGCTTATTTTGTGGAGCGGTTTATGCTCCACGTCTGTTAAGCAAAGTGACGAAGAAGGTTGTTAATACCGAGGAAAACATATTTTGATCAGCTCAAAAAAAAAAAACCAACCCAACCCAGAGAGACGTTCATCTGGAAAGATAATTACATTAGAATCAAAACAAACATTTCCTTGAATATGTTATTTCATTTATCCCCTGCCACAGAGTTTTGGGGGGGGGGGCTTCAAGTAGAATGATGGGAAATGTAATTTTTAATAGATTATTGGCCAAATTGGGATGGCTCCCTGCGACACTCCCCTACCCTGACAGAATTTGTCTTCTTGGAAAATAATTCCAAATTTTATGCAGTGTGGAAGGGAGCAGCACAGCAAGGAACAGGCAGCACCCGCAGACCCTCCTTAAAGGTGAAAAAGAGCAAAACTGTGTTGCTTTCCTGGGGAAGAAAGCAGACCATATTTTTTTCCTTCTAAATATATATATGTAGTCTTTACCAGATGATTAAAAATCCCTCTCACTTTTCCTACCAGACTTGTGCTAAAGTAAGCCTTGCTTTCAAACAGTTTTTCAGCTGTGTGTGTGACAGGCATTGGCTGATCTGCTGATGCCCATTCGACAGGCACTGTTGAGCTAAAGTGGTGTGACGGCACAGTTTTGTTAAGCTGTGAACAAAGGGCTGGAGATGCCTCGCTGGCATCATCCATGTGCATATTGGCCTTGTCACAGTTTTGCTTGATTTAATGCTCTGTTTATTCCTAGATATTAGAACTTAAATTCCAAACAATATGTTTTCATATAGTGCACACAAACTTTATTTTAAAAGCTTTTGCTCCCAAGAACTACAGATCCATTTGTCTGTCCAATATCCATGCAGCAAACATTTGAAACATAGCTCCCAGTAAAATAGGTGGCTGGTAGCCTTTTTAACTGTTATCCATTAAAAAATGGGATTTCAGTTTTAAAAAGTCTTATAAGGGTAAAAGATTTATTTCTTCTTTGATCGTTTGTTGAGAGTTGTTATTTATTTCAACAGAGGATTTTCTTATAAGCTCCTAAGGCGAGGTTACCCTGTGTGCAGGCAGGGCAGGCAGGATGGACTTTCCAAGGGCCATATCATGCCAGTGGTGTTACTGTGATAAAAGCAGCTCTTTGCAAATACCTGTAAGCGTAGTCAAAGGACTATTGCCAGGCATAAATAAAGCAAGCTGGGTTACGGCAGGTTAGCAGAAGGGAGCGGGAAAATGGATTAAGATTCATATATACATATATACAATACAAAGGTGTGTTCATTACGTGGCCACAACTTTGCATCTCAGCACTTCATCAAGAGGAAACACGAGCATATGGAGCTATATTTAGATTCTGATCCTCTTCTTTTAGAGACACTGTAGGCTTTATCCATAGAAAGTTTTTGGGTTTTTCTGTTTTCTTTCTCTCCTCCTTCGTTGCCTTTTTAAACTCTTTTTCAGGTTTGCTGCAAGTGTTTGCTAAGAGATTAGTTAGTCAGCTTCCATGGCCGAGGTAGCCCTGGGAAGCAGCTCATTGCTGCGAGGAATGCTCAGTAGGTCAGGGCCTGAAGATAGAAGGAGCTGCCCAACTGAGGTTGGGGATCAGGTATTTTCCTCTTTGTTTCCTATCAGAGACAAAGTGCTTATGGAAAGGTTTGTGGTGAGACATCAAATCCCAGCAGGAGCACAGATGTTCCCACTTTTACAGGCTTACCAATGAACATTTCAGCTCAAACAAGTTTATGAAAGAAAAGATTTATTTATTTTCCCTCTGTAGATGCAGCATCTTAGTTTGATTGTGTAAAGATGGTATCGCTCTGGCCTCTCAGGGTTATTTGGTCCAAGCCACGGTGCTTCACTTGAGGGCTATAAGTGGGGATGGGAGAGGGGGAAGGAGGGGGAGGAGGGAGCATTCAGCAGAATGAAAGTATTCCTTCTCCAAACAGTGCAGTCTAGAGCCTAAATCTGAAATTGAATCTTCTGGGTGAAACCTGTACAATTTTTCTACCTGCCCTTAGTCTGCTTCCTTTCAACTATGACAGTTTTACTAACTGAAATGAATGGGCTTGCTTTCTCTGGTACCTTCTCTCAGTATGCGTTTACATCGAGTACTTCAAACAGAGGGCTGGGTGATATATGTAGGGGGACAGCTTGCATGGAATAAGCTTTAATGGTTAATTTTTGTATAGCTTTATAAATGAAAGGGACTTAAACCTACTAGCAATATAGATCACAAGACCTTATGTGGTCTATTCTTCTCTAGATGCACAAGAGATTTACGTGCCTAAGTCCCATAAGAGTTAATGGGAGTTACGCATGTAAATCTCTTCCACAGTGAGATAATAGACCCTTTTATGTATGGATAGCTGGATTCTTACAAAAATCACCTACTGAACTGTAGACTTCACGTCCTTCCCTCTTAACAAATATTTATAAAATGAACAGGACAGGAGATGACACCAGGAACCCCCCAAGATATCTCCAAACCATGGTGACACCCTGTGTCCTAGTGGAGGGTAGCACCATGGGAACCAGCCCCAGGACTGCTGGCTCGGTGTCCCGGTTTTCATCCGCTGTGGGTGATGTCACAGGTCTGGTAGTGATGGAGTGGAATAGGAGCTGATGTGGCCTCTCACCTCTTGGCAAGTCCTAGTTGATGGAGACTTCTCACTCTGTGGATTACACAGGAGATCAGGAGGGGGGTCCCCTCACTGCTCCAGGCAGCACAAGTAACTGCTGAGGTGCACTTCTCCATATATCTCTGCACCCCATCCCACCCATACTGCGGGATTTGTAGCCCTGAGGTAGGAGAACCCCAGTGGGACCATCCCAGGCTGCTGGCAGAGCATGGTGGTGGGGGCACCATGTCCCAAAGCCCAGGTGTGGCTAGCGCTGCACATTTGCTCTCTTCCTGCTTCAATGCAACCTCTCTCCCTGGGAAAGCAAGCAAGCTTTGCCTCCGATGGGTGCAGTCTCCGTGCTTCTCCACAGGGATATATTTAACTTGTACGATATGTATCTGCCAGCCATGAGTCAGATCGAGATCTTATCCCCCTGTAATGTGTAGCTGGAGATAGCTGGTGCCACAGTGCACGTGTGTCAGTAATGATCCCAGGGTTTTGTGAACCACGGCTCTTTTTGCCATCATTGTTTCTTTCCATCACTCGCCTGCTCCTTCCTGATAGCGATCTGAGGGAGTTGGGCAAGCTGTAGCCTTGCCAGCCCTCAGCAACCAGGCCTGGCAAAGCCCAGTCCAAAAACTTATGCCGTGAGACTATCAGATTAAATCCAAGGGTTTCTACCAGCAGAGGGATGGGAAAAGCCCATTGTTTGCTGATTATCATATCATCAGCCCCGGCTGATAGTAGGATGCTCAAGGAAAACACACTTCGGTTACAGTTGATTTTCAGATTCCAAAATGGTGCTGCAAAGTCTGTGCATGCCTAATTATATTTTATGCTAGGCTGTGCAATACAAAATGTATGCTGCAGCAATCAGTGAGTTAACAGTATCAATCAATTTGTAAACAGATGAAGTCACTCATTCCCAAACTGGTTTTCCAAAAACAATTACTAAATTACAATAGAAAAAAATTGTACAGTTACTGTATTTGTGTGCTGTGTTACAATCAACATACCAGGGAAACAAAACAATTTAATGCAGAAAAATCATCATTCATCTACATTATAATTGCTTCTTTTTCACATCTACAGGGCGGTTAATTAAAATTGTGATTAAATGCGGTCGCGCTGCCTAAGATGTCTTGCCCAAAACAGGTGGTACAGAATTTAAAAGTAAAAAAAATGTAATTAGCATTGGAAATTGAGAAATTGCCTGTAAGAATCAGTGTTAATTTCAGTCAGTGATGAGGTAATTTATAAATGAATGCAGTGGAGGCTGTGCAAATGCACAATTGCCTTCCTGCCTATTCTTAGCATTCTCAGCATGCAGGTGAAAATGTTTTCAAAATATTGAGGTAATTTGAAAATCAATCCGTGCATTTGGTATCTTTTTTTCCTCCCCACTTGCAGCAAACGCTGAGCAAATGCTGCCAGAGATGGCACAATGCATCCGTTTTGCACATTTTGGGGAGTGATATTACGTGTGTCGTGGCATCAGCTAGAGTTTAACTAAACAAAATGTTTGGCTAAGATCCTTTACAAAGGCCAAAAATGTCAATTGAAGTGCCCGGTAATCCCGAATGTCTTCAGCTACAGTGCGTGTTTAAATGATGCCCTATCAAAAAAAAAGTAACAGCAACCTGCAGTGAGTTGAAATAGTGCAGCACAGATACCACGAAATAAAAGAGATGCTAATATGGCATGGAAATCAAAATGATTTCTTGTTTAAAATTAGTCCAGCACACTAGAAAAGCCTCGGCAGTACCAATGTCTTCAGTAAAAACTCTTTCCAAACAAGCATTTCAAATTTCATTCTGTAACCATAAAAGAATTGTTAACTAGGTTATGCATACAGAGATTTTCCCTCAGATGAACTTTGTTTATCAGTATGTTGGTGCTTTCTCTAAACTTTGAGCTAGCAAATGAGAAATGCTAATTCCTCACACGAAAATACGACCTGCAGATACAAAAACCTAGAGGCAAACCTGACAACAAACAGATATTAGAGATTTAAAGTCTTCTTGACAGTCAAAAAGAAAAAAGAAATCCAAGGCACACATTGCTGGAACTGACATCTCCATGATCTGAACAGTCCTCGTCCCCATGTTCGACTCCACAGACAGCCCTCGCGTATTTATCCCCATGTGGATTTAAAAATAACTCGGACTTTCGGTAACGTCGATCGTTGGGTTGGAATATGTGAAAGCACTTTGAATTTTTGAGCAGGGCCATACAGGTGTTGGTATCAGGTTGCTGTAAAACACACGAACGATGGCTTTTGAACATCGAGTTCTTTAATTAAAGCAAGCTGGTCTTCCTGCAGAAAGGCTGCTTTAGCCATGTAATTTAACTATTGAAGCCCTTTCTATTAATTTTTCCTTGACATATAATAATGAACTTTTCTTCTGGAGGCGATTTTGATGTTGTTTAATTTACTCATGCAAAAACCTGGCAAAGGGATTAGGTCCACAAAGGGCCAAGGGCAAGGCCGTGCCATGCTGGTCCTTGCTGGACTGCTGTGATGCTGCGAGGAGGCTGCAGCACGGCCGGGCAGAAGGTGTGGGGTTGGTACAGTAGCAGGATGTTATCCCGGCCCCGGCTCTGCTGATACAGAGCTGGGGAAGGTGAGTGCAGCATCAAGTGCCTTCTGTGCTCTCCAGCAAGTCAATTAACCTCACCGTGCTCATTTTCTCTGTCTGTGTGATGGGGAAATACTGCCGAACTCCTTCGCAGGGCTTTAGCAGAGCTTAGTATCTCAAAAGCACTCTGCCATTCTCTGGGACCACAGAAGAGCGAGTACCATGCGCTGTTTTGTCAGAGAGCAAGTGAATGCTAAGGAAATGGAGTGAGAAAATTATGAATATATGTTTCTAATAATCAAATTCTTAAACATTATTTTACAACTGATTATCTTAATTTAGAAGACAATATTGCTTTTAACTGCTCCCCCCCCCCATTTTATGCCACTGAATATAAAGAAGCTAACGGTAATCACTGAAGCAATGATGATTATTGACTGAAAGGTATTTTAAAATGTGAGCTCTGTTATGTGGAGCTTAGCAAGCAGCTACACTGATGTGTTTGAACTCCTTATTTCAGCGTAGGGTCTGTAAAAATATATTGAAATATTCGTGAGCCGGCATAGGTGCGATCCTACGCTGACTGTGGTAGATGGGAGTGCAGGGGTGACTTCAGCGGGACATAGATCAGAAAAGTTGGGATTGATGCCTGTGCTTGGTTTTAGTGGAAAACTGTAGGATCAAGCGCATTTGGAAATTCAACCTCATCATACTGAGACCAGGTTTGGGCTTTTTCTTTTCTGCCTCGTGAACTTGAAGGAAAGGAAGAGATCTGCTGCCATACGTTAGTCCTCACTCCCAGTTACATCTTCGGAGTTTTCTGGGCCCGTTCCCATGAGGAAAGACCAAATGCCATGAAGAAACGTGAGCAGGATTTGGCCCCGAACAGACATTGCTTACTACTTGATAAACTGAGCCATGGCCATTGTAGTGGAGGGAAGTGCAGTGAAGGAAGAGTAGCTTCGCGGATTCCTAAAATAGAAAGTAAACATAAATATTTCTACTTTGCATGTCAGATTTCAATCACCCCTCAAAACAACTGAGCTTCTTGATTTAATTAATTATGGCTTTTTTTCATGTGTGTGTCTGTGTCTTCAGAAAGAGCCAAATGAAAATATCCTCTTTGTTTCCCTTTTGTAACTACCGGAGCTTTTCTCGAGTTTTAACTCTTCTGCCACCCCAACACCCTCAGCCTTCCTTTTTCTATGCTCTTCTTATCGCTGCTGTCCCATGGCAAGCCCCAAAGCCTTGGAACATTTTGTAACGACTATGTGACAAATTGTTGGGCTTTTATTCACATCAGACATCTTTTGCCAGGATTGCTTGTTGTTTTTTCTGTTTGGCTGTGTCATGGGACCAAAGGTGGCTGCTTTTGTGCAGCATGTCAAATCTGGTTAACATGCAGCCATTTATCTTTAAAACCCACTCCTGCACAATGGCAGGGGTGTATTGGGCCACTTGTATTGGCTCCAAGCATCGAATATATCGAATATATGTATTTTTTTTAAGTGCCATCCTCTCTATATGTGTGGATGCACCTCGGGCTGAGGCACTGCGGTGAGCAGGTCATGCAGCAGACAAGATGTTTCATAATTTTGGGAACCTTTTAGAGACAAATTGTACAGTGCAAGTGTAGTGTAACTGAACTGCTGGTTGCCCAGTGAAGTGTAGAAAATCAGATACAGCACAGCCTGAAAGAATGAAGCGAGAATTCATATCTATGTATATACACACTACTTTATAAAGAATTCATATACAAAGAAAAACACATTTATTCTCTTTTTCTCTGCTTGTATTTGAGGACTGTGCGTGGTGTGCGTGTGTATAAATGTGTTTATGTGCGTGTTGTGTATCCATACAAATAATATGCCACGGGATATGGGAATAGTTGTATGTGTGATGCATTTATATGCATAAGTGGTAGGTTTGCAGGTTAATGCCTGCTTGACTCTGTGTGTGTGTGTGTGTGTAAATGATGGAAAGGTGCTCAGCACGACTGAAAGATGAATTATCCTAGAAATAAAATGTAAAAGCCCCAAACCTCGACCGTAAAGTTTGCAGCTTTGGGTGTTTTTGCAATATTTAAGTCACACCAAAACATTTCTGATGAAAACGATTTCCTTACAGATACAGTGATAATTATCAAATAAAGAAGCTGGTAAAGTTTGATTCAACAGAAAAATGAAGGCTGGCTGCAAAGTCTTGGTCCCTTTTTTGCAGTTGAAGCATTTGAGATAGCAGGACTCAATGTTTTTTTAATGATTTGCTGTGTTGTGTAATAATTATACATATAGTGCAGTGAGGTTACTTGGAGGAACACTGCGCTATGTATGTTTTTTTGAGTAAAGGACCCAGGAGATTGCCTTTCACTTTGAAAACAATCCCTAATATCAGGAAAATGCTCTGTTTGTTTATGCGTACATAATGCAAGTTTGTCCGCCTGGGAACTGCAGCAAATGGGAGAAGTATGCATGGATTTCACAGGTAACAGGATTACGTGGGCACATAATTGATCCATTTGGAGAAAAAAATGACAGTGCTCTAAAGATGCCTAGGCTTTGGAGATGGAGTTTATGAAACAGGCATTTGTAAATTCAAAGGAATCAATATGTCAATTTTATTACATCTCAGGACCAGCTGGGCATTAAAGGAACAGTAGCCTCTTTAAGATTGCAGCTGCGTATTCTTGCATTGTGTACCTTTCTTAAAAGGCTTTGAATTTTAGAAAATGTACTTTTGCCAGCGCTTTGCACCTTTTCACTGACCAGTTTGTGAACAAAAAAAAAAGAAAAAGACACAAAACATTACATTGTGTCAATTTTCCTCTTAAGCCTGGGTTGGTAAAAACTGCTGGGCTTCAATGACACGGTGCAAAAATCTTACCAATAAATATATAGATGGAAGAAAATTAATGCCTGTTTGTATCCCGAATGTTGAAAAGAATATTTGAGATTTTGAACCAAGGGCTCAGCACAGGTTTCAGAGGCAGCATCATAATATGAGATACCTGGAAAAGTGCATTAAAGACTTCATGTGAAACATATCTCGAATTGTTGTAAAACAATATCTTCTGTTTCCTTCTCACTGGAGTTTAAACCCCCAGATGACTGAATTTCATGCAAAGCTTTGGGATATTTTTTTCCCAAGGGACAGCAGTTTTCAGCTGTCCAGATTTTGAAATTCAACTTCTCGTACAAATTTGCAATGTGCAGCATGGAAGGAGATATTGAGGGGAATTTGGGTTGCAGAGGCAGTCGCTGCCCATAGGTTCTCAAGGCCACTCCAAAGAGGCTCTAAACTCCAAAGACGCTTTCTGAAGGAATTAATAATGCTGCTGAATTTTCCCTTTGGAGAGAAGAAGGTCATCCAAGGAGCAATTGTGTCTTTCCAGAGTATATGTACTCCACTCTACCTGAAAAGCATTTGGTTGAGGGGCTTTTGGTAAAAGTCAAGCATATCTCCAGCCTTCAGTAGGTGTTCTGTTGTCTTCTCTCTTCTGCTCACTGTCCATGTTGCCGTGGACCTGATGGTTGCATCCTACTATGCAAATTCAAATTGATAATTAACATTGCCAAAGCAATCACTGATTTGGGTACCTAGCTATGGGCGACTCTAGAGGTCTAACACACCTGAAAACACACTTTAAAATATTCAGATTTTTGAGTGCCTGGAAGGAGATTCGTGGGGTCAATGGCCACTGCTCCCTGAGACTTTGCTGCCTTCTCAGCTTCCCCAGCTTTATCACAATCCTTTCTGGTCTCCTATAGTGTTCCTTCAGCTCCTTTTACATAGTTCCTTTTCCTTTGAGCTCACGCTTTTTTGGGCCAACCTGGCTACCCATGAAGTCTCTGTATGACACCCAAACCTGCCCAATAATTCTATTTTTCTTGCTTGAGGATCTCTGATTTCAAAAGGTATGGTTACAGCATTTCTCCGTAGATACCTCTTGAATGATGTGGGATCATTCCACAAATAGTCTTAATATAATAGGAGTAGCATATAAAACAGGTAAAACTCTCTCTCCATCCATATATACTACTAGAGATCTAAACATGAGTATGAACTGAACACGAAAGCATAAAAAGTCCAGGTTTCCCCCAAAGAGTATGGCAGAGCAAATGCAAATGATATAAGCTACTTAAGTAGTGTTTTGTTGTCGTAGACTTAGCATTTTTAACTATATTCCTGTGCTAAGGAAAACATGGAAAAAGAGATTCAGAGTATTTTCACAGAAATTTGTGGCATTGTAGAAAATAAAGATAACCTTCTGCCAAGAAGAAACACTCCAACCTGATCAAAATACACATAAATGAAGTCAAGAGAAACTATTTAAATGTAATAGATTACAGTTTACAACATTTCAGAATTAGGAATTCCTTTCAGTGTAGCTTTTCTCGTGTGCTTAGTTGTGCAATGCATGATGTACACACCTGGATTGTCACAGCATCCTCCACCAGTGATGAGATACTGAGACCAGGCTTTGTTCTAACCAGTCTAAATTCACATATTCCAAGTCTTACAGCAGTCTCCATCCAAAAGATGTTGACCCTTTCCGTGCTTCCTAGAGGAGAGTAAACTAGGAGGTGGCTTGACTGAGGTCTACCAGCAAGTCAGATAGAACTAAAAAGCTATTAAAATAAGAGGTCATGTTCTGATCCTGGCTACCTCTGCGTAGTCCCAGAGCCATTCCTTGGGCAGCTTTTATATTTTGTCAGTTCTTCAAATCTAATTCTAGAAGTAAAACAAAACTTCCTGATGATAAGGTAGAAAAATGGCAAAATGAAACCCTGTCACTGACCTGATTGATGGTTCTTCCACCGAGATCATAACAGCTTCTTCGGAGACTTTTACAATCTCTATAGAAGTGCAGGAGGCACTGCCAATATCCGCAGATCATTGGCATGATAGACCGTAACGGCTTCTTCAGAGCCGTTCCGGTCCATCGTGTCAATGCGTACTTAGGGAGTCCTCAATGCATGGATCATTGACACGGTACTACATAACGGCTCCTTAGAAGCCATTACTGGGTATCAAGTCAATGCATACTTAGGGAGCCCTTAATGCACGGACCCACGCAAGTTGCCTTGCTCTGAATACTAACAATCCTGTGGAAGAGTAGTTACTGCGTATGGCATTGAAGGAGATTATTAATACCCTCCTGCAAGAGCTCGACTCTTACACCAGGCTCCCAACGCCTTTATGGGAAAGGTACGGCTGCTCCCGGGTCGAAGCACTGCATGAGAGAGTCTGAAATCTGTGAACTTTCCCTCCTCAGCTAACATCATTATACTTCATAAAATATGTACAAAAAAAAAAAAAATCCTTTCAATTTGAGATAGGAAAGTCAAGAGGCAACCCAGGACAAAACGTTTAGAGACAGAAAATAAAGCTTTGAGAAGAAGCAGTTCCAATGGAAATGCTGGCAAACCCTTCCATAAAGAGCCATAGTTCTGTGTATTTTACCCCCCTCAACTACTTTGCCGTGGTTATCAAATACATCGCGTATTTACAATGATCCCTGCAAGATGCTTAGCATCAAGCTTGCAAACGACCCTCTCGAAAGAGAAATGCTTTGTTAAATATCCCGTCATCCAGCGAGGAGTTTGTCTGGATTTGTTGACCTGGTCCCTGGGGAACATCAGCTGAGACCATCCAAACCATCACCGTGCCTCTGCTTCAACCTGCAAAGGCGCATCCTCTTCATTTGGCTTCCCCTAGACAAGATATCCTCGTACTGAGTTAAAAATGCTTCTAGTTTGCTGTTGTTGATATTTTTCTTTTGTGTTCTGCTTACTGACTGACATCTGCTATCATGCTAAGCAGGTGTTCCTGTGTAAACGAACGTGCCCTGTTTGTGTTTCGCCATCCTCGCTACTGCGCACCCAAATGAGCAGCATGATTAAGAATCCTGTAAATTTTTGAAAGGAAACGGATGGCTGCCCTACTAGAACATAATTACACCGTTCCAACATCCGCAGCTCACTGCTGCAGCCGAGTTGGAGAACAGCAGAAATTAATAATATATAATAGCATCATTCTCGTAATTTATAAATGAAATAAAGTAGAGAGGAGATTCTGCTGATATGCATTTTCTTCTTAATTCTAAAAGACAAAGTATAGATTAGAATTTTACTGGGGTGAAACCTGACCAGCAATATCACACTAGTTGCAAGCTTAGGGCCTGATTCATGAGAGGGATTTTGCTTAGGGAAAAGAGCTAATATCTTTTATTGGACTAGGGGAAAAAAATGAGTATACAAAGCCCTCTAAAGGCGGCCCCTGATGAAGGGAGGCCAGGAAACCTCCACAGATCATGTACCTAGTTTCTAGTTTAATCCATTTGTTGGTACCGCAGGAAGACTTTGCTTTGTGTCGCGATCTTTTTCCCTGACTGAAATAATGCACTATCACAAGGATTAATCAGTAAAAGATGTTGTCTGATCTCCTATTTTTGTTGAAAAACAGGAATGTTTTCAAAAACAATATTTTGAGCTCCAGAGATGTGCCAAAAGGAGCTGTACTGCAAATCACTGCACAAGTCAAGCCTTGGAGTTGGTGCTCTAGTTACGCCTCTCAACCCCGCTGAAAAAAAAAATGGTACAACTTTCTGAAGACAAAGACATATTATTTGTAAAGACTGAGCATTATGACTTCTTTTTTTCTCGCCCTACCCCCATTGCATATAAACAGTCAAGTTAGTTAAATGCTTTTTGTTTTTCTTCTATACCTATTCAGATGTGCTCATCCAGGTGATGGCCCAGAGGATTTATAGAGTTACTGGGATAAACTCAAATGGAAGAGTCACCAAAAACCCACAAAAGTGTTTACTTACAGGTTAATTGGGGACATCTTAATAAATTTCGACACTTAAAAACTCCAAAGAATGATTACTTCTTTGATGAAAAAGGTCAGCACAGTTTCCTCAAGTTTAACCCAGTGAACATGAACACAAAGCCCAGAGAAATACTTCTCTTTTAAACTAACGGATATGTTTGAGTCGTATTCTTCTAAAGAGCCCCCTTAATAATTTGTTTCTGAGAAAATATGTGCATATACAGATTTATTTCATTAACAGGTATTTATTTAAGTGGGCTGCACTGTATTTAAATCTCTGAATAGTCTCCATTACTTCCTCAGCTCACTTACTTCAAGTTGACTAATTTTAATAAGGCTAAGGTGCCCAGGGTCTTATTGAGTGTTCAGCTTGATCAATATGGCTAAATTAAAATAGTGCAAAATATAAGCAAATGTACTCTAACAACTCAGTGAAAAATGTGGAGTGCACCAAACATTGATTAGTGTTCCACAGACATTAATTTGTTGTTTTAAGTACACTAATACTGCTCAGAAATTGCATCTACTTCCAGCACACCCAATATGGTTTGGATGCTCATGGACCATGTTCTTTCTACCCAGCTATCCCACCCAACCCCGCTGGCTTTCATGGCATCTGAAAGCATGATTAGGCTCTGCGTTATGCAATACCAGGTCTGCACGCTCTGATCTCGCAAGCAGCCCTCCTGGTCCAGATTTGGCCCATTCCAGAAGAAAGAGCATTCCCATACTGCTTGCAGAGCAAGCCTGGATCACACCTAAGGGAAGTAGAAGGAGGACAGTTACGATTATTTGCACGAGTGAAGACTATTTATATCATCATACTCATTATGATTTTGGGGCTATACATCAGTTCTACACGTGTATTTTTAAGACAGGCACAGACTCTTAGGGAAGTGGTTATATGTACAAGAAGATATTCGTTTTTGCCCTCCTGTAACACCACAATATTATTGTCATAAAAGATTAATGTCAACCCCCACCTGGTATTAAATTGCTTTCGGTCGCCCTTGCATTCATGTCTTCCTGCGCAAGACAAAAACACTCTTAAAGTAACTACATGCATCTTCAACTCAAATTACTGCTATTACGGGGTAACATTTTATTTTTAAAATTCCTTAGTTGTTGTGGTAGGTATTTTTTCCCATGGTCTGATGTTCTGAATCAGAATATGGTATTAGGAACTTAATTTTAGGGAAGCAAAAGGACACATTTTAGAAAATAGGGTTTTATCATGGTCCTGTTGATAGAAGTTGCACATGTTAATTATGTGATTTTTTTAATACTCCAACAAAAAGCTGTTTTCCATAGACTAAAAATAATTTCTTTCTTTCTTTCTTTCTTTCTTTCTTTCTTTCTTTCTTTCTTTCTTTCTTTCTTTCTTTCTTTCTTTCTTTCTTTCTTTCTTTCTTTCTTTCTTTCTTTCTTTCTTTCTTTCTTTCTTTCTTTCTTTCTTTCTTTCTTTCTTTCTTTCTTTCTTTCTTTCTTTCTTTCTTTCTCTCTCTCTCTTTCTTTCTTTCTTTCTTTCTTTCTTTCTTTCTTTCTTTCTTTCTTTTTCTTGGTTAGCAAAAGCATGAGATTATCATACTTTGACATCCAATGCTTGCACAGACAGTTTCTAATGGTTTCTAAAAATATGACAATAACTCCTCTGCAATCATACTTTTATATCATTTTAAATGGTTTTTGCTATCTTTCTTGGTTTTTCAGTAGTTTATCACTCTACCTGTAGTGTGATCTTTCTGCTTATCTTTAATCTCCTTGGTAAGTGATATTCACTGTAACTGTTCTTCCTTTCCTTGATACCATCTTTTCTTGCATGGCCAAAAAATAATTTCACATAAACAGAAGCTTGTTTCATCGAAGGTAAATCAACAGTGTGTGTATAAGAAAGAAAGACAGAAAAAAAAAAAAAGAGAGACATAAACAGGAGGGAGTTCATATGTTAAAAAAATAAACTTGAAAGAAAATGCATCTAGAAAAAGTAAATTCTGTGAAGATTAATTCAAATATGAAAAGCATTTCACTAGTTTAAACTGAACAAATAGACTTATAAACAGCTGAACCATTTGAAGTTCCCCTTTTTTAAATTAAAGCCGGAGCTTTAACTTCTTAACCTTCAACACGACAAGTAGAGCACACTGTGCAAAAACAGTTTGGAAGTCTTCTTAACAAACATCTCAAGTGAGGACGGCCAGCAAAAGTTCAGAAGAAGCGACTTTTCATTTGTAGCTCTGCCAAAAGCAATGACTAGGGTTTTTTTTTGTTGTTGTTGTTTAGCTTTGGCGCATAACAATCTTGATTTTTTCCAGAGTTTTACATGTTTAAAGTTTTTAATATCAAAGGTATTGCTCTCTGTAAACAAGTGTAAGTTTACTGAGGCAGCTTCACTTACACTCTTCCCTTGTAATCAGATGTGAAAATTACACCCTCCCTTTTGGCTACATGATAATTACACATTTCAACATACAAAGAATTGTCTCTGTTTCAGTTGCTGAGATGAAACAGTGAAGGCACTCGGGGAAAATATATTATTATATTAAAGATCAGTGCCATAGCTGTTTTTAGTAAAAGCAAGGCTTGTAATCACAACTATGATCAAGATACTTTGGGATTTACATATACATATATATATGAGAGAGAGAAGTTAAAAATAAAATGAACCTAAGGTACCTCAGCACGGAGGGTGAAACTTAGCCCTTGCACCAAGGGCTAGCAAACAGCCTACTCCCTGCTTACATCTCACCAAAGCCCTATTTTGAGGATGTATTTTACCCTGAAAGTATAATTTATGGGAAAGATTAACAAAGTTTCTCAAGCCTTGACTTGTTTTTCTCCTGTTTTCTTTCTTCTGGCTATTCTGTTTCACTTACCTGGAAACTCAGCCTGAATTTCTTGTGCATCTATCGATTTCCTTGCAAATGCTTGGTGCAGAAAGAATTCAGAATTAAGCATTGCTCAGAAAGAGCTGTGGGAAAAAAATTACATATGCAGCAAAACATGTTAGCGTTGTGTTTTGACAGTTTCATGACCAAGCCAAAAAATATACATTTTTTTGTACCTGGCGCAGTTTCACAAAAATGTCCCTTCAGGGAATAGTCATTTTTTGTCAGAATCAACTGTTTATTTACTTAAAAATCCAAAAGTTTTGCCTTACATTAGAGACAGAGTTGCTAAAGGTTAAAGTTCAACATCAGCTTGTTGCATTGCCTTCACAATAAAAGCATGGTTTGTGTCATAAGAGTGGGATAAAAGCATTAGCGTAGACAGAGGACAAAATAAAAATTCCATGCAGTTTCAAAATGGAGCAGTCAAGGTTTATTGGGGCTGTTCCTGCCCATCTGCAGCCACATCCTAACCTACTCACAAGCAATGGGCAACCACCTTGGACATGCCACCACTGTGGCCCAGTAGGGCGCCACTGATTCAGGTCAGAAGCAATGGCTTTATCCAGCCCAGTCAAAGCCTGGTAGGGTTTTGATGGTGGCAATGGTGTTGACACCCTTGCTGTTGCCCATGGAGATATTCATGGCAGGTGGGACTTTGAGTGCCCTTCCTTGTCTGTGCTCTGCTGCTCTGGAGGGGCCAAAGGGGACGTGAGTGGCTTCCCACCGCTACACCCCATGTGAAGCACACCATAGGCCTAATAGCTTGAGGTTGATCTAATCATGTCCTGATCTGGAGGGCCTCCTCTAGCATTTCTACTTCAAAATGGTATCAAAATGCTCTGTGAATGTTCACGGTGTGAGGCTGAGGGAGTCAGGGAGCTCTGGCTTCTGTGGGACCATGTCTGTGTGCAGCACCACGCCACAGCCCCTCCTGCATGCCCTGCTTACGGGTGAGGAGCATATACCTCACCTTCTGGGACAATAATCCCAAATCATAAACAAATTCTGAGATCATGATAATATGAGAAGGTATAATGACTTTTAAATCAGTGGAATTGCACCACTAAAGAAGAATTAGGTCTCCCATCTTGAAATTAAGGTTTTTCACTGGGTAAAATTTGGTCTTCTCAGTAGAGAGGTGATTTTTTAATTCATTCTTATCTTTATCACTCTATCTACACAAACAAGTAGCTTTTTTGCCTATAATCAGTTTATAAGATTGCAGAGTTAATAGAAATGCACTGTGTCAATGCTCTTTTGCATATATATTTACCTTGACCACAGATCCAAACTGTTGGGACTGCCAGGTTGGACCCTTCACAGTGGCTACTGGTCATGTTCAGTGAATAATTTTGAAACAAATTTTCACTAGGATCTTTAACGTAGGTATTTATTTATGGAAGTAGTTTTCATCAAGAAAAATAAATGTAAATACAGATTTCCCCAGGAGATTAAAAATAGTCCAAAACTAATAGCCTGCTCTAATTCACTTAATGATCATTGTGCAAAGTATTCAGTGGGCCCAATCCCACCCTCGCAGAATTTCTTTGAAGTCAGGGACTCGATATACCTGTCCAAATCTGAGTTTAGCCTTTGTATCTCAGTTACAGCAGAGGAGAAGCTTTTGTCTCTGTGGTGAAAAATATTTTGTGAATTAAACTTCTTTTAGTAAAGAAAAAGGCAGTATATAAGGTGGAGAGGGAGTCTCTCCTGACTCACACTCAGGGGACAGGGGTCACGGTTGGAGCTGCTCTGGTAGGAAAGAATCAAGCACTGTACCAAAAAAAACAACATGAAATCTGTGACTCAAACTGATGATAAAGGGAGTTAATCAGAGATAAGGATGGCCCTTCATCCCTACCAAGTGCGCTCGTTCATGTGGCAGTTAAAGGTATTCATCCTTGTTAACTTTGCATTTGTCCCCTTGTATTTACTATTATCTCCTTTCCTCTGCTCATCTCAGAGACAGTGTGATTCCCCTGACTGATGAGCCAATATTGGAGCCAGTTCTGGGCTGATGAGCTCGATGGGGTTATCATTGACCTAAAATGGGCAGGACTGAGCCCAAAGCAGTGCTGCTAGTGGGATGTGGGACCATTGGTGTGCAGGGACATGGAATGAGGTCCCCTTGTGTTCCCAGCTCCTCCCTGGACTCCCTGGCACTGCAGGAAGAGTTCTGTCCTGACTTTTGCTGTTGTGCTCGGAGGTGGATCT
Source organism: Tapera naevia (assembly GCA_033556795.1). Taxonomy (NCBI): domain Eukaryota; kingdom Metazoa; phylum Chordata; class Aves; order Cuculiformes; family Neomorphidae; genus Tapera; species Tapera naevia. Next base: position 3,143,826 of record JAUMJJ010000149.1, on the reverse strand, counting down.
GCCAGGTCCCCATGGCTTTTTAAACAGAGCAGAGACAACTGGGAGCTTGGCTAATGTGCATATTGATGCAACCTTAGCTTCTGAGATGAGGAAAGACCATGTTGCTTATTTCCACAACAACGAGCTAGGAAATATTTACAGTGCTTTTGCTCTGGAACTAAACAACATCTGATTTTATTTGTTTTTTTTTTCCAATGCAAATTAAAAATACCCCCCCACCCCCCAATAAGCCAAAGTTGTTAGTCAGGGCAGCGAAACCTCTTCCACCAGCATGCAGATATGATATAGCTTTAATTTGTATTCATCTTGTCCACTGGGGCTAGAAGATGGAGGAGCTATTATGAAACCACTTTTTTTTTTTTGAATTTGCTTTATTCACTGTTTACTATGCCGGGCTGACATGATATGATTTGTGCATTGCGGGGTCACAACAAGCTACTTGCAGGACAATTTGCTGAATCAAGAGGGTGATTGTGTCTGGTGCCAGTCAGTCGCAATTAGGGCCAGGATCAGGGAGGCCCAGAGCTTGTGTATCGTCTTGGGCAAACCTCATAGAAATCAGCTCACCTGAAACTAATTGTCACAACAGAGACCTTATGCAAATGAGCCCTAGGGTTAGCGTGGGAAAAGAAAAACTGTCGCAAAGATAGGTGACCTGCTGAGCAGGGGGTCTGTTGCTGGGGAAATCTTTGTTCAATGAGTTAAAAAAATGTTCGCATTGTTCCAAATCCAAGAAAAACGTAGCAGATCCTCTCCCTAAGAAAGCGTGGCGAGCACACTCATCTGAAAGTCCAATAAAGTGGCAGCCAGCTTTCGAGCCGGTAATAAATTGGAAGTCTTTATTCTTTATAAGGGCTGCAGCAGGAAAATGATTTTCCTTTGCAAAGGGGCCTTTAAAGTTTAGCTGCTCACAGTTTGCTGGCGCTTGGAACTTAACTGTTTGTCGAAGCTTTTGCCTGCCTAACCTGTTGGATCCCAGCAGATTTCCCAACCTGAAGTTTTAGCAGCTGGGGAAAAAAAAACCCTCTCTCTGGCTCCTGGAGGTGTTTTTCGGAAGGTCTGGCTCTTGTACTGCAGCTAGCCATTGGGTTTGGAGAGCAGGAACAAATGGAGAGCAGATCCATGGAGTTTCTCCCATAGAAAGCTCCAGGGATCTCTGAAGCTCTCCAGTGTCAATTGTCTCCTTTCTCATTGCTTTCTCGAGCAGCAGCCACTAGCGAGATGGGGAGGTTCGAGCATTGGAAACATAATCATGAATTAAGCACATTTAAAGACAGGCTCATTGACATCTGCATGCAAAACCCGCTGTTTCTGACATGCTTCCCCTCTCCCATTTTCTCCTCTGCCTCCAGCCCAGGCAAAGAGTAATTTTCAGCGAACACATTACACAACATTTGTCTTGTTCACTCCTTCCTCTTTAACAATTTTTATGGGGGTTGCTCAACACGTTCTAAAATAGGAATGGAGACGATATAATAAAGTGCTGAACCGATGATATACGCGGCAGTTTATGCTGTCAATTGCAGACTCAAAAGAAAGGGATGCAACACGCTCCAAGTGAAGAAATGTAAGCCTGTGCCCTATAAGCACATAGAGTGAGAGGCAGCCAGGGTGTTTTTGCATGTAAGGCTTTTCAAGAGTGTTTGACGGGGACAGAGACGAGATTAATTGTGCTAAAAGATACTGGGCAAATTTCAGAGACACGAGCTGCTTTGCACTATCATCGAAGGCAAAAGAACAGTTATTTTGTTTGGTTAATAATTAGAGCTGTGCTTTCGATGGTGCTGCTTTAAAGGGGTGAAATGTAGATGGTATCAGCTCAGCAAGTTCTGAAATTAACTTCCTACTCACCAAACATCGTGAAATAAGGATGGCTTAAAAGTAATGCAGATTAATCACCAACTTTTTTTTTTTGATCTCTTTTGTCCCTTTACCACTGTCTGAAATAATTTCCACAAATAGGAGACGTTTCACAGTGGGTATGAAGTGCTCAGCTTTCACTCATCAAACTTTAATCGGAACTGCATTTTAGTTTTTGAATAAAGAACACTTAAAAAATTTAGATGCAAATTATTTTGCATTATTCATGCTCTAAGTGTCCTTGTAGATTTAAACACTTCTGAGGCCACCTTGATTCAAGTAATTACCTAGGCCCTCACTGCTCCATCATGAATAAGGTATTTTGTACAAGTAAAGTATGCACCCGATGAGCTTTTAAAGTGGCTTTACACTGAACTTGTGTATTGCTTCTCGTGCATGAGTGATTCGAACATGCGTCGCAATCTGTCTCAGGTGGGAAATCCTGGCAGAGCATCCATGAGTGACGGAAGGAAGCCTACCAGCCTCGGCGTGCACTATTTCTTTGTCTTCGCAGAAGAATCTCAAAGTAATTCTCTCGCTTGAGTCTTGTGGCTCCTCTTAAAAGTCTGAGGAGGCAATAGCTGTTAGCAGGGAAAGAAATGACAGTCATTTTTCACTTAACCCTTCCTTTCCCATCCCAGCCTCGCTTCGCCTGCTGCCTGCGCTCAGTCACGTAAGGCATTCACATAAGATAATATAAGTCTTTCTACTTTTATGTAGCATTGTACATCTGCCTCCCCATCTGTCTGCTCAGCCTCCCTCATGTACCAGCGCTAGGTACCACCTGAGCAGGATTTTTCACACAATAGAGCCAGCCCAGCTCCGAACATCACAGCTGAGAGTTTTCTCCCAACGGAAGAGGCTATCAGAGGTCAAGATAAACATATTCTACACATATATTGTCAGCAAAACGAGCTCGCAAGAGTTAAATATAATTGGCTGAATCTTGCAGTTGGCGTTTGTTGCAAAGTGCCCATGATTTTTTCTTTTCCAGCCACATTGCTTTGAAGAATTATAGGAATTTTATGATGTGCTATTGGAGTTCCACTGGCAGAGATTACAGTAAAAGGGTTAAAGTTGGTTTATGTTAAAAAAAATTATGCAGAAACCAATAAAAATAAACACACTCCAGTAGACTAAACTTGCTGGGCTTTTAGTTTTAGCTTAACAGTAGAAGTTTAGATGAAATCCAACATTGCAGCTTTTAGAAAATCAGTTGACGCTCGTAGTTGATCATCTTTACTACGCAGCGATGTAATTAATATTTAAACATTCTAATAATGCAGCTTGCTTTGCATGCACTTTTCAGCCCCACAACAGTATATTTTATCAGGAATACTGCTAGCATTTTCTTAGGTAATGCCATTCTTTAAAGTTATATTCAAAATAGAATATTGGCTTCTTGCTTAGTGCAAAAGAAACATCAATAGGCCAATAGACAGGTTGCATACGTCAGTTTATGATTAAAGTGTGTCTTTAGTGAAGACAATAGAGAATATATAAGGGGCTACTTCACTGCCATCATCATAAAATAAATATACCCAGAGACTATCGGTTTAGAAAACCGTCTCGAGTTGTTCATTTTTCTTCATGCTATCTATAATAACAGGAACTTTTAATATCTAGATGCAGAGCAAAATCAGACAGTGACCCACAGATCTGTGAAATACGACACCTCTGACACCCGTTCATTTACAGCCAGAGAGCATTTAATAAAGAAGTCAGGCAAGTTAAAAAAAAAAACAACTAGCAAGGAGTTTTCACATGAGTGTTGTCAGGGTTAAGGCTTCTGTCTGCCTGACAATTTAGTAAAATGGTGAGAAATCATCAAAATGGAAAAAGGCTGTGCTGGTTTATTTACTTAGGAGTGGCCTCTTCCTCTGCCAGTGGAGGTGGGAAGGAAAAGTTGTTTCAGGTGCTGTGCTCATTGGCTTAATCCCCCGATTAGTGCAAGGTGGCCTTTGTTCTCAGTCTTATAAGTTTTAACAAGGCAGGCTGCTCTTCTCTGGAATGATTTGGACCTTTTTCCAGGGTTTTCTCCTGCAGCCTGTTGCATGCATGGGTCTTCCTACTGCCCGCCAGAGAGTTGGAGTTTGCATGGCTGTTATTGACCACCATTGATGCATGGGCATCCCAGGCAAAAGCTATCCTTGTAGCTCCTTTGGCTGATCCAAGCAGATCAAAAGTAACAATAATGTGCAGGCAGATATTATGTGCCTGTTTTGGCTGCTGCGTGATGCAAAGAGGATCTGCTGAATTTCCCAGCTGGAGAAAGCATCCTGCAAAGTGAGTTCCTTTTGTATCTCCAGGCATCAGAGGTATTCATTGGTGGGCCCTGTGGGTATTTTTTATCCAGGGGATGGGTTTTGTGGGGAATGGCATCAGGCGGGGCTGCAGCGGGTTGCAAAGGTGCCTGACTCAGCTGAGAATCTGGCCCTGGGTTTTGTCACGTCTCATTGCAAGTTTGAAAGCAGGCCCATTTCTATTAATACTGTTAATAAAAGGCATATGTTTTGTCAAGCAAAACCGCTCTTTCATTAAAACGGAGCATAATTTCATGGGGATTTTTACGTTCATGTGAAAATAGCCATTTCCCCACCATGTCCCAAAAAGCAGTCGGAGAGTGCATGTGCAAAATTTCACCAAGCCACAAATATTTTCATGCTAAATACCACTAAATGAAAATGCTCAGCGTCTTGCCGCTTTAAGCCAGTCCTAGGGCTTTAGCCTCGTTGCCCGGGAGGCAATAAGAGTTTTTTAATTTACGTAAAAGTAGCAGGAATGGGCTTTAAAAATTTTGTGTGTGCAAAGACCGTATGACTGACGCCGCGAGATCCATAGCATGTGTGAGAATGTATTGCATATTGCTGAGAGCATTCTCCCGGTCTGCCGTGGATTGCCTTGCATCACGTGAGCCTGCGAAGAATTTGGGGGTACAGTTCTGATGGAAGATGTCGCAGTGTGTAAAACAAAGTCTTCTTGTGTTGGTAAAGGGCATGTGGGAGCTGCCGTGCTGTGTGCGCGCCGTCTGTCTGTAGGGCAGGGGTGGGAGTGGGAGTTTTAAGGAAACAGATAAACAACAAATAGAAAGTGCTTAAAAATAGGGCAATAACTTCCAGCCCTGCTGTGTTGTGACCAATGCGATGTAGTTCTGGGTGAGAGTTGCCTCCAACTCCTGCTTTTTGAGTGAAAGTAATGCCATGAGATGCTGTGATAGAGACGTTTGTGTTTGAGGTGGGAGCAAACCACCTCTGATGGTTTGACTTTCCCCTTCTTTATCAGGTCTTGTTCAGGAAGGCAGTTAGACACACCTTGGCTGCAAATAACTAAGAGTGTCATCTATTTTAAACTTGCTGCTGAGGTGGTAAAAAAGAGATAAGTTGGAACCTAGGGGCTATCTCGCTTATGTGTGTGACAGATATGTCCAGAAATGGATAAAATTAAAAGCATTTTTCATATGCTAATCGCAACCTGAATGAGGGAAAAGTACAGAGAATGGAGCACCAAAGTCAAGAGGTTTCTCTCACAAGTATATTTCTCCCATTACCTACATTATAGGGTTTCTTTCCCCAAACTGATATACATATTTTTGCTGTGTCTAAAAGAAAATTCTATAGTAGAGTTTGATTTCAGCATCAACCTTATGGCAGCCATGTGGGAGTGAGATTATGGGACATGTGGAACAAAAGTCTTCCAGCCAGAGGAGGCCTTCTGAGCATAATGATTCTTATTTAAATTAGTCTATGTTTTATTACTCAGTTGGGGAGGGGAGAAGGGAACCAAGGAAAAGAATATTTCTTTAAAACCACGGTCACCTGAATTGTAGATGAGGAGAAATTAAGTAGTTTTCAGCCAGTAAAATGGACAAACATTTTCGTATCATATTAATAATTTCAAGCAAACCTCAATTTTATTTTATTTTTTTAAAATTTTACATTTAAACTTGCTTTTCCCGTTCGCATGCCTGCCGATTCATTTGTAAATGTGCTTTAAATTCCTTTGTATATTACAATGAATGCCACCTCTTTAAATGCTCTTAGTAATTTAGCGAACTTCTTTGCCAGTGGGTGAAAGTACAGTATTGTACATGCATAAGAAAAGGTACATTCATTATGCTTCACGTATGAAAAGGTATATTAGGAACGGTTTTGCTTAAAGTGGAGGGGTGAATGGAGGAGCCCCTGATCCATCATAGAGCTTTTGCATGTGTGAGAATGTGTCTCTGTGAGCCCAACGTCCAGAAATGCTGGTTGGGAACCTACCGGCAAATGTGCGCCTGTGAAACCTGAGAAGATTTATAACAAGTAGGTAATCGTTTCAGGCCTGTGCGAGGGGAACAGAAACTAAAAGCTCACGCTGGGGCTGAACAGGAGTTTTAGGGAGAGAGAGAGAAAACCTGGGGGTCTGGTTTCTTCCATCATCTTCCACAGCTGTCACAAGGTGCCGTGCCGTGTGATGGGAAAAGGGTAGTGCAAAGAGTAGGCTTGAGATCCTCCTGTGATTTTTTTGGAAATGTGTTTTGGGGTTGGGGCTGACCCCAGAAGCTTGTCATGTGACCAGATTGAGTATGCAAAGGGTAGAGGGGCGGAAATGAGATGGACCCTGGAGCCTGGTCTTGTGCTCCTTCATGCCTTCTTTATCTAACCAGGATTACTGCCGGCTCTCCCAGTGAAAAGGGGGAGATGTGTTTAAAGGCATTTTTCTTCATGTGAGAAATACATTATGTGTTGTGATGGAAGGTAAAGGGAGGGAGCGTTGAGGCACAGTGGATGTGGCCAGGAAGGGACAACATCTTTGGGGAGAAGTGCAAGACCACAGGGGGTCAAATCCTACTCATCACCTCCTTCTTTTCTTTGGACCACTCCCTTCATCAAGGTGAGCGGGATTCACGTCACTGGCTTAGCTCTTCTGTGAGGAACAACCACAGCTTTACGTACAGGGTTGGTCAGTTTATGGCCAATAAACATAAAAGCTGAGAGGGTTTCAATGAAACATTCTTCTCCAAACCAGAGGTCATTCATTTTGCACTTTTTCCTTTATGTGGTTTCTGAAAGTTTAATTTTAAGGAGAGGATGTGGGTACGCTCTGTTTGTTTTCTTTCTCTTTCTTTTTCTTTCTTTCTTTCTGAGCTCTTTACTTTGAATTAATTTCATGGGAAAGCGTGCGAGTGCTTTCCAGTGCCATGCCAGCTGTCATTTTTCAATTGGAAGGGGAACCCAGAATTTATTCTCGATGCAATTTTAAGCTTGATACATTGTAATAAGTGTCACTGTAAGGCAGGCGAAGGAGAGTTAGCTTTCATTAACATTCTTCAATTCTGGAGCCCATCAGGAGGTAGATAAGGTACCACCGGGTCCATCCACCTCCCGGACCACAGGAGGACAATGCCAGGAATGTTTGCAATGTGTTTCTATTTTTGTCACACCTATGTGTGGCCATCCATCTGGTCTTAATCAATCAGTCTCATCCCAGAGCTTTGCTGTTCTCCCAGCTGAAATAATACACTTCTTCAGCAAGAGCTCTGCCTCAAGGAGGGTCACTACTCACCATTCCCCAGACAAGGCATATTAACAAGGCTTACATATTTGTAAACATAGGTAAACCCAGGAGGGGTGGTTGGGAAGGAACACTTTGAAATATGAATATTTTATGAATAAACCACTGTGTTGTTTACTTAGCAATATTACACAGGAAAACTTGATGAAGTACTAGAGGTAAATTTGTTTTAGCAAAGGAAAAAAAAAAACAACAACCCCTCAGAAGCACCAAGACAAAGATAAATGATGAAAGAGTGAATGATCCACCACCCTATTTAAGCAGAGGTAGTGTGTATAAAATATGTCTCTGAGAGAGAAGTGGGTGGTGAATGCTGTAAAATGTGCCATTTATTTATTTAGATTGCACATCAGGAGATAAAACAAATGAAAACTCTGACTTGTTAATAATTTACCTTTAAGTGGAAAATTCTTACATGCTGTTAAGATACCTCCAAGACCTGACACTGCAAATGCAAATAATTTACATTCTTTGTGTGCACACAACTTCGCTTGTCTGGAAAAAAAAAAACAACATCAAATGTGTGCTGAGAGGGGCGATGAAAACCAGGATACATTTACACTCTCACACTCACATTTATTAATTTCGGATGCCTCTTTGGAATCATCTGTAGAACTGACCTTCCCATTCATCAGGTGTTCCTGGCTTCGAATTAGCTGGGCCATACCTCACAACCCAGGAGGTAGAAGATGCAAAGAGGGGGGATTTCTTCTCAACAAGCAGCGCTATTACTTTCCCCCCTAACAGCTTATGCAAAAAGTTTTGTGGGGGAGAAAAAAAGGCCCAGCAAAATAAAAAAAAAAAGAGGAGTGTGCATAACAATAACTACCTCTGTCCCTTCTGTTTTTGTTCTTTTCATGTCAGGGAACTTTTTAGCCGTGCTGCCTGGGTAACTGCTCTGGAAGGTTGGAATATCTCTTGTTGAAGGAGGTTTGTGATTGAGGGCCCTCTGACACAACCTTTTGTTGCTCTGAGGTGTTTGATCCTCTTTCCCTTTCTTCTAAAACCAATCCCATCCCTTTAAAAAATGGATAACCAGCACTTCTTTTACTTATTGTCAGCTTTTGGAAAGTTACTGTGGGGGGTTGTAGAAGTTTAACTAGTTAACCCCTTGCATCCTGATAGCGAGTTGCCATTAGAACTTCTTTTTTTTTTGCTCCTTCCCGGATGGGGAATACTTCCATAGCTGTGTCAGGTATGCAAATCCTCTTTTACAGGGAGCCATGTGATGGGTTGGCTTGTGGATGGTTTGCTCACTGATTGTTCTTTCCCCTGACTCGGCAGAGCTTGCTTAGGGAAACCAGATTCAGACAGGAGCTCCGAGCATGAGCAGGGGCTGAGGAGTTGGTCCCCAAATCAGGGGCGGTCGCACTCCAATTGCGCTGAAATTTCAAAATGAGTCAGAGTTTGTAGCTGCTGATTTTCTTCTCTTTCCTTGAACTGAAACTTGTGAGAGTCACCACAGGCGTAGGCTGATGAGATAGATTTTTTTTTTCTCTCTTTGAGAGCAGCTCTGAATAACAAGAATTCACAGAGTTGCTCTTCAAAAGTGTGTGGCCAAATCTGAAAGTAACAAAGGAAGAACACCTTAAAATGAGATGTGTAATAAGGATGCTCGCTCAGAGCCTCAAGATTAAAAATAGGGCTGTTTTTTCTTTTTTTTTTCCAAAGGGAAGGGACACAACCCAGGCTATAGGAAAGAAAAGCAGCTTAAATGGATTATTTAACAAAAAGCAACTTATAGCTCCTAGATAGTGACCTACATTTTGCACACAATGATGATGTTTTACGGTGGCGATAGGGTTAATAACCTAACATCATTCATGTAGTGTTTTTTGAAAATTGAATTTTACTGCTACAAAGTAAATGTAACAGCCCTCTGGAGACAATATTACAGGCACTTTATTGTTTGCTAAGCTGATGTCATCTTTCTACGGACTGACTTTAAAACAAAGGCAGAACATTTATTACAAATATCACTGTGTGAAAGGAAATCTACTGAAATATTGTTTAGAAGGTGGACCGATAAAAGTGTATTAATACTTGGCTTTGATTATCTGCAAAGTTATGCCTGTGGAATGCTTTCTCGCGTGATCTCCGCTCAACAGAAATATTCATCTTCGATATTATACCTACTTTTAATGTTACCCATCTCTGAGCATGTGCTACTTGTAAAATGTGTTTTATAATATCCTCTACAGCTCATTTATAACTCTTTACAGTTTCTTTGTAAGAATGTAAATGAGGTTTTGATCAAAATGTTTCACATTTCTCTTCAAAGTCTTTTTACATAAACAGGGCCACGTCTTCCTTGCTCAAATCACTACAACTGCTCACGTGAATAAAACTTAAGAGACTTGGCCCATCTTTAGGGACACAGTTTGGCTCTGATCTGCCTTATGCTGTGAGTTTTCCCAGTGACTGTAGTCTATGTTGGAGTATGGATCCATTAAGGCCATTTGCCATAATGACCCATTTGCCAACTTGGATTCTCAGTCAGGTGCCTACATCAACATCTCCCAGTGTGGCAAAGATGACAGAGGCTGAAGGTTCAGTGCCTACAAATTACCTGTGGGTTAAGTTACATGGCATTTAGTCCTCAAAGAACCACACAGTGTGTTTTCATACAGAGTTTCAATGAAATCACCAGTTTTGAAAATTTTAAGCTGCCTGTAGATGACCCTGAGCTTTGAGTTTCATCGTTCTGATGCAGCTCTTCTAAATAGGCTTCAAGTGAACAAAACACATTTGTCCCTTTTCAGAGGACCAAATGATTATTTTCCAAATAATTTAATATCCATTAAAGTTTAAATTTCCTTTGTTTCCTCACTTGCAGAGTAAATCAATGACCATTTCAAAGTAATAAGTACAATGAGAGAAAATACATTTTCCTGTGTCATGGTATCGCAGGTGAAGCACGGAAAGATGTGAGCAGCTTTATGAGGACGGGTGTCTAAGCAACTGAATAGCTCATCTGTGTTGAAAGAAGACTGCAAGAGAAAGTGCAGGAAAGGGACAAATTTAGAAACTGTGTAGTGGAGTTAGCAGTAAAACTAGTAACTTAGTAGGAGTCTGTGATATTAGTATCACTTCAGAGGTCTGTGTAAGTGTAACGTACTTTGCAAAGGTGGACATCTACCTACACTCCCAAGCAGTAGTTTATATTCATCTCTAGTTATATATTTAATGCTGACAGGTTGTGGCAGCTTACATCAGTGGGATTAAAACTGGCAATTGGATGAAAACAGTTTACTTTTAATATCCTCAGAGCAAAGTTTTCAGAGTGCCAACAATTATCAAAGGGTGTCTTACCCGCTTGGTTAATGCTAATATTCTTAGATGTTTGAATATGATTTTGCATGTCAAGCCAATCTATATGGCATACCACTGGACATCCTTTGACTGGTGCTGTGTGGCATTTTTTGTTTGATCTTTGGTGTTGCTCAGATAAATTTAATCTTGACATAAGCATTACTTGTTCTGACATCGGTAGGATCTGCACACATAGGTAGGGCAGTGACAGCAGGCTCTGGAAAGTTAGAAAGGAGTTCAGCTATTTAAAAATGTAATCAAGAACAGATTATTAACCTTGGGCTTTACTGAGAAGTGGAGGTTTTTCTTAACATGATTGAACCCAAATGTCCTTGTCTTCCTGTACAAAACAGGTTTTACAGCCTTTCTTCAGAACCACTGAATGGGTCTGAACCAGATCCTGCAGAAGTCACCTCAATGGCTTCCAGGTTACGGGTTCCAAGCAACCTCCTCAGCCACGCCTAAAACTCAGACATTAAATTATGAGGAGGTCTCTCTGGGGAAGCTGAGACCACAGCTTTCTCTGACAGATTTTCTTTTCTGTAAGAGTTGGAGGGGAGGTATGGAGGGTTCCTGGTTCGTATCACTTGGTGCTTCCTGATGAAAATCAATTGACTTGTGGCCATGGATGCCAGCTCAGAGTTTGACTCAGATTGGCCACTGTTCTCAAGGTCTGTAGGAGAGCTATATATAACTACAATGTATAATAGTTACTGTTAAATGCATCAGCTTTGCAAATGGATGCGCTACACATCTTTCTGTCTCATGAACTACAATTGTTCCAATTGTTTGAAGTCAAGTGCTTGATGTAGCTGAGAAAGAAGTCTCTGTAATGTCTCCCACAGTAGATAAGGCCAGTTGTAATGAAAATAAAGGTGATTCTTTATTGAACCCTGGACACAGACAGGACCCTGTAGTCCTCTAGCTGCTTGATTGGAATAGTGCAGCCCTAATGCCACTGCACAGGCGTCTGAGAGCTGACCTGGAGCTTGTGGTCTTGGAAAAGAGCCCCAAAACACAGAGCAAATGCATAGAGAAAGAAAAAATAGGTACCTTCATTGCAAGGGAAATGTCAAAACAGCATGCTAGGTTATACAATCAGCATTTCTTCATTATTTTAGTTGCACTAGAATTCAGAAAAGATTTGGGCTTAAAAAAACACATCCCAGCAGCAACAATGGGTATAATCACACATTTGAAAGTAAGAATTAGTTTTCTGAGGCGCACTAGAAAAAAAAAACAACCAAAATCTTGAGAACACTTTCAAAATAACCAGAGAAAAATAAACTATTCCTTATGTCAGTCTTGTTAGAGAGGGATTAAGAAACTGGCAATTATTTTGGCGACCTTAATTGTTGCTCTGCAGGAAAATATGTAATTAGAGCACGTTCACAGGCCTGCACACCTGCAGCACATCCTACAGTATAATGTCAGCTTTCAGTGCTTGCTGGTGCCAGGTTCTATCACAACCAGGCACAGTGATGCTCTGAGAACATTTCGGACTCGTGTAATGTAGCTTCTGTGTATGAAAGAAGCAGGCATTTACACTGCCATACAATGGAGTGCATTACTGCAACACTGGTTTCATTATTTTCTGACGCCTACCTTCAGCGCTGCTCTGGTTTACTCAGTTTGAGGTTTTATTGTTACGGTATAATAGTCCTGTACATTTCTGAAATTCCCTTATTATTCAGCTTATTAATACAGTACTGGCTTGATTATCAGGCTGCAGTTGTGAAGGGGAAGATTCAGCGTGCTAGCAAAGTCAGAAGCTGGGTAAATTCCTGGTATAATGAGAACAATTGTTTGACGTGTTTTAGCCCGGCTCTCTGTGTGCTTATAGTGGTGGATGCCAACATACATATGTGCGTGCACGGGCCGTGTGTGCCTCAGAAGAGAGTGAGAAACGTTGGAAGCCAGCTTTAATTTTTTGACAGAAAGGGGGGGGAAAAAAATCCTCTTTGCAATGCTCCTTGCCTTTGCTTTCTTCCCCGCCTTACTCCTCTGGAAAACTGGAAAGTGAGTTAAAATAAAAGCTCAGTAGAGGGAATAGCTGTCTTCCAGCTAAATTCAGTAATCTGGCACGCTGATAGTTAACGGACTTCTCCCCCTAAGGGAGATACACTGTATTTTGCTATCTGACATGTTGTCATATATAAAGAAATCAATTGGTAATTAAATGATGCACCTTGTGAAGATGACAAAAGGCATTTGGTTGCGAAAAGAGAACTGGGTTGTGAGGGGTTTGTAATGAAGGCCTAATGACTATTCATAAGAGATTTTCAGTCCGTTGATCCACTTGACTGGAAAGTTCTGCCCTGGAGAGTTAGTGCTGTCAGATTCTCTCACCTCAGAAAGCCGCCGCGATCGACGGTGTGGAGTATGAGCGAGAAATTATCTAGTTGTTGCTTCAGGCCTGTCTTAGGTCACATGCAGAAGGCACACATCTGGCTTCCTGTAGGTGCAACCTCGGGACATAAACTTTGACTAATTTTTAAACTATAAATATGTAAGGCTGACACTGAATAAGTTACCTTTTATTCCTGTTTTCATAAATTTTCTAGTGCGTTAAAGCCTTTAATGGAGCTACCATTTCGGACTTTGCAGCTTCTGCTGCTCTTGCAACAATTTGGTTTTCCTTTCCTCCGACCACTGACATTTTGAGGAATTTCTGTGGTGCAGATGCTACTCACATTACCTCCTGTCTTCTCGCCTGTGTCCGATGGACCAGCCAGGATTGTTTTTTAGGGTTACCTACAGAGAGGACCTGGTAGAGATGTCAGGAGGCATTACAGGGTTGCAACACAGATTTTGCCCCCAGCAGAGCTTTTTTCTTGGTATGTGTTTCTCTGGTCACTAGCACTCAGGATTACACTACCAGACCATCAAGGGTCTCCTCCTCTGAGGTATTTCCTGATCTTTTCCCTTCATGGGAAGTCCCTTGGATGGGGATTGCTTGGAGGTGACACACCAGGAGGTACTTACCCACAGAGTCCTGGTTAAACCAAGAGCTACACCCTAATTGCTGAGACTACAGAGACGAACACCTTTTACACATCAGTCTCCAATGTTGCACCCTCTTGAGTGGATAAATCACTCTCTAGCGAGTGGTATTTTATAATTAAAACTGAAAAGGAACAAATTGATTTCAGGAAGCTATTCTGGAATGCATAGACGTGTCCCTACGCTGATCAAATCCGGCACAGCTCCTGGGTGAGAGCCCTGAGCTCTGTACATGTTTGCTTTTGAAAAGTGGCCATCCACCTTATCTTATCAGGCAGCTCACCTTATCAAAGGTAAACATATTTACCACCTCGTTAAAGGTTCTTTGCACCAGCACTTGAAAAAGCAGTATTTGTGGACAAAAACCTGTCAAAGTAATTGTTTAATAGGGACAGGAGGGCCTTATGGCAAACTTTGGAGGTTTCAGTCCGTCAATAGTCAAGCAATAAAGTAATTCAATATTTTATGCATATTTGAGATGGCCTCATTGGTGTTTCCTTCTTGTGTATTGTGGTTACTGAATTTTGCTGATGTGTTTGCCAGAGCTGACAAGGTAGACCAAATGAATGGACAAATGCCAAAAAGACAATTATGTTTATTAATGTACATTGATTGCCTGTTTAGGGTATAAAACAAATTAAAAAATACATTAGTATTTAAGCCTTCTTTTTATAGCTGGCCTAATGACTACATGTAATATAGTGTCTAGTAAAGGACAATCTACAGTACCTATAACTCCTGGCTTTATTGTCACATTATTTGACTTGGATTTAAAAGAATGTTTATCTTGTCATTTCTTTAAATGACAATCTGTGTATATATATATATTTAATATATAGGCCTTAAGTCAACTCGTTACGGCCAGAATTGGCTATTCTCGTTGACTTTAAACCCAATATTGACCTCAGCTGTGAGTGTCCCCTGGTTTCATACCATCTACCCACCAAGTCCAAGTAGAAAGTATGATGGGCCCCAGCAGTGCAGGGAGATAACCTGCTCCAAACCCAGCACCTTCCTACTGCCCTGCTTTCCCCAGGGAAGGATAACTCCACAAAGAGATGAGGCAAGCCCAAGCCTTTGCCTGTATTCACTGCTTTTGTTCCCATATCCATTGTCCCCTAAAGGGTCCACGAGGCACAAGGTTGCCAGCAACTTGAGTCCTTTGCAGGAGCAGAGGTACATGCTTTGTCTTCCCCCTCTTCACCCCATTCCCAAGACCCACCAGGCATCCACCATCAAAAATACAGCATTTAATAGGGGGCTGACTGACACAGAGGAGAGGGGCCTTTACATCCCAATGTTGTTTATGGCACGAGAAGTTGCTAAATAATTTTACAGTGCCTCTTTTAAGTCCAGGCAAGAAAGTTATAGCTTTTTAAGTTGAGGGCAGCATCATTCAGAATGGTCTTAGAAGTACTGCCAAATAGCTAAGTGAAAGCCATAAAGTAAACATGACTTAGTGACACCTGGACCTTTCAGGTTTTATAGCAATTGTTTATAATGTTGGACTGGCTTCTAAAATATGTCTGCAGAAAAGGTGCCGGAGCTCTATTTTACCTAACTTGCTTGCTCTTTATGTTCTACCCAGATTATTATTTGCACTCATTTAAGGTGTCCTGCTTTCTTCCCTTGCTCTTTTACATGGCTTTTTATTCACTAACCAAGGCGCTAACGTAGATTTAGCAACATGGTTTCCACATTTAACGGGTGTCTTTCAGAATTCCTCAGCATTATCATTGCATGTGGCTCAGAATGTGGCTCCAAAAGACATTTTTTCCATTTCTTGGGTTCTCTTCTAAAAAGAAAAGCAGAGATGCCATTGTCTCAAACAGCAGCTATGATTTAAAAAAAAAAAGGAGGAATTAATTCCAAATCCACAAAAGTTCCTATAAAATGTTGGGTTTTTTTGCCGCTCTGTTGGAAACTCTTCTCATACAATGCCCCTATAAACCTACCTCGGTACTACCAGGTCCTATTGGAACTAATGGGGCTTGACAGTTCTTCAGTTAAAAATTATACATGAGGGTCACTTTCCCTTAAATTATCTATTGTATGCCAGCTGTTCACAACTACAATGGTCTTACTTTCTTCCCATTGCCTAAAATGGTTAGCTTCACTGCAAAGCTGCTGGGGCTGTTACTGTAGATAGCTTTTTAAAGGCACTACTTCATCTTAAGCAACACCTTGATGGCCTTACTAATTTCAGATAGATTTTTATCAGTTCCAGGGAATGTTTGGAGCATTCGTTCTGCTTGTTTCGTGTCACAACACTTGAGTTATATCATAATTTCTCATTTGCTGTACAACTTTATTCTATTTTTATGCTTCTGAGTGATGCTGCTTTAAGTGCCCATGAGTGGTACTTCCGGACCATGAGCACTATCAGAGGCAGATAAACTCCTTGTTTTTTTTGTTGGGGAGGGGAGAAAGGGTCATCGTCAAGTGCTGGGTTCTTTTTTTTCCTTTTTTTCCCTCTTGTCTATTAAAACTGAAGTTAGCACAGTTTTTTTCATAAAGTGAGACTACAATTGGATCATGCCTAGTTCAGAATCAGTCTTCATCCTCAAATGCTTCTTGTTGCATTTTGCAATGGTCATCTTTAGGCTGTAATTAGAATGCCTGAAACTATTAAAGGATGTAGAGTGAAATACTCCTCCAAGTTTTGTGCTGTTTTTTTTTTTTTGTCCTGATTTGAAAGTGAGAAGCAAGTTACTTTCCTGGTCTGCTTGGCACTTAAGTAAACTTGCCACCCTTATTTCCATAGATTAATGAATAGAGGAAAATATGCAGCAAAGGTTTACCCTCATACTCTTCAGGTTTACCCTCATACTCTTCCCTGCCTTATCAGGGGTGTTCTTCTTAATTATAAGATAATTGTGATTGAGAAGTTATTTTTGCAACCTGGCAGAGCTGCCACATCTCTAGCATTGTTTGATTTTTAGCACCCAATAACTTTGCCTTGACCCATGCTTTCCACATCTTGCAGCAAATAAGAAGCCTACAGAACACAACAAGTTGCAGTCGAAACCTGGCACAGTTGCATATTGATACTTATCACTAATTTGTTTAAAAACCCGGTCCACGACCCACAGGCTGTGGCAGCTGGACATGATCCCATATTGGTTGCAGTTACACGTTTCTCCTTCTCCATTATGTGATCTTTCAGGGCTTGGGTGCATTAATATGCAACTGTTCTGTTTTCTTTCAGCTGGCTTGTAAACTCTTTAACCAGCCGAACAGAGTTTGCAATTGTTGCGGGGTTGAGTGGGTGGATGGGAGCTGGGGCTGCAGCCTTGTCCAGTTGTAGATAGAATAAAATTGACAATGATGCAATGGAGCTGGCATCTGGACAACTCCGTGGGATGAATGGCACTGCTCTCGCAGTCCCTCCGGTGGTTGTACGCCTTGTAATAGCTAGCGTAGGAAGGGTGGTGAAAATTGATATGCACTATTACTACATGTATAAAACTTAACACTGGGGCCATAGCACAGGTGGGGGGTTCCTGTTTATTGATTTTTATTACTTGGTTAGAACATACGGCTAACGCTTTTATACTCCGGCAGCTCGGGGAGTGCTCACCTCAGGTAATAAACCTCTCTGTACTTTGCAGTAGTTCACAATTTACATGTGAGTTTATGTTATGCTATACAAAGCCATCCCTCTCCCTTTTGTAACGTGTGGCGGAAAAGGAAAAGAAAGCAACTTAGAGCGTGTATTTCAAATTTTGAAAACTATCCTCTCCTGTGATGGAAATGGTCCCTTATTCTAATTACTCGTATTTCCAAGAAAATTAGTCACACAAACTTATGTTATGTGTTGTCTCAGAGGTTGAAAGCAAATTAGGTTTCCAATAAGACAGTACATCAAACAAAGTAGCATGTTCTTGATGCAGATGACTTTTTTTCTTAGAATTATGGTTGGACATTTTTGGCAGACAGATTGTCTTTTACTCTATCAAAATGACAGTTTCTTTTGTAACTGCTACATTCATAATTAGAAGGAGAGAAGCAATCTGCCCAATTTAATATACTAAAAGAAGTTTAGTGTCTTGTGCTAGTAATTTCATTATTTTTAAATATGAATTAATTGTCTTAAAATAATATTGTTAGAAGTATAACTAGTAGGATTATGGAGCTAATTCTCTTCTTTTTTACAAAAAATCAAAGCTTCTATTAATGCACTTCAGGCTAGATTAGGATTTTAGGTTTAAGTCAGGTGTTCAGTTTGAAGATTCAGGGGAACGGGCTGGAGGCGGGGGAAGCGAATCCTTAATGTGAAATTCCTCCATACAAAACCCGCGCTCTCTCAGGTTTACTGTAAGCTTCCAGAGCTTAACTCCGGGTAATGAATGAGGAGAACTAGATGGTTTAGCAGCCTGGGAATAGAAGAAAAGGCCTTTCACCTCAGGTTCATGCGCTTTTCTGAGGGAGCTCGGTGCCAAACAGGCTGCCTCTTTATTTTTTTGGGGTTGTTGTTAGAGGAGTTTCACACAGTCACTGAGCTTTGTTCCTGCTG
This sequence comes from Tapera naevia, assembly GCA_033556795.1. NCBI lineage: Eukaryota > Metazoa > Chordata > Aves > Cuculiformes > Neomorphidae > Tapera > Tapera naevia. Next base: position 3,125,579 of record JAUMJJ010000149.1, on the reverse strand, counting down.
CTGATCTAAAGGTTATTCTAGTGCCCAAAACTGTGCAGGTTTGCAAAATGCAAGGTCTCCAGTCCCCATCAAAATTCGTGGGTGTAAGATGTAAGTCAGCAAAAAAGGCCTCCAAAAAAAAACCTGATTTATACTTTTTGAGAACAATATTAACCTTGAAAGCTTAACTTTCTCCTTTGGCATACAAATCTTCCATGGGCTGTACTTTGTATTTCATTAAAAGGGTGACTAACTTTAAATTTCAAGTAGGTTCATTTTTTTTTCTTAAAAATTCATGTTATCTTTTCACCTTCGGGGTAGGCACCGGCTGAAACCTGAACACACTCAGCAGCAACCAAAGGATGTTCATATCTCAAAGCAATGAGTTGAGGGTTTTGGGCAGATACCTGGTTATCCTTGGGGATAACTGGTATATATTCTGGTATAATTAGAGGATGAGACCACCCTTCCTGGCCAGATAGGAGCCTCACCAGTGAAGAAACCGGGGAGAGAAAAGAGAGTTGCTTTCCCCTGGTAGTGGAAAGGTGCTGGGGCACCCACACTTCTCTGCAGGGGAGGCTGTGGCCAGGGTGCTGCTGTTAATACTTCATTTTAAAAAAGGGAAAATGCAGAAGGTTGGCAGAAAGGGAAAACACTTGAAAGTGTGAAGCCTGAAAACTCATTTTACATCTCTTATTTAACCTCTGCTTCTGAAGTTTACATACTGAAAACAATAAAATAATGCATTTTAACAGAAAAGTTTTCCCTGTCAGGAGGTCCCTCCTCTTGCTGTTCTTCCCTTTTGCTCGGTATCAGCCAAGCCCTTGCCCTTTGCCACCAACTCCATAGGAAAACAGCTGCAGAAAGCCTTATCCCAACCGGAATAAAATCATTATGACACAGCAAACCCAAACATGACGTGTGGTTTCAACAGCCTCTTCTGCTCAGTTCTGCATTTCCTTTTGGCAGCAAGGATAAGGTTGGGGACCAGCCTAGTAAGAACATTTCAGCTCACCGTGAAGTGTATGTAGATAGGAGAAACTTTTGAGCCATTATAAGCTCAAAGTCTGGTGGGCAACAGGCTCTGGAGGTGGTGTTACTCCACAAGCACACAGACAGCCAGTAGTTTCTCGCATGCACAGCAACAAAAATCTGTGCTGAAAGAGCATCAGTTTCAACACCAACTGGAGTATTTCTAGTACTGCAAGGCATACATTTGCCCTTTCCTTTGCGTTGATCAGGATATATCGAGTGAGACACCTGGCAGGAAAAAAATAAAAAAGGAAAATAGTGCTCAATGGAGGGGCTGCCAGAGGAGCAAAGCTTATGCCTCGCTTCCCTTCTCAGGAGTCTTGCAGAAGAGTAGGAAATCACAGGTGAAGAATTCTGGGGGAAAACCCATGCAGGGGCACGGCCAGGACTGAACTCCCTTCTTCATTTTCCCCCTCCCCGTGGCACCTTCCCTTTGCTCCTGATGCAAGCGGGCGACTGCTCTGCAGATGTGAGCGTTGGCGCAGTGATGAGCTTGGCTGCAAGAGGGATATGCGCCGTTATTAATTTGGTGCATTACTGCCATTCTCTTGAGGAACATGAGCGACAAAATGCTCCCGGGCATTTAGGAGACCCTGTCTCTGTAAAACCCAAGGAGAACACTATGGGCATGCAGAAGGCAGCTCTCCAGCCCCAGGACATTGTCCCTGCCATGTTTTGAAGGCTCACGCTAAACAATGGAGGCTTTAAAGCTGGATAGAAAGGACAATCAGATACTTTTTCCCTAACAGAAAATGCTGGTGGCTGAGATATATGGGTCATTGCTAACTCTCCCTCTAATACTTTCTGCTCAATACATACCAAAGGGAAGAGAAGTCCGAGGCATGTCTGTCCTTGGGACAAAGCCAAATGTTCATTTCAGTAATGCTGTTTACTGGGAGACATCTTGATTAACAGGGATTAATACTATGAAATCATTAGTTACCTAGTTCTAGTAATACCTATGATGATGGCACTTCTTAAACACAATTTTTTTAAGTGTTTCTCCCCATAACCCTTCATTCCCATTGGGCATTGTACCCCTTCCCAGAACATCAACTGAGCCAGGCTCTGGCTGCATCCCATGAACTTTGAGATCACCTCATAAGCTGATACACTGGCACGTATTGAAACCTGGCACGAAGGGGATCAGACTGCCACTCAGAGGGCCACTCTTACCTGTCTTTAACACTGATAAATTTCTGCATGTACCTCAAGAGTTTCATATTTACAGTCTAACACAGGAAAGTGTGAAGCAGCCCGGGTACTTTTTCATTTCTCATCGGCACAAAGCTGCTCGGCTATGACTTACACGATGCACTCATTTCTGTAAATTCAGAAGCCGGTGCTGGTGGTGCAGTTTTTCACACAGCTTCTTCAGTGACCCCTAACATCTGCCTAACCCTTAAGCGTACACAAACCATTTCTGACTTGGGTTAGAGGGTAGAGGGATATTTTTGCTGTGCTCTTTTGGAAAGCATGTTTGTTGTAGCTCTAGGCCACTAGTTTTTTTTCCTAAGCATTTTTACCTAGCAGTTTTATGCACTCTAAGCATCTCTCTGGTCATCTTTTTTCTAGCAAACAATGCTGGTTTTCCCCTCAATATTGAATGCATCCAAAGTTGGCTCTTTTATTGCTTCTTTTCTTCTTGGTACCTCAGAGTTTCGGAGTCTTCCTCCTTTGTCTTGGAAAGGAGCAATGCTGAAAGCATTTCCACCTGGATGTTTAAATTATTTAAGTTGCAGGAACCAGACCTTTTCCCTCCTGAGTAGTTGTGGGTTTTAAAGGCTAAAATTGCTTCATCATGCCAAAGTGAAAGTATGCATAAATTATTTAGTTAAACCTGAGAAAATACAGACTTTTCTTAGCGATCTTTCAAGGGCTGCCTACTTAAATTTCAGAAGAATGGACAGGGGTTTCTCTCTCTTCTTTCTTTCTCTTGAAAAATATTTTAAGTACCTATTCAGCCTTTTCTGAGATAAAGCTGTGACCAAAAATTGGAGGGCTGGGTTTTGAGCAAGTGTTTATAATAGAAAGGAAAATGCCGTAGAAATCCTAAGTACCCCTACTTCATCACGAACCTATGAATTCTCTCACTAGAGCAGGTAATGGGAAGTTGTGCCTCTTCCAGATGCCAAGCAAAGGTTTGTCAGTATTTCCACTGTTTATCAGGAGTTTATAGCTCAACTGTTAAAATACAGAGCAGCAATTTCTTTTAGGTGGCTTTCAACTTTTAAAAATTAATTTTGGGCCAGATTGCAGTTTTCTTGGTACTCTACACAGCAGAAATACCTTGCCATGGGCAGTAAGGTTACCAAAAGAGTAGGGTAGTGCTCCTGCTGTAGTAGAATATATCCCTTTTCTTTTTTGAGTTGTAATGCTGCTGGTAGTGAAGTTAATGAGAAAGCTCCCTTGAGTTACAATGGAGCAGAAGCAGTATTTAAACCTTCTCCAGTCCACTAGAAGGACCTACCAGCACAGGACCTGGTTCTGTCAACACAGCAGAGTTTACAGGACTGGTCCCCTGTGTAAAGAAACCTGATCTTTCCCTGGCTGATGTCAATATTTCTGTCACTGACTGTGGTATCTAGATTAGGGTCAGATATAGGGATGTAAAAGAGAGAGGAAAAGAAACAACACATTTCCCCTTGAAGGCAGTTATTTGTTTTATAGTGATTTCTTAATACGGTCCGTCTCTCAGGTTGTGTGCGGCACTGGGAATGCAAGGAGTAAAAAATACTCTAAAAAGGAAGAAATACAGACTCTGCTCCATAGCCGATGCCAGAGGGAACTCTGCAAATTGTGAGGAGTTGTCAGAGGGATAAGATTGCTGCAGGATTCGTTTCTTCATTTTGCAAACAATTAATTTGGCCTTGTTGAAATTAAAATTGAAAAAGAAATATAAAGGAAGAAATGCTCTGAACTGAAAGCTGTGGTTTGGAGGAGGTGGCTGGTGGGCAGGGCAGCCAGCCCCTTGCTCTTTCGTTGAGTTGGGGACAAGGTTGGGAGCTGGAAGGCAGCAGCAGCCACCCGGGGGAGGGTGAAGCGTCAGGACTCTAACTGGGTCCATCAGCCGGTGATTCATTACGCGAGAGACACCGACACCATGCATGGCAGTGACTTCACGTTTAGGGGATTGTGGCAGGCCTCACGATGAATATGTATTTTCAGAATGAATATATACACCAAAATCCCTTCAGTTTTTAGTCAATGGAGACCTTACAATCAATCAGGTAGATGATACCATATGTGCAAACCCAATAGAGATCACAAAAATACATATTTATCCAAGCTGGTCCTTCAAGCTGTTGTGGTAAAGTTGGATAAATTGTGCATGTTTTCAAAACTGGAGCAGAGATGAGCAGAAATATGGAAAGGATCTTAGGAGCTATTTCCTAATGTAAACCCTGCTTAACTGTTAGAAACTCTTCGTGGTTCCTCCTACCAACTACTTTAATCAACAGTTTTGGGGGGGGTTATCTCTTCTGTACTTTAAGGGGAATAGGAGGACAGCAGAAGGCTTGAGAGGAGTAACTTTTGTAGTTGGAGTTCAGCAAGAGAGTAGAGCCAAGAGCCTTCTTGTGCAAGCAGGGAAATAAATTGTTAAAAATCACAGTGTGAGATGGGGAATCAGCTGTAGCTGCAAATCTCATTGCTTTGGTTTAGTTTCTGCCACAACCTGCACATTAGCATTTTCTCTCTGAATTATTGTGAAGATTTGTATTATATGTAATTACAATACAAAGAGGCTCTGCCAGATAAAGCTATTTGCTGAAGTACTGTTTTCAAAAAACACCGAGTCCTTTCACGCTTTAACTTACACCTTTTCATTACCTGCTAATAAAAGTACAGTGAATAGATTTGCCTAAACATGTCTTGCTAAGAACATTAACCCCATGGGTAACTCTGGCCTTTTGAGTTACAGGCTTTCAATTTTAACAGCATCTCCTTTAAAAAAAAAAATTAAGTAAAGATACTGAACTATTTTTGCCCCTTTTTGCCAATGTTGTAAGCATCCTCGTACCGTAGATAACAGAGTTAAGTATAGAAAATGCATTGTGGCCAGGCTCCCAGACTCACTATTGCCATTGAATTATAAATCTTACAAACAGGGGTGATACATCATTTTTTATTAAACTTATAACGTGACTGCTGCACAAATAGTGTTTACATAGAAGGGTATACATTTAATTTACTCTCTGAGAATATTTCTAAAGAATATAAATTGCATTTTGAGAGCTTCTTTCTCCATAAAGTTCATCATTTTTTTTTTCCTTTTTTTTTTGGCATTTTAATTGGAGCAGCCAAACTATGTGTCCTTACTCAAAGTATCAAAGACCAAATATCTGTTGTACGGTTATAAAATCAACTCTAATTTTCTTCCTATGAAGTGCCAGATAATCAGCCTGTAAATTTTACCTACATTACTGTGGGGATGCGGAGCTATAAATTCAAAACAGTCCGCAGGTTGGTGAAAATTGAGGTCTAGACAGCAATGCATGTCCATAAACTTTTCTCAGGTTATTGGAATAGAACAAATCAAAAGCTGTTCCTGGTTGTATGATATTCTC